>OY856188.1:145032865-146294865 GCA_963693315.1 Diogma glabrata | reverse complement strand
AAAGACTTAGGCCTCATTCACACGAACGTTTTTTTTTCAGCTGGTGGAAAAAAACGTCTACTGATTTAAAACGCTGAACATTTTATGTGTTCACACGGACGAATAAAAATCATTTTCGATTTGTTTTCATTTGAATCGTATGTTTTCATAAGTATATAAATTTGTTGTGTGAACCAGAGTTAATTTTTAAATACCCGGGAAAAAATACAGTGATCTGAAGAGATCTTATCAGATCTGCGTTAGCAGATCTGCGTAGATCTGCATTTTGGAACATATCTATAACGATCTGCGCAGATCTCCTTAGATCAAAACAGATCTGTATAGATATGTTCCAAAATGCAGATCTTCTTGAATCTATAAGCAGATCTTCTTTGATAAATTTAGATCTGCTTCGATCTATCAAGATCTTATTTGATCTAACAAGATCCTATTTATTAAAAATAAACTTTAAAAAAAAAAACAAAAGAGGCACTAAAAAGTCAAAAATAACTCAATTATGGCTTTTAGAGACAATAATACAGCTAACTTTTGATTAATTTAATTTAATTACTCCTTACTAGAGAAAAAAATCAACGCTTTTAAACAAAATTATTATATTATAAAAGTTTATTTTATAATAATTATTATAGTTGTTATGGTAGTTATTATATTTGGAAAGATATTTGTAGAACAAAATTGTTGGTAATCAGTGCCACGTCGGAAAGACACTAGTCGGTTGTTTGTCTATGTGGCAGCGACTTCCAACAGTTTTGTACTACAAATAACTTTCATATATAATACAAATAACCTCTCGGAATAAACCCAAATAGAATACAATTTAAATCATTCAAATCGAACGAGCCGTTTTTGAGAAATCGGTGAACATACATAAAAAACCCACAAGGAAATACAGAACCTCCTTTTTTTAAGTCAGTTAATAAAATACAAATACCAATATGGTTTTAAAAATTATTTTTTGATTTTATTTGAAGTAATAATGAAACTAGAAACACTATAGTAATTACTATAGTTTTTGTGTTTATACATATTTACTACCCCAACTTTGTTTTTTAAAAGGGAGGTAGAAATTGGTTTTAGAAAACAAGGGTAACCTTATCCGATAAAAATTCTCCTATTGTCGAACGTTGAGTCCCACATCCCAAACATGCCAAAATGTCAATTGTCGAAGTCGAACACAACAAATTGGTGGACTCGTCAAGAACAGGCGCCTCACCGCGCCAAACCGGCGAGGGCCTACTGACTAATCGCTCAGAATATAAAAATAAAAGCAAATAATATAAAATTAAATCAAAACTTGTAGTCACTAATACAACTCTTTCTCAATTTAGATTCCCTTTCTCGAACAAAATCCTTTTGTACCAAATCAGTTATTCCTCAATTCTTTATCCAAATTAATTCTTCCTTCTCAAATTACCTTTCTCAAACAAAATTTTTTTTGTATAATTCTTTTTCCAAGCCAGTTATTGCTGTGCAATTCTTTTTCAAATCAATTCTTCCTGCTCAAATTTCGATTCTCAAACAAAATCTTTTTAAGCAGTACCAATACCAAGATATATAATCGTCACATGCAAAAAAATACTGTTAAGTTGTTAGAAAATTGGCAGAGATTTCTTTAGAACTGAACAATATTTTTCTAAAGTTTTTTTCTATTATTTCACATTTTTGCAGATCTCTGTAAATCGTGGTAGATCTTCAAAGATCAAAGATAAAAACTACCTAGTGTTTGACCTTTGGAGATCTGAAAAGATCTTTTTAAATCTTGGTAGATCTTCAAAGATCAAACGCAAATTTTTTTCTTTAATCTTTGAAGGTCTACCTTGATCTAAAGAGATCTCTTAAGATCTGCAAAGAACAAATTTTCATTTTTTTGACTCAAAACAAAGATCTCATTTGATCTAATTTGATCAAAAGAGATCTAATCAGATCTTTTTAGATCTTTCTATTTTTTCCCGGGTATGCAAATAAATATACTGTTAAGTTTTTAGAAAATTGGCTGAGATCTCTTTAGATCTGAACAATATTTTTGTAAGCTTTTTTTTTGTTTTCACATTTTTGCACATCTGAAGAGATCTCTGTAAATCGTGGTAGATCTTCAAATATCAAAGATAAAACTAGTGTTTGACTTTTGCAGATCTGAAGAGATCTTTTTAAATCTTGGTAGATCATCAAAGATCGAACGGCAATTTCTACATTGATCTTTAAAGATCTATCAAGATTTAAAGAGATCTTTTCAGATCTTTGTAGATCTTCAAAGATCATACGCTAATTTTTTTCTTTGATCTTTGAAGATCTACCTTGATCTAAAGAGATCTCTTTAGATCTGAAAAGATCAAACTTTCATTTTTTTGACTCAAAACAAAGATCTCATTAGATCTAATTTGATCAAAAGAGATCTAATCAGATCTTTTTAGATCTCTCTATTTTTTCCCGGGTAGAGAAAATTATCTTTTTTTCATAGTTAAAGTGATATTGATATTGAACAAAGAACAATTTCGTATTTTCATATTTAAATAGTTAAAGTGATATTAATATTAAATAAAGAACACTTTCGTCTTTTTCTTTTGTCATTCTAAATATTTTGAAACTCTAGTAGAATTCTACTCTGGGATAATTCTTTCTACACTATAATCTGCATTGTTAAAAATGAATTCGCTACAATTAATTGCAATCGCGAGCATACTGAAAAAACGTAAAGATAAAAAAAGAAAAATGTGGGTCAAATCAAAAAAGACTTTTTGAAGGACAATTTGCAATTATTTTCTCTGAACTGAGAAAGGATAGGCAAAAGTTTTTTGGTTATTTTCGGATGAGTGTTGAATCATTTGACAATTTATTGTCACTAGTAAGCCCAAAGCTAACAATGCAGAACACCAATATGAGATTGGCCATACCACCTATACAAAGGCTAGCAGTTACACTGAGCTAATAAAAAGAACTATGCATAATATTTGATTTAAAAATATTTCAGTTTTATTTATTATTTTACTTTTATTTTTAAAATTTAATTCTTGAGCTATTGTGTATGGAATTCTTCGGACAAAGGATCTGGGCTAGTGGAATCGGTTATATAAAAAGTATCTGGTGATTGTGGACTGTGAGATTGCTTTTAACTTTGTGTCCTCGTCCATCTTCTTTAAGGAAGGGACTAATGAATTACAAAACAATCTGTCTTCATCAGACTCGTCTTCAGTTTTGTTTTTTATCGAAGCAATCAACTGGTCTTCAAATGAAGCCTTTTTATATTTTCGTTGCAATAGAGTCGATTGCGTTGTTTTTGTGATTTCATTTTCAGATGTATCCAAAGCTACAGATGTATCCAATGCTACTGTAATTACATCTTGCGCTTCGCCAAGTACAGTAGAAGCAATAGAATAATTTCCAGAAGTGGTGACTTCATGAATAAAAGGAATGAGAAAGGTCATCTGTTCATAGTACCTATATATTTTTTTTCGAGCACCTTGTCCTGACTTTAATTGAGTTGAATGTTCTCGACGAAAGGCATTTCTGATATTTTTCCATTTTCCTTGAACTTCTTTACCTAAAACAAAATATTTTAGTTTAAATACATTTTATATTTATTCCAGATACTTAGCTACAGGTTGTAGCTACCATGGGTTACATTATAGTTTTCGTTTGGGAGCGTCAACAATCCATACAATAATAAAACAAACTTGCAATGCCATTTCGGAATGTTTGATTCCAATATATATGCCGGAAAAGAAAAAGGAAGATTGGCTAAACATTTTGGCAGAATTTTATAAAAGAGCGAATTTCCCGAACGTAATTGGTTCAGTGGACGGAAAACACATAGAAATGCGTAAACCTGGCAACAGTGGTTCACTATACTATAATTACAAAAGCTATTGTTCCATTATTCTAACGGCTATAGCCGATGCAAATTATTGTTTTAGTTCTGTTAAAATTGGAGAATATGGAGAATCGAGTGACTCAAATGTATAAATAAAAAAAATAAAACAAAAATACTGTGTTTAATAAAAAATTAGAGTCAGGACAACTGAACCTACCGGAACCCAGAAAACTACCAAACGACGTAGCCAATGAACAAATTCCATGTTTTACTTGGGGATGAAGCATTTGCACTGTCAAACTATGTGTTAAGACCATATGCAAATCGTAATCTAAATGCAAAACAACGGATATATAATTATCGCCTCTCACGAGCGAGACGTATGGTTGAGTGTGCGTTTGGAATTTTAAGCAATAAATGAAGAACTCTAAATAGAGCATTAGATGTCATTCCAGAAAATGCTATTTCCATTGTGAAAGCATGTTGTGTCTTACATAATTTTGTAAGAATTAGGGACGGATACAATTTTGAAGACACATTTTATGAAAGCCCGTTGCAAAATATACAAAATATTGGGACAAGAATCAAAGAGGAATTGCAACCAGGAATTATTTTGCAAACTATTTCTCATTAACTCAAGGTTCTGTTCCATGGCATGGCAAAACCACGCCATCAATCGACAAAATTGATATCACCAAAATTTTAAACTTTGTTTTAATAAAATTTAAATTTGAAAATAATTTGTTTTTTATTTTCACACACTCTTTGTGTAGTAACTGGAAGAACCAGTATGATTTCGGTTAAAGACCTTATCTTTTTAAATTTATTATTTAAGGTCTATTGTATTAATATTTCTATTATTGTATTCAAGATCAAAAACAGAGTTCGTTGATTTAAAATATGGCGAGCGTCACTTTATTTTTCTTTGAAGAACGAACTAGAACGCTAACGTAAATATAAATATTCAAATTAAATGTAATTTCATATTTTTAAATAAATATAAACGAAAACGAAACATACTACAATATATCAGAAGTGGGATACTAAAATATAAATCAAAAACCCAACACGTGAAAATTTAGTGTCAATTATTTATCTAACCTCAAAAAAATGAACGTGAGCGAGCTTAAATCGGAACTTAGACGGAGAAACTTACCAACAAATGGAAAGAAAAACGTGCTGGCATTACGGTTATTACAGGCGATGCAAATAACAACAAAACATGCAGAAGAAAATGTACGAGAACGCAACGCGAGTCCAGAATCATTGCCGAGTACACATGTAAGTACTATACCATCAAATATACAATCTATAATTGCGCCTAATCACGATGTGCAACAAGCACAAAGTTCTTTTACACGGTTTTCAGTTCGTGATGTCGTAGAAGTTTTACCAGATTATGATCCGTTATCCATAACCTCATTAACAGCGCTAGAATTTGTTACAAAAATCGAAAGGTTAAGGGATATTTATAATATTGATGAACGAATAATATTAATCGCACTAACAACAAAATTAAAAGGCCCTTCAAACATGTGGGTTCGTGTTGTTCAAGATCAAATCCATAATTTAAACGAGTTTCGTCATGAATTTTTGAAAAACTTCAATATTAATGTAAACGAAGCGAATATTCATGACAAATTACGCCGTAATATTCGAACTAACGACAAGGATTTGATATCATATTATTACGAAATGCTATCAATTAGCAGTCAAGTATCAATGTCATCACAGGCAAAGATCACATACATCATTAACGGTCTGAACGAACCCGAATTACAAGGACCTCTTCGAACATCTTTAATAACTGATCTAAATAACTTACGAGAACGCATACAACTGTACACACGATATAAACCAGCAAACCAACGAGAATTCCAACGCAATTCTAAATACAGTACAAGTGATCGTCAAAATTTCAAAAAAGTAACCATCGATTCAGCCAGTAATACACAAGCGAAACCAATACCTGAGAGAAAAGACGTTTCATGTTATAATTGCTTCGAAATTGGACATTTTTCGTCTAGTTGTCCATTACCACAGCGAAGAGAAAGATGCACAAAGTGTACACGAGTTCACGCGAAAGGAGAAACCAATTGCCGACAAAATTCTTCAGCTCACTTTCTACAAAACGCAGGACCAAGCAGTGGTTCAACAGTACGAGGTTCAACAACAATCGGAATTATACAAGCCGCTAATCCATTTAATTTATCAATCGAAATTTATATGTCAAACCAAATACGGAAAGAACTACCAGCTGTCATCGATACTGGAAGTCCAGTGAATTTGATTTTGAATAGGAACGTACCACCAAACGTCAAATTGAGGAAGTACAACGGTGTAGCCTTAACAGGAGTCAACTACTCACCACTTGAAATTTTTGGAATATTAGATTGTAATATTAAAATTAATGTCGATATTTTTTCTATTTCTTTTTTAGTGGTCAATGACGGAACGATGGACTTCGATTGTCTACTAGGTAGATCATTTATGCGAGATCCTGCTGTCAATTTTAAATTAGAGACTGGCGATGCTGGGGACATAATCGAATTTGCGACGTCTGAAGCAGAAAAACGGGCAAGTATTGTTGCATTATTTAACGAAATCCTTGATGTTGAATTTGAATGTAAAAGCAACAGTGTTTCATACGATATCGGTCCATGTGAACATAACGTCGCGCGTGACAACGAAATTGTAAATAAAACGGAAGAAATAATACATAATTTCTTATCTCGACCGCCTATAAACGCGCCTAAAATAAAACACGAAATGAAAATTAAATTACTGTCGGATAAAAACGTATATAACAAATCGCAAAAACTCTCGATACGCGATCGCGAAATTGTAAAAACTTTGGTTCAATCACTATTAGATAAAAATATAATCCGGCCTAGCAATAGCGATTATGCTAGTCGAATTGTTCTCGTTAATAAAAGAAACGGTTCACCGCGTCTTTGCATAGATTACCGCGAGTTAAATAAAATTACTATCAAAGACAGATTTCCGTTGCCATTAATCGATGACAATATTGATAAACTGCAAGGCAAACACATATATTCGTTAATCGACCTTAAAGAGGGTTTTCATCATATCCCAGTGTCTAGCGAATCTATTAGATATACAAGCTTTTTAACCCCAGACGGACAATACGAATACCTGAAAACTCCATTTGGGTTATGTAATGCGCCCGCCGTTTTCCAAAGGTTTATCTCGGACATTTTCAAAGACCTTATTTACGAAGGAAGTGTTATAGTATATATCGATGATATACTGATAGCTACTACCACTATAGACGAGCATTTTTCTATCCTCGAGAAAGTTCTCAATCTAATGTATCAAAATTGTTTGCAAATACAATTATCAAAATGTAAGTTTTTTAAACGACAAATAGAATATTTAGGGTATGATATTAGTGATAGTCAAATTCGTCCTAGTGCACGACATACAATGGCCATAACAGATTATCCAATACCACGAAATACGCACGAACTTCACCGATTCATAGGATTAACGAGTTTTTTTAGACGATTCGTACCTAATTTTTCAACAATTGCTAAACCGTTATATGAACAAATAAAAAAAAACGTTCCATTTAAATTTTCTAAAGAAGAGTACGATTCCTTCTTATTGCTAAAGGAAAAGCTGACAACCGATCCTGTACTTTGCTTATATAACCATAAAGCAATAACCGAGTTACATACCGACGCATGCCAAAGTGGATTTGGAGCAATCTTGCTACAGAAGCAAAAAGATAACCACTTTCACCCCGTTTTTTACTTTAGTAAGCGTACTTCGGACGCAGAAAGCCGTTACCACTCGTTCGAGTTGGAAACACTCGCTATAGTTTACGCCTTACAACGTTTTCACGTTTACCTTCACGGAATTGATTTTAAAATAGTTACCGACTGTAATTCTCTTAAGCAAACACTTGAGAAAAAATCGAGCAATAATCGAATAATGCGATGGTCTCTTCTATTAGAAAACTATTCGTATGAGATTGTTCACCGTCCGAATACTCAATTGCGACACGCCGATGCTCTAAGTAGAATTCCTAATATTTTAATCCTTAACGAGTGTAACTTATCCCAACGTTTGTCAATTTTCCAAATGAACGATCCTACTATAAAACAAATTCGAGATGAAATATCTCTAAACGTTAATCCAGCACTTTACGAAATACGCGATAACATTGTTTACCGTAAAGTGAATGACAAATTACTTTTGTACGTACCAGCTGTATTGGAAAACGAAATAATTCGTTTGTATCATGAAATAGGACATGTTGGCGTTTCAAAAACTGTTGAATTGATTAAACGATCCTATTATTTTGCGAAAATGACAGAGAAAGTCAACGAATTTATTCAAACTTGTTTAAGTTGTATTACTTACCAGCCAAAAAACGGACGTAAAGAAGGTTTCCTAAACCTTTACGATAAACGTAATGAACCTTTCGATACAATCCACATAGATCACATTGGTCCATTTGCTGAAACGAAACGACATAGCAAACACATTCTCGTTGTAGTCGATAGCTTTACTAAATACCTTCAGTTGTTTAACACTAAAACGACAAATACCGCTGAAGTTATAAAATCTTTAAAACAATATTTTAACCAGCTAAACGTTCCAAAGCGTATAGTATCGGATCGTGGTTTATGCTCTGGTTCAAAAATATTTCGTGATTTTTTGCTAAATTTAAACATTAAGCATGTACGCACCGCCGCGTATTCGCCTCAAAGTAACGGGCAAGTCGAACGTTTTAATCGTGATATTCGAACTATTATAGCGAAATTAACTTCCCTATCTAAACATCAACAATGGGACAAAGTCCTAAATGAAGCCGAATTTGCCGTCAACAATACGTTAAATCGAAGTATTAAAACGACGCCATCTATTGCGCTATTCGGAATCAATCAAAGAAAAAAAAATGATGAAATCGAAAGTTACGTTGCATCTATAAATAAAGAGCCGGAACGCGAAATGGTTAATATTCGAAAGAACGTAATTGAAAACATAAAAGACGGTTCTCTAAAAAATAAACAAAATTTTGACCGGAAAAGAAAAAAAGCGTATGTTTATAAAATCGGTGATTATGTTTACATTAAAAACTATGTAACGACACCAGGTATGAATCACAAGTTGTTGCCACAATTCAAAGGACCATATCAGGTTTCGCAAACGTTGCCAGGCGATCGATACGTCATCGAGGATGTTCCCGGACAACAGTTATCTCAGCGTCCGTTTAAGAGTGTTTATGCCGCATTCAACATGAAGCCATACCTGCACAATCGGGTCGATCGTGACGTCAGAATGGCCGAAATGTAGTAACTGGAAGAACCAGTATGATTTCGGTTAAAGACCTTATCTTTTTAAATTTATTATTTAAGGTCTATTGTATTAATATTTCTATTATTGTATTCAAGATCAAAAACAGAGTTCGTTGATTTAAAATATGGCGAGCGTCACTTTATTTTTCTTTGAAGAACGAACTAGAACGCTAACGTAAATATAAATATTCAAATTAAATGTAATTTCATATTTTTAAATAAATATAAACGAAAACGAAACATACTACATTTGCCACTTTATTTACAAAAATAAATAATCATAAAAATATAATTACTTACATTTTGACTGTTTATCCACAATGTTGTCCCAATTGGGAGTCAGATTTTTAGAAATTTGCAACCTTAAGTTGTCTTTTATAATTTTATTTGAATAGTTATTATGTTTTTTATTATAAAGACATTTATATGGCTGAACTTCTAAAATTAGTTGTTCTTTATAAAACATAAACACTAAAAATTTTAAGCGGATTTTATTCGTTTGTCTGAACACAAACATACTTTTTCATATGTCGTATAATTTACGACGACGGAGAAAATAGAACATGAGCGATTATTTTTTGTGATTTTTTTCAGCGCGGAAAAAAACGTTGCGTGTGAACAGCAATGATGATTTGCATTTGTTTCATTTCGAGCGGAAAAAAAAACGTTAAACTTAGCTAAAAAAAACGTTTGTGTGAACAAGGCCTTACTCTCGTTTTCGTTGACTCTATTTATTTAAATTATAAGTTTTTGTGTAATGGATTTATAATAATACTTTAGATTTTTCTTTTGAGGAATTTTGTAATGAGACTTTAGATTTTTCTTTTAAAGAATATTCAATTGGCACTTTCAGATTTTAGTGAATTCCTATGAACACTTTGAATGATTTCTAATAACACTTTAGATTTTTATTTTAAGGAATTTTCTAATGGCATTTTTGACTTCTAGTGAATTCCTATGAACACTTTGAATATTTTCCGATAACACTTTAGATTTCATACAACACTTTTTTGGGCTTTCGACGTAGCCCAAATTTTTATGCACGTACTGGTTTCGTAGTTGGAAAAAAAACTCTGCTTTGAATGTTTCAAATTCTTTATTATATATAGGGAATTTTTGTAAACGTTCAATTTAATAAAAAAAACATAAAAGTTATGAGAGTTCATTTTTATTTATGTTAAATTTTTAATTGAAAAATTATTTTGTTCATTTAAGGGATTTATGAATTGGATTTAGTTTTACTTTAATATATTGGGTAATCTTTTAATTATTGATATTTCTCAATAATTGATTTATTTGGGTTTTTGTTTGTTTGGTGATTTTGGTTGATTTTTGTTATCTGGAAACTTAAAGTGTAGGTTACATGGTAGCTATTTATAATTAGGGAGGTTTAGACTTGGATTTTATTTAGATTGAAATATTTATGTTGTTTATGTTATCTGAGATATCGATTGGGTTGTTAAGATCGGTTAGTTTGAATGCTGGGGATGTTTGTTTGGATAAAACTGTTAATTGGATTTAGGTTTTAAAGAAATATTGAGAACTTACATTGTAGTAAGTTTAAAGTTTGTTTAGATTGTTTTATGTTTAATTGTTAATTGGGTTTTTAGAATCTAGATATGTACTAGCTTACATTGTAGTAAGTTTGGAGTTTGTTTGCGAATGTTTGAGCGTTGAGGTTTAATGATTTGATGTTTGTAAGCGATATGTAGTGGCTTCGGTTTGGATCCACTACAGCACCTAGGTCTTAAAAAGTATCTATGTGATGTTGTGACACATATTGTAATTCCTATTACCCAAATTGAAAAAATCCTTTTCGGAAAGATTTATAGTATATTTCTATCTACAAAGCAAATCGAATTTTGAAGAACATTTAATAAATTGTGACGGAGTGCAGAAGTTTGTCCGAAATGCATACAAATGCAATAATGTTCAAGGACACAAACTTTTGGGTGGCTTCAATCCACAACGGTTTAAGAAACGTACTTCAACACCTCAGAACGCATGTTGTAGTGAAACACAGGTTAAAAGGGCGTTTATGTGTTGTGGTATCTAGGTATTGTAATTTGCTAGAGGATTTTTCTGTTTTTCACATTTTATTAAAATAAAAAACTAAAATTGTTTACTTTTAAGTGTATACCAAAATAAAACAATAATTCCATAATTTGTGATTTATTTAAGTCAGTTAATCAGTTAACAAATAACAATTATAAAATTTAAACCCTATTTTATATTTCGCATAAATTATTTTTTTAATCTAAGACCTAATACACACAATACTGCAAATATAATTATCCATATTACTAGCACACCAAACCCGCTATATACGTCAAAATTAGTTATACTCCATCCTTTAACTATAACATTTCTCATTGTTATTGATGGAATTGTAAAAGGAAATGCTAATGAGAAATACTTTAAACCCACAGGCATTCCCTCTAACGGCCAAAGAAGACCTAAAATAAAAACAATGTTCTTACAATTTTTGAAATTTATTTGAAAAATGAACTAGCTTACCACAAAGAATAATCATTGGATAGAAGAATCCGGTAGCCAAAAAACTAGCAGTGGTATGCGAATTACAAAATATTGATATTAGTAATCCAAATAACATACCGGCGACACCCAATAGCACTAATAATACGATAATTGTAAATGTATCCCCTTTGTTTTCCGTGCCATAAACAAATCCAGCAAGATATAATATTTCACCACATTGAATTATAATAACACATAATTGCGTCAGAATGTGTGCTCCCAACATTTCGTTTGTTGTGATACCAATTACTAATATGCGATCCCATACCCCTTCAAGGCGTTCGGTTATAAATAATGTGGAGGTTCCAAGCGTTGCTAAAAAAAATACCATTCTGAAAATAAATGTAAACATATGCAGTATTGTTTTAAGTTAAGATTTTTTGTTTATCTATACGATATCAATGAATCTACCTATAATTCAGTTTCGATTAAATCGAAGTTGTGAATTGAAGTTGTGGTGTGCATATAGGGGGGAGGGGATTTCTGTTCACATTATCACCACATAGGGAATATATTTCAAAACTTTACATTGGGTTTCATATGTAACCCTACTATACAACTTAAAAAAATTATGAATAGAATTTCAAATTTTACTGGAATTAGATAATTTGAATTTTCTAATGAAGTCTGAAACCTGTTGTGCGGTTTTTTTTGTGCGTTTTTTTTGTTCCACTTCACAAAAAACCAGTTTCGGTGTAATAATGGCTACTACATATCAAGTATAATATTTTACATATTATTCTTGCTTACAAAAATCAAAAGCATTATGACTTGTTTTTTTAAATATTTTGTGTAACGTATCAATTCTTTATAATAAGTTGTTTACTATCTAATAGCATACCATAAATATATGGTAGAGTAAAACTCACTTAGGAATCAGAAATCAATATAATGAGCCGTTTAGAAAGGTTAATGTTGTAGCAGTATTGTACCCATTTCTTATCATTATTTTTCTAAAAAGTTTTATTTCGGGTTGAGAAAGTAATTAATTAATTAGGTTTGAAAACTTTAAATTAATGAAAGGTTGTTCTTTGAATGTTTTATACTAACTATTTAATACAAATAATTACTTACGTCATCATTATTCCAGGAGCAACAAATTCTGTATATTCATCATTAAATGTTCCATAAACAGGGGTTTCAAATTTAACAGGAACGCTTAACAGATTTTTAGGATAACCACAATCTTCCATTAATTTTTCATTAAAACTTGTAAATGTTTGCAGCAAACGTCTTTCAATAAAATATGTAATCTGTTGATCTGGTTAAAATGGAAATAGAAAGGAAATTTAAACAATTAAAACCGAATCTCTGTGAGTTTTATTAGAAATACAAACCGGATTTATCCATTCTAACTAAAATTTCTCGGTTCTCATATGAACTTTCATCAGCATTAGTACCTTGTTTTTGAATATCGGTTATAGATTCTGTAAAATTTTTGGAAAAATGGAGGAATCCAAGAATTTCTCCACTTCTTGATGCTGTGAATGCCTCATCAATGTTGTTATAAAATACCTAAAGTAAGAAAAATAGAATTATTTTGAGTCTTAGTGTAATTAGTATGAGATTCAACCTTTTTTGCTATGTCATCCTCCATTTGCTGTAAAAAGCGACATGAAAGTTTCTGAAAGTCACATTCGTAATCATGTGCATAAGCAGTAATTAAAGATTTGTTAAAACAGTCACTATAACTATTTATTTCTTCATTGACGATTCCTAGCTTCAAATCTTTCGGATTACCACCGATTGATAAATAAAAGCAAGATAATTGAAGAATTGGAAAAACAAAACAAAAAAGTAAGGATCTGTAAAAGAAAACACAATGCATTATTTTTTAACACGAAAACAAAAATATATAAATATTTTATATTGTGACGATTATGGAGTGCGATGTACAAAAGAACATCGTTCTAAAAAATAATCTTTAGAGAAAATAGTTCCACTAAAAGAATATAAAACACCTGAAGAAACAAAAATATAACAAAAACAAAATAACACGTAACAGGAAATTGTTGTTTATCTTATAAGAAAGTAAACGCAGTCTATTAGTTTGCCTACGCAAATAAACAAATTAAGAAGATTAGATTTCACACCTATGTGTCAACATATGATGATCGCGTTATTATGTTTTTGTTGATAAAAAGAGGCTTTTTTCTAGAATTTCGTAAAGATATCGATATCATTTCGTCGAGTATATATAAGAGGTCGTCTTAGGTATATTTAATTTGCGAAAAACAACAAGTGTTTTATTATTAAAATAAATTTATTATTAAATTATCAGTAATACAGGGTAGTTTTATAATTGAAAGCGATACAAGTGAGTTAAAAATTAACAGTGTTACAAGTTGAATAAAATTATTGTAAGTGGAGAATTATAAGTGGTATTGTAAACAATATTAAGAGATTATTATAAAGTACTGTACAAAATAGACAGCTCAAATAACATAATCAGAATGATGGAAACAGATTTCAATACAGTGGAGAAAACGGTGATTAATACTATAACCACCAGGAGTGAGACAATGCTGTGTACTATTATCGCTCGTAAGACCTAAGGAGAGTTCAAAACGATTGTTCTCAATAAATTTAGATGATTCAGTTTAGTAGGCGTTTTATACCCCTAAAAGTAGAAACAATCTAAAATTGGTTGACAAAAAACTGAGGTTCTAGAGTAAATTGAAAGTTGTACCATACAACTGTAACTATTTTTAATTTGACTTTAGTATACTACACCTTGTTTATGAATCAAGGTTGATGAAACTTTAATACAATATGTTGATTTGTACGGCAAAGAGCTGATGAGTTTTTAGACGGAATTGATCAAAGTGATTGGATATCCCATATGATCATTAAATCATATCAAATAATAATTAAAAGCTCGGAATAAAGATGTCGATACCGTCAGTTATGTCTTATTAAGCGATAGGATTTATTATTTAGTTTTTCATTTAAAAAATAAAAGATGAAAAGAAGGTTTGCTTCCAGCAAGACCTCAGAACGCATGTTGTTGTGGTGTCACGTCCCAATTTATCAATTATTAAAATATCGTTCTCAACATTTAAAAAAATTTTAAGTTGGTTAAATAACTTAAAATAATGATGGTTTGGTTTCCAAGTTGTTTAAATTAATTTAAAATAATTTATTTGAAATAAATTTAATACTTTTTTTCTTTAACAACTTTTTTAATAATATTTTGTTACATGTTTCAACCATAAATGGTCATTCTCAAACATTTAAAAATATTATCTATATTTAAATTATTTAAAATCAAAATTATTAAATTTATTTTAAATAAATTATTTTAAATCGTTCTCAAGTTTAAAACATTAACTTAGTTCTAAAACAAATATAAAAAAGTCAGACAAGTGCGAATAAAATTCGCTCGTCAAGGGTTCCGTGAATGTAAAGAAAACAATATCAAAATAATTTACATAAAGTTGTGTTGTAAAGGGTTTATATTGCCAGACCATAGACACATAAAAACTAAATGGTTCATCGTAAATATCAATAGTTAATGTCAATCTCATCTAAATTGATCGAAATGATATAAATTAGGGGTGGAGTGGTGTTAACGCTAAAAATAGGACGTTTTTGACAATAATTCAAAAACTGTGCATCGCAAGATTCTAAAATAATTGTAATGTTTCTTAATTTTGGTGTTCTTTCAAATGACATTCATGCGAGCCAAAAAACCTTTTTTTCACGATTCCCCACTCCTATCCCCTAAACACGTAGAATTAAAACTACTTGAGGCTTCGCTATATTTTTCGTTAAGGGTTTATCAAATTTCCTATCTCTATGAATTTTTTCAAATTTTTCTGTCAATCAACGAAGAAACGTATAAGGGGGGGGGGGACCAACTTTTTGTTGCACTTTTTTGAGAATAATTCAAAAAAGGTGCATCGCAAAATTCTAAAAAAACTGTATTGTTTTTTAATTTTGGTGCTCTATCAAATGACATCCCACTCATGCGGGTCAAAAAACAATTTTTCACCCTTCCCCACTCCCATCCCCTAAACACATAGAAATAAAATCACTTGAAGCTTCGCTATATTTTTCGTGTTCCATAGAATTATAGGCTCATCGCTTTACTAAAATTTTCAGTTCTTTCTATAGCAACATTTTTTTTGTGTTAGATTACATAAGTTCGACATTTAGGTCGGTGCTTGGAAAACAACGTATAATTTTAACAATATTTAAAATTAACAAAAGATCAATGTTTGACTTAAACAATAGCATATTAAACAAATATTAACCCTAAAATAATTGCAGGTTATCGAACTTACCATTCAATTAAAACTCAACATTTTCTAAAGTTATACAAGAAATTTAATAAACCAGTAATTATGAATGGATTACAAACGTGGATCTTAACACAAACTAACAAATCACATCAATCTGATTTGAACCTTGAGAATTAACGCCACCTTTTGGGCCCACTTATGGCATACAATACAATACAATATACAATAGATAGTAAAGGACCGTGATAATTTTGAAATAAAGTCTTCTTTCTTTTGGATAACTGGTTATATTCACTCTAAAAGAGTTGCAAAATTAAGAATTGCTCTAAGAATCAGTATAAAGGATGACATGACTAAAAATGTACACGCCAGTCCCACTCGATATTGCTATTCGGGTTAAAAAAGCTTTATTTCACCTTACCATTCCTACCCTTTCAAAACGATTAATAAATATTTGATACACGGGGGGACGGTCTGAATTTTGAACATTTTTGATCATAACTCAAAAACTGTGCACCGCAAAGTTCTAAAAAAAATTGCAATGATTTTTAAATTAGGTGCTCTTTCAAATGACACTCCATTCGCTTGGGTCAAAAAAAGTTTTTTTTTACCCTCTCTACCCCGGTGCCCTAAACACCCAGAAATATAATTATTTGAGACTTCGGTATAATTTTCATACAAAATTTACCAAATTTCCTAGCTCTGTAAATTTTTTCAAATTTTTCTGTCAATCAGTGTCGAAACGTAGGGGGGGGGGGGGAACGGTTTGAATTTTGCACTTTTTTGTCCATAACTCAAAAACTGTGCACCGCAAAATTCTAAAAAAAACTGCAACGAATTCTAAATTAGGTGCTCTTTCAAATGACACCCCAATCGCTTGGGTCAAAAAAGTTTTTTTTTTACCCTCTTTACCCCGGTCCCCTAAACACTCAGAAATATAATTATTTGAGACTTCGGTATAATTTTCATACAAAATTTACCAAATTGCCTAGCTCTGTGAATTTTTTCAAATTTTTCTGTCAATCAGTGTCGAAACGTAGGGCGGGGGGAACGGTTTGAATTTTGCACTTTTTTGTCCATAACTCAAAAACTGTGCACCGAAAAATTCTAAAAAAAACTGCAACAAATCCTAAATTAGGTGCTCTTTCAAATGACACCCCACTCGCTTGGGTCAAAAAAGTTTTTTTTTTACCCTCTTTACCCCGGTCCCCTAAACACACAGAAATATAATTATTTGAGACTTCGCTATAATTTTCATACAAAATTTAGCAAATTTCCTAACTCTGTGAATTTTTCCAAATTTTTATGTCAATCAGTGTCGAAACGAAGGGGGGGGGAACGGTTTGAATTTTGCACTTTTTTGTCCATAACTCAAAAACTGTGCACCGCAAAGTTCTAAAAAAAACTGCAACGAATTCTAAATTAGGTGCTCTTTCAAATGACACCCCACTCGCTTGGGTCAAAAAAGTTTTTTTTTTACCCTCTTTACCCCGGTCCCCTAAACACTCAGAAATATAATTATTTGAGACTTCGGTATAATTTTCATACAAAATTTACCGAATTGCCTAGCTCTGTGAATTTTTTCAAATTTTTCTATCGATCAGTGTCGAAACGTAGGGGGGGGGGGGAACGGTTTGAATTTTGCACTTTTTTGTCCATAACTCAAAAACTGTGCACCGAAAAATTCTAAAAAAAACTGCAACAAATTCTAAATTAGGTGCTCTTTCAAATGACACCCCACTCGCTTGGGTTTACCCTCTTTACCCCGGTCCCCTAAACACACAGAAATATAATTATTTGAGACTTCGCTATAATTTTCATACAAAATTTAGCAAATTTCCTAACTCTGTGAATTTTTCCAAATTTTTATGTCAATCAGTGTCGAAACGAAGGGGGGGGGGGAACGGTTTGAATTTTGCACTTTTTTGTCCATAACTCAAAAACTGTGCACCGCAAAATTCTAAAAAAAACTGCAACGAATTCTAAATTAGGTGCTCTTTCAAATGACACCCCACTCGCTTGGGTCAAAAAAGTTTTTTTTTTACCCTCTTTACCCCGGTCCCCTAAACACACAGAAATATAATTATTTGAGACTTCGCTATAATTTTCATACAAAATTTAGCAAATTTCCTAACTCTGTTAATTTTTCCAAATTTTTATGTCAATCAGTGTCGAAACGAAGGGGGGGGGGGAACGGTTTGAATTTTGCACTTTTTTGTCCATAACTCAAAAACTGTGCACCGAAAAATTCTAAAAAAAACTGCAACGAATTCTAAATTAGGTGCTCTTTCAAACGACACCCCACTCGCTTGGGTCAAAAAAGTTTTTTTTTTACCCTCTTTACACCGGTCCCCTAAACACACAGAAATATAATTATTTGAGACTTCGGTATAATTTTCATATAAAATTTACCGAATTTCTTAACTCTGTGATTTTTTCCAAATTTTTCTGTCAATCAGTGTCGTAACGAAGGGGGGGGGGGGGAACGGTATGTTTTTGACAATAACTCAAAAACTGTGCATTGCAAAATTCTAAAAAAAATTGCAATGATTTCTAAATTAGGTGCTCTTTCAAATGACACCCCGTTTGACCACATTTTAAATAGTGTTTTTACCCCTCCTCATTTCCACCCCCTTAATAAATCTAATTATGAGAATATGACACTTTTATCTATTTTTTATTAAAACTGTACTAATTTTTCTATCATTCCAAATACATTTGAAAATTTTCGATCAGTTAGGTTCGGAGCTAATCGAGTTAAGAAAACACGAAAAAAACGTCATTATTCAGAATTATACAAAAAATTGTGAGGTGTAAAATTCCAAAACAAATTTTTAAGGAATACTGAAATGAAGCCCTTTCATATGATACCCTACATGAATCTATAAAAAAATCTATTTTCTCAAAGGTCTCACATCGAACCCCTGTAAACCAAACGAAAACCACTTTAGTTTTATTTGTATTCGTCATTTCATGTGGACAGATTAGTTTTATACGCACCTCAAATTTCAAGTCCATAGCATTTATAGTTTACGAGATAATCGATATAATGTGAAAAACTCGTTTTACTCTCACCAATAGTGTTCCGTATAAAAAACGGAACCCTAAAAACAAACCATGACTGAACGTTCAACATTTCTTGTATTGCGTAATTTGGTTTAAATAATAATTTTAATTATTTATTCCACATTGCAAAAATACAAGAAATAGAGGAATTATAAGGTTTTGTTTTTTCGTATTTGTTTATTTTCCAAAATTACAAAATTATAAATTGTTTGTGACATTTAACATTTCCCATAATAATTTTTACATGATAAATTAAAGTAGATTATAATGAAATAGTTGAGTTGTGCATTAAGATTAAACTAAACTAGTCGAAAATTAAATTAAAACAGTAGAGTTGTTCTTGTAAATTAAAACAGTTGAGTTGTGCTTGAAAATTAAAACAGTTGAGTGCTGCATATAGATTTGACTAAAATAGTCAACAAATAAATATAAACTAATTGAGTTTGTGCTTATAGATTAGACCAAAGGAGTCGATAATTAAAATAAAATATTAGAGTTAAGTTAGTTAAGTTAGTCAAAAAGAGTTAAGTTATAAAAACAGTTAAAGCGAATTCAATATTTTATTTCACGGTTCAAGATTTACAAAAAAATAAAAAGAAGATAATTTATAAATATAATTAAATTAAAGTGAATTTATTAAAATACGAGACATACGTTAAAGTGATTTATATATGCATACCATTGAAAAATACAACATAATTTAAATAAATCATTAAATATTTGTGTGTTTTTATTTATTAAGACGAAATGATTATGTTGACCCCCACCATCTCAGCCACAACAGTGGGACCTAGGTTTTAAAGGTTTCTATGTGTTGTTATGAAACATATTAGAATTGGTACAACACAACACAATTTACCGTTGACCAGCCCTCTTAATATATCACCCTGAGTAATAAAGTCACACTGTTTTTGCCTGTATGATATCTCTCGTTAACTCGCAAGTCGTATGTCAATAGCAGAGACTACGCAGGGTTATCAGCTTTTAGAATAAAATTTAAAAACAAAATATAACTTAACAAAAACTGAAACCTCCATGCACTCATTTCAACCACAAATGATTTGAAGATCGACCTCAAACTACATTTGCAGCCACCAAAAGCATGTGAAATTCTATAACAACAAGTTAACATACCGTAAGGTGATGCGAGGAGTACCACAAGGAGAGGTGCCAACTTCTGCAATATTCAACTTCCATGTTGTACTTCTAAAATTGTCTCCTATGCGGAGGACATTATGCCGTTATCAACTAGTGTTGGAGTTCAAGAGGCATGCGACCAGAAATTCCCGTTCACGCTCAATAAATGATCCATGAATGAATGGTATCTAAAGCTGTTTAGGGATAAATCAATAGCAAGTCTGAGAATCTTAACGCCATGGAATCGTTAAACAAATTGATGGTGTTGAATCCATTAAATATATTACTAAAGATTAAAGCCAAAATTCCTTCAAGCTATCAAGTCTTTTTATAATCTTTTTATAATGATTATTTATACAGATACAAAGAGATTATCTCCATTTGGGCTAGCTAGTTCGACAAATTTATTTCATTGAACATCATTGAACATTGAACAGTTTCCACGAAAAAACAAAGAGCTAAAGTGTTATTAAAGTATAAACAGATTCTATACTTACGCTGGCTGCCTCAAAATTTGTAACACGTTTTTTGTCATTAAAGCTTTAAATTTTTGGCTAAGACTAAAATCAAAAACTTGTTTAGTTTGATGTGTTGGTGCTATGTGATTCTCGATTGTTGGTATCTTCGCTAAATCTATTGGTGCACAAGTCTCTATGGGCGGTTGAGGTATCGTTTGCATAGTTTCATGTTGAATAAGAGAACCGGCTTCTTCAGATTGGCCATGTCTCATACATAATTTTAAAAATGCATCTTCAAGCGATGACACTTGTAAAACATTGGTAATATTTGATGGTGCATCTTCAGCAAGTAAAATTCCATTTCTCATTAATCCAACTCGGTTAGCCATTTTAGCTTCTTCAATGTAATGAGTTGTTATGATGACTGCCAAATGTGATGTTTTTGTTGTATTTATTAAATAGTCCCAAATCCGTTCACGCAATAACGGATCTAATCCAACTGTTGGTTCATCTAATATTAATAATTCTGGATCGTGTACTAAAGCGCATGCAAAAGAGAGCCTTCTTTGTTGACCGCCACTTAATTTAGAGACTAAACGATCTGCAAACGGTAATTCCAATAACTTCGTTAACAAAGCAAAACGATCTTGTATCCGACTTTCGGACATGCCCGATATTCTTCCAAAATAAAAAATAGTTTCAGCTATTGTAAAATCACCAAGTAAAGCAATTTCTTGTGGCATATAACCAACTCTTGGACCTGGGACCCCAGAGCCTTTAGTGCCGGGTTGTCCACCTAGTACTTTTATTTCACCTCCATTCAATTTCCTTCGCCCTACTATACAAGCCAAAAGTGTTGTTTTGCCGCATCCTGAAGCACCCAGAAGTCCATATCTAAAAACAAATTTAATTATTAAAATTTAAAAGTTCATTGTTCTTATTAACTACTTATATTGTAATTTTAATTCAGCAATATATCGTATTTGATCGGTCTATAAGTATCAATCTATAATATTGTATAATTACTTCGGTCTGAAAGACCTAAGTATTACATTCGTGAGCTAAAAGTGAAATTATTACCCCCACTTTTTTTGGCATTTCTCGACGTTTTAGAACCTACTGATTCTAAAAAAACAAAAAAAAAATGTATGTCTGTCTGTCGGCCAGCCGTCATTACCTACGCTGCAGGGAAAACCGCTGGAGGGATTTCAAATTTTTTTTTTCTAGGGACAGGTCCAAAAGGTAAGGTCCGAAAGGATGCTGTGTTCGATAACTGTACTGTACTGTACTGTACAATTTTTTGGAAAAAAATAAAATTAATTATTTGTTTGAAATGAAATTTTATTATTACTATTGCGAATTATGGCATTATAAGTTTGTCAAAAATATGTTGTCAAGTGTGTCAAAAGAAAGATTTTTATTTACTTTTTTACCCAATTTTTTGGAAAAAAATAAAATTAATTATTTGTATGACATGAAATTTTAATATTATTATAGAGAATTATGGCATTATAAGTTTGTCAAAAAAATAATGTCAAGTGTGTCAAAAAATGATTTCATTTATTTTTTTAGCCAATTTTTTGGAAAAAAAAATGTAGCTGTTTTTAAGACGTAAATGTAATTGAAAATGAAATTGAACATGGAAATTTTTGAATTTGTTAGTTAGCTTAGAGTTTAGTTAGTTTTTGAAATATTTTTGGAATTTTGAAAAAAGTTTGTATTTTTGATTTTGTAATAATTTTTGCAATATTTTTAGAATTTTGGAAAAAGTTTTAATTTTTGATTTTGTAATAATTTTTGGAATATTTTTACAATTTTGAAAAATTTAAAATTTTTGATTTTATTATAATTTTTGGAATTTTGAAAAAAGTTTCAATTTTTGATTTTGTAATGATTTTTGCAATGTTTTTAGAATTTCGGAAAAGTTTGAATTTTTAAGAATTTTTGGAATATTATTGGAATTTAGGAAAAGTTTAAATATTTGATTTTATTCTAATTTTTGGAATATTTTTGGAATTTTGAAAAAAGTTTGATTTTATTTAATTTTTACAATATTTTTGGAATTTTGAAAGAAATATGAATTTGTGATTTTGTAATATTTTCTCGAAACGCTAAATGGAGAGGTTTTTGAGTAGTTTGCTGAGTGTATAATCTTTTCACTAAATTATGTTAATTTATGATCTGTTATAATTTTCCGGCATCGTATTGATGTTTTGTGTTAGTTTTGTAATAAATTTCTAAACAGAGATAAAAAAATACTTGTACTTTAACAAAGAGTTATGTTTGATAAACATCGCTGCCCAAAACTAAAAACCATGTCCTCATAAAAGTTTTTTGCCGAAAACTATATCAAAATCCTTAACCCAGACCGAAGTCTTGATATCTCAGAGCTGTGAGATTTCAGCCCCTCCATATTTTCATTTGCATTTTTTTTTTTCAAAATGTGGCTAAAAAAATAAATGAAATCATTTTTTGAAACACTTGACATTATTTTTTTGAGAAAATTATCTAGTTTTTGATCTCACATACCAATCCCTACCATAAAGATTTCTCCAAATTTAATGTTCCTATTCGTAATCACTTAAAATGAACGTTTTTTAAGCCAAAAATATGAAAATTTGCTATTTTTGACACACATAATGATTTTTTTGACACACTTCCGGTACAGGTCAGCAAAAAAATGCAAAAAAAAATGTATGTCTGTCTGCCGGCCGTCCGTCATTACATACGAAATCTAGAAAACCGCTGGAGGGATTTCAAAAGTTTGTTTTTTCTAAAAATAGGTATACTCAAGGGGCAGGTCCAAAAGGACGCTGTGTTCGATAACTGTACTGGAAGTGTGTCAAAAAAATCGTTATGTGTGTCAAAAATAGCAAATTTTCATATTTTTGGCTTAAAAAACGTTCATTTTAAGTGATTGCGAGGAGGAACATTGAATTTGGAGAAATCTTGATGGTAGGAATTGGTATGAGAGATCAAAAACTAGATTATTGCATCATAAGTTCGTCAAAAAAATGTTGTCAAGTGTGTCAAAAGAGAGATTTTAATTTATTTTTTTAGCCACTTTTTAATTTAATTTATGAAATTTATTATTATTATTGAGAATTATGGCATTATAAGTCTGTCAAAAAAATGTTGTCAAATGTGTCAAAAGAAATTTTATTTATTTTTTACCCAATTTTTTAGAAGAAAATATAATAAATTATTTGTTTGAAATGAAATTTTATTATTATTATTGTGAATTCTGGCATTATAAGTTTGTCAAAAAAATGTTGTCAAGTGTGTCAAAAAAAAGATTTTTATTTATTTTTTACCCAATTTTTTGGAAAAAAATAAAATTAATAATTTGTATGACATGAAATTTTATTATTATTATAGAGAATTATGGCATTATAAATTTGTCAAAAAAATAATGTCAAGTGTGTGAACAAATGATTTCATTTATTTTTTAGCCAATTTTTTGGAAAAAAAATGTAGCTGATTTTGTGACGTATATCTAATTGAAAATGAAAAAATTGGACATGGAAATTTTTGAATTTGTTTTGAAATATTTTTGGAATTTTGAAAAAAGTTTGTATTTTAATTTTGTAATAATTTTTGCAATATTTTTATAATTTTGAAAAAAGTTTTAATTTTCGATTTTGTAAGAATTTTTGAAATATTTTTAGAATTTTGAATAATTTTAAATTTTTGATTTTATTTTATTTTTTGGAATTTTGAAAAAAGTTTCAAATTTTGATTTTGTAATAATTTTTGCAATATTTTTAGAATTTTGAAAAAAGAAAATTTACTTTTATTTTTTTAATTTTTAAAATTTTTATAATATTTTTGGAATTTTGAAAGAAATATGAATTTGTGATTTTTTAATATTTTCTCAAATCGCTAAATGGAAGGTTTTTGAATAGTTTGCTTAATATGTAATTGAAAATGAAATTGGACATGGACATTTTTGAATTTGTTATAGTTTTTGAAATATTTTTGGAATTTTGAAAAAGTTTCAATTTTTGATTTTGTAAAAATTTTTGGAATATTTTTACAATTTTGAAAAGTTTAAAATTTTTGATTTTATTATAATTTTTATAATTTTAGAAAAAGTTTCAATTTTTGATATTGTTATAATTTTTGCAATATTTTTAGAGTTATGGAAAAAGTTTGAATTTTTAAGAATTTTTGAAATTTATTAGATTTTAGAAAAAGTTTAAATATTTGATTTTATTCTAATTTTTGGAATATTTTTAGAATTTTGAAAAATTTTAAATTTTTGATTTTATAAAATTTTTATAATTTTGGAAAAAGTTACAATTTTTGATTTTGTAATAATTTTTTCAATATTTTTAGAATTTTTGAAAAAAGTTTTAATCTGTGATTTTGTAATAATTTTTAGAATTTTGTTTGAAAAAGTTTGAATTTTTTATTTTACAATATTTTTGGAATTTTGAAAGAAATATGAATTTGTGATTTTGAAATATTTTCTCGAAACGCTAAATGGAGAGGTTTTTGAGTAGTTTGCTGATTGTATAATCTTTTCACTAAATTATGTTAATATTTGATCTGTTATAATTTTCCAGCAACGTATTGATGTTTCGTGTTAGTTTTGTAATACATATCTAAACAGAGATAAAAAATACATGTACTTTAACAAAGAGTTATGTTTGATATACATCGCTGCCCAAAACTAAAAACCATGTCCTCATAAAAGTTTTTTGCCGAAAACTATATCAAAATCCTTAACCCAGACCGAACTTTTGATATCTCAGAGCTGTGAGATTTCAGCGCCTCCATATTTTCTTTTTCGTTTAACGATATTCTAATTCTAGATTTTATTGGAATGTATATTTTTGTATATGTATACGAAAGACAATCACTTATATTAGTAATACTTACTAGACCAAAATTCTGAATTTTATGAGAGATTTCTTACTAACAAAATAATTTGTTTGTTATCAATTTAAACGCTTATTTGGATTTTAAAAAAAAACTGCACTTCTCTTCTTAGTGTTTGGAATGTTCCTCATCGATACCATCCACTGCGCCAGCGAGAATAAATGCTTACGGCCAAATATACTTTCGAATCAAAAAAATTCCTAATAATTCAAATCTTCTCGATATTTTAATATAAAAGTTGGTGATTTCAATCTTATCCGCTCTTACCAAAATTTTCTACAAATCCTATAAATATAGCATTTTCCTTCTTGCTTAAAGTTGGGCAATGTGCAGCTCGTCCACAAAAACGGAACGAAATATGATATTTCAAAATAAAAATATGACACAATAATCAAGGTCCAGGTCTCACATACAGATGACGACCATCAAGAACATTTCTCCAGATTCAAAGTTACTACTTATTATTTTTTAGCCAAAAATATGAAAATTTGCTAATTTGACACATTTAATTTAACATAACCTATTTTTAGAAAAAAAAATTTTTTTAAAACCCCACCATTGATTTAAAATTAGCAATAAATAATCATTGTTTATAGAAATTGTTCGAAAAAATGTTGAAAAATTAGAATTTTTAGCCAGACTGAAAATATTTAAAATTAAGTATCTCGAGAAAACAAAAAAATGCTGATTTGTAAATCTGACGTATTTTAGAGTAAGGATAGCGGGTAGCGAAATTCGACGTCCACGCCGTTCTGCCTGGGTAATGCTGACAAAATGAGGTTGGTGTATCGGAGTCAAGCAGAGTAAAAACTGCTTAGTCAATGACGCTACATCACGGTGAATTGGCGGCTTAAAACCAATACGATCCAAGTGACTCGCTATATAAAATTGTATAAAGGTTGTTCTGGTAACCTTAAGATGCAGAACGGATGCTTTCACGACAATTAGGGTTGGGCCTAAGGTTAACACCCTCACCCCGGAATAGAAACTTTGTTAAATTTGGAAATCAGGAAAAGAATAATAGACCCGGAATACAAAACAGAATTTTACCTGGACGTGAAAAATGACCAAACTACTGAATCGCAACGTGGAACTTGCGCAACCAGAGTGCTCCTGATACTTAGGAGGTAAAGGATATATATCATTGCTCTGCTAGAAATTAGACAGCCAATAATCGGAAAACAAGATTTGGATAGTCACTCTTTATATTGTAGTGGTTATCCAATTTGGAACTGGTTTTTTTGTTGGTGCACGCACACAAGAAGCCGTGATGAAATTTATCCCGATCAATGAGAGCATCTGCTACCTATGGGTACGCGGTACATACAACAATATTTCTCTTACTGACGTACATGCACCCATCTGACGCTAAGACCGTCGACAAGAAAGATAATTTCTACATAGTACTGGAAGAGGTTATGAAACAAACACCAACACGTGACTTGATAGTGGTTCTCGGTGACTTTAATGGGCAGGTTGAAAGAGATATGTCTTATGGAAATGTGGTGGCCCAGCCTGAATTTGAATTCGAATGATAATGATAAGAGAATGACTGAGTTTGCATTATCAAATAATTTGAGAATTACCAGTACTTTCTGTTCGCATCGATTAATTCATAAGTAGACTTGGGTCTCACCGAATGGAAACACTCGAAATCAGATTGATCACGTGCTAGTAACAGCACTTTTTTTCGAGTGTTCTGGATGTGTGAAACTTTAGAGGTGCATATATTGGAAGTGACCACTTCCTTGTATGTGCTACGATAGGGTTCCACTTTCCAAATCCAGGCATTCCAAAATTCAATAAACGAAAACGTGTCTCATTACTAATGCCGAAACTGAAGAGAGATATCAAAACCATGTTGCCGAAACATTGGATAAATTAGAAACCATTGATGGAGACGTCGATAAGTCATGGTATATGCTCAAATATGCTGTTTTAAGCACTGCTGAGGGAATAATTGGACGTCCTGAAAACCACTACCAAAAACCATGGATAGATCAAGTATGTCTTGACGCTATTCAATACAAAAGAGATCGCTATCTGAAATGGCCACAAAGACTCAACACCAGGTCCACGAAGGAGAACTATAAACTGGCAAGACAAGCCGTTACAAAGCTATGTAGACGAACAAAGAGAGAATGGTGGAAGAAAAAGTGTGAGGAGATTGAAATCTTCAATAAGGAACATCAATCGCGTAACATCTTTCAACAGGTTAAAACCTTAAAGAAGGGACTTCATTCGGCGTTAATTCGTGTTCTTGAGATATTTAATTTTAAAGATTTTTATTCCGACTAAAATTCTAATTGTTCATTATTTTTTCGAACAGTATCTGAACGTTTTCTGCTCCAAATTTTTTGAACCTTGTTCGATTGACTTTAAATTTGGTGAAAAATTTAGGGGTGGCTTAAGGAACAAAGGTGACGTAGCGATGATGTGCGCTTTTCCTGGGTGAATTCTACCGTTTCTCGGTGGTGGAAGATTTTTCACCCAAAATTTTAAGTAAAAACTGCTGCATAAGATTTTCTCGAGTGATGTGTGATGATGAACGTATTTAGGGAGTTTAATCTATATAATATTTGCGATCAATGCTTGACTCAAACAACAGCATACATACAGACAAAAAACCTAGAATCACTGCAGATAATCGAACTTTCTGCTCAATTAAACCTCTCCTTGGATCACCGTATATGTGGCAACTAACAACCAAACAAGACATTGGTTAGACCGGTGGTGATGTATGGGTTACAAACGTGCAACCTTACACAAAATGCCGAATCATATCAGTATTTGAGCGTAAATCTTACACCACATTTTTGGTCCACTTAAGACAAGCGATGGAGAGTATAGAACCCGATATTTGAAAAGTTTGAAATTAGAGACCTTCTAAAAGGGTCCTGATATACTAGGTTGTATCCGTTCCAATAGGATTGTTTGATTTGGAGATATTCTACGAGCTGTTTTGTAGTCTGGAATGATTAAAAAAATATAGGGAGTGGGCGACCGCGAGGTAGGCATTGGGATACGGACGTATTGAGTGCGACCTTAAAAAATAACCGTGGTAAATATTCGAGCTCAGCAACGCACCTATATGGCACATGAATTATTTAAATTATCCCGACTAGCATTTTGTTCAGACATGCCCTAGTATGCAGATCATGGTGTAGTAAGGTAAGTCCTAAAAGGGCAGTTGCATTCAGCTCCTATCAGAAATCATAACTGATATCCCTATTAGGGCACCACCTATTTGTCCTGATCCGGCCCGGACTGCGACGACGTAAATACCGGACCAGGGCCCGATCAGAATCATATATGATTTTCCAATTGAGGCATGCGACCTATTTGTCCTGATCTGAGCCGTATATTATTTGAATAAATTCATTTGGTTAAAATTCACTAAAGTATTATCCATTTTCCTGGGTTGCGAAAATCCGAAATTCGACGTCCACGCCGTGCTGCCTAGGTAATGCTGACAGAATTAGTTTGGTGTATCGGAGTATAAGCAGAGTAAAATCTGTTTAGCCAATGATGGTACACCACGGCGAATTGGCGCCTTAAAACCAATGTGACCCAAGCGTCTGTTCTCCATGGTAGGGGCGGCTTGAAGCGGGCGTCTGTCTTGGATCAAGCGGCTCGCTATATAAACGTTTTAAAAGTTTGTTTCTGGTAACCTTAAGATGCAGAACGGACCCATTCACGACAATTTGGGTTGGGCTTAAGGTTAACACCCTAACCCCGGAAAAAATTATTTGTTAAATTTGGAAATTGGAAAAGAATATCAGACCCGGACATAAACAGAATTTTACCTGGACGTGAAAAAGGACCAGACTACCAAATCGGAACGTGGAACGTGCGCAGCTTGAGCGCTTCTGATGCTCTTATAAGTCTAGAAACAGAGGCTGAGAGGTATGAGATGGATATCATAGCTCTGCAAGAAATTAGACAGCCAATAATAGGAAAACAAGATTTGGATAGTCACTCTCTATACTGTAGTAGTCATCCTTCTCGAAGAGAATTTGGAACTGGCTTTCTTGTTGGTGCACGCATACAAGAAGCCGTGATGAAATTCATCCCGGTCAGTGAGAGGATCTGCTACCTACGTGTACGCGGTACATATAACAATATTTCTCTTATTGCCGTGCATGCACCAACTGAAGCTAAGACCGTCGACGAGAAGGATACTTTCTACATAAAACTGGAAGAGGTTATGAAACAAACACCAACACGCAACTTCATTATGGTTCTTGGTGACTTTAATGGGCAGGTTGGAAGAGATATCTCTTATGGAAATGTGGTGAGCCCCAACAGTCTGCATTTGAATTGGAATGATAATGATGAGAGAATGACTGAGTTTGCATTATCAAATAATTTGAGAATTGCCAGTATTTTCTTTCCGCATCGATCGATTCATAAACAGACTTGGGTTTCACCGAATGGAAACACTCGAAATCAGATTGATCACGTGCTAGTTACAGCACGTTTCCTCTCGAGTGTTCTGGATGTGCGATCCTTTAGAGGTGCATACATTGGAAGTGATCACTTTCTTGTATGTGCTAAAATAAGATTCCACTTCCGAAATCCAAGCATTCCGAAATTCAATAAACGGAAACGTTTTAACATCTCATCACTAAAGACTGCTGAAACAGAAGAGAGATATCAAAATCATGTTGCCGAAACATTGGAGAAATCAGAAACCATTAATGGAGACGTCGATAAGTCATGGTATTTGCTCAAAGATGCTGTTATAAGCGCTGCTGAGGGAATACTTGGACGACCACAGAACCACTCCCAGAAGCCATGGATGGATCAAGCATGCCTTGACGCTATTCAATACACAAGAGATTGCTATCTGAAGTGTCTACAAGGAGGTAACACCAGGTCCACGAAGGAGAACTATAAACTGGCAAGACAAGCCGTTACAAAGCTATGTAGACGAATGAAGCGAGAATGGTGGAAGAGAAAATGTGAGGAGATTGAAAGCTTCAATAAGGAACATCAATCGCGTAACTTCTTTCAACAGGTTAAAACCTTAAAGAAGACCCTTCAAACTAGATCGACTGCTATTCAAAACGAAGATGGGGAGCTACAAGTAGACCTTAAAAATATTTTAGATACTTGGGCCGCTTATTTTGAAAATCTTCTCAACTTAAGTGACCAGCAACAAGTCGGGCGACGAGCAAAGCTTATTCGTGCATCAAAGGTACATGTAAACGAACCAACCAAAGAGGAATTTGAAGCGGGCTGTCAAAATTAAAACGCAATAAAGCACCTGGTATCGACGATATAACATCCGAAATTATTGTACATGGTGGTGAAATCCTATCCTTAAGATTGTTTGAGCTTGTTCAAATGATATGGAGGACTGAAATCATGCCACAGGACTGGAACACAGCTATGCTGATACCAATCCATAAAAAAGGTAATCGCCTACAATGTGCAAACTACAGATGAATCGCTCTACTATGCACAGCACATAAGAACTTTTCCTACATTTTGCTATCCAAAATCAATCCTTTTGTTGAACAACTGCTTGGAGAAGATCAGTGTGGTTTCCGGCGGGGTCGAGATACCACCGATGTACTTTTCTCGATAAGGATGATTTTGGAAAAGTGTCGAGAGTTCAACATACCTGTGCACCAACTCTTCATTGATTTCAGGCAGGCCTACGACTCTCTCGAACGAGAAACTACATGGTCTGCTCTGGTGTCAATGAAAATCCCTGGTAAACTGGTATCACTATGAAAAATGACAGTACAGAACTCTCAATGCTGTGTACGAGTAGAAAACGAAATATCGAAAGTTTTTAAAGTCGACTCCGGCTTAAGACAAGGTGATGCTAACTCTCCTATACTTTTTAATTTAGCCTTGGAATATGTGTGCCGTCAAAAGAAACTACCGACTAACAACAATATCTTGTCAATAAACTCAGTTCACTCAGCGATCATCTGTTCGCATACGCTGATGATGTTGTCATCCTCGGCCGAAGTGAAGTTGTTATGAGTGAGACTTTCAAGTCGCTTGAGAGTGGTGCTAGAAAAATTGGTCTTCATAATAACTACAGTAAAACCAAACATATGAATGTTTTAAGAGAGGCTGAGAAGGAAGATTTGATGTGGGGCGATGAACGAATTGAGGGAGTTGAATTTTTTAAATATTTGGGATCAATGCTTGACTCAAACAACAGCATATTTACAGATATAAAAGCTCGAATCGCTGCAGGTAATCGAACTTTCTACTCAATTAAACCTCTCCTTGGATCACTGTATGTATCAACTAACACCAAGCTAATGTTATACAAGACATTGATTAGACCAGTTTGGATGTATGGATCACAAACGTGGACCCTTACTCAAAATGGCGAATCCCATTTATCTGTATTTGAGCGTAAGATCCTGCGCTACGTTTTTGGTCTACTTAAGACAGACGATGAAGCGTATAGAACCCGATTTAACTTTGAGATCAGAGACCTTCTTGAGGGTCCTGATATAATAGGTTGTATCCGTTCTAATATGATTGCTTGGTTTGGGCATGTTCTACGAGCCGATTCACAGTCCTGAATGATTAGAAAAATGTACGTTAATACCCCAGGGAGTGAGCGACCGCGAGGTAGACCTCGATTACAATGGGAGACTGACGTAATAAACGACCTTAAAGAAATCGACTGCCATGGTAATTATGTCGCTGTTGCGAATGACCGTGATAAATATTCAAAGCTGATTAGCCTGGAAACGCTCCTACATGGAGCATGAACGCCGTTAAAAAAAAATTATCCATTTTTTTAGGTATACATAGTTTGCGAAATTTCTCATATACTTTAGTTATCGCTTCTCTGCGTTATTACGATTACGATTACGATTACGATTACGTATAGGTAAGTATGAACATAGAATATTTTTGAAACGTGTTTTTTGGACATTACGAAAATGATGTGTATTGCAGCCGGAATGTCGTTCCGTTTCCTTTTTGTACTGTCGGAAAACCTTCCGGTTGTTTTTTATGAAAATATTAATTTAAAAATATTTTAAATATGTTAAAGAATTAAATTTTCAGTTATTTAATTCAGTTATCTATTAGTTATTATATTCAGTTATTCAGTTATTTAAACTTTCTGCAACCCAATTACTCTGTTATGCGAGGGTGGCTTTCTTTTACAAACATTAATAGCTCTTATTACTGCAACTAATCGTATTCATATGATTTTTTCGACGCAAAGCAGCACTATACTCTTGCTGGTTTGTTTTCTTTTGAAAATATACAAACATATTGATTTTGATCTAGTTGCTTTATAACCGCTACAAAGATTTGATGTATTAGTATATTACATATCAAGTGCTGTAGCATTTTACATGCGAGGGGAAATATTGCACACGAAACGCGTAGCGGCACGTGCAGTACCTACACGAGCCTTGATGGGTCTCAGTGGCGTAGCTAGCATGGGTGACACCCGGGGCGGATATTGTGGTGTCACCCCAAAAATAAAAACTGTCAATAATAATAAAAAGCCGATAAACGTAATTTATAATTTTTTTTAATTAATACAAATGAGCATTATTATTATAAGTCCGCAAGTAATTTTTAACTAATTTTAATTTGCTGAAACTCCTCTCACACCAAGCCACTAATACGCAAATAGTCATAAAATATAACTTTAGTGCGACCGTAAGATTCGGAAGAAATTCTAAAAAATCCCATTCTACGATGAATTTCAAAAAGTCTAGGTACACCCAGTTAGAAACTGTAACATTGGCCGCTTTTAAATGCCTCCGCACCCTTTGTATCTCTATGAGGAGTTCTGTTGCCAATACCGCATCATAAAAACCAGTAAATTTTGATACCGATAATTTTAACTCTTCACTGTTCGCCAAAAGCTAAGTGTTTGTCTGCACAACCTCGAACAATGAAGCTAAATCTTGAACTGACTTCAGTCTAGTTCGGAGTTCAACACTGAATCGGTCAAGACATTCCAACATGTCCTTTTTAAGTTGAGCTCTCAGTGTCAGTCCAACATTAGGTGCAAACTCACCACCCGTTCGTTTTTTGCGTTTTTATGATGAATTCGGCTTTCCATTGGCATGTCATAGTCCTCCGATTTTTTCGCAGCAAGATCTATTGCCTCTTCTACAATGAGACTTCGTTATGAATTGACTCTATTTTTGTAGCTAATTGATCAATATTCAAGCCCGTGCTTTGCAATCCAATCTGAGCACAGATGTTATTTCTCTTAGAATATCATTCCAAAACAAAAGATAGCAAAGAAACGAAAAATCACATGCTGCATTGATAAGGTTCTGTGCAGCGCCTCTAGTGTCTACATTTTCTTGTTGATCACTTATCTTCTCAATTTCAGCCACAATCCCATCAAAGTTTTCGGCCAATACTTTTACTGCAGCATAATGAGCACTCCAATGCGCTGTTAAGAGTATTTTAACAGTTGCTTTGTTGTATTTAGCAAGTACCCAGCGGCTAGTCGAAGCAGAAAAACATGTAAAAATGGCTTCCACTGACGAGTGTTGGCCGTATAAATTAATTGAATGATCTTTGCAGCCCACAAAAATTGCTTTCTTATTTTTTGCTTTAATAATAGCTTGCACTTCTCCATTTATACTACTCATAACAGCTGCATTATCATAACCTTTGGGAGCGACAATTCATAACATCTATACCATCATTTTCAAGATTTTTACACTGAAAAAACATGTCCTATTTCCAATCGAAATGCAGTTGTCTCAACCTCACCGTGCGGGCAGATATGGCGAATCGAAACACGAGATTGATTCAACAACCGTACAATGATAAGCCGATGCAGTTGAGACAATCACATGAAATATTTATGTGAAAATAAAATATAGTTCAATTAATCTCAAATACTTAAATTTTAAAATGAAAAATTCATGATATAAGGCCAAAGAAATATGTTTTCATGGAAATAGTTATTAACTTTATTCAACTACTGTTATATTGGATAGCACTTTATATTTTAATTACACCTCATTCTGTTATCAGGAAAATGTTACTGAGTACTGAGTAGTTGTCCCAATCACGGTGAAATTGTTTGTAAATATCTTTTCTTTGCATGAATAATAAACTGCCATCTTCGAGATGAGGTTATCATTACTTCAATTTTTTTTTCAGTGTAAGAATTTCATCGCTTAAATCAGCGGCTTTTTTCCACGTAAAGGAAAAAATCCAAGGAATACTTCCTTGATTTCCACTTTACTACCATCAATTTTCACATAACGAATCACTTCTGACATTTGATCAATATGTGAAATGTCAGGTGTGCTATCAAACATAATTCCAAAATATTTAACCGATTTAATTTCGTTGACAAGCTTAAACTTTACGTGGATCGCTAAAACATTTATGAACTCATTTTGTATATCTGGTGACAAATATGATACTTTTGGTGATTTACCATGCTCCAAATTCAAAATGTGTCCTTTTAACACTACATCATACTTTGACAATAGTTTGGTTAGTTCTAAGAAATTGCCTTTATTTGAAGAACTTTGTCCTTCATCATGTCCATGAAATGCTGGGTTTTGTTTAGATAAAAACAAAGTTATATCCAATAATCTTGATAAAAGATGTTTCCACTTCTGTTTTTTATTATATATTAATTGCAAGGCTGCGTCTCGTATCGTTTTATGAATTTTCAACCTCATTTCCAAAGTTTCCCACTTTTCAAAATTCTCCAGATGTTCATTTGAAGTTTCATGCTCGGCCACTTTGGGATTTAGTTTCGACCGCTTCTGATATCCAGTAGTAAATGTTGATTTTGTATTATTATTATTGGTGACAGCAAATACACGACAACAGAAGCAATACAGGACGCAAGTTATTATTTACAGGAGAATAAACAATCCATGGCCGTAGAATTTTTTCACCATTATTCATCATTGTATAAAACCATTCTTTAGAAAGATGGCGAACATCACCTTTTATGTCTAACCCGTGTCTAGATACAGTAACAAACGACCCTTCTCTATTTTGAAAATGTTCACTTTCTTTTTTTATGATTTCAATGCGAACATTATCAGAGACGAGTATATTCCAATGTGATACATCTCTTAAGTCCTGAAGTGATTCACCAATGCAAATATTGTCTTCGATAGCAGAAGCATTAGCGGCATTATCACTGTCATTTTCATTATTCCTTTCTAATTCGTCATCATAGGTTATCATTATTAATTCTGTATTGTTGCTGTTACTTTCCGAAGATGAGCCAATATTCTCTGAAACATTCGTTGCATCAACGTGATAATCAGTTTCTTTTGATGAACCTTGGATATCATCGGGTTTTGTAACATATTTATAGATTTGGTCTTTCGCTGCTGGAACCAACTTTTTCTTTAAAAAGTATGAACTCCTCGTGGCATATTTATTTTTTGGGATATTTGCTAAACGAAAACTTTAATTATAGTATAGGTATCAGCAAAGCATTAATTCTAAATATATTTGTAGGATACATAATAGGTATACATTGTTCATAATAAGTACACTGTGTTAACGACTAAATACACCACCGAGAAAATTAATTTATATACATTTCCTTGTAACAACTTATATTAAATAATATTTGATAAAATGGAATATACAAATCATAGCCTAATATTATAAGGAACTATTTAAAAAAATATAAGTATGAAATCCTAAAAGATATTTTATATAAAGAATTGAAACCAAAATTAAATATCCAATTAGAATCATGCTCAATAATTTACAAAATTGAATATGATTTTTGTGAAAAATTTTACATCGGGAAAACCGGAAAATGTTTTAAAGACTGATTTAAGGAATACCTGCCTAAGAAGAAAAATAAACAAAATTTGAAGTTTATTTTTGCAAACCATTTACATAGTTAATAACAATAGCTACACCACTTTTAAAAAAAAATTGAAGGCTTTACATTTATGTAGCCAAGGATCTTTAAAAGAATCACTTGATGAGTTTGAAATTTCCAAGGGATTTAAAACCCAACAAAATGTAATTTTAAATGATAAACTTTCATTTAATTCAAATAGATAAATATATAAAACTGAAAACAAATAGTATGAGTATGTACCAACCTACAAAAATTTGCAAAACTGCAGTAATTGCATAACTGCCATTTTATTCCACAGTAATTATTTTTGTGTCCATTGAAAAACGATCTATTTCAATTTATTCTTTGAGTTTCAAGATAAAGGAAAAAAAATTATTTTGAGATCATTTACAAACACGGTAATTTGATTGTTTGTTAGTTTCCTTAGGTGTTTGCAATTAATTTGTTTGAAATGTAAAACATATATTAGGTAGTAAGGTTAAGCGGATATTTTAGAAATAATTTTGGAATAGAGACATTGTAACTCAAGGGTGCCACCCTATCGACAAAGGGTGCCACATTATCGACGTAAACCACTTTTCCTATACATTATTCAGCATATGTGTTTTCAGACCTGGTCATTAAATAATCATGCTTGCATACTAAATAATATATCGTAAAAAACGGTCAATATGGTATCTATAGGAATATTCAAAGCAATTGAGTAATTGTGGTGATGGGATTCAATGCTCAACATGTTGATTCGATTAATATTGTTAAAATTTTATTTCACGTAATAACTCAAAAATTTTAAAAAGTAGAATAGATTCTTTTTGAACCAATAACACATTTATAGGATACATTTATAAGTTATCACAATTTATAAATTAAAATTATATGGATAACCTGGTTAAAATGGTTTCTAAGTGATTTATCGTTGAAAACATGTGATGGTTTGTTTAAGTTTTTTACGTTCGGGTGTCACCCCAAAACGGTTTCGAAGTGATTTATCGTTGAAAACATGTGATGGTTTGTTTAAGTTTTTTACGTTCGGGTGTCACCCCAAAATGGTTTCGAAGTGATTTATCGTTGAAAACATTGTGATGGTTTGTTTAAGTTTTTTACGTTCGGGTGTCACCCCAAAACGGTTTCGAAGTGATTTGTCGTTGAAAACATTGTGATGGTTTTTTAAGTTGTTTACGTTCGGGTGTCACCCCAAAACGGTTTCGAAGGGATTTATCGTTGAAAACATTGTGATGGTTTGTTTATGTTTTTTACGTTCGGGTGTCACCCCAAAACGGTTTCGAAGTGATTTATCATTGAAAACATTGTGATGGTTTGTTTAAGTTGTTTACGTTCGGGTGTCACCCCAAAAAGGTTTCGAAGTGATTTATCGTTGAAAACATTGTGATGGTTTGTTTAAGTTGTTTACGTTCGGGTGTCACCCCAAAACGGTTTCGAAGTGATTTATCGTTGAAAACATTGTGATGGTTTGTTTATGTTTTTTACGTTCGGGTGTCACCCCAAAACGGTTTCGAAGTGATTTATCATTGAAAACATTGTGATGGTTTGTTTAAGTTGTTTACGTTCGGGTGTCACCCCAGAACGGGTGACACCCGGGGCGGACCGCCCCCCCGCCCCCCCTAGCTACGCCTCTCATGGCTCTACAACGTTAAGACAAAATTCAACTGTATAATAATGTTTTTGACATATGAAACCGATAAATCTCACAAGATCCTCATTTTTTATTTATTTTATCTAATTAAATTATCAGAAAAATATTAAAATATTATTTGGCATTGTTTGAACCGTCGCTTAGAGTTGTCATTATGAAATGCGATTGCGGAAGTAAATGAAATTGATCATTTTTAAATACCCGACTAGTATAGCATTATGTAAGGGCTCAGATCTGGAGGCTTTCCCTACTACTGATAGGGACCGTATCAGGCACACTGAACAAGTCCTGATCAGTAATGTAACTATCCAAACCGGATCAGGCAGCAATACTAGAACCGGACTAGGACCGGATCATTTAAAATAAGGAATTTACTCCAACATATACATTAGAAAAATTAAAAAATTTACTACTACATATATTAGAAAAAAAATATTTATAAAAAAATAATCTAAACTATCTACCTATATGTATTCATAACGCAGAGAAGCGATAACTAAAGTATATGTAAAATTTCGCAAACCTTGTATATCTAAAATGGATAATACTCTAGTGAATTTAACCAAATGAAATTTATTAAAATAAAATAGGGCTCAGATCACGACCAATAGGGTATACCTTAATTGGAAAATCAGATATGATTCTGATCCGGTCCTGGTCCGGCATTTACTACTCTCTCTCTCTCTGGCGTTTACATCCCATGGAGGGATTTTGCCGTCTGTGCAATCAGCTTCCAATCGTCTCGTTCCATAACCAGTTGACCCCAGTTTCGACATCCTATATCATGAAGGTCTTGGATGATGTCATCACGCCAGCGTTGTCTAGGTCTTCCTCTTCGACGAACACCAGCTGGTTGTTGTTGGGACGTTTTCTTAATCATTCTATCTAATGGTGCCCTTTCTACATGACCAAACCATCTAATCCGGTTAGATTTAATGAATCCGATTACATCGCAGCCTCCAAGAAGCTGCCTGATTTCATGATTCATTCGGATTCTATACTGATTTTCAGCAACTTTACATGGACCATAAATTGTTCGTATGACTTTCCTCTCGAATGTTGATAGAATTCTACAATCGGAGGAAGTCAGTGTCCAGCTTTCGCTTCCAAAGGTAAGCACAGGTCGAATTAATGCTTTGTAAAGTGTGAGTTTGCACGACTGCGAAAGATGTTTGGATCGCAGAAGTTTTGAGTATGCGTAGAAAACTCTGTATGCGGCTGAGACACGGCTTTGATATCTGCCTGCATGTCATTTGACGATGTTATTACAGATCCGAGGTATTTGAAGTTTTCTACACGTTCCACTTCATAGTCGCAAGTATTCAGATTGCCGGGAGGTATATTCCTGGATGTTGTTAAAAGTTTAGTCTTGCCGGTGTTAATGCATAATCCAAGTCGTTTAGCATTTCTTTCAAGCTGAGAGAGACTATCCTTGATATCGCTTGTTCTACGTCCGAGAAGCACAATATCATCTGCATAGCCAAGAATTTGACTAGATTTGTTATATATACAGTTTTGTGTCTCAATTCGGCTTTTTCTTATCGCGTACTCAAGCGCCAAATTAAATAGTACGGGCGCGAGTGCATCACCTTGTCGAACACCTGATGTTATATCGAAAGGATCAGAAACTGACCCTTCGATTACTATTCTACAATTTGATCCCGATGTTGTGAGTTTGCAAAGAGAAACAAGTTTCTCTGGGATACCAAGGCATATGAGTGCGGACCAGAGGTTGTCGCGGATGATACTATCATATGCTTGCCTGAAATCAACGTAGAGCTGGTGAATGCTGATGTTGTACTCCCAACATTTTTCCAGAATCATCCTTAAGGTAAAACATTGATCTGTGGTTGAACGGTTGGGACGAAAACCACACTGATAGTCGCCGATGATAGATTCGGCGAACGGGATGAGCCGAGCGAGTACGACATTAGCTAGTATTTTATATGCAGTGTTCAACAGTGCGATTCCACGATAATTCGCACACTTTAGGCGGTCACCTTTTTTATGTAGCGGAACAATGAGAGCTGTTTTCCATTCAGCAGGTAGTTCTTCTTGGTCCCAGATTGCAAGAATCAGATTATATATACGTGAGACCAGAGCTGCTCCTCCATTCTTTTTTTTTTTTTTTTTTTTTAATAAGAAGTGTTGTGTAGTAGGAATTACAAAATGTATCACAACAACACATAGATACCTTTTAAGACGTAGGTCCCACAACAACATGCGTCTTGAGGTATAGGTGGACGCTTTTTTTATATCTTTGTGGATTGAAAGCACTCGAGACTATTGATTCGGGCAAAGCATTCCATGTGTACGATGTATGCACAAAGAAATCTCTTTGCATTCTATTACTATGACAGTGAGTAATCTCGACAGTTCGACCGCCCGCACACACCGATTGACGAGTAAAACGGGGAAAAACATATGTCTGAGGCATTATGGACCTGATTTCATCCGAGCACTGCTGGTGACGATATTTATAAAAAACAACGAGATCAGCAACAGCGCGACGATGTTGCAGGGAATCAAGACCTAATGTTAAATCTCGATCACCAACAATTCGTATAGCTCGCTTTTGAACAGAGTCCAAAAGATTTAGGATAGTAACAGATGCAGCGCCCCAAACTTGACAACAATACTCCATACAGGGACGAATATAGGACTTATAAATGTGGAGTAATTGATGCGGAGTAAAATATTTTTTACATCTATTGAGGAGGCCGAGTTTTCTTGACGCGCTCTTTGCCATGGCCATTATATGATCGTACCAGAGTAAGTCATTGGATATTGTGACTCCCAATAAACGAATGCTTTCACATTCGCGTATTTGGTCGTCACACATATTAATTGAAATATCGTTGGGAAACTCGGTCTTTGATCTGGAAACAATCAACAGCTGTGTTTTGGTGGAATTAAAATTGACCAAATTTTTGTCACCCCAATCGGCGACTTGTTTTAGGTCCTCGTTTACATTTATGGCAGCGTCTCTCCGGACGGGATTTATTCGTTCATGCATTTTACCCTTTGAAGATAGGGGGACGAATGACTTGTGCAGTGTACTATCATCTGCAAAACTATTTATTGGGTTACTGGTGATTTGCAACAGTTCGTTGATATAAATTAAAAATAAAGTGGGAGATAAAACTGAGCCTTGGGGTACACCAGCGTTAATTAATTTGGACTCAGAAGAAAAGCCATCTATAGATACCGAGATGTATCGGTTAGACAGAAAATTTTGAATCAACTTCACGACTGCGGGATGAAAACCGTACGCAACGAGCTTGTTGATCAAGTTGGCATGCCAAATTCGATCAAATGCTTTTGAGATGTCTAATGCGATTACGTACGTTTCACCACCTTTCTCAAGTATGCTATTCCAAATATGTGCCACATAGTTCAATAGATCGGTTGTTGATCTTTTGTTTCTAAAACCGTATTGGCTGTCAGATATCAAATGGTTGTCTTCCAAAAATTTGAATATGTGTGAATTAATATAGTGCTCGTATATTTTAGACATGACTGGGAGTAAGGCTATTGGTCTATAATTTGAAATATCACATTTCGTTCCTTTTTTTGGGACAGGCTGGACATTGGCCAACTTCCAGCAGGATGGATAAATACCAGATTTATAGGATTTATAAAATATTTTGGTGAGGGTTGGTGCAAGTTCTTTTGAAAATGTTTTTAGAATAACAGGAGGAATGTTGTCCAGACCAGAAGCTTTGTTGTTGTTTAACCCCCTTAAAAGTTTTTCGACAATTTTGGGTTTGAAATGTAATTGTTTCATATTAACTCCTGAAGACTGGGTTTGGGGTATTTCTTTGGGAGTTTCTAAAACTGTTTAATTTGAAGCAAAGCGTTCCGCGAACAATGTAGCTTTCCTTGCAGGGTCAGTAATGATTGAGTCACCATCAATGATAGAAGGGATAGAAGATTTAGTACCACAATTTAAAGAATTAATGGCACTGTAAAAACTTTTGTCAGAAATTGACATACTCGAAAGTTTTGCCGCTTTCGCTCTGTCAATCTCTGCTTTTTCGTTTTCGATTATCTGGTTTGATATTTTATTAGCCTTTAAATATTGGGATCGATTAACAGAGTTCTTTTTGTGAATCCAAATATTAAATAATCTACGTTTGTTTCTAAGAGCCAATTTAGCTGCTTTCGAAAACAAATATTTTTGTTGGGGTTTCATTATTGAAAAGGGAACGAATTTGTTAATACCGAATTGAATGGTTTCAGTAAAGTTTTGAGCAGAAACATTTACATCGACAGTATAAAAACAATGACGATCAAAAGGGAAACCTTGAAAAAAACTTCGGAGACCATTGGTGTCCATTTTTGAAAAGTGAAATATTTTACGGGATTTGGGAACTCTAGTTTGTAGCAAATCAGTTTTGATAACTGATGTGATTAGATAATGGTCAGAATTTCCAATACTACCCTTATCGACATTGACACTCGTAATATCTGGCATAGATGTGAGATAAAGGTTTAAGAGAAAACTTTTATCACCGCCATTACGAGGAGTGAAAGTTGGGCTTTTTACAATCTGCGTCAGGTCGTGCGATGCAGCAAATATTTCTGCCTGCCTTCCATTGTTGTCGTTGGTCATTTTGGAAAATTCCAACCACGATTTGTTGTGGACGTTGAAGTCACCGGTAACGATAACCTCACAACTTTGAAATTGTGCTCTAATTTCGTCGACAACATTAGTCAAGTCATTAAAAAAATTGGGATTATGTTTGTTTGGGGACCGGTATAGTGCTATTGTGAAAAAAGAAATTTCAGGTAGACAAACCTTTAATACTACTGTACTGTAGCCATCACCATGTACTTCATAATTTGGAAAGCGTTTATATGCAACACTCTCATGAATGTATGCACATACACCTTGATGGAGTTTAAAAGCTGATTCAAGCCTATATTTGGGATTTAGTGTTACGTCATAGGGATAGTTTTCAGAAACTTGTGTTTCTGTAAGAAAAGGAATATGCGGTTGGTCGTGCTCGAGATGATGTTGCACGGCGTCCCGGTTGGCATTCAATCCACAAATATTTTGGATGTGTATTTTAAAAAGTTTTTTATCAAATGTGATAGTCATTTGATCTAAATATAATTTTTTTTAAAAATGGGTAACTAAACAATAAATCCTATCATATAATAAAATATGACATAGGCCAATATTTCATGATAGGATGTAAGAAATAATAAACAGGTGAAAACAAAGTTTTTAAAAAATTTGAAAGGTTACTAAAATATTTATCCATATTGTTCCCATTCTTAAATAGTTCTGCAGGGATTCCATCGATACCTGGTGATTTGCCATTTTTTAATTTTTTGATGGCAGCTTCCACTTCTTCTATTGTTGGGTAAGGGACAAAAATCTCCTCACTTGACGGAGCAATTGCTCGAATAGGATGAACTTCATTCGTCCTATTCAGTAGGTCTTGAAAGTGGGATCGCCATACTTCCAGCACATCACGTTCACTTGTTGTAAGCTCGTTGTTTCCATTTTTGATGGCTGTAGATCTTGGGTGGAAATCTTTTGTCAGATTCCGTGCATTGGCAAAACACTCTTTCGAATTTCCATTAGCCGCATGTTGGTTGATGTTTTCGATACAGCTCTTCATGTGTTCGCGTTTCTTTTTCCGTAGGAGTGTTGCTGAGGCTTTTCTGGCGCATAGATAATCAGCTTGGGAGCTTCGGGTGTTTCTTGTTAACCATTTCTCTCGCAGTTTTTGTTTGTGCTCAATGCTTTCGCGGCACTCGTCATCAAACCATTCGTTACGTGATTTCGGTGGTCGTTTTCCGTAGTTTGTGCTGCGGATATGATGGTTGATTGAAGCGTTTGCCATTCTTCTTGTATGTTTAATGGCATCTCAGATGGGATGTCATGCTCTTCTATGCTTTGCGTTACAATTTCTTGATATCTATTCAGTGTTTCCAGGTGTTTAAATGCTTCGTATTTACTACTAGGGATGAGATATGTCTTTGAAATCCGGGCCGGATCATGAAAAATGCGGCACCCCCTATTAGCTAAATCAGGTATGGTTTCTGGTAGGGGCCGGATGTAATGGCCCTATTAGGATTTACCTTATTACACCCTCATGCGGCCCGGATCATAATAGGGAATACCTGAACTAATTGCTAGTGGGGTATTTATGGACAAACTTTATTCCGTTTATAGTTAATGAGCTAAAAACCAACGTTTGGTATCTATCGTTGTTAAATGTCGTATAATTTTTGGTCATATTTTTAAAAAGTAAAATTAAGTTAATCCATTACTGGACCAGTTATACAATCTTGTATGGGTAGAAGCAGCAAGAGGTATTGATAGAATGGAGTTATTCTCAATACCGTTAACTAATAATCCCAAAATAGGAGTAGTACACTGAAATCAGTGGTATTATTAATATGAAATAATGGTACAAATGATATGCAACATAGAATAAATGTTAGCACAAAGATCACTGAAGGAAATCAAGAGATTTTCACTTCATCCATTATTAAAGAATTAAGAGTATTGGAACCAAGTGAATGACCACATTTTATCAATCTAATTAATATGGAGAAGACAATATTCAGCAATTTGCAAACATTTAAAAATAGCATTTCCAAAGTGTTTTAATATGAATCAGGATTATATAGCAAAAGGAGGGTCGAATTCTTCCAAACGATTCATATGATCTTATTTCTTACAGGAGAATTATTACTTGCAGTTTTACTGAATGTGAAAGTGGATTTAGCAGTATTAGTTTATTTAATTTTAGTACAACATGTGTCAAGATTATTTTTATTAAATCAAACGGCCCATCACTCGAATTTTTAAAATCAGAAGATTATATAAAAACTTGGTTATGATCATTCTGCTTACGATACTTTAAAGAAGATAGCAGAACCAACATCTACAATCGTTAATCCTTTTCCGTACATGGAAGCACAACTGGCCCAGTAATAGTCCAATACTGGTGAGTAGCAGCAATGGCCGAGTACTGGCGACCATGACTGGACCATTAATATAACTTTACTGGATGATAACTTCGGACAATAATTGACTACTATTCAAGGTCCAGAGAAAAAGCCAGAAATTTTCCATACAAGATTGCAGAACTGGTCCCGTAAAGGTTCAATACTGGCGACCAGTAATGCAACAATGGCCTAGTACTGGCAACCATGTTTCATAGTACTGGCAACTATTACTCGAGCGATGTCCGATATATGTGCCGTCAAAAGAAACTATCAACTAACAACAATATCTTGTGAATAAACTCAGTACAGATTCTCGCTTTTACGCTGATGCTGTTGTCATCCTCGGTAGTGAAGCTATTATGAGTGAAACGCTCATGTTGCTTGAGAGTGGTGCTAGAAAAATAGGTCTGCAAATTAATTACGATAACACTAAACATATGAATGTTTCAAGAGAGGCTGAGAAGAAAGATTTGATGTGCGGTGATCAACGAACAGAGGGAGGTGAATCTTTTAAATATTTAGGATCAATGCTTGACTCAAACAACAGCATACTTATAGATATAAAAGCTCGAATCGCTGCAGGTAATGGAACTTTCTACTCAATTAAGCCTCTCCTTGGATCACCGTATGTGTCAACTAACACCAAACTAAAGTTATACAAGACATTGGCTAGGTCGGTGGTGATGTATGGATCACAAACGTAGACCCTTACACAAATTGACGAATCCCATTTATCTGTATTTGAGCGTAAGATCCTTCGCTTTATTTTTGGTTTACTTAAGATAGACGATGAAGAGTACAGAGCCCGATATAACTTTGAGATCAGAGACCTTCTTGAGGGTCCTGATATAATAGGTTGTATCCGTTCCAACAGGATTGCTTGGCTTGGGTGTGTTCTAGCCGATCCACAGTCTGGAATGATTAAACTGTGCGTTTGCACTCAGAAAGAGTGGACGACCGCGAGGTAGACCACGACTGCAATGGGAGACGAACGTAATGAACGACAAATTATTTTTAATGGTTTGGCTTTTGGGTTTTCTCAATGACCAATTTTGGTTTTTGGATTTCGGTCAAATTCAGGTTTTGGTTTATAGCTATCATTTCGGTTTTGGTTTATAGCTAAAAAATGGGTATTCGTCAGAGAATCGATTAAAAATTACAATATTTTCAACAAGCATTGCCAATGCTCAGTAAAAAATTTTGAGTTAATTTATGATACATTACATACCCAGGTGAAAGTGTTTCATTTCTAGATATGACAAGCCGAACTTGCTACCGTGGTTTGTGTACTATTTCATTTATTACTATAATAGTATATTATGCAACGATCATGTATTAATAACCATTACATGAAAGTGGCACACGCTATTTTTTCTTCACCCGATAAATAACGAAGAACTATAAAAGAATTAATCATCGACTTCTCCACAGATATCGGAGAAAACAGAAAAAATCAATACATCGATTCAACAAAACCGTCCAATCGTGGTAGAATTATACACTATAAAAATTTCAGTGCACTGTTATTTTGTAAATTCGTCTAATTTTTAGAAGATTTACTTAACTAATATACCAATTTTATCGCATACTATTGATTGAAATATATCTGATATAATATAATTATTACGTTACATATTATTTTGGCCCGACTAAAGTACAGTTCACCGCAATTTTCAAACCGTTATCGTTGTTTGTATCAAGGACTAGAGCGCGGCCGATACGAAAAGCGGTAGTATTGCTTCTAATCTTCTGATGAAATCAGTTTTATAAACAAAACACGATCGTTGTTCCAAAAACGCCGTGAGTGCGTATTTTGACAAAATTCTATCGTACTATAAGTTGCACGGCATCACCGCTTTTAGAAGAACGATTGTGTTTTGTTTATAAGATATTCGTGTCTGAGCCAGAGGAAACAAAATATTTCATTAGTATAGGGTGCCTCGAGAGTTCATAGTGCAGTATTTAACATTCAAATTTCAATTGCTATTGGCCATTGGTAATTTATATAAACTTAAAAGTAAGTACATGCAGGAGAACACAACCTAATTATACCCAACTTATTTGAAGACCCGGATTTTTATCTATATCATATTGTACAAACTTTACAAAACTTTTTTAAAAACAATAAATTAAAAACAATTCTAAATGGAAAATCCTATAACATATCAGAAGTTTTCTTGATAGTTGTGCTAATTTTTATAAAATGAATGAAAATAATTGCGGGAGTAATTTAAATTTTTTGTGTTATTTCTAGTGATTTTATAATAGTGAATGTTTTATAATGAAGAAGCGATATTTTCTAACGACACGAACAAATATTTATGTTATGTAAATATTTTCAAAGTATATTATGAAAACTTGCTGACAAATTCTTTTCGCTATATGGACTATAATTTTTAATTCATTAAATAGCAAAAATTATATGTTTGGTTGGTTATAATAAAATCCAAAAAGTATATTAAACGTAAATCTTTGTTCATTTTTTTTATACAGTCACAGGGAGGGAGAAACTATTATTTTTTTGTGGTAGGTTTTTCTTATAGATTTAAAAGAAGCTCGCAATAATTGTACAATTTTGGATCAAATGAAAAACTTATGCACGTTTATGGGTAGTACTAAGCTGACCAGACGTTTCACGCTGCATGGAAATGTCCCACATTTCATTGCGTTGTCCCGCGGAGAAATTTGTCCCACGAAGCGTCCCACGAAACAAATATTTCCACATTTGCCCGCAATATCGAAATAATCAAAAAACCTTATATCTACTTACGTACAGTTTGCGCCATATCTTAGTCAAAGCAATGGCTTCACAGTTTTTTCTTGCAGTTTGTATAAAGTTATGTATATGTTGATTTAACTGTATTGAGAGAACAAACCAGTGCAATATTTTTTTACTAAAATAGTGTTTCAACTATAATTTTCTTAGAAATACTAAACTCAGTTTTTTTCAGATAACAGATCTACCTCAGCGAAAAGGTTTCTTTTTTTATAGAAACATCTCGCCGGTGTATATACGAGAGATCGAAAGTATATTATGGAAAATAAAATGCAAAATATTTTACTTAAAAAGACGCAGTTCTCCGTATAAATTCATAAACATTTAAATTTTCAAACCAGAGCTTACAATTTTCCTTTATTCGAGCACTCATTTCAATCCTTTGAAATAATATTCAAAAATTAAAATGTTCATAATTTGAATATCGCTCTTACTCGTAAGAATAAAATTTTGGTTTTTTCGATTTTACTCCTTTGAAGCAGATTACATTTTCCTCTTCTTTCATTCGATTTACAAAAGAACAAAATTAGTCCGTCTACGTCATCCATTATATTCATTTTTCTAACAATACATGAATAATTGAACGAATCATTCGAAGCATTTTACGTTGGAAAGCATCACATTTGAAGCAAAACTAAAAGTTTTGAGTATTTGAAAGAAAATATTTATTTTAATTTAGAAGCAAGAATGATATTTTATTATTTTCACTCCTGTATGTGGGAGTGTTATATTTTCTGAAAGAACAAAGTAAAGGAGTGATATAAGTAGCGTTTCAAACTCTGTTTAAAACACACTTTAACTAGATAGCTCAAAAGTAAAATTTAGTAATTTTCTAATATATAATTTTTTTTCTCAATAAAGAACAAACAAAGCAAACAGCATAAAAACTTGATAAATGGTATAGGTTTGCAAAAGATAGAACGAGATGTATACTGTATACCTCTTATACTTACAGAATACAGAGAAGATATGAATTATTTAGTAAAATTAAAATAAATTGTTTCAATTGTTTTGCAGTCTTTACTTGTGTAACTAAGGTTTTAAGCTACTATAAAAGGTAAATTTCTGCTAATTTTTAAAATTATATTTAAAAAGTTCTCCTGCAAACCAAGACGGATAGAAAACGTTTGCGTAAATTCTCATATGATATTGAATTGGACTATCCTTTTATAAAAAAATCAAAATATAACGACGCAAAAGTTTATTGTATTACCGGTCGGAGTGAATTTGCATATTAGCAGTGGACTTTATGATATTAAGAGACATATAGATACAGATAAACATAAAAAAGCGTTGCTAAAAGCCGCCAGCTCCAGTAGCTTAAACAAGTTTTGTTGTAATTTTGTTTTCTTGTTGTTATTTAACATTGATAAAAAGTTAGTTGCAATTTGCGCTGATAACACGAACACCAATTTTAGTAATGTCACGTCAAGGGGTAAAAATTTAAAAGCAAGCTAAACTCGAATTTGAATCAGAATGTATTGGGTATTGGATTCGCAGCCCATATTCTAAATAATGCAATAAGAAGTGCTGCTGATTTAAATGGCAGTGTTAAAAAAATTTGGATATTTTACTGTCTTTACTGGAGACGTTGAAGGAGCTCTGCGGCAAAAGTAATGTCGAACATAACCAACTTATTGGATACAGTGAAACTCGCAGAAACTTGCAGAAACTCAAGAATTTTGAAAATGTACGAACCACGGCAAGTACATTTCCTTACGGTTGAACAATGTCCAATTAAAATAAAAGAATTTTTTGAAGAATTAAATAGTAAACAAATAGTAAAGGAAAGCATTAAATAGTAAATTTATGCACAATCTAGTTAGCACGTTTTCACCGTCCCACTTTCTCGCAATAGAAATTCTAATTAGTGAGTATTTGGAAGAATACTTGCATTTTGTCCCACATTTTAACGATTTGGCTCTGGTCAGTTTAGGGTAGACATAACTCTTGCTCTCTGAGACAAATAAAGGAAAACAAACAAAAAAACGATTCGACATATGAGGAGTCACGTAGGGATTGCAATCCCGTGGTGTTTTATGGATCCTGGGACTACGTGACTCATAAATTTTAAATCCCGGGATGCCCGAGATCTAAAAAATTGTATAGAAAAACCATCCTTTTTGTTCTACTGATTTTTGATCTGCTGTCGTTTACAAATTCACTCTCTGAACAGTTACAAAGCACAGATATAATAATTTCTAGCACAAGCGCGTTAATTAAAACTACTTTCTTGATGTTAAAACAATGCAGAGATGATGCTTAATTTAAAATTATTTTTAACAAATGAAGGGATTTTGCAGAACTTTGCAGCATTCGCTTCGATGAAACAACATCAGAAGACAGAGATCTAGCAGTATCCAGTATCCTATCAGTAACCAAGGTAGCTCAAAAGTATTTTTTCTATTTTGCGTCTAAAATAAAGTCATTTCGATACCCAAATGCGTATCGAAATGTTCTTCATTGAGATACGCAAAGTTTTGTTTTTCAAGGTTTGTCACATTGGTCATACAAACGTCAGTGAAAGTTAAAACGAATAATTATATAAATCAAATTATTCTTATTAATTAATCTTATTATTAAAAAATGATCTAAATTAGTGTTAAATATTTTAATTAATTAAAATAATTAGTAATAATAACAAAATTTCAAATTGACTATATTTTAATAAAATACACATTTTATGAGAGCTAGTTTTGCAACAATAAAAATATGGAGGGGCTGAAATCTCACAGCTCTGAGATATCAAGACTTCGGTCTGGGTTAAGGATTTGTATATAGTTTTCAGTAAAAAACTTTTATGAGGACATGGTTTTTAGTTTTGGGCAGCGATGAATATCGAACAAAACTCTTTGTTAATGTACAAATATTTTCTTATCTCTGTTTAGATATGTATTACAAAACTAACACGAAACATCAATACGTTGCCGGAAAATTATAACAGATCATAAATTAACATAATTTAGTGAAAAGATGATACAATCAGCAAACTACTCAAAAACCTCTCCATTTAGCGTTTCGAGAAAATATTATTTTATTATTATTATTTATTATTTATTTATATCTTTTCATATTCCCTTATAATTACAACATATTAAATTACAATTTTATAACAATTTTAAATTTAGAACAAAAACAATTAACATTTAGAAAAAAATTAATATAAAATTGATTATAACATTAATAAAGAAAAAGGGAATGAAAATTAGGAAATTTCTTTGATCTAAAATGGATCAATGGCGAAATTCCCTTCAAAAATTCAAGTTACATTTATGAATATGAACTGTGTGGTGGGGCAAAAATCCATTGTTAGATTACTTTCAAGAAAAAAAAATTTTAAATGAATATTTAAACAACAGCAAAAAAAAAAATAAATATGGATGCATATAAAAGTATTGCAAATATAAATCAAAACAAATAAGAGGAAAGGCATACCAACTGAATAAGGAAACAAAAACAACAATAGACAACAATAATTAAAAAAAAAAAAAAAAAAACACAAGAAAAGAAATGAAAATGCAGTATAACAGATATCAATGAATTTGTACAACTTTCCATATCAGCAATAAAACTGTCTAAACACAAAACAAAAACAAAAATAACTGAAAATTAACGAACTGCTGATAAAAGATTCTCTACTGTATTCTGATTTAACAGCCACTTCCACAAACATTTTAAAAAAAGTTTTAAATTATTTATATATTTAATATCAATTGGTAGCTTATTAAAAATATTAGGCCCACTAAACAAGAAAAATTTGCGAAAATGTTCACATCTAGTCAAAGGTAGGTTAAAATTTAAATTTCTCAATCTTGGTCCTAATCTTTCCATACTCCTATTACCACTGCGAATAAAAAATAATTTAATATATTAAATATTATCTTTCACAACTCCAAAAATATTGTAAAAATTAAATAAAATCAAACTTTTTTCAAAATTCTAAAAATATTCCAAAAATTATTACAAAATCAAAAATTGAAACTTTTTCAAAATTCCAAAATAATAAAATCAAAAATTATAAATTTTTCAAATTTCTAAAAATATTCCGAAAATTCTTACAAAATCAAAAATCAAAACTTTTTCCAAAATTCTAAAAATATTGCAAAAATTATTACAAAATCAAAAATACAAACTTTTTTCAAAATTCCAAAAAAATTTCAAAAACTATAACAAATTCAAAAATTTCCATGTCCAATTTCATTTTCAATTACATTTACGTCATAAAAACAGCTACATTTTTTTGACACACTTGACAACTTTTGACACACTTGACAACTTTTTTTGACAAACTTATAATGCCATAATTCTCAATAACAATAATAAAATTTCATTTGAAACAAATAATTAATTTTATTTCCGAAAAATTGGGTAAAAAAATAAATAAAAATCTTTCTTTTGACACACTTGACAACATTTTTTTGACAAACTTATAATGCAATAATCTAGATTTTGGTCTCACATACCAATCCCGACCATCAAAATGTCTCCAAATTCAATCTTCCTACTCGTAATCACTTAAAATGAACGTTTTTTAAGCAAAAAATATGCAAATTTCCTTGTTTTGATACACTTGACGATTTTTTTGACACACTTTCGGTACAGTTATCGAACACATCGTCCTTTCGGCTCTTCCCACTATTTTTAGAAAAAAAAATTTTGAATCCGTCCAGCGGTTTTCTAGATTTCGTCGGTTGTGACGGCCGACAGACAGACACACATTTTTTTTTTTTGCTTTTTTAGAATCAGTAGGTCCTAAAACGTCGAGAAATGCCAAAAAAGTGGGGGTAAGAATTTCACTTTGAGCTCATGAATGTAATACTTAAGAAATATGATGAAACGCAGAGCTTACTATTTTGAATTGAAATTTCTAGAAATTTTCATTAAAACATTAAAACATAAAAAATATTTTTTAAAATTTCAAGACAAAAAATGCAAAATAGAAAAAATAGTATAAAAAACTCGTTTCATAAGACGTTCTATCGCACTTATCCTTTAGAAAGCTCCCCTCTGCGCGGGTCGTTTTCTAAACAGATTGCGTGCGATAAAATCGTCGATTATGAAACTAGTTTCTTAATATACTATTATTTTTATTTCTAAGTCCATGCATTAAATGCTTTTAAATATATGTGTGTATAAAAATGTGTATGTTATGTTTTACGAAAAAAAATCTTTTTATGTCATTTAAATTCTCGCCCCCCCACCCCTAAGATTTTGGTGAAATGACGCCACTGTTATATGATCAAAATGTCTGATATCAACAATATAAAAGAATTTATTCATATTGCTGATTTCAGACATTTTGATAATATAATTATTGAAGTTAAGCTTTTTTCTGCGAAAATTTCAACAAACGTCAAATGCACACCATGTTTGATTGAAAAACTATGGGTTTCTATTGATTAAAAATCTATATCGTAAAGAAAATCTGTATCGAAATGAATATCATTATAAAACGGATTTTGGCCATATAGCTGTATTTTTATAGTACGGGTTGTAGAAAAATAAATTAAAAACATGAACTTTAAATTTATATTCGAAATGTTATTTCTAACAACAATAATTTCCAAAACCAAATTAATGAAATTTTAACAAAAATTACACTAAAAAACATAATCACTAAATCATTTTTAAAGTCCAACTGATCAGGAAGTCATTCGGGTCGTTAAATATTTCGGGTTGGAAAGTTATGGACGATAGTAATAACTGTAAGACAGTAAAGTTACGACTAAAATAGCTTAAGAATAGACAGATATGTACGGCTAATTGTTATAGTAATTGACAAATATTAAGATTCCACTCTTCTCTTTATAGAGTAATTTTTTAATGAAAAAAGAAATTAAATGTTTTAATTACTTGTCTTATATGAAAAAAATATCCATCGACTATTATTATATCATCTTAGATTCGTAACTGATTTTTGACAAAAAAGTAAGTTACCACCTCTGTGTTTAGCACGGCAGTATTTGTTGTTGCATTTTATTGTTGTCTTATTTTTTGAACAATCTTATTTGACTTGACATTTAGTCAGGTCTGAAAGACCTAAGTATTACATTCATGAGCTCAAAGGGAAATTCTTACCCCCACTTTTTTTGACATTTCTCGACGTTTTAGGACCTACTGATTCTAAAAAAGCAACAAAAAAAATGTATGTCTGTCTGCCGTCCGGCCGGCCGTCATTACCTACGCTGCAGGGAAAACCACTGGAGGGATTTCAAATTTTTTTTCTGAAAATAGGTATACTCAAGAGACAGGTCCGAAAGGACGCTGTGTTCGATAACTGTACCGAAAGTGTGTCAAAAAAATCATTATGTGTGTCAAAACAAGGAAATTTGCAAATTTTTTGCTTAAAAAACGTTCATTTTAAGTGATTACGAGTAGGAACATTGAATTTCGAGAAATCTTGATGGTCGGGATTGGTATGTGAGACCAAAATCTAGATTATTGCATTATAAGTTTGTCAAAAAAATGTTGTCAACTGTGTCAAAAGAAAGATTTTTATTTATTATTTTACCCAATTTTTTGGAAAAAAATAAAATAAATAATTTGTATGACGTGAAAATATATTATTATTATAGAGAATTATGGCATTATAAGTTTGTCAAAAAAATAATGTCAAGTGTGTCAAAAAATGATTTCATTGATTTTTTTAGCCCATATTTTGGGAAAAAAATGTAGCTGTTTTTATGACGTAAATGTAATTGAAAATGAAATTGGACATGGAAATTTTTGAATTTGTTACAGTTTTTGAAATATTTTTGGAATTTTGAAAAAAGTATGTATTTTTGATTTTGTAATAATTTTTGCAATATTTTTAGAATTTTGGAAAAAGTTTTAATTTTTGATTTTGTAATAATTATTGGAATATTTTTCGAATGTTGAAAAAAGTTTGATTTTATTATAATTTTTACAATATTTTTGGAATTTTGAAAGAAATATGAATTTGTGATCTTGTAATATTTTCTCGAATCCCTAAATTGAAGGTTTTTGAATAGTTTGCTGAAAATGAAAATGAAATTGGACATTTTTGAATTTGTTATAGTTTTTGAATATATTTGGAATTTTGAAAAAGTTTCAATTTTTGATTTTGTAAGAATTTTTGGAATATTTTTAGAATTTTAAAAAATTTTAAATTTTATAATAATTTTTGTAATTTTGGAAAAAGTTTCAATTTTTGATATTGTTATAATTTGTGCAATATTTTTAGTTTTGGAAAAAGTTTGAATTTTTGAATTTTTAAGAAATTTTGGAATATTATTAGAATTTAGAAAAAGTTTAAATATTTGATTTTATTCTAATTTTTGGAATATTTGGAATTTTGAAAAAAGTTTCAATTTTTGGTTTTGTATAATTTTTGCAATATTTTCAGAATTTTTGAAAAAAGTTTAATCTTTGATTTTGTAATAATTTTTGGAATATTTTTAGGATTTTGGAAAAAGTTTGATTTTATTTATTTTTTACAAAATTTTTGGAATTTTGAAAGAAATATGAATTTGTGATTTTGTAATACTTTTTCGAAACACTAAATGGAGAGGTTTTTGAGTAGTTAGCTGAGTTTAACTAAAAACCATGTCCGCATAAAAGTTTTTTGCCGAAAACTATATCAAAATCCTTAACCCAGACCGAAGCCTTGATATCTCAGAGCTGTGAGATTTCAGCCCCTTCATATTTTTTAGATTTGATTTTGGTTTCGTTTATTTTAAAATTTGGTTTTGAGTTCAGTTTTGGTTTGATGATTTTTAAAATTTGGTTTCGGTTATGGTTTTGGTTTTGATATTGTTTAAAACGTGGTTTTGGTTTTGGTTTCGGTTTTGATCATTTTTAGCATGTGGTTATGGTTTTGGTTTTACTGATTTTGATGTGATTTTCTGGTTTTGCGATTTTGGTTTTGGTTTTCAAAAACCAGTTTCCAGTCCTGATGGTAATTATGCCGCTGTTGCGAGTGACCGTGGTGAATATTTGAAGAACATTAGCTTGGCAACGCTCCTACATGGAGCATGTACGTCACCAAAAAAAAGGTCTTAAGAGTAAGCAGTATGTAGTAGCTATAACTGTGCTATGAATAATAGCTAGATATTAATTATGATTTCTGACACTATGCATATGAGCAATTTCACGAAGATTCAACATCGTTTTGACTTGACCCCTTTTAATTTTGATTATTTTTTGTTAATAGATAGTCTTTGATAAATAAAAAATACAAGTTCTCTTAGAATTTTTTTTTTCGACCAGGGGTCTTCACAGGGTGCCCCTCAATTTTTGTTATTTTGTGATGTGAGTGCATTTTGACGAGCGATTGTAGAAAAACTACTGAATCGATTTTCATAAATGATATGTCGTTGAATAGGTATTAGAACAAAGTTTTTAAAAATGTACACTGTTAATTTTTTGAAATAATTTTTAACGGTGTAACATAAGAAAAAAATGGTGTAATTGAAAAAAAGATGGCATTAACTTTTTTTTTTTTTTTTTTTAAACTAAATTGAAGCTTATTTTACATCTAACAACTTGTGAAAGTTTAGGACTAGCATCATTTTTTGTTTTCGAGATAAAATTCGTTGTGCTTATGACTGTCGGGAATCAGTTTTTTTTGTTCTGAAGAAAAATTATAAAAATGGCGATTTTTAGATTCAGATTTTTTTTTTATGTTAAATATCAAATATTTTATTATTAAATGAACTTTTTAAAAAGCAATTTCAGTCAAGTTCAGCAAAATTTTGCGACATTTTGACTCGACCCTTTTTAATTTGGTCTATTTTAGTCTATATTTAAAAAAATTCTACTTGAAGCCGTATTTTTCATTTATCAAAGGCTATCTATAAACCGAATATAGACCAAAATAGACCAAATTAAAAAGGGTCGAGTCAAAATGTCGCAAAATTTTGCTGAACTTGACTGAAATTGCTTTTTAAAAAGTTCATTTAATAATAAAATATTTGATATTTAACATAAAAAAAAAATCTGAATCTAAAAATCGCCATTTTTATATTTTTTCTTCAGAACAAAAAAAACTGATTCCCGACAGTCATATGCACAACGAATTTTATCTCGAAAACAAAAAATGATGCTAGTCCTAAACTTTCACAAGTTGTTAGATATAAAATAAGCTTCAATTTAGTTTAAAAAAAAAAAAAAAGTTAATGCCATCTTTTTTTCAATTACACCATTTTTTTCTTATGTTACACCGTTAAAAATTATTTCAAAAAATTAACAGTGTACATTTTTAAAAACTTTGTTCTAATACCTATTCAACGACATATCATTTATGAAAATCGATTGAGTAGTTTTTCTACAATCGCTCGTCAAAATGCACTCACATCACAAAATAACAAAAATTGAGGGGCACCCTGTGAAGACCCCTGGTCGGAAAAAAAAAATTCTAAGAGAACTTGTATTTTTTATTTATCAAAGACTATCTATAAACAAAAAATAATCAAAATTAAAAGGGGTCAAGTCAAAACGATGTTGAATCTTCGTGAAATTGCTCATATATTTGGTGTCAAATTTAACTTACATAGATCCATGTTCAACTGTCATATTTAAATGGTCTAAAACCACTTTTTTACTAGAACTAAATGCACTTCCATAGTATTTATAACCCGCTTGTACTTCTACCGCTGCCATTGTTTGATTTTGAGTTTTTATGTGCAGGATGAATTAGGCAACAGTGTTACACCTGAAAAAAAAAATAAAACAGTATAAAGTAAAGTAAAGTAAAATAAAACAGTATATCAATAGAGAACAAACATTTCTTATATTTATTTGTAAAAATTAAATTATCTTTCAAATATATCTCTGTAATATTTTATTTAACTAAAATTTATTTAAAAACGTGAAACATATGCGAGTGTGAGTTCGAATCCTGGCACGAAACAAAAACAAAAAAAATGTTTAAAGGGGTTTTAGAGAAAATTAAAAATTATTTCGAATTGCAAAATTCAAGTAATTTCTAATATATACTTAAGCTTAATTGCTCACAAAAAAACCGTCCAAATTAAAATTTTCCTAATGGTGTCTATATTTCCCAACGAAAATATAGGAATAAATTGACCTTGCGTCAGATATTAGTTTCGCATTGATTGACAACAATCAGGGCCGCACATAGAAAAAGTTTTAGGGGGGGGGGGGGGGTCCAACGATTTTTTTTAAATAAAAAGTTCTGTGTAGGAATTACAACAGCACACATAGATACCTTTTAAGACCTAAGTCCCACAACAACATGCGTGTTGAGGTGTTTATGAACACTTTTTAAACCTTTGTGAATTGTACGCCCCGGGACTGTTGATTCGGCCAAAGCATTTCATTTGTACGATGTAGATCGGTGTGTTTCGATCGGTTGTTGATCTTTTGTTTCAAAAAACTTATTGGCTGTCAGATTTGTCTTCTAAAAATGTTTATATGTGTGCATCAGTGCTAGACTTTAAAAAATAAACTTCACGTTTCCGTATCAAAACTTCCGATTTTTACCGTTTCTTTAAGGAAAAACTTCCCATCAAGCTTTCAATTAAAAAATATATACATATATATAAATCCAATTGTTTATATGGAAAAAACTTCATAAACCACCACTATAACAATATTTGTTTCGATTCTTCATACACCTTGTGGAACAAGACAGTATTTCTATGAAATAGAGCATTAAATCTATCAAAATTGCGAAATACGTTTTTTAAAAGAAGCAAATATGCCTTGATTCAAGGATTGCAAAAAATTTTAAAATTGCAATACTTCTTTTTTCTATGCGAAAAGTCAATTCACTAGTGAAAAAGAATAAACCAGCCCCTCCATGGGCTGAAATCTCACAGCTCTGAGACATCAAGACTTCGGTCTGGGTTAAGGATTTTGATATAGTTTTCGGCAAAAAACTTTTACGAGGACATGGTTTTTAGTTTTGGGCAGCGATGTATATCAAACATAACTCTTTGTTAAAGTACAAGTATTTTTTATCTCTGTTTAAAAATTTATTACAAAACTAACACGAAACATCAATACGTTGTCGGAAAATTATAATCAAAATTCCAAAAATATTGTTAAATTAAATAAAATCAATATTTTTCAAAATTCCAAAAATTGGAATAAAATCAAATTTTTAAACTTTTTCTAAATTCCGATAATATTCCAAAAATTCTTAAAAATTTAAACTTTTCCAAAACTCTAAAAATATTGCAAAAATTATTACAAAATCAAAAATTGAAAATTTTTTCAAAATTCCAAAAATTATAATAAAATTAAAAATTTTTCAAAATTCTAAAAATATTCCAAAAATTCTTACGAAATCAAAAATTAATACTTTTTCCGAAATTCTAAAATTATTGCAAAAATTATTACAAAATCAATAATACAAACTTTTTCAAAATTCCAAAAATATTTCAAAAACTATAAAAAATTCAAAAATTTCCACGTCCAATTTCATTTTCAATTAAATTTACGTCATAAAAACAGCTACATGTTTTTTCCAAAAAATTGGCTAAAAAAATAAATACATTATAACATTATTTTTTTAACAAACTTATAATGCCATAATTCTCTATAATAATACTAAAATTTCATGTCATACAAACTATTAATTTTATTTTTTTCTAAAAAAATTGGATAAAAAAATAAAAACAAAACTTTTAAAAAAAAAATAGAACCGACTTCAGAAAAAACAAAAGAGGCACAAAAAAGTGAAAAATAACTCAATTGTTGCTTTTAGAATCAAAAATACGTTACATTTTGATTAATTTAATTTAATTATACCTTACTATAGACAAAAAACTTACGTTATTATACAAAGTTACTATATTAAAATAGTTACTTTTTATTATAATTATTATAGTTATTATAGTTGTTATAATAGTTATTATATTTTAAAAGTTATTTGTAGTACAAAACTGTTGGAAATCGGTGCCAAGCCCGAGACATATTAGTCGGTTTTTCGTCCATGGGGCACCGACTTCGAACAGTTTTGTACTACAAATAACTTTTAAAATATAATAACTATTATAACAACTATAATAACTATAATAATTATAATAAAAAGTAACTATTTTAATATAGTAACTTTGTATAATAACGTAAGTTTTTTGTCTATAGTAAGGTATAATTAAATTAAATTAATCAAAATGTAACGTATTTTTGATTCTAAAAGCAACAATTGAGTTATTTTTCACTTTTTTGTGCCTCTTTTGTTTTTTCTGAAGTCGGTTCTATTTTTTTTTTAAAAGTTTTTTTATTTTTTTATTTTTAGTGTAGTCATAAAGCAAATGTCGGCTAGAAAGCGTTCTAAAAGTAATAACTTCAAATGCTGGAAAAACTTTCATCAGTGACAATCTATTAATTATGGTTTTGCGATTTTTTGCACAAACGGCATACATATTTTTCGTGATAGAAAATTATTTACGATAACCTTGACAAGTATAGCAATATAATACTGCCAAAATATCCAAACAGATTAATATGTTTTGACGAAATCAGCGAAAATGCATTAAAAATATGGTTTTTTGTAATTTTCTGAATAACGGTATTTTTCACATCAAAGAAACAACTATGATACCCTCTGGGAATGAACTCAAATAGAATAAAATTTAAATCATCTAAATCGAACGAGCCGTTTTTGATAAATCGGTGTTATCATATAAAAAAACCTACAGTGAAACACAGAACCTCCTGCTTTTTTGAAGTCGGTTAAAAAGTAACTATTTTAATATAGTAACTTTTTTAATAGCGTAATTTTTTTGTCTATAGTAAAGCATAATTAAATTAAATTGAAATGTAACGTATTTTTGTCTATAAAAGCCATAATTGAGTTAATTTTCACTTGTTTGTGCCTCTTTTGTTTTTTCTGAAGTCGGTTCTATTTCTTTTCAAAACGGTTTTTTTAATCTTTTTATTTTTACTTTTTAGTGAAGTCATAAAGCAAATGTCGGCTAGAAAGCGTTTTAAAAGTAATAACTTCAAATACCGGAAAAACTTTCATCAGTGACAATCTATTAATTATGGTTTTATGATTTTTTGCACAAACGGCATACATATTACCCGTCATAGAAAATTATTTACGATAACCTCGACAAGTATACCGCAATATAATACTGCCCACAACAAACAAACAGAATAATATGTTTTGACGAAATCAACGAAAATGCATAAAAAATATGGTTTTTTGCAATTTTCTGAATAACGGTATTTTTCACATCATAAAAAAAATTATGGGACCCTCTGTGAATAAACCCAAATAGAACACAATTTAAATCATGAAAATCGAACGAGCCGTTTTTGAGAAATCGGTGTACATACATAAAAAAAAACCCTACAGTGAAACACAGAACCTCCTTCTTTTTGGAAGTCGGTTAATAAAAACCTTCCTTATGACACACTTGACAACATTTTTTTGACAAACTTATAATGCCATAATTCTCAATAATAATAATAAAATTTCATTTCAAACAAACAATTTTATTTTTTCCCTAAAAATTGGGTAAAAAAATAAATAAAAATCTTTCTTTTGACACACTTGACAACATTTTTTTGACAAACTTATAATGCCATAATTCTCATTAATAATAATAAAATTTCATTTCAAACAAACAATTTTATATTTTTCCGAAAAATTGGGTAAAATAATAAATAAAAACCTTTCTTTTGACACACTTGACAATATTTTTTTGACAAACTTTTAATGCCATAATTCTCAATAATAATAATAAAATTTCATTTCAAACAAACAATTTTATTTTTTCCCAAAAAAGTGGGCAAAAAATAAATAAAAATCTTTCTTTTGACACACTTGACAACATTTTTTTGACAAACTTATAATGTAATAATCTAGTTTTTGATCTCACATACCAATCCCGACCATCCAGATTTCTCCACATTCTTTGTTCCTACTCATTATCACTTAAAATGAACGTTTTTTAAGCAAAAAATATGCATATTTCCGTGTTTTGACACACTTGACGATTTTTCGACACACTTCCGGTACAGTTATCGAACACAGCGTCCTTTCGGGTCTTATCATTGATTGTACCTATTTTCAGAATTCAAAAATTTTCAAATCCCTTCAGCCGTTTTTTAAATTTCGTCGGTTGTGAGGGACGGCCGGCCGGCAGACAGACATACATTTTTTTTTTACTTTTTTAGAATCAATAGGTCCTAAAACGTCGAGAAATGCCAAAAAGTGGGGGCAAGAATTTAACTTTTAGCTCATGAATGTAATACATACTTAGGTCTTCCAGACTGAAGTAATTACGCCAAACTTTTGATTTATATTTATTTTATTTAATTAATTAATTTACAGGCTTTTACAGGTTTTTAGAAACTGTTAATATATGTATAACAAAATTGTTGAGTCTTAAGTAAGCTCGAGAAATAAAAGTCGGTTTTTTGTCAATGTGTTACCGGTCTCAAACAGTTTTGTAGTACATATAGTATAACATTTTTGAAAAGCATAACTTTTTTTGCAGTTAGGTATGATTAAATTAAATAAAATCATAAGTTTGATATATTTTTCACTTTTACTTGAGTTATTTTTTGGTGCCTCCCTTGTTTTCATTAAAGACGGTTTAATTCATTTTTTAAAAACCTTTTTTATTTTTCATAGTAGCGAGCGTAAGCTTAAAAAGCGAATTTCGTGTAATAACACAAAAATATAATATAGGGATTCATCTCGGCTTCCATATAGTAATAGAATGCAGTTCAAACTATTCAAATAGATTATGCTCCCAAGAAATCTATGAAAATATATAAAATAAAACAGATTTTTTCTAATGTACTGAAAAACCCTAATTTTCACAGGTTCACAAAAAAGGTACAGGACCACCTGGGGATTTATACCTTAATAGAAAATAATTTAATCTACCCAAAAACAACATACGCGTGGAACATAGAACTTTTCTTCTTTTTCAAATTGGTGAAAAATAGGATATTTAAAGTTCAAATAATAATTGCTAAACCACAAATGTTATTTTAAATATTTCAACTACTAGCAATTTTTACTGTTTGGTTGAATTGTTTTACCTTTTTTATTACTCGTAAACATTGAAATTTAAATAAACATTCAAAGCTTTTGTACTCAAAGTTATTATTTATTTTAATCTTTTTTTTATTACATGAAACTTAATTGAATAGCTTGTAAGTTTGTTTGCCTTTTTATTTAATACCATTTAGGATAAGCCAGTTAAATTATACAATCTTTGTACTGTTGATTATAAAACAACTTTTGCTAGTAATTGTAAATTGAGTAAAAGTTTGGTAATATAAATAATCTATTTATTAAAAAGATTTATTTATTTATTTAATCTCACTAATTTTATCATTTTAAAATATAATATACATGGAATATATAAGGGATATGGGCAGAGATGTTTGGAATAACAACTCTAATATAAAACAATGTGTTTTTATTTTCTAAGTTTTTCAGAATATAATGAAATCAGTAACATTAAATTCTTGTGATCCGGTTTATAATTTCAGGTTATTTGACAAATTATTATAATAATCATTCATCCAATCAATTGATCAATTTTTCAAATTAATTTATTTTTTATTCGCCTACATATTAAAGTGTTACTTTATTACTGTGATTTGCGGCTTTAAAGTATCACTTTTCAACTATTTATTTTGTTGTCCTAGCTACGTCCAAAAAAGTAAAAAGCATTTGTATTTGTTTAAATTCTATGAAAAATAAAATTTTTTATCAAATTTTTTATTAAAATAGTTGTTATCATTTGTTGTCATAGCTACACAATAATTTGAAAAAAATAATAAATATTTTGTCAAAGGTTACTTGTTCCACATATTTTTATTTTAAAATTTATGAAAATTTATAATTTTAATTTAGAATAAACAACTTTTCTTAAAATATTTTGCTTGCGGCGAATAAAAAATAGTATATGATGCACGGACGTAAGCTATTTTGGACTTAATGTGGGTGCAAATCTCGGCTAGCGCCTCAATTTGCAAACTCCACATCCGTCCGAAATCTTTAGCTTTACGTCCTAGCATCATAATGTACTATTTTCTACACCCGTACTATAAAAATACACTTATATGACCAAAATCCGTTTTATAATGATTTTCATTTCGATACAGATTTTATTACGATACAGATTTTTTTTCAATAGAAAGAAACCCATAGTTTTTCAATCAAACATGCTATGCATTTCAGCATTTGACGTTTGTTAAAATTTTCGTATGGGAAAAAAAATTGAACTTTGAAATTTGAAAATTGAAATTTTCGTTGTAATTTTCGTTCTTCGTTATTTACCGGGTGTAGAAAAAATAGCGTATGCCGCTTTCATGTAATGGTTATTAATACACTCGTATCCCGGTTCATGCTCGTGTATTAATAACCGTCATTACATGATCGTAGCATAATATACTATTATTTTATTTGAATATTTCGACCCTTATTTGGGGTCCTCCTCAGCACACATCAACAACATATAACAAAGTAAAAGTAAAACTCTTAGTTTTACTTTTACTTTGTTATATGTTGTTGATGTGTGCTGAGAAGGACCCCAAATAAGGGTCGAAATATTCAAATAAAATAAAATAAATTAATTTGAAAAATTGATCTATTGATTGGATGAATGATTATTATAATAATTTGTCAAACAACCTGAATATTTTTAACCTATCTATTATTTTTGTTCAAAATTTCTACTCTCAACTTCCTCCAAATAATATTTCAAGCCGCTCGCAATAGTTTTCATTTAATCCTTACAACATTTCCTATAACAGTGAATTTTTCGTGAATTCTGTTCTTTAGTATTGTTCAAAGAATTAAGAGAATAGAGGAAGTGAAATTGATTTTAAAAGTTGAAGCAATTTTTGCACCCCAATAAATTGTTACTAACACACTTGCGTTTTAGTAGAGGTGCCGTAAATATTTCTACAATTGCATTGAATTCCAAATTTAAGCGTATTTTTGCCCCCAAAATTAATATAAAAAAAAGAGACGCCATTACATAGAAAAGAAAAACAACAAATAGAAAAACAACATAAAAAAAATTTTGACATAGTAGACCCGAAGCATTCTATTATTGTTTACATTGATTTTAGATTACATTTTTTTCTCGAAAATGTTTAAAAAACTTAACACTTATTAATCGAAAAGTAAATTATAATATTAATATTATTACTTATGATAAGAAATCCCATCCTGTATGTGTTTTTGGTAATTTTTACACGTCATTATCACAATCTTCATATTTAATGTTTCATTTAAAATTTTCACTTAACAAATTTAATTTTTCTGTAAAATTATTTTTAAATTATAATAAAATCCCTAGTATTTCTTATATTTATTATAAACTCGTCAAAATATCACCACGATAAATATTAAAAACAATTTTATTAAAACCAAATTATAACCAAGCTAAGTAATGTTTACAAATTTTGTTTTTGACAACTTAGACCAACTTATTGAAGATAAAAAAGAGAGGAGAAAAGAGAAAAACGGCTTCAAATATTTTTGTGTATATATACAGTAGTTTCATTTCCTTAGTCTCTTAATTCTTTGGTATTGTTCGAAGTTAAGGGGAGGAGGCAGGTAGGAAAACATTTCATATGACACCCCGCTCGTCAAGGTCAAAAACTATTTTTTTTAAACTTTCCATCCTCAAACCTCTCCAATTAGCATTTGAATTGATGAGCCCATTGCTATAGTTTTAATTCACTCTTTACAACATTTCCTATAACCGTGAATTTTGTCATTTTTTTCTTTAGTTATTATAATGTTCGAAAACTGAGAAAAATCGCAAACTGCGTTTCCGAAAATTACAAAAAAATTATTTTGGGTTAGAAAAAAATTCACCTTTCATTTGACACTCCACTCGTCAAAGTAAAAAATATTTTTTTTCAAAATTTCCAACCCTTCGTCCACCCCTCCAAATAACATTTTATATCATGAGCCGACCGCTATAGTTTTCATTCACTCTTTCCAACCTTTCCAAAAACCGTGAATTTTTTCAAATTTTTAGATTTTTCTTTGAAAATGTATAAACGGCACCCTCCCTTTTGGTGAGACTTCGATGTCCGTCCGACTCTTTCCAACCTTTCCAAAAACATAATCAATTTTCTCACAAACTATAAGGACTCATCTTGATATTTTCTACAGTTATAAATTTCAAATAATTATTAATATTTGAATAATTATAATTATTAATTTATCTGTATTTTATAGACATAGATAAAGCAAAGGTTTTTTAATGAATCCAGTTTGATTTAAAAAAATCGAAAAAGATTGAAATATTTCCAAACAAAATTTCAATAAATTATCGACTGCTTAGTTTTTGAGTTATTACTAAAGATGTGGGATTGTTTTTCTGTCCTCCCTCCTTATATTTTTCATTAAAATCTTACAAATTTTTCTATCATTCCAAATACATTTTAAGATTATGGGTCAATTAGGTTCGGAGCTAATCGAGGAAAGAAAACTGCAGAAGAGCCCTTGCATATGATACCCTTTTCTATAATAAATTTTTTTTCAAAGGCCTTACATCGTAGCTCTGTAAAACAAACGAAAACAACCCTACTCTCTAAAAAAATGTATTTTCTCAATGGTCTCACATCGTAGTCCTGTAAAACAAACGAAAACAATTTTATAGGATTACATGCTGCTAGGTTTTGTATTTTTACCACAAATCCAAATGAAGTCGAACAGAAATTAGTTAGGAAAAGCCTGAATACAGTTAGGTTTTGATCAGGGCCAGAAAGGACAATCCTTATTAGGGCAATCTGATGTGGGCCTGTTCCGGTCCTGCATTATAATACCCATTTAGGGTTATCCTCATTTGAATATATCCGGTCCTTATTTGGTTTTTCGCATTTCGACCCATAGTTGGGCAATTTGATCAGGACCTGATACAAAGTACCTTACTAGGAGTTACCCTTTAATTTTATATGGTGACAATATGGTTCATAAGTTATGTTGATATCATCGGTTCTCAACTGATCACCGGAGCTAAGCAGCATTGAGCGTGATTGTTACCTAGATGGTGACCGCTTGGGAACGCCGCTCGTGGTTATCTGTTTTCTAAAAAAAACTTGATCAGCACTTGATCTGACTATCTCATGCAGGCCTGATTAGGAATTGGCGTTACACTCATGTTTAGGGCCTAATTGAACTAGGACAAACCTGATCAGGACCTTATTTGAGCCCTAACAAATTTCTACTCGGGTATAAATTAAGACATATATTTGGGTTTTAGCATAAAATAATTTTTAAAAAATGCAGAGCAAACGCAAATGCTTGCATTACAATTTATGCAAAAGTCAAACATTTTTATGTATTATAATTAAGCTTTCTTACCATCAGATATAAGTTTACAAAAATGAGTGTCATAGGTGTCATATATATGGTATTCTATATTTAAATCAGGTAAACCAAAGTGGAACTCTATTTGATTGTGGTTCGGAACAGAACTAACACAATTTTTGTAGTTAAAAAACTTGACATTGATCGCATATTCACCGAAGAAATAGCATAACTATCGGACAATAGCTTTTTATTCTTCAATAGTATTCTACTATGGCATTTCTTCACCAATATGTACATTAACTTTTTACAGAATTGACACCAATGTTCAATATGTCCATCTTCTCTTTTAATATCAGAATCTTTTAAATTTTAAAATCCACTCTCTATACTCTATACAGTTACGGTGGGGTTATAGGATGGTAGATGGCCTATATCAAATTTGCTGCATGTTCTTGTTGATCCTTCTGCACTTTAACTCTAAAGAAAGATCCTTCTGCACTTTCTTTAACTCTAACTCTAACATCGTATTCATAACACTAATAATATATTGTTGTATTCATTTTTTGTGTATATTAAACAATTCCCATTTATAAGGTAAATACAAAATGATAAATAAATAAATTTTTTCTACTTCAAGCTACGAAAATGTCATTTTTATATATAGTAAAAACTATGTGAAAGGGAAACTTTTTCTAAGTAGTGACTGAAAATGTTTTCAGTCACTAGGACTGAAGGTAAATAAGTTTCGGTGGTCGCCTACAGGTGGTGGTTATTTAAAGGATTGAATATTTGATTGAATATTTGAGATTTTGATCGAAACGAATCGAACCTAATCATTATATCAATTGTGTGTAGTTAGTTAATTAAACTAAAACTAAACTAAAAAAACTAAACTAAAAAACACACTCATTAGTTTTTTTTTCTATATCGGAGAAATTGGAGCGATAAAATAAAATTTGTATCAGGTATATCGTATTTTTTTTTTTTTTTTTTTAATAAAATGTGTTGTGTAATAGGGTTTAGAATATGTGTCACAACAACACATAAATACCTTTTAAGACCTAGGTCTAGACCTGGGTCCCACAACAACTGGCGTTCTGAGGTGTAGATTAACGCTTTTTTTAAACATCTGTGGGTTGAAGCCACCTGAGACTAAGTGTTCCGGCAAACTATTCCATTTGTACGCAGTTCGGACAAAGAAGTCTCTCTGCGATCTGCCAGTATGACAGCGCGGGATCTTTACCGTTTCACTGGTTGCGGCAGCCGATTGCCGAGTGGAACGGGGGTAAGAATAAGTTTGAGGCATGATGCCGCTGATTTCATCTGAGCACTGCTGATGACGATATTTGACGATAATTAACTGTCAGATATAAAATATATTCTCTCAGTTCTTTACGCCAAAAAAAAAAAAAAATAAAAAAAATTTATTAAATAAATAAATAAATTTTATTAAAAAATTTATTTTTATTTGTTTTTAATTGAAACTTTACCTACAATTTTTTAAATTTATACTTTAAACGATGACTTTCTCTCTCTAAAGTGTGAGTTTACACGACCGCGAAAGATGTTTTGATCGCAGAAGTTTTGAGTATGCGTAGAAAACTCTGTATGCGGCAGAGACACGGGCTTTGATATCTGCCTGCATGTCATTTGACGATGTTATTACAGACCCGAGGTATTTGAAGTTTTCCACGCGTTCCACTTCATAGTCGCCAGTATCCAGATTTCCGGGAGGTATGTTCTTAGATGTTGTTAACACTTTAGTTTTGCCGGTGTTGATTCATAATCCAAGCCGTTTAGCATTTCTTTCAAGCTGAGAGAGACTTTCCTTAATATCGCTTGTTCTACGTCCGAGAAGCACAATATCATCTGCGTAGCCAAGAACTTGACTAGATTTGTTATATATGCAGTTTTGTGTCTCAATTCGGCTTTTTCTTATCGCGTACTCAAGCGCCAAATTAAATAGTATGGGCGCGAGTGCATCACCTTGTCGAACACCTGATGTTATATCGAAAGGATCAGAAACTGACCCTTCGATTACTATTCTACAATTTGATCCCGATGTTGTGAGTTTGCACAGAGAAACAAGTTTCTCTGGGATACCAAGGCATATGAGTGCGGACCAGAGGTTGTCGCGGATGATACTATCATATGCTTGCCTGAAATCAACGTAGAGCTGGTGAATGCTGATGTTGTACTCCCAACATTTTTCCAGAATCATCCTTAAGGTAAAACATTGATCTGTGGTTGAGCGATTGGGACGAAAACCACACTGATAGTCACCGATGATAGATTCGGCGAACGGGATGAGTCGAGCAAGTACAACATTGGCTAGTATTTTATATGCAGTGCTTAACAGTGCGATGCCACGATAATTTTCACACTTTAGACGGTCACCTTTCTGATGTAGCGGAACAATGAGAGCTGTTTTCCATTCAGCAGGTAGTTCTTCTTGGTCCCAAATTGCAAGAATCAGATCGTATATACGTGAGACCAGAGCTGCTCCTCCATTTTTCAAAAGTTCTGCGGGAATTCCATCGAAACCTGGTGATTTGCCATTTTTCAGTTTTTTGATGGCAGCTTCCACTTCTTCTATTGCTGGGTAAGGGACGAAAATCTCGAGCAATTGCTCGAATAGGATGAACTTCGTTCGTCCTATTCAGTAGGTCTTGAAAGTGGGATCGCCACACTGCCAGCACATCACGTTTACTTGTTGTAAGTTCATTATTTTCATTTTTGATAGCTGTAGATCTTGGGTGGAAATCTTTTGTCAGATTCCGTGCATTGGCAAAGCACTCTTTTGAATTTCCGTTGGCCGCATGTTGGTTGATGTTTTCGATGCAGCTCTTCATGTGTTCGCGTTTCTTTTTACGAAGGAGTTTTGCTGAGGCTTTCCTGGCGCATAAATAATCAGCTTGGGAGCTTCGGGTGTTCCTTGTTAACCATTTTTCTCGCAGTTTTTGTTTATTTTCAACGGATTGGCGGCACTCGTCGTCAAACCATTCGTTGTGTGATTTCGGTGGTCGTTTTCCGATTGTAGTTTGTGCTGCGGCTATAATGGTTGATTGAAGCGTTTGCCATTCTTCTTGTATGGTTAATGGCATCTCAGAAGAGATGTCATGCTCTTCTATGTTTTGTGTTATTATTTCCTGATATCTATTCAGCGTTTCCGGATGTTTAAATGCTTCGACATTCCAGCGCACGGTCTTTTTTGCTTGTCTGTTAAATGTAGATGACAACTTGCACTTGTACTTAAAGATGACAAGCATATGATCGGTGTTCATATCAGCACCTCTGTATGATCGAACGTCAGTTATACTTGTAGAGTGTCTCTTAGAGATCATGACGTGATCGATTTGATTTTCCATTCTTCCGTCATTTGATTTCCACGTTGCCTTGTGAATTCTCTTGTGAGGGAAGAAAGTGCTGGAAATTACTAGATCATACATCATAGCCAGCTCGGCTGCGCGAAAACCGTTATTGTTGCTGGTATGATGCAAGCTGTTAGGGCCGATATGTGTTTTAAGTTCTGCTATCCTACCGATTTGAGCATTAAAGTCACCTACCACGATTTTTATATCGTGCCGCGGGATGTTATTGATGACTTCCTCGAGTTCTAGGAAGAACAGGTCTTTAATATCATCTGCTTTATCTTCAGTAGGTGCATGAACATTGACGATCGTTACATTGAATTTTTGCGTGCGGATTCTCAGTGTGCATAACCGCATATTAATTGGGCAGAAGTCGATAATATGCTGATTCACGCGACGGTGTATAAGAAAGCCAACTCCAAATTCTCCTCCGTTTTGATGACCGCAATAATACAGAGTGTATCCTTTCGCTGTTTCATGGATTCCACTGCCTGTCCATCTTAGTTCTTGTAATGCCACTATATCCAGTGTGTAGCTCTCGACTTGTTGGGTGAGTTTTAGGAGATCTCCTGGTCTTCTAAGGCTTAGCACGTTCCAGGTTCCTATTTTTAAATCGTAGTCCGGGTACAGTTTCCGAGGTCGTTCCAATAATGAATCCGAGATATTCCGAGGCCTGTGTACAGAATTCATGACAATAATTTTTTTACGGAAATGGGGTGTTAGCCCTTCGCCCAACCCGAATTTTCGTGAATGGGTTCGTTCTGCATCTTAAGGTCACCAGAAACAACCTTTTTACACGTTTATATAGCGAGCCGCTTGATCCAAGACAGATGCCCGCTGAAAACCGCCCCTTACATGGAGAACAGACGCTTTCTACACATTTATATAGCCAGCCGCTTGATCCAAGACAGACGCCCGCTCCAAGCCGCCCCTAACATGGAGAACAGACGCTTGAGTTGCATTGGTTTTATGGCGCCAATGACTCGCCATGGTGCAGAATCATTGAGTATAAGCAGTATTTACTCTGCCCCTCTCAACTACACCAACCTAATTCTGTTAGCGTTACCCAGGTAGCACGGCGTGGACGTAGAATTTCGGATTTTCGCTACCCCGTAGAATTTCCCATCGCTACCCACGATGACCCAGTCGGTAAAAAAATATCTGTAATATCTGTAAAAGTTTTTAGAGAAAATATATGAACTATTTTCATTATTCATATTGTCAAATTCATCTACTAAAAACTTACAAAACGACATATCTAAATTTGACTGTGTAAAAAATAAACAAGATTGGATTTTGTATAAACCATTTTAACCAGTGTAAAATAATGTTATTAAATTGTGTTCGCCTGTTATTATTCCATCTGTAGGCGAACACAATAATAACATTATTTTTCAACGGTAAAAATGCTATATACAAAATCCAATCTTGTTTATTTTTTACACAGTCAAATTTAGATATGTCGTTTTGTAAGTTTTTAGTAAATTTGTAAATATTATCATTTATATTTACAAGCGTAGAAAAAATAGCGTTTTCTACGCGTGGTAAAAACGTTTTTGCGTTCCTGAACTTATTCCACTCGACGCTATCGCGTCTCGTGAACAAACTGATCAGTCACGCAAAAAGAGACGTTTTCACCACTTGTACAAAAATCTACTATTTATTGTTTTCGATGATATACAAAAAATGATTTGTGTAGATTTGTAGAGTGTTTTTATCTTTATTAGCTAAACATTGATTTTATTTATGTTTTTTTATTTTGATTGCCAATATCCTTAACACATCTTAAGAAATATTCACTAACAAATTTCAGAATTATTTATTTCTTATGAAAATCAATAATATTATCCTTTATGTTTTATCGAACACAAACAACAAGAAAAGGGAATAAATAATCAGTTCACCACTAAAAAAACAAACCATTTCTTATTTCTGACTAGACAGTAAACTTAGTCTTAGTTACAAGTTTACCCATCTGTCTGAATATTTTTCCTCACGTGGTACGGTTGTTCATTATTGTTTGTTTAAGGTTACGTTTTTTTTTTTTTTAATTTATTGAATTTATTTTGTATTTGCTTCATTGATCAATTACAAGTCCTTTTTTTTATTATTGAGTATTGAGTTTAGGATTCTATCAATTGGAATGGCTAAATTGTCTATTAATTTTGCCAACATACGAGGATTGAATGTTAATCTTAACTCAGTTCATCTTTACCTAGAAAACTTCAAACCTGATATTCTCTTCTTAACCGAAACGATTATCAGTGCGCGGGCTGTAAATAGATAAAAATAAATATATTTGTCCTCACTATGAGCTTGAAGCATCGTTTTACTTCAAGCATGGTGTTTGTGCGTATGTTAAGGATACCATTCCATATGTCAGAATTAAAAATTTCAAATTAAATACAAAATATCATAATATGGTATCTCTTAAGCTTAGTTGTTCTAATCAAACATTATTTGTTTTTGGACTGTATCGCTCACCCAACTCACCTGAAAACATAAATTTATTTCATGACCTATCTGAAAAAATAGATAGGTTGACTGAGTATCCTAATGCCAAATTTATAGTTCTTGGTGACTTTATTGTCCATAATAAAGAGTGGCTCATTCACAGTTCTACTACAAATGAGATAGGTAAACAGCTGAACTTTTTGCTCTTTATCACAATTACACACAGATAATTGACCAGCCTACCAGAATTCCTGACATTCCTGGACAAAGTAGTAACTTGCTTGATTTGTTTTTAATGAATGATCCTTACTTGGTACAATTTAAAGCATCAGAGCCTTTAGGTGGATCAGATCATAATTTGATATCCACACAATTAAATACTCAGACCCCTAAACCATTTAAAGTAAATGCTCGTTTAGTATGGGGTTACAAAGCTGCTTATTGGCAAGGATTTAAAGAGTTTTTTAAATTGTTTCCCTGGAGATGAAATTGTCTTACTGGTCATAATCCAAACCTAGCGGCAACTAATTTTTCCAAAATAATTCACGAGGATATGCGAATATATATTCCAAACAGATTATTTACCCCAAAAACTGATGTATGGTTTTCAAATAAATGCAAAAAAGCAATTAAAATTAAAAAAAAGTGCTTTTCGTAAGTTTATGAATAATAAAACCGATGAAAATCTTAAACGGTATCGTATAGAGAGAAATTTATGTAGAAAACTAATTGATACGGAAAAAAATTTATTTAATATAAAAAAAAGCTACCAAATTTGCTGAGCATCCAACTGGCTCGCGTAATTTCTTTAAGGCCACCAAGGCTATCGAGAGTAATTTTTGTAAGTCTTCTCTACCCCCTCTTGTTGAAAGAGAAATACCTATCATTGACCCAAAAGAAAAAGCTAATCTGTTGGGTAATTATTTCTCTAAAAATTCTACACTAGAAGAACCCAATTTTCAACCTAGACCAGTTCCCAGAGTATCTTATAAAATGGGCGCTTTATTTTTGGTAGAAATATTATTCGGAAAATGTTTCTAAAAGTAAATACTAATACGGCATCCGGGCCTGATCGTATACTTCCAATCATACTTAAAACATATGCTAAGGAGTAAGCACCGATTCTCACTAAAATCTTTTATTTGTCGTATAAAAAAGGAATTTTCCCCGAAGATTGGAAAATGCTAGCGTTCAGCCTGTTCCAAAGAAATGTAATAAAACCGATCCTTCAAATTATAGACTCATATCAGTTTTGTCCATTGTTGCTAAAATTTTGAAAAATATGTTAATTTTAATATTATGAGCTTCTTGTAATCATCAAAAATTCTGAACGTAAGACAATACGGTTTTCGTAAGGGAAGAGCAACAGGAGATCTACTGGCATTCGTCGCCATTCTGGAACAAGTCGCTTGATAACAATGGCGAAGCTTTTGGCGTTGCTCTTGATATTTCCAAGGCATTACACAAAGTATTACACATAACAATCTTATTTGCAAATTGAGATGCAATGGCTTAGACGAGCAACTTATTTCTGGGGTACAAACTTTATTACTGATCGAAAATTTCAGGTCAATATTGACGGTGTCTCATCGGATGTATTTTCTACTAATGCTGGAGTTCCTCAGGGTTCCGCTCTTTCGCCAACTCTTTTTCTCATCTATATTAATGACTTGTTGGTGTCAACAATTGCATCTCATGAATTACCAATGCCACATTCAACGACTGCGCTTAATGACACTAGATCCAATTTGATACAGTCTTTAAACAATGATCTGAAAACAATTTTGGATTGGGGTGTTTCTAATAGTTTTGAATTTAACATGAGTAAAACACAAGTTTGTCATTTTACTAGGTTATCAACACCCAATCCGTTTCCATTTCAGTTTGATTCAATTGATCTAGTAGAAAAGGAATCTATTAGACTTTTAGAAGTTGAAATTGTAAATTATTATCTTTCTTATTATTTTTAAATAAAGAAATACATTAACCAGATAAAAACAATGTTTTTACTTTTGAAATTACAACTGAAGTCTCTAAAATTTTTCAATTTTACAAACATCATGAAGATGCCAATCATAGAAGAGGTGAAATTATTTTATTGTATTTTTTCTGTTTATGCGTGGTTCGGTTTTTTATGTATTAGGGAAATTATCTTTGCTGAATTGTTTTTTGAATATTGTTCTCACATTTGGGGTAAAGCATACTTAAGTAGTTTGAAATGTCTTGATTCTGTACAGCGAAGAGCTATTAAGTTGATTGGGAATTCAAATCTTAAAAACGAACTAGATTCCTTGCAACATAGACGAAATGTTGCTGATCTTACGATTTTTTACAAGTACATTATGGATGAACGGGCATTCGCGGAAATTAAATCGATTATACCTAAGTTTGCAAACCCTGCACGCAAGACTAGAGCAGCGGTAGAAGCCCATCTTTTTACGGTTCAAATAACAAGGTGTAAAACTGTCGCTTTCCAACGTGATTTTTTCAGCCGAGTTTCTCATCGCCTTACCTGCGTGGGTATTCCCTGACAATTTTAATCCCTAAAATTTTAAAACCAACATCAATAAATTTCTTAGAGAAACTTGATTTATATACTTAAACCCTAGTTAGCATGGTATCTTCGGATATTCAGAGACGTTAATTTGTAATCCGTTATAATTAACACTAAACATGCGCTTAACTTTGAATTAAAAAAAAATTAAGTTACTTACAAAATATAAGATATTAATTGTTTCTTATTGTTTAATTAAAGATTAGTCATAAATTTTTTAATAATTTTTAGATTACAATGATTTAATTAAAAGAACTTTAAAACATTTTTAATTTCTAATTATTTTAAGGAACAATATGATATTTTTTAAACGACTTTTTCTTTTTTTTTAAACTGATATGGAACTAGTGGTGAATGCGTATAGTTACTGCAGACTAACTACCCAAAAAATTTGTATTTTCTTTTTTGGTAAAATTTGTTATCTTTTATTTTATTTACTCTAAGACCGATCTCATACGACGAGCAAGATCTAGACTCAACACAAAAAGTACAACTTTAGCTCCTAATTCAATAATATACTATTATCAAGAATAGTTATCACAAAAATGTAAGCATGAACCAAGCAAAAAGCGTAAACAACCATAATAAAACAGTTTTAGTGACCCCTAAATTCAAAACGTTTTGACATTTAAAAGCAGGATAAAAGGTGATTTTTTTCATGATAAATGGATGCGTTTATACTATTTTCAGTAGAGAAAAATCAAGATATTTTGATCACTATAAGTCTGTACCGAACACCAATTATATCATAGTGATTGGGTCACTCGCAGGTATAGAATAACTACTATACTACATACGTTGTGGCAAATCCACCGATATTGTAAGTTTAGTTGTTTTTTTAGCACAGAAAAAATCGTGAACCTAAATCGCCATTTTGAAATTAAAACTCAATATAAAAAAATTAAACGCCATCTTGAAACATAAAACTCTATATAAAAAAATTTAATCAAAAACGCTAATTCATCTTTTTTGCATATGGCAAGGTTCATTGTCAATCAATCGGGCTATTAATATTCGAAGTTTTGGTTGTTTTCCTTAAATCATTAAAATAAAGTGTTTAGACTTTAGAACAACCAGGATCAGAACAGAAGCCAAGTTTAAGCAAAGTGAGTGGACAATAAGAATATAAAAATATTGTATTTTAACTCGTATACCTTTAATATTAAATTTTTCTCATAACAAACGTGAAACAACACCAAAATATAATCTAGTTGAGCTGTGAGCAACACGTAAAAGTATATAACTTGCGTCATTTACAAAAATTTATGGTATTATTTGTTAAATTAAATATTGTATAAGCGTAGCTTGATTACATCTATAAAAATAAAAAAACAATAATACTTTCGCATGTAGATATTTGTAAAAATGGCTGTATGGATATATGTATGAAACAAAAAGTTAAATTGATGATTTATTTTAATAGCAAATTACACTTACACGTGATTTTTAAATTCATGTATTTATTGACTATTGATACTAAAAGTGAATTTGCATACATATTTTTATAAAGAAAATAAACAAAAGTTACATTAAATTTTTTTCAGCGACTTGTATGACTTGTATGGGTAAATTTCATAAAAAATTTACCTAATGTAATCTGTGTCATCATCTGAATTTCGGAACAGTTTTAATGCCGAAGATGGAAAAGTGAAAACAATATATGAACCGTTTTTTTTTAAAGTGTTATAAGTCCATTTTTTCATATATTGAGATATTTAAGGATTTGCGTTTGCATTAATATAAAAACACAGGCAAATGTAACTAAAATTTTGTGATATTTTTCACACTTAAAACCTATTTAATTTTATTATGTAATAATAGTTATTTAAAATTAAAAAGAAAATAATTGATTTTTTGACTCCAAATGGACTTATACCACTTTCAATAATAACATGTTCTAAAAAATAAGAACAAGAGGTAGTATAAGTCCCATGTAAATGGGTCATTCTTTTACCGACACATTTTTGATTTGGCTGAAATTTTCTTATGCGTTTTATATCGAAAAGAAAGATGTGTTCGAGGATTTTTTTTTGGATAATATAGCGGTTCTAAATTTCTTGATGAGTTATTTTCAAAAATTCATAACTTCGGTTCTATTAAAGATAGAAACTTCTGTTTTGTTTTATTTTAAAGTTGAAAGATGCTAGTTTAAAAAAAAAATAAAATTAACAAAAGTTATTCTATTGATATAAACAAATAAAATGTTGAAATCGATCTTTAGCCATTTCTCCACCCACGCTCCACCCCGAATCGGGCTCTATTGAAGGTATGATTATATATATAAAAAGAGGCCATCATTATCTTTCTAAAACTACCACTAACTCAATTTTTTCCAAAAGTGGACTTATACCACTTTAAAAAAAATGGTTCATATATCATTAAATGGTTCAGCATCTCACGCCCACTAAGGGGCTATGCCTAAATTACGTAACGCATTAAAGGGAGGGAGGGACTCTGACCCTGAAATTGATGAAAATAACTTACTGCCTAAGGATTGAAGATTTCAGCCACACCAGCAAGATATAAAAATGGGTAAATTTCGATCGATTTGATAAAATCGGTTGAAAATAATTATTTATTATACAAGGGAAAAAGGTAGTAGATTGTTTGTTGTCTCCAGACGCGAAGCGAGCGGAATCTAATATTTTTCCCGTGTATAATACATTACTTTTTTTCTGTGACTAAAAATATTAATATAATTATTGAAAAAATAATATTCAAAAAATATTGCAATATACACCATACGAATTTTTCTTGAAAAAATACTTAAAATTAAGTTTCAACCTAAAACTTTGGGAATAGGTAACACTTTATGAAAAACAACTACATATAAATTTTTTTCAGATTTTTTGACTCACACCATGGCAGTGACGCTAACAAAATTCGATTTTTTGCCTCAACCACAAACTTGTGAATTTGGTAGGAAAATGGGTGCGATTGAACAACAAAACGGAAAAATATAATTATGTAAGAATTTTGAACATAGATTACGATCAAAATATTTTAAAAATATTTGGGGGTAGTTTTCACCCGTATTTTAAGGGTTAAAAGTTTAAAATTGAGATTTCGAGAAATATGGCACGATTTTTTTTCATTTTTTTTAAATTTCCTTTTTCTTAAATCTGCTTTCGATTAACATTTGTTTTGTGATGGTGACCAGGAACTGCCCCAAAAATGACACAAAGGTGAAAAGAAGTGGTCTTAGCGAATTTACTCATTCTGTGAGATGATAAACGATAAAAGAACAATATATTCTAAGATTGTTAGCGTCGTTAATTACGAATCTAATGTCCAATGGTGTAAAACGAAATGGCGGATCAGATATGGCGGCCAACTGTTCAAATATTGAACCATTTTGAAATTTAAAAAATACCATCGTATTCTATATAAAATTTAAAGCCGAAAATTTATGTGATAGTTTTTTTTAGATCTACCGTTATCGAGATAAAACTTAATAAAGTTTGAATATTGATAATATTCGTATTTATTGTTACTTCGGTTTGAAAAATCTAAGTATTGCATTCACGAGCCAAAAGTGAAATTCTTACCCCCAATTTTGTTAGGCATTTCTCGACGTTTTAGGACCTACTGATTCTAAAAGAGCAAAACACAAAATGTGTGTCTGACTGTCGGCCTGCCGGCCGCCACCGTCGGTACAGAAAATACTGCTCAAAAATTTTTGTTTTTAAAAATAGGTATACTAAATGGTAAAAACCGAAAGAACGATGTGTTCGGAAGTGTGTCAAAAAAATCATAAAGTGTGTCAACACTAGAAAATTAGCATATTTTTTGCTTAATAATCGTACATTTTAAATGATAAATAGTTTTAACATTGAATGTGGAGAAATCTTAATGGTTGGCATTGGTATGTGAAGCGAAAAACTTGAGTATTGCATTATGCAAGTATGGGCACGCATGAGGTTGAAGAGAGCGACTTTCCGTTTTTTTTATTTTATTAAAAGACACCACAGTATTTAATTAAGCACACAATTTTTTTGTTTCATTTATATAATGACGTACCTAAGACTTACCTAACACGAAAATTTTTTTGTTAAATCTTTGAAATTTGTTAGGGAGATAATTAGAATAAAAAAATGACGGATTGGATCCGTCAAATAACCGATAACGGTCAAATTTTCGAGTGTCGCTAAATTTTAAGTTCTAATATCAGATAGTTACTTCGGTTTAAAAATTACTTCGATTTGAAAAACCTAAGTATTACATTCTCCCAAAAGTGAAATTTTTACCCCCACTTTTTTTGGGCATTTCTCGATGTTTTAGGACCCACTGATTCTAAAACAGCAAAAAATATGTATGTCTGTCTGCCAGCCTTCCGTCACAGCCATTGTTATAAAGAAAACCGCTTTAGTGATTTCAAAAATTTTTGTTTCTAAAAATAGGTATACTCAATGGTAAGAGCCGAAAGGACGATGTGTTCGTTCCGAAAGTGTATCAAAAAATCGTTAAGTGTGTCAAAACAAAAACATTTGCATACTTTTTGCTTAGTTACAAGGACGCTGCAGTGAAGTTTTTCTATAGTTACAAGACAGAAAAAACAAGGTTTGAGCATTGTAGGTGAAGAAATTTAGTTAGTTACAAGGACGCTCCAATGATTTTGTTATACAGTTGCAATGACAAAAAAAGAAAACGGATCGAGGACGGTAATTTTAGATATCCTATTAGTTATATAAGGACGCTGCAATGAGGTTTTTCTTCCTAAAGCTTTATATTCGCCATATTTTTCGTCGTTCTATGTATTTCCTATACCATGCATTTATATTACGCTACGACAGTTTCAAATTGTTACTTAGGAGCTAGCTATTAGCATTAGCTAGCTATTGCAGCTGTCTTGGGATAATGTTTAAAAGATGCGGTTTTGTGTTTTTGTGTTAATTTGTTGGTATTCTAAAAATTTTGTTGGAAATCCTTATTATTTGAGAAGCAGTTCAAAAAATTTTAACTATAAATTGATGGCAATTCTTGAAATAGTTATATCATTTATGTTATGATTCACTAAATATGGTCCATATTTTTTGATTTACTTAACTGAATATCATGATTTTATGCTTGTTTAAATGGTATTGAGCTAAACAAGACCAGTAAAGTTTTCAAATTTGGAAGCACTGGGTGACCTGAAAATTAAATATAATATCAGAAAATAGGCCAAACGAAATTTGAGATTTTCACTAAACTTGAATTTTGAATAGATATCAAATTATTTAGGCGAGTTGGCGCCTTAAAACCAATGCGACTCAAGCGTCTGTTCTCCATGTTAGGGGCGGCTTGAAGCGGGCGTCTGTCTTCAAGGATCAAGCGGCTCACTATATAAACGTGTAAAAAGGTTGTTTCTGGTAACCTTAAGATGCAGAACGGACCCATTTACGACAATTTGGGTTAACACCCTAACCCCGGAAAAAAAATTATTTGTTAAATTTGGAAATAAGAAATTCAAATTCAAATAATAACATGTAGTTCTGATTGTAAAAACTATAATATGGACTTCTAACATATGGAATAATAACATGGACGTCTGATTCTTAAGATGGACAAAATCTGAAAATTTTACATGGTCTTCTGATTCTGATTGTATATATCAATTTTTGATATTTAAAGATTTTTATATTATTACTTCGGTCTGAAAGACCTAAGTATTACATTCATGAGTCAAAAGTGAAATTCTTACCGCATTTTTTTGGCATTTCTTGACGTTTTAGGACCCACTGATTCTAAAAAAGCAAAAAAAAAGTATATGTATGTCTGCCGGCCGTCATTACCTACGCTGCAGGGAAAACCGCTGGAGAGATTTCAATTTTTTTTTCTAAAAATAGGTATACTCAAGAACAGGTCCGAAAGAACGCTGTGTTCTATAACTGTACCGTAAGTGTGTCAAAAAAATCATTAAGTGTGTCAAAAACAGCAAATTTTCATATTTTTGGCTTAAAAAACGTTCATTTTAAGTGATTACGAGTAGGAACATTGAATTTGGAGAAATCTTGATGATAGGGATTGGTATGTGAGATCAAAAACTAGATTATTGCATTATAAGTTTGTCAGAAAAATGTTGTCAAGTGTATCAAAAGAAAGATTTTTATTTATTTTTTACCCAATTTTTTGGAAAAAAATAAAATTAATTATTTGTTTGATATGAAATTTTATTATTATTAGTGAGAATTATGGTTAGACCAGTTTATCCAAAAAATGTTGTCAAGTATGTCAAAAGAAAGATTTTTATTTATTTTTTTACCCAAATTTTTGGAAAAAAATAAAATTAATTATTTGTTTGATATGAAATTTTATTATTACTATTGAGAATTATGGCATTATAAGTTTGTCAAAAAAATGTTGTCAAGTGTGTCGAAATAAAGATTTTTATTTATTTTTTTACCCAATTTTTTGGAAAAAAATAAAATTAATAATTTGTATGACATGAAATTTTAATATTATTATAGAGAATTATGGCATTATAAGTTTGTCAAAAAATAATGTCAAGTGTGTCAAAAAATGATTTCATTTGTTTTTTTAGCCAATTTTTTGGAAAAAAATGTAGCTGTTTTTATGACGTATATGTAATTGAAAATGAAATTGGACATGGACATATTTGAATTTGTTATAGTTTTTGAAATATTTTTGGAATTTTAAAAAAGGTTTGTATTTTTGATTTTATTTTTGCAATATTTTTAGAATTTTGAAAAAAGTTTTGATTTTTGATTTTGTAAGATTTTTTCGAATATTTTTAGAATTTTGAAAATGTTTAAATTTTTAATTTTATTGTAATTTTTGGAATTTTGAAAAAAGTTTCAATTTTTGATTTTGTAATAAGTTTTGCAATATTTTTAGAATTTTGAAAAAATTTGAATTTTCAAGAATTTTTGGAATATTATTGGAATTTAGAAAAAGTTTAAATATTTGATTTTAGTCTAATTTTTGGAATATTTTTGGAATTTGGAAAAGGTTTGATTTTATTTAATTTTTACAATATTTTTGGAATTTTGAAAGAAATACGAATTTGTGATTTTGTAATATTTTCTCGAAACGCTAAATGGAGAGGTTTTTGAGTAGTTTGCTGAGTGTATCATCTTTTCACTATATATAACTTTTGCCACCGCATTTGCGCACAACTTATTCACAAATGCAAAACGATGCAAAGGATCTAATCTTTCCATTTATCTATAAAAACCACCTTGTTGAAAACCGGGAAAAAATAGGAACAATTGTGAGCGCCCCCTCCCCTTCCCCTGCACGCCAATACACTCTTTGCCTTTTCATCCGGGTTTGATTCAATTACTAAGTACTATCCATCATAATCCAACTTCTTCTAATCTATTCTGTGTGCATCTGCTGCTTAACTATAATTCTACAAAAAAACCATCGTGAAGTGTACATACTATTAATTTTTATACGATCAATCACAAAGGGCTGGAAATAATAATATGTATTAAGAAAATAATGAAATAGCAGCTTCTGTTTTTCTTTATTTTATTTACAGAAAATGAAACTATGCAAAAATAATGATGGAAAACAGACTATTTGTCATATAAATAATTAACTTTCTTATTAATATCTAGATGATGTAAATAATAAATTTGAACGAAATGGCTGAAAGACTTCATTATCGAAAAATTTAAATGCCGCAAATGGAATTTTTATGAATAAAAAGAAATAATTTTTATTTGGAAGGGTTTTTTGTGAACAATTAAGCTTAAGTACATATTGGAAATAACTTGAATTTTGCAATTCGAAATACCTTTTCATTTTCTCTAAAATTCCTTTAGAAAAACTGTTTGTGTTTCGTGCCAGGATTCGAACTCACATTCATCAGAGACGTATGTTCAAATCCCGTGTTTCTTACACAACTTAGCCACAGCGGCGATGACGTACCATATTTTAATTTTGATGTTCAGATAATTTCTAAATTGAAACTTCATAATTTTTCATATTTACTTAAGTTAAATCTTTCATCTATGATCACATATTGGAAATTGCATTTCTTTGGGATTTTTTGTATTAAATTTCTAAATATTACGATGTATGAATTTATAGGATGGGAGAATATTTCGTCAACACTTAAGTCAACATTCTAATCAACATCCTAAGTCACAAGTGTAAAGTTATTATGGCACGAAACACAAAAAATTTTTCTAAAGGAATTTTAGAGAAAATGAAAAGTTATTTCGAATTGCAAAATTCAAGTGATTTTCAATATGTACTTAAGCTTGTTCACAAAAAACCCTTCCAAATTAAAAATTCCCCTGAAGTTGTCTATATTTCCTAACCAAAAATATAGCAATGAATTGACCATGCGTCAGATATTAAGTTTCGCATTGGCAACAATAAATAATGACTTTACACTCGTGACTTAGGATGTTGATTAGAATGTTGACTTAAGTGTTGACGAAATATTCTCTCATCCTATGAATACATACATCGTAATATCTAGAAATTCAATACAAATAATCCCAAAGAAATAATTTTTATGTTCTATAAAAAAAAAATAAACAAAAACAATAAAAAATAAATATAGGGTCCGCGTTCAACCCCGAACCTCTACATCGACAGTGACAACGAAATTTTGTACTGAGTTTTTTAAACATCATTTTATTAAATCGGTTTAAATTATTAAATGTTTAAAAATGTATAACACAAACTGTTTTTTGTCCCAGCATGACAGCGCGGGATCTTTACCGTTTCACTGGTTGCGGCAGCCGATTGCCGAGTGGAACGGGGGTAAGAATAAGTTTGAGGCATGATGCCGCTGATTTCATCTGAGCACTGCTGATGACGATATTTGTAAAAAACAACGAGGTCAGCAACAGTGCGACGATGTTGTAGGGAATCAAGTTTTGTTGTCAAAGTTCGATCACCTACAATTCGTATAGCTCGCTTTTGAACAGAGTCCAAGAGGGCCAAGATGGAAACAGAGGCAGCACCCCAAACTTGACAGCAGTACTCCATACAGGGACGAATATAGGACTTATAAACATGGAGCAATTGGTATGGAGTGAAAAATTTTTTGCATCTATTTAGGAGGCCGAGTTTTTTAGACGCGCTTTTTGCCATCGCCATTACATGATCGTTCCAGAGTAGGTCATTTGAAACTGTGACACCCAATAAACGAATGTTTTTACATTCACCTATTGGTTCATCACACATACTAAATAAAATATCTTTGGTGAACTCGGTCTTTAATCTGGAAACAATCAACAGCTGTGTTTTGGTGGAGTTGAAATTGACAAGGTTTTGGTCACCCCAGTCGGCGACTTTATTCAGGTCTTTGTTCACGTTTATGGCAGCGTCTCTCCGGGCAGGATTAATTCGTTCGTGCATTTTACCTTTCGAAGGAAGGGGCTCGAACGACTTGTGCAGAGTACTATCATCTGCAAAACTATTTATTGGGTTGCTGGTGATTTTCAACAATTCGTTGATATAAATCAAAAATAGGGTTGGGGACAATACTGAGCCTTGGGGTACACCAGCGTTAATTAGTTTAGACTCAGAAGAATATCCGTCTAAGGTTACCGAAATGTATCGGTCAGATAGAAAATTTTGAATCAGCTTCACAACATTGGGATGAAAACCGTACGCAACGAGCTTGTTGATTAAGTTGGCATGCCAGACTCGATCGAATGCCTTGGAGATGTCTAAAGCGATAACGTATGTTTCACCACCTTTATCAAGTATGCTGTTCCAACAATGCGCTACATAGTTTAATAGATCGGTAGTTGATCTTTTGTTTCGAAAACCGTATTGGCTGTCGGATATTAAATGATTTTCTTACAGAAATTTTGAAATATGTGTATTAATATAATGCTCATGGTTCTATTAATATAATGCTCATAAAGCGTTCAGCGAACAAGTTAGCTTTTCTTGCGGGATCATTGACGATTAAATCACCATCAATAATAGGGGGAATAGAAAATTTTGTACCAGAATTTAAAGAATTAATGGCACTGTAGAAACTCTTGTCAGAAACAGACATAGACGTAAGTTTTGAGGCTTTCGCTCTGTCAATTTCGGACTTTTCGTTTGAGATAATCTGATTAGATATTTTGTTGGCCTTTAGATATTGGGATCGATTAGTGGGAGTTTTGTTATGAATCCAAATATTAAATGATCTACGTTTGTTTCTAAGTGCCGTTTTGGCAGCTTTCGAATACAAGTATTTTTGTTTGGGTTTTACTATGGAGAAAGGGACAAATTTATTGATAGCAAATTGGATGGTTTCTGTAAAGTTTTGAGCAGAAACATTTACATTGTCAGTGTAAAAACAATGACGGTCGAAAGGGAAACCATGGAAAAAATTTTGGAGACCACTCTTATCCATTTTTGAGTAGTGAAATATTTTACGGGGCTTGGGAGCTGTAATTTTAAGTAAATCAGTTTTGATAACTGATGAGATTAAATAATGATCAGAATTTCCAATACTACCTTTCGCAACATCGACACTCGTAATATCTAGCATTGTGGTAAGATAGAGATCTAGTAGAAAACTATTATCACCGCCATTACGGGGAGTGAAAGTCGGGCTTTAAACAATTTGGAATAGGCTCTGAGACGCGGCAAAAATTTCTGCCAGTTTTCCACTATTGTCAACATCGTCGGTCGATTTGGAGAATTCCAACCATGATTTGTTGTGGACGTTGAAGTCACCGGTAACGATAACTTCACAATTAGGGGACTTTGCTCTAATCTCGTCCATAATTTTTGTCAGTATATTAAAAAAGTTTGGGTTTCGTTTGTTGGGGGACCGGTATAAAGCTATTGTAAAAAAAGTCATTTCTGGAAGACAAATCTTTAAAACCATTGTATTGAAGCCGTCACCGTGTAGTTCAAAATTTGGAAAGCGCGTGTACGCAACACTCTCATGAATGAATGCGCATACGCCCTGATGGAGTTTGAAAGCTGATTCGAGCCTATATTTGGAATTAAGCGATTCTATAAAGAGAAAATTTTCAGAAACTTGTGTTTCTGTAAGGAATAGAATGTTCGGTTTGTCGTGCTCAAGATGATGTTGCACGTGGTCATGGTTAGCGTTCAATCCGCAGATGTTTTGAACATGTATTTTAAAATTTTTTATTGATTCATATATGTTTTGTCTCTGCAAATTCCGTGGACATGCCGCTTTATGGGCGGGAGGATTGCGCAAATTTGCTTTACCACTTGCAGACTTATTTTTTTTCGGTTGTACTGCCATATATATATATCAAAATGTTTATTTTATTTTTTTGTGTTTTATTTTAAAATGCATAACTAAGTAAAAAATAGTATATTGTAGGCTTTTATATTAATTTTATTATAAATATATTGGGAATAGAGCCTATTTAAAAACAAATTAATTATTTTAAATTAAAATGTATATTTTACGTTTCGGCAAACATCCTTTGCCATTTTCAAAAAAAATTATTACAAAATTTTGTAATAATTTTTTTTGAAAATGGCAAAGGATGTTTGCCGAAACGTAAAATATACATTTTAATTTAAAATAATTAATTTGTTTTTAAATAGGCTCTATTCCCAATATATTTATAATAAAATTAAGTAAAAAATCCTATCATACTACAAAATATGACATATGCCAATATTTCATGATAAGATGAAGAAATAATAACAAAATAATAAGTGAAAAACAAATTGTGAGAAATTTGCAAAAAACAAAACAAAGCATCAAGTGTAATATATAGCATGTTTTTACCTATATAGGTAAAAAAGCAAAATTAAAACATATTACATATATTGTGACTAATTGAATTGAAAAAAAAACAGATTTAATTAAAACAACAACAAAAACTATAAATAACTTTTAAAAAAATCCCCCCTCTAAATGTTATTAAAACAATAACAAAAAAACAATAATTTTAATGTTATTTAATAAAAAGAAAAAAAAACAATAAAAAAATGTACTACGTCATCAGCCTTACGACCGTATAGAGGGCTATTATACGACTCACGGCTATTATATTAAGGATTTTAACAAAAATCTTATAGAATCTTACTCGTACAACAAACTTTGTACGTAATTCGGACATAGAGTATCTTTTTGCTTTCGAGTGTTTCTTTTATTTCACTCTCAAGCAAAAAAGTCCAACTTTACGCTCTTAATACATAATTAGCTATTTCGCCCTCATGTTTACGGTGAAATTTAAAATCTAAGTAGGTAATGCTATGGTTTTTGCAGGAACATTCTCTGATATGAATAGAAGATTATTCAGTTTCTTGTTGAATGGGAATGCATAATTTTTTATTCGTATGGAAACGAATATCGAACCGCCAACCATCATAGTTATACCTATATCTTAAATTTTCATTAATCATTTTCATAAGAATTCATAAATTTTTGTAGAAAAACTATGAAAATAAATATGAAAATTTATGAAAAATGTCCAAATTTACATATATTTTTCATTAATTTCGATAGTTTTTTCATAGTTTATCATATTTATTTTTTAATAAGTTTTTCTTTTTTTTCATAGTTTTTCATACTTTATTTTTCGTCAGGGATGAAACGAGGGCTAAGAAAAAAATCAAATTGCCGCAGTATAGGATGAGCTCAGTGCAAAACTCGGGAGTACAACTCTATAATTCAATTCCTGATGAAATAAAAGATTCAAGAAATATTAAAATGTTTAAATATAAGTGTACTAAATGGCTAGAAGCTTTAGAACTAATCTAATTTTTAAACTCAATCAAGTCATTAAAATAACTATTGGTATATACATATTTGAATTCAGATTGTTAAAAGTAATTATTTAGTAAATGTTTAAAATACGATGTTACAAAATGTAAATGTTATAAGATTATCGAAAGATAAATAAATATTATTATTATTATTATGAATTTAAAAAAGAAAATTCTTTAGCTATAGGAAAAACAATTTTTCTTATGATTAAAATATAATCAAGGAACTTATAAACAATAAGGAAAAATTAAACTTTCCGCAAAAACGAAAAACTAAAGCTTAAGACATTGGCAAATAAAACTTAAAATACATTGGCAAATAAATAAAAATAAAAAATAAACGAAAACAAACTTTGGTCACATATGGGTTAGGTTAAATAAAAATATGTGGCATTGAATAGAATTAATTATATAATTCAAAATACATAATTAAAATAGAAGAGTCGCCAATGACAATATGTATAAGATTTACTATAAAAATTTAACCATAATTTTATATTCACATTTTACGTTTATTTTTTATTGACATACTGATTTAATTCAACGTATCACTTTTTGCTTGCTCACCACCACAACACTGTCATTTAATGTATTCTGTAAATAAATTTAGGATTTTAGGGTTAAAAACCTAGATCTGTTGTAGTTGACGTAACCGGATGTATTATAAATATGTCTATTTATAAATATGTCTATTTAATATAAATATGTCTATTTAAGTCTACTTAGCCGTTTTTATACGAAAAAATCAAAATAGAACTTTGTACCAAGACCAAGAATTTGTTTAGTGATGACTTTTTTCTACTACGATTTAGACACTCAATTAAAAAAATGATGTTGAAAGACGTATATATAATATGTTATAGTGGGTGCGTTCGATTTGACTGAAATAACTTAAAAAACAACAACAATTGCATATAATTTTTCAGTTGTTTCAGTTACTTCAGTGCAAATCAAACACGGCTAGTATTAGATGAGCTTTGGAGTAATGAGACATTCATCGCGATTCTACACTAAAAAGTACTAATTTAATTTTAAAATTTTTACTTTGAAAAAGTAAAAACGTTTCCTTATTGGTGAGACTTCGGTGTCCGTCCGAATGCCTACATAATCGATTTTTTCACAAACTATCAGTCCTATCAACTTCAAATTTTCTACAGTTATAAAATGTATTTGTGAACCATGAACGCCTACTGAAAACAAAAAAAAACGCAAATATTTTGGATGGGTTTTTTGTGAACAATTAAGCTTAAGTACATATTGGAAATCACTTGAATTTTGCAATTCGAAATAACTTTTTCATTTTACCTAAAATTCCTTTAGAAAAAACTTTGTGTTTCGTGTCAGGATTTGAGCTCACATTCATCAGAGACACATGTTCAAATGCCGTGTGTCTTACACAACTTAGCCTAAGCGGCGATGACGAAGCATATTTTAATTTTGATGTTCAGATAATTTCTAAATTGAAACTTCATAATTTTTCATATTTACTTAAGTTAAATCTTTCATCTATGATTACATATTGGAAATTGCATTTCTTTGGGATTTTTTGTATTAAATTTCTAGATAATACGATGTGTGAATTTATAGGATGAGAGAATATTTCGTCAACATCTAAGTTAACATTCTAATCAACATCCTAAATCACGAGTGTAAAGTCATTATTGATTGTTGTCAATCAATGCGATATCTGACGTAAAGTCAATTTATTGCTATATTTTTGGTTAGGAAATATAGACAATTTTAGGGGAATTTTTAATTTGGATGGGTTTTTTGTGAACAATTAAGCTTAAGTACATATAGGAAATCACTTGAATTTTGCAATTCGAAATAACTTTTCATTTTCTCTAAAATTCCTTCAGAAAAATTTTTTTGTGTTTCGTGTCTGGATTCGAACTCACATTCATCAGAGACACATGTTCAAATCCCGTGTGTCTTACATAACTTAGCCACAGCGTGCGATGACGAACCATATTTTAATTTTTTATGTTCAGGTAATTTCTAAATTTAAACCTCACCATTTTTCATATTTACTTAAGTTGAATTTTTCATCTATGATTACATATTGGAAATTACATTTCTTTGGGATTTTTTGTATCAAATTTCTAGATATTACGATGTATGAATTCATAGGATGAGAGAATATTTCGTCAACATCTAAGTCAACATTCTAATCAACATCCCAAGTCACGTGTGTTAAGTCATTATTGATTGTTGTCAATCAATGCGAAACTTAATATCTGACGTAAAGTCAATTTATTGCTATATTTTTGGTTAGGAAATATAGACAATTTTAGGGGAATTTTCAATTTGGATGGGTTTTTTGTGAACAATTAAGCTTAAGTACATATTGGAAATCACTTGAATTTTGCAATTCGAAATAACTTTTTAATTTTCTCTAAAATTTCTTTAGAAAAAGTTTTTAAAGTTGTCTATATTTCCTAACCAAAAATATAACAACACATTGACTTTACGTCCGATATTGAGTTTCGCATTGATTGTCAACAATCAATAATGACTCGTGACTTAGGATGCACTCGTGACTTAGGATGTTGACATAGATGTTAACGAAATATTCTCCTATCTAATGTCCACTTAATTCAACAAGAAGATTTGGTACAACAATTGATATGTTTTTTCAAGAAATTTAGCAAATTTACAAAGGAAAGTTTAGGTTTCTCACTTTCGTCATCATAAACTTCTAATTTCATATTTCAATTATGATGAAAGTTTTTAAAGTTGTCTATATTTCCTAACCAAAAATATAACAACACATTGACTTTACGTCCGATATTAAGTTTCGCATTGATTGTCAACAATCAATAATGACTTTACACTCGTGACTTAGGATGTTGACATAGATGTTGACGAAATATTCTCCCATCCTATGAATTCGCACATCGTAATATCTAGAAAGTTAATACAAAAAATCCCCAAAGAAATCGCAAATATTTGTTTTTATCTGTATTTTAGAGACATAGATAAGGAGATAGTAAAGCTAAGGTTTTTTTAATGAATCGAATTTGATTTAGAAACATCGAAAAAGATTGAAATATTTCAGAAAAATGAAGTGCTCTATTTACTTACTTGGCCACTGTGGCAGGTATTACTAAAAAGATTAAATATAAAATAATATGTCATATTGAAATTTAAAGTAGCATTTATTGATGACATAACATGTGTAATAAAAAGCGTAACTTATATAATGTATTACAAAGTCTTACAAATTTAATTTAACGATTAATGTCCACTTAATTCAACAAGAAGATTTGGTACAACAATTGATGTGGTTTTTCAAGAAATTTAGCAAATTTACAAAGGAAAGTTTAGGTTTCTCACTTTCGTCATCATAAACTTCTAATTTCATATTTCAATTATGATAATAAGTGAATTGACTTTGTAATACATTATGCAAATATGGCTTTTTATTACACATGTTGTAAATTATATTATCAATAAATGCTACTCTAAATTTCAATATGACACATTTATTTTATATTTAGTCTTACGTCATACATCCACTTACCACATACATCATGCCTGCCACAGTAGCCAAAGAAGTTTTACTTCAATCGCGTGAAAATTACACGCACGCATGTTTTTTGTTTAACAAAACAAATTTTAATTCACCATAAATACTTTTATTTAAAAACTTAATTGTATCAAACAATCCTTCACAAACGAATGGCAAGAGAAATGTGTGATGATGAAATAATTTGAAATGTTTTATGATTCTCCATTTTTATAAAAAAAACCAAAACAATAGAGATGGATATAGGTGGTTTCATTATAATTTATTTTAATGAAAGTCATTTCCGTTTGAAAACGTTACTTCCGTCCAAAAAAGGTTTGAGTTTCTTGTCATATCGCGGATAAAGAAGTTTTACTTCAAAATATAAATTTAAAAAATAACGAAACTTAATAATTAAGCAACTAAAATCGACACGTCTAGCTCATATAACATTTAACACGAGACTGAATAAAAAAATATAATAATATAACAGAACATGGACGCATAAAAAATAAATGTTTCAACGTCATAGTAAATGTCAATCACATATACATACGAAATGACACAAAAGATGTTACTAGAGGTGAAATATTGTCCATAGCCGTTTATGGTAACTAAAGAAGGATTCAACTACACCAGCATGTAAATGGTTTAATTAGAATTTTTTTCCTGTCAATCAATGTCCAAATTTAGTGGTGTGGAGGGGGTACTCACATTAAAATTGTACTTTTTTTGTTCGTGTTCTTTCAAATGACACCCTTTGGACACCCACCATTGTTTTTAAATAAAAAGTGTTGTGTTATAGGGTTTAGAATATGTGTCACAATAACACGGAAATACCTTTTAAGACCTAGGTCCCACAACAACTTGCGCTCTAAGGTGTTGATGAACTCTTTTTTTAAACCTCTGCAGATTGCAACCACCGAGACTATGGGTTTCGGCAAACTATTCCATTTGTATGTAGTTCGGACAAAGAAGTCCTTCTGTGATCTGCCATTATGACAGCACGGGATTTCCACCGTTTGACTGGTTGCGGTAGCCGATTGCCGAGTGAAACGGGAATAAGAATAAGTTTGAGGCATGATGCTGGTGATTTAATCTGAGCACTGTTGATGACAATATTTGTAAAAAACAACGAGGTCAATAACAGTGCGACGATGTTGTAGGGAATCAAGTTTTTATGTCAAATCTCGATCACCCACAACTCGTATAGCCCGCTTTTGAACAGAGTCCAAGAGGGCCAAGATGAAAACAGTTGCAGCACCCCAAACTTGACAACAGCACTTCATACAGGGACGAATATAGGACTTATAAATATGGAGCAATTGGTATGGACTGAACAATTTTTTGCATCTTTTTAGGAGGCCGAGTTTTCTAGACGCGCTTTTTGCCATCGCCATTACATGATTGTTCCAGAGTAGGTCATTTGAAACGGTGACACTCAATAAACATTCATCTATTTGTTCATCACACATACTGAATAAAATATCGTTGGGAAGTCGGTCTTTGATCTGGAAACAATCAATAGCTGTGTTATGGTAGAGTTGAATCGGCGACTTTTTTTCAGGTCTTTATTCACGTTTATGGCAGCGTCTCTCCGGGCGGGATTAAAAAGTAAAAACACAAGTAAAACCAAAGACACAATGGACAAAGACATAATATTAAAATGTATTAAGGCAACAGATCTAAAGTTAAATTGTTGGCTGCTTCTTTTATATGAGGTGAAGTGCTAATTATATCACTTTCATCACTACTGCTCATTTTAAATTATTTTTATTTAAAAATAGATATAAACTCTGTATAAATTTTAAATTTATTAATTTAAAATTTTAGCTTGACGTCCGATACGTTTTTTACACAACAAATAAATGCCTCCTTGGCAACTTTTATCGCACTTGTCGGCAGTCGTTAAAAAAATAGTATGTATACTTTGAGCAGAAAGTAACATTGCTGCTCTGACATGATTGCTGATTTCGATTACGCCTCAACCAGCAATTTTCATGCACGAGCAGCAATGTAGTACTTGCTGCTCTAAATATACAATCTACTAGTCTGTGAGTTTTTGCGTACTGAAAGAAAATTTTAAGTATTGGTAAATAATGCGTTGTTTGTTTTTGAAAAGTTGAAATTGCTGAACGCTAAATGGAGTGGTTTTGAGAAGCTTTGCTGAGTGTATCATTTTTTCACTAAATTATGTTAATTTATAATCTGTTATAATTTTCCGCAACGTGTTGATGTTTCGTGTTAGTTGTGTAATAAACTTCTAAACAGAAATAAAATATTTGTGCTTTTACAAAGAGTATTATGTTTAATACACATCGCTGCCCAAAACTAAAAAGAATGTCTTTATAAAAGACTTTTGCCGAAAACTATATATAAAAATCCTTAACACAGACTGAAATCTTGATAGGGGCTGAAATCTCAAAGTCTTGAGGTTTAGGCCCTTTCGTATTTTGTCTTTACATTTTGGTTTGTGTAGGCAGAAAACTAGGAAGCAAGAAAGAAAGAAAGAGCTTTGAAAGACGGACTGAGGGCACATGACTCAGCTCGAAGGCAGAAAATATTCTCAGCTACCGTTGTGGTGGAATCCGGGCATGGACTACAAAAGCACATAAAAGCTGCGTGGTGAGAAAAGAATTAGTTAGTAACCGCAGGGATTCACAGGGAAATGCAACGAAATGAGGATCCAGGAAACATTTTAGAACATCTACTCATTTACGTTTAATAGTTGACAATATCAGATATTTTCCAAGCCAAATTTTCCATGCAACCGTTTGGTTTTTTGTTGATTTGTAAATTTGTTGTTAATTATTAGTCTACGGGTGTGTCCCAGTACCGGCTTTTGACATTCGAGTAAACGTGAATTGCAAGATATCACTGTCCACCATCTATCTGTGAGTTTTAATCTTTAAGGAAGAAAGTGGCCGTCACACGTTTAACGAGTATGCCACTAACTAGTTTATTGGCAAACCAATTTTAGTTTTATTTCTCCCAATTTTTAAAAAAATGTTTATTTAACTCTTATGTTATTTTTATTTCCCTTCCGTATGATGAAATGCTGGTATTTGTTGTTTAGTTATCAATTCTTTAAAGAAAAGAAAACCAAGTAACAATTTGCTTCCATCAACATTTTGGAATTCAAGTTGTTGTGAGATCTTAAAATATATTTGGATCTTAGAAGATCTTAGAATATATTTATGCCTTATTGTCAGACATATTGTAATTCCTATACACAACACTTTTCCTTTAAAACTGTTACGATTAGTCTAGAAAACTTCCTAAAAATCCTTTCCATTTAGCGCGAATTTTTCTTTGTAATAATTATATTTTTTGTAAAAAGAACGGCATTTAATTTGACACGACTTGATTTTTTCCAATTCAACTGTTCCATTTAGTTGAATTTCTAGAAAATTTCTAGGAAACCTGTTCCTTTAGCGAAAAAGCTTCTTTTAAATAATTACAACTTTTGTGAAAAATCGACAATCGACAGGAAACAGACGAACAATTTATGCTCATTTAAATTAGAAACCCAAAACGTCGAGAAATGCAAAAAGTGGAGATAACGTCTTGTACAGTCAGCGTCAAAAAAAAGTGTACAGCTAATAGTTCAACATTTACGGACTAATATATCTTAAAAGAAGAATGGAAAATAAAATACATTTTATTTTTAAAAAGTGTATTAAGTATTAGTTTATTTTAGCAAAAACAAAAATTCAATTATTTGTTGTTATCCTTGTAATTTTAAAAAAATTGCAAAATGCTCTGATTTTACGCGTCAAAAAAAAGTGTACACTCTCACATTGTTTGATTCTTTTTTGTTATAACGAGATTTCCGATTTTTTCAACTAATTTTATTTTGTTTTGTTGCATTGTTGATACCTTCGTGTCAAAGATCCGTGCAGTTATTATTATCCCAATAATAATAATTTAATATTATTCAACATGGCCAAACAAACTACTATAGAAACACGTAATTTTGTGGTAAAATTAGCATCTCAAGGCAAATCTCTGAGGGAAATTGCTAGTATTATCGACAGAAGTCATAATATTGTGAAAAAAATACTATTCAAATTCAAACATTTGAGAAGTGTAGAAGATCTTCCCCGTTCTGGCAGGCCGCCAATTTTGTCAGTTGTGGACAAAAGAGCGATAGCACGAAGGGCTAGGGCTAATCCCTCTGAAAGTGCAGTCAAAATATCTGAGAAACTCACAGAAACATTAGGAGCAGAAATAAGTGCCAGTACCGTTTGCCGTGCTCTGCATGAAAATGGGTTACATGGTAGAACTCCGAGAAAAAAATCAGTTAATTCTAAGAAAAACCAAAAAAGCGTCTCGAATATGCAAAAAGCATAAATAGAAGACATTACTATTTGGAATAAGTGCTTATTCAGTGAGTGTAAGTGAGTGTAAAATAGACATTTTGTAAAATAAAAAAAATGCTTTTGTTATATTAGTCCGTAAATGTTGAACTATTAGCTGTACACTTTTTTTTGACGCTGACTGTATATTTTCTCATGATTGAAATACTGAGGTCTTTCAGACCGATTGTATTATGTATACATATTTTTATATGCAAATTTGTTTGTTAATTCAATTTATATTTAATTTTTTAATTCAACTATGTATTTTGTTTGACAAAACAATCTATCCTTTTCTAGTCGATATCCTGCCACTTGAACTTTAACGTTGTTGTTTTGCAATTTTATTGATTTTATAATTTTTAAAATCTGTTTTTGTTATTATTGATTTTTTGAGGTTTTCTGGTTTTGTAGTCTTAGTTGTTAAAAACCAGTTTATAGTTCTGGTAGATTTTAAATTATTTTAAAATGTTTTGTAGGTAAGGTATGGCAATGAGCGTAAACGATCTAGCCACAAACCTTGAGCAATTGAAGATCATTAATTAAAGTATGGCTTCTAAAAATTAGATAAAAATAACTTTAACATAATTTCTGCCTGACAGACAGAGTATAAGATTTTTTTTTTATAGTTCGAGTTAATCACTTAGGTTATTGACCTCTAATGCTTTATGCACGTGTTAACGATAGGAAAGGAAAGTTTAAAGGTTGGTATTTAGGGATTTGGGATAGGACTGGAACGATAGTGTTGATGTACTGCTGATTTAAAAGCTTGAGGATTGTAAGTAGCAGGGAACACATTTTTTTGGTAATCGATTCCACCAGTATACCGAACGTGGAAGGAAGGTGTTATTATAGCTAGATGTTCTCACATATGAGGCCTCCAAGGTATGCTTATGGGAATGCAACGATTGTCTTGTGGCTCGTGACGATTTGCGTACTGGTGGTATTAAATCATTAACTTCTTTAGAGCATTTACCGTAGTAGTATCTGTAGAATAGTGTAAGAGCTCCAACCACTCTTCTATGATGGAGAGAATCCATACCCGATGTTATCATTGATTCATCAATCAGTTTTAAAGCACGTCTGTGAACTCTGTCTACAAAATTTAAAGAGGTTTCAGGTGCTGCAGCCCATAAATGGGAGTCGAATGTCGAAAGAAAGATGCATGGAAATATTTTCAAAATCTTGTCTCCGCTCAATTTTGGCATTTCTCTGCATTTTGAGTTATGGAGATGACTACTACTGCCCGATTACAGATTTGTTTTTTAAAACAATTCGTTTGTCGAACGCGTTGAAAGTTTTTGAGCGAAATGTGACATAGTGTGGGTGGGTGATGGGATAAAGAATCTTCCGAATAACTGTTTATTTGAAACATCAATTGTATAAATATTGTAATTTGATTTTTATGAACAAAAACTTTTGATGTGATTTCCTTTAAATCTCTCTTTGTTTTTAAACAAAATTGACCAAAGTTGCGAGAGTGCGGTCGGTATCTAGAAAAAAAAATTTATTTGAAACGTCAATAACTCTACTAAGTCATATCATTCTTTTTTAAGAATCTCTTTGCATGAGCTTTAAGTGCGATTTCCCATTGTTAAGATGGGGATTTTTTATTATTTCTTTTAATTTTTGTTTAATCTTTTTTTTTAACTTTTTGCTTATTTAATTTTTGTTTAAATTTTTTTTATTTGATTTTGATGAAACTTGTTATATAAGTTGGTAATTTCAACCAACGATATAATTATCACTACCAATCAAAACATTTATGCATTTTAGTCACTTTATATTTTGTGTATATAGTCTCTTTACACTTTGTGTCTTTTAATTAACGTTTTTTATAAATATTCTATCTTGTTTTAATGTTTTTAAGTATGTACTCCCGGATCCGATGTTGATCTTTTTTACCTTTTACTGAACGGACATAACGACATATATAATGCAAAGTTTTATTCAAATATTCAACTTGCAAATATCTATTGATAATAAAACCGAACTTTACGTGCATCCTAATTTTTTATGTTGGTAAGCTTTCAACAAATATAATAGTAAAATCGATTTGAGAAGCATATTTAAATGCGTATTCAAAAACTCAAGCAAATTCTATGTTAATCTGATACTTTGTTAAAGAATGTCAGTAACAGCACTAACTAAAACAAGTATAAATATTAAATAAACAATCATATGTCATCAAAAATTGTTCGTATAAAAACTATAAAAAGTAAACGTATTCAAGACGTACCTTCATCAATATCTTCAAATCAAATTCCAAAATTTATTCAACTTCAGTTAGTTATATAATTATAATAAAACAAAATTCACTTTTCACATACAAAAAAGTAATATGTAACGTTATATTTCAATTTAAAACTTTAAACTTTTTTTTATTTTTTGTAATGATTAATTATTTAAAAAAAAGTTGATTGGTTTAATAAAAATTAAAAACATTGAGTTTTTCATGTGGAACACCAATTATTTAAAAATCCCAAAAATGAAGTACGTTTAAATCTTGGACTCAAATTGTTATTTGTACAAAGAGTCAGCCTAGACTGAAGAAAGTGTAAAAACCAAACGAACATTTACTCTGAAGTAAACTGAAACTTTTTGTATTTGTTTTTTGTTATTGTTGGTTGAATCATATTCTTAATGTCCGATTTGATTATTATCGTTTTTTTATTTGTGTTTTATTTTTACAGTACCGGCTTAGGTGAAAATGAAAGTATTTTAAAATATTTGTATGGCTTTAATTGTAAACAAACAAACTTGTTTAACCACTAAACGGCAGTTAAACAATCTTCATAAGCAATGCGTTTTTATATTTTGCAAGTTGTTATATCATCTATAATGAAGTGGTAATTCATAGCAGTTAAGACCCAGCTTCTGAAACAAACCATGGGATGTGATTATTACTCCAGTTGTTATCTTAAACGAAGGAATTTTATCCTACGAACTAGCTAGCTTCCATCATCACGAAAACGATCCCTATAGTATGTAAATATGACACGGTCATTAAAGTGCAGACATTGAAAATTAAAATTACACTTCGAATCGATGATAGCGTGGTCTATGATAGTAGATTTTTCAACCTGTTACTATAGGATCTCAAAGAACTTGTCTAATTTTAATGATGTATAGGATCCTTACTTTCCATCGTCTGTAAAGTATAGGTAAGTACTTTCCAGTTTCCACGACAAATTGTAAAACTACATGAAAACCATAAACCATTTTCAAATGAATGAAATGAAACATAATTATTAATATAATTATTGCATAAAAAATTAAAATATTGATTTCAACAGTCGTCTTGAAAATATTTCTCTGGCAACGATTATTTTTTATTTTATTGTTCATTTTATTTTTCAACAATACTAATAGCTCGTAAAATTTTTAAAGACTAGTTGTTATGATAGTTTTTCAAGTAAGTAGAGTAGAATGTAAAAAATGTGGTTACACGTTTAACAAGTAATTAACATTTAGGAATCATATCTTTATTTTCACCATAACTAAACTACAAAAAAAAATATTTATTTTCGAAAGATGCTATACTGGTTCTTATCAACAAACGTAGTTTACTTAATATTTGGACCCATAACAAAAATCTATCTAAATCATTGCCTCGCAACTAACATTATTATAATATTTTTTTCCTGAAAATCAGAGGGACACCACAAAAGTCAAAATAAAAACCCGAGCAGATATTAGTTAGGAAAAGCCTGAATTGAGTCAGAGCGTGATCAGGGATTGATCAGTCCAGAAAGGCAAACCCAATTAGAGCAAACTGATGTGGGCCTGACCTGGGAGTTATTTGTGATTAAAGTATTAAAATACCCTTATTCGAATATATTCTGTCCTGATTAGTCCTATCTGTCCTATTAGTATTAAAATACCCTTATTCGAATATATTCTGTCCTGATTCGGTTTATTGTATGTGACCACTAGTTGGGCAATTCTGAAAGTATATTATGAAAATTTGCTGGCAAACTTTTTTTATTATTGAAAAATTTATTTTTTATTGATAAAATATCAAAAATTATTTGTTTGGTTATAATAAGCCAGAATGTCAGGTTTTTATCATTTCTTTTTTATACAGTCGCAGAGAGGGAGAAACTATTATTTTTTGTGGTAGGGTTTTAGGTAGATTTCATATAAAAATCTACCTATTGGTATGTGCTTCATCTCGGAATTTCGGAAAAATTTTGGTACCAAACGACTACATATGATAAGCGGAGACGGAAAATCAAAATGAAACAAAAATTTATATATATATATATATATATATATATATATATATATATATATATATATATATATATATATATATATATATATATATATATATATATATATATATATATATATATATATATATATATATATATATATATATATAACGATATGAGATATAACGGAATTTGGCGGCACTCTCACGGTCGCATTTTTCGACCTACACCACAATAATTTTTTGTGTGTGTTTCGGCAAATAATGTCTTGGACAAGTTCGTGAACTGGCCATATCCGGGTACCAGTTAAGCGGCTAGATCCTAAAATGTCGAATAATCTAGGGCGCTATAACTTCCGTTTGAATCATAATATTTTAATAAAATTTATAAATATTGAATATTTGAACATATTTCTATCATTTTTATCCAAATGACCAGTGGCGAAGCGTCGGTATAGACACACTAGACAGTGTCTACCCAAACATAATATAAATATGAAACTTTATTTTCATATTGTTCGCATAATGTCGACTTAATACTATTTTGTCAAACGTTCTAAGAAAATCATTAAGTTTTAATACAATAATTAGAACAAAAACAATTTAGCTATGCTCCCGAAACTTTAATACAAACGTTTCCCAGTTTCATGTACAAACAAACAAAAATGTTTTTCTCACTGCAGTAGACGTTTCAAATTATGACTACCAAAATAAGCAATAGCAACAACAACAAATTTTCAACTTTTGTTCCTTCTTGGATAGACAGTTTTGTTTCTGTCTATTTTTGTTTCCAAATTTGTTGAGAAACATCAGTAGACGTTTCAAATTATGACTACCAAAATAAGCGATAGCAACAACAACAAATTTTCGACTTTTGTTCCTTCTTGGATAGACAGTTTTGTTTATGTCTATTTCTGTTTATATATTTTGTTTCCAAATTTTTTGAGAAACATATTATGGGAAGCATTTTTGACAAAAATTGTAATTATTAGTTAGATGTTTCTTGAGCAATTTTTTGTGTTTGTGTGATTGTGAATTCGATTATACGACTTCTGAATAACAGGAACAGTTGGAAAATAAATTTGAATCTTTGATTTTGGATTAATTTTTGGAATATTTTTAGAATTTAGAAAAAAGTTTCAATCTTTGATTATGTTATAATTTTTGCAATATTTTTGGCATTTTGGGAAAAGTTTGAATTTTTAATTTTGTTATAATTATTGCAATAGTTTAAGAGTTCTAGGAAAAGTTTGAATTTTTGATTTTGTTATAGTTCTAGCATTAATTTTGGAATTTTGAAAATAGTTTCAACTTTTGATTTTTTAATAATGTTTAGAAAATTTTTGGAATGTTGAAAAAGTTTAAATTTTGGATTTTATTATAATTTTTGGAATATTTTTAGAATTTTGAAAAAGTTTATTTATACTATTACAAAGAATTTTATGTTTAATAATATAATTAATATTAATATTATAATATTCATCGCTCCCTTAAACTTAAAACAATGTTTTTGTTAATCTAGCATATCCTTTATCTTTAGTACAAAATATTTTTATTTCAAAATATTTAAAATTTTTAATTTTGATTTAGATTGAACAATCTTTTTTGAATTATTTTGCTTGCCGCGAATAAAAAATATAGTATATGATGCACGGACGTAAGTCATTTTAAATGTCGGTGCAAATCTCGGTTGGCGCTTCGACTCACAAACTCCACATACGTCCACATACGTCCAAAAACCTTCTACTGGCAAATTAATAAAACTTTTGAATATGTCTACCCTAGTTTCAGAAGCACGCTTCGCCACTGCAAATGACAACTTTGACGTTCCAGGTTTCTGCAAAATCAGCTGTTTTAAAAATTTGCCAATCTTTTTTGTCCTTGATCTAGCTGAAAATGGCAAGCTCACACTTGAAAACTTTTTTACACAAAGTTAAAATATAAATCTTTCCAAAATTTAAAAAAAAATAGTTCAGTTCTAAAGGTTGAGGCCCCAGGTCTTTTGAAATGAAAACAAACGCAAAAGACAATGATTTCATCATGTTTGAGTTTATGTTATTTAAATTCATCTTAACTTTTAAGACAATTTTTAAACTATAGCCTCACAAAGTTCCAGCTTTCTAACCCAAAAGGTTCCATTTTTATAAGCAATATAATGCACCTATTACAGACAAATCTCAAGCCATTTAATACCAAAGGAAAATTATCATACCCGGGAAAAAATACAGAGATCTGAAGAGATCTTATCAGATCTGCGGTAGCAGATCTGCATAGATCTGCATTTTGGAACATATCTATAACGATCTGCGCAGATCTCCGTAGATCAAAACAGATCTGTATAGATATGTTCCAAAATGCAGATCTTCTTGGATCTACGCAGATCTTCTTTGGTGGACCAAAAATGTAGCGTAGGATCTTCCGCTCAAATACAGATAAATGCGATTCGTCATTTTGTGTAAGGGTCCATGTTTGTGACCCATACATCACAGCCGGTCTAATCAATGTCTTGTATAACTTGAGTTTGGTGTTAGTTGATACATACGGTGATCCAAGGAGAAGTTTAATTGAGTAGAAAGATCGATTACTCCTTACTAGAGACAAAAAATAACGGTTTTAAACAAAATTATTATATCAAATAAGTATATTTTATTATAATTATTATATAGTTGTTATAGTAGTTATTATATTTTGAAAGTTATTTGTAGTACAAAATTTTTGGAAATCAGTACCACGTCGGAAACATATTAGTCGGTTTTTCGTCAATGTGGCACTGACTTCCAACAGTTTTGTACTACAAATAACTTTCAAATACTACACAAATATCCTCTCGGAATAAATCCAAATAGAATACAATTTAAATCATCCAAATCGAACCAGCCGTTTTTGAGAAATTGGTGAACATACAAAAAAAAACCGACAAGGAAATACAGAACCTCCTACTTTTTTGAAGTCGGTTAATAAAATACACGTACCAATATATTTAAAAAAATTATTTTTTGATATAATTTGAAGTAATAATGAAACTAGAAACACTATAGTAATTACTATAGTTTTTGTGTTTTCTCACATATTTACTACCCCAATTTTGTTTTGTAAAATGGGGGGGGGGGGGTGGAAATTTGTTCTAGAAAACAAGGGTAACCTTATCTGATAAAAATTCTCCTATTGTCAAATATCGAGTCCTACAACCCAAACATGCCAAAATGTTAGTTGTCGGACTCGAACTCAAGTAGGTGGACTCGCCAAGGACAGGCGCCTCACGAAATATAAAATATGAGGTAATCATCAAATGAAACCGGCGAGGGCCTACTGACTAATCGCTCAGAATACAAAAGTAAAAGCAAATAATATAAAATTAAATCAAAATTTGCAGTCACTAATACACCTCTTTCTCCAGCAAATTCACAAATTTTTCCTATTTAGATTCCCTTTCTCGAACAAAATCCTTTTGTACCAAACCAGTTATTCCTCAATTCCTTATCCAAATCAATTCTTCCTTCTCAAATTCCCTTTCTCAAACAAAAACAGTTACTTCTTAAGAGCACCATTAGATTAATACGGAATACCAATTTTTATAATTGCAATAATTGTTCTTAACTATTTGGCGGATGGCGGATTTATCACAAGAAAACAAATTGGATATTTAATTAATTATTCTTTTATAAACTTTTTGTTTTAACGACCATGGATTGATGAACAAAATTCAACTCTGATCACATTGAAAATTAAAAACGATCTAAAATTACGTCCTTTCCAAATCTTTGTTTTTTCCTGTCGTTTTGTCTTCGTTAATTCACGAGTTTCGTTTAATAATACCCAGGTAATAAAAAGCTAGGGGGCCAAGCCTACGCTAAGATCGCGCCATAGCTTTTGGACCAGGCTTAACATTTTCAAGTGGCCCACGCTTGGGCCAAACTTGGACTGATGTCCTGGGGCCAAGTCGGGCAAATAAGACTTGGGCCCGGTCTACCAAACCAATTTATTTTCCACACCTTCTTTAAAACAGTAACATACATGAATATAAAGATTAACATAATATGGCCTGCATATATGTTTACAATAAATTAGACTGGTTAATAACGTGTAATATAATAAACTGAACATTGGTTCAGTCTAGGCATTTACAACTGACCCAGACCTGGCCCAAAGTTAACTAGTCAAGGCTTGGCGCGAAAATACTGGCCCGAGATTGTTCCGTTGTTTAACATTGGCAGCTCCTACCCGGGTAACAACGCGTGGTACTTTAAATTGTAATACATGTAATACATTTTTACTAAAAATTATTGTTATATGTTTCTAATTGATTAAACGTATTATTACAATTATTGATCAAATATTAATTAATTACGTAAATATGCAAAGATATATAATCGTATAATTATATGCAAAGATATAAAGTACTGTTAAGTTGTTAGAAAATTGGTAGAGATTTCTGTAAATCGGGATACATCTTCAAAGATCAAATATAAAAACTAGTGTTTGACCTTAGCAGATCTGAAAAGATCTTTTTAAATCTTGGTAGATCTTCAAAGATCAAACGCAAATTTTTACATTGATCTTTGAAGATCTATCAAGATTTGAAAAGATCTTTTCAGATAATTGTAGATCTTCAAAGATCAAACGCTAATTTTTTTCTTTAATCTTTGAAGATCTACCTTGCTCTAAAGAGATCTCTTTAGATCTGAAAAGATCAAACTCTCATTTTTTTGACTCAAAACAAAGATCTCATTAGATCTAATTTGATCAAAAGAGATCTAATCAGATCTTTTTAGATCTCTCTATTTTTTCCCGGGTATGCTCTTTTGTTTGTATTTTTAATTTTTTTTCACTAAGTATACTATGTATTTGAAAAAAGATTAAATGAGAACAAAAAGATACAACACAAAGATGATTTTAAATTAAAATAGTTTAATAATATTTGATTATAAATTATGTGTGATGGTATAATTGTAGTTGTCACGTAGTTCTTTTGATCTTTGTTGGACGTTTGTTTGATCTTTGGTGGATTAAATATGTTATGACTAATTTTAACCAAATTAAACAAAACTGTTCCGAAATTGCATAAAGTAGTTTCGGTTAATGTATTAAATGTCTTTTGTGAAATTTGCTGGATAATTCCGTTTCTATTTAGTTTTTTGATTTCAACTAATTTGATACATTGATTCTACTTGTATGGATATCTGTCTGATCAAGAAATCTACCTTTTTCTAGCGGATATACCTGCCGCTGGACTTTTTTTTTTCTTATAGATTTAAAAAAACTCGCAATAATTGTAGAATTTTGAATCAAATGAAAAAGCTACGCACGTCTATGGGAAGACACTGTTTCTAATAGAGAAAACAAACAAACAAAAAAAAACAATTTGAAAGTTGTTCATGCTCGGTAAATATTATTTGGGTGAGCGGTTGCCTGTAACCTTCATTCAGTTTTCGCATTTTTTTACATTATTGCTCCAGTGAAAAGAACGTTAGACGATCTCGCCTGTTTAATTAAAACCATATCTTTTCCTGTGGTTCATTTTTAAGTGGCAATTTGAATTCACGGCCAATATCTATTTTCCTTTTTCCAGCACCAAATTGTAATATAATATTTAATATTATAATTAAAAACTAATCCAATATTATAGGTGTTCTGTTACTGCTACTAGGGCTGGGCGATATTTTTTTTTTTTTTACTTTATTTATTTATTTTTTTTACGATTTATATGTTTTACATTTACACTAAGATTACATTATTTGCTAACATATAGTTCAAGTATTATTATTTATCGTCTACAAAAGCACATAGTGTGCTTATCCGTAGACATTTAAAGTTGTATTATTTTTATTTTTATTTTGATTTTGAGTACATATTGTATTTTATCAGTTTTTAGGTTGTTGATTTGCATTTTTCCTATTTTTACATCTTTTATCAGTTAGTTATTACAATTTCTTATAAAATTATATAATTAGTATGTGTATAATTGGTAGACATGTATCTTCAGTACCTCCTTGAATTTAGAAATCTTCTTAATTGTTTTAATATTTTCCGGTAATTTATTAAAAAAGGATAGACCTTGGTACAAAAAGTTTGCTTGACCTCTGACTGTGCGGCAAAAATTCAAATAGTAATTATCTTTTTGGCGTGTTGAATAATTATGAACTGAGCCTACAATTGCTAACGACATATTATTCTTTATTAAGTTGTTCTCTATCTTAAATACAAGAAGAACTGATTCGAACATTATTAAAGCATCCAACGGCAGATTATTTTGGTTATACAGTAACCTTGTAGGAGTTAACTTTGGTAAGTTTTTTACGCTCTTTAAACATCTATTAATAAGACGTTTAACTTCATTCAGTCTAAACTTAGCTGAGAATCCCCAGATAGGTAGCAAATATCGCACTTGACTCATTACGTGGGCATTAAAGATATTGTATTTAATACTTATTGGTAATATATTTTTCATTTTAAATAGTATAATAGATATTGCTCTAATTTTTCCCTTAATTGATTTTATATGTTGTTCAAAATTCAGACACGAATCAACAAGAAGTCCTAAATATTTAGTTATATATACCCGATTTATTAAATGATTCTCAACCTTAATATTGTATAGATCTATGTCATTTAAATTTTTGTTAGGAGTTTCAAAAATAATGTAATTAGTTTTAGAGAGATTTAATTTGAGATGATTACTGACCGCCCGTTCATTTATTTTATTCATGTCTTCTTGCATTTTAGTCATGAGATCATCGCAACTCAATTCGTTATATAGGACTGCAGTGTCATCTGCATACATTTGAGGTTTTCCATGTAAATCCAAACAAAATAGGTCATTTACATATATTATAAATAATAAAGGACCCAATAGGGAGCCTTGCGGAACACCATGTTTTATGTTTAGGGAAGAACTTAAAGTTTCAACAATTTTCACAAACTGAGAGCGATTTTTTAGATCTGTTTCAAATATTTTAAGCTCATTAGTACCTACACCTATTTTGTTTAACTTAAACAATAATCGTGCTGATTTTATAGTGTCGAACGCCTTTTGAAGATCTATAAATATACATATTAAAAATGTTATAGAAAATATCAATATAAAAAAATACGTAGACATATAAAGTTTAATAAAGTAGACATATCAAATATTGACAACTATTGATATGTATCAAAATATACCCGTAAGTATCGATATATCAATTATCAATTATCGATAAATATAGATACATCGATATTCGATATATCGATAATTCGATAAATCCATATATCGATAATTCGATATATTGATATATGTATCATTATATCGATTTTTTCGACATTTTTGTCATATCAAATTTATTTTTATAATTTTATTATTATTATTATTATTTTTATTATTTATTTATTTATTAATTCATTCATAAAAAGATTACAAAAAAGGCCATTGGCCGGGGCCCATATTATTATTATTATTACTATTTATTATTATTTTACTTTTATTTTTTTATTCCTTTTACGAAAAAATTTTTAGGAATGCATTTTAGCAGCAGAGCTACTAGTCTTATGCACCCCTTCAAAAAAAAAAAAGTTTTAGTTCTATGAAGATATTAAAAAAAATTCCTTCTTTCAGTGCTAAAAATCAGATCGCCATCATTATCAAACACGTAGACGTTCACATTTCCTTGTAAACATTTTACCACTGATTCCCGATTCAATAATGTATTATATCGTGGTCTTTGATTATTTAATGAGTTACCCACAAATGTTAAGCGACAACCATCACTTCTAAAATTTAAAAAATGTATTTCCGAATATGTGAGAGATAATTTCAACTTTTACTAGATCTTTAACTATCCAGAAAATAATTGAAAAATTTCGCATTTTTTGTTAACTATACATCTATTTATATTGAATTTTTTGAATTAGTGTAAACATTAATAGTTGTTAAATTTATATTACGTAATTGCCATGTAAATATTAAAATTATAATTGTAAGCTTAACGTTACAGGAGAACTCATTTGAGTTATTGTAACTGAAAATTGTAATTGTTTCATGAATCAATAAAGAAAAAAAAAATATTGGCGTAAGAAACACGTTGTCTCTAAAGTATTATCATTTAAAGTTCGACCTGAGTTTAGTGCAAATCAGACTAGTTGCTGCAAACGCACGCTTGAATTCGACACTTGTTGTTCGTATACCCATACTAATTTATTAAAAGCTTTCTCTAAATTTGCAAATATTTTGCTATGGCAAAGGGTAAGTCTAGGTCTCAACAAAATGGCAGCAGAGTGAACCAACAGCTTAGCATTGATTTCACCAACATAAGAGGTCTTAATTCGAATCTAAACGAGGTTCATCGAAAAAAATAAACCTAACATATTGTTTCTTATCGAAACAATTGTCAGTAGCAAAGCATCGAAATTGGATCTCGATAAATACCGGATGCCTAGCTACGAATTGGAACATTCTTTTTATAACAAGCACGGTGTCTGTGTATTTGTTCGAAACTCACTTTCATGCATGAGAATTAAGGCCTACGAGTTGAACTCTAAGCACCATAATTCTATAGCACTGAAGATCTCAGGTGTTGATGAAACTATGTTTATAATAGGATTAAACAGATCCCCAAATTCCACACCAGGATGTCATTTTTCGATCAAATATTGGCTAATCTAGACAAGATTACCACGGACTACCCCAAAGCACTGGCCATTCTCGGAGACTTTAATATTCATAATAAAGAATGGCTTAAGTATTCATCGCGCACTGACGACACAGGAAGGCAAGCCGAACTGATGCTCGCATATTATCACGGTTTGACGCAAATGATAGAGTGTCCCACTAGAATCCCAGATAATTCACATCATAACAATAATTTGCTGGATCGGTTTTTGACCAACGAACCAGATACTACGAAGACAAAAGTTGAACAGTCCCTCGGAACATCGGACCATTTACTAATATCAGCAATAGTGCAATTTACATCACCGACACAAATTAAAGCAAATCCCCGTCGCGTTTGGAATTACATATAAACGCGCTGACTGGGAGGGACTGAGAAACTTTAATGATGAAAACTTGGAACCATGGAAAACTATTTGTTGTGTTGATCAAGATCCTAGCACATCGGCAATAAGAATTTCTGAAATCATAAAAGACGGAATGAGGCGGTTTATTCCAAATCGGTTAATCACTCCTAAAACTGAGCCTTGGTTCACCCGGGATGTTGATGAGGCAGTGAGGAATAAACGCAAAGCATTTAAGACGTATAACTCAAATAAAGCACCTGGAACCCATAGCGCCTATAAGAAAGCCAGAAATATTAGTAAATACAAAATAGACTTGGACAAAGACGCGTTTATCCAGAAGAAAGCAAAGAAATTCGCAGAGCACCCATCTGGCTCACGTAGTTTCTTTCAGGCAATTAAATCAGTCCAGAGCAATTTTACTCGATCCTCTATTCCAACCTTAGTTCTGGAGGACATTCCCGTGAACGACTCAAAAGAAAAGGCGGATCTTTTGGGTTGTATTTTCGCACAAAACTCAAACATATTTGAACCTCCCCATTCTCCCACACTCATATCCCCAGTTGTAACGAAAATGAAACCAATTCGGTAATGAGGGGTGAAATACCCGACGGTATTCCACCCCTCATTCTTAAAAACTTTGCTAGGCAGCTAGCTTCAATTTTAACAAAACTTTCTATCTTTTAAAACCGGAATATCTCCCGATTCTTGGAAACTGGCCAGCGTTCAACCCATATCAAAGGAAGGCAGTAAGATAGACCCTAACAATTATAGACCAATTGCAATTCTGTCGGTTTTGGCTAAAATATTTGAAAAATATGTTAACTACAATCTAATAGATGATTTGGAAATGTCGCGAATTATTGATGATAAGCAGTATGGTTTTCGTAGAAGTCATGCAACAGGTGATCTGTTAGCCTACGTATCCCATCTCTGGAACAAATCGCTGGAAAACCATAGTGAGCCATTCAGTATTTCACTTGACATTTCTAAAGCATTTGATAAAGTGTGGCATAAAAATCTCATAGCTAAATTAAAATCTTATGGCATAGACCATCTTACTGTCTCATGGATACATAGTTTTCTTACAGGTCGCCAACTTCATGTTAATTTAGATGGTATCACATCCAATATTTTCACAACCAATGCTGGGGTTCCCCAAGGCTCTGCACTCTCACCAACCTTGTTTCTTCTATACATTAATGATTTACTTATTTCCACAGTGCACCCAATACATAGTTTTGATGATGACAGCACATTGCATGCATCACATGCATCTCCCAAATTTCGATCTCATACTGCAGTTACCACTGACAGAGAGCTGCTAATTGATTCTATCAACAAAGACCTGGATCGTATAATGGAATGGGGTGATCGTAATCTTGTTTCATTTAATCCAACCAAAACCAAACCTTGCCGTCTTTCACGAATATCATAAAAATTTCCCTATTAAGATAAACCACGAGGAACTGCGTGAGGTTGAATCAGTTAGACTTCTTGGAGTGGATATTCAAAATAACCTGAAATGGAATAAACATGTGTTCAACCTCGCTAAATCTACTATGCAAAAATTAGGATTCTTGAGTCGATGTAAAAAGTATTTCAATCCCGAGCAAATTTTGCTAATCTTCAAGTCCTTTATTCGTCCATGTATGGAATACTGCTGTCATGTTAGGGGAGGTGCTTGTCAGTCAACAATAAAATGTCTAGACTCTGTACAGAGAAAAGCAATACTATTGATTGGTAATACCAAACTAACGGACCAGCTTGATTCGCTCCAGCACAGAAGAAATGTGGCTGAGTTGTCAATATACTATAAATATAACTTTAGCGAATTCTCCTCTAAAGAAATTCAAAACATCCTTCTACCATGTGCGCAGTATAATCGACAAACAAGAGCTGCCGAGTTATCTCATCCATTTGTTGTACAAATACCTCGTTGTAGAACTGTGTCCTTCCAGAACGACTATTTCAATAGAGACGCCAAATTGTGGAACTCACTGCCTTCCTCTGTATTTCCCGATGAATTTTCCCCTCAATCATTTAAAGAGATCTACATCATCATTTAAAACAATTAGTATAGTTGTAGAGGAGAGGATATAGGCTCTTTCCTTCCATTTTCCCCATCACTCAGAAAAAAAATCGATGCGTTTGTTACTTATGCGCTATAGTAACTCCAAAATTGTAAACATAACATACGTTTTTCTATAATTTACTAGTGCAAAGTATTGATAATTTAAGTAATATTAACCTGTGCCACGTTAATAAAGCAAAATTGGAATTGTAAAATTTTTGAAAATAAATTTACTACTGAAACAGTAAAATCAACATATGAATGCTGTAATTTTGCCTTATACAAAAGTTAATTTTGAGAGATAAAAAAAATTACCTAAAAAGTCGTTACATTTACTTAACAATTTTTTAAAACATAACCGTCGAAAAATGCTAAATTTACATGGAAAATAGTGTTAAACATACATATACACGCGTATATATAATCCACTATTTACCCGAAGAGATTAACTTAAGTATGCTGGAAATTGCTTATATGATACGTAATTTTTACTAAGGCATCTTTAAAATATCGAGGAGCTGAAATCTCACAGCTCTGAGATATCAGACTTCGGTCTGGGTTAAGGATTTTCATATGGTTTTCGGCAAAATACTTTTATGAGGACATGGTTTTGAGCAGCGATGTATATCAAACATAACTCTTTGATTAAGTACAAGTATTTTTTATCTCTGTTTAAAAATTTATTACAAATCTAACACGAAACATCAATACGTTGCCGGAAAATTATGATCAAAATTCCAAAAATATTGTTAAATTAAATAAAATCAAACTTTTTCCAAATTCCAAAAATATTCCGAAAATTAGAATAAAATCAAATATTTAAATTTTTTCTAAATTCCAATAATATTTCAAAAATTCTTAAAAATTTAGACTTTATCCAAAATTCTAAAAATTTTTGCAAAAATTATTACAAAATCAAAAATTGAAAATTTTTTCAAAATTTCAGAAATTATAATAAAATCAAAAATTAAAAATTTTTCAAAATTCTAAAAATATTCCAAAAATTCTTACAAAATCAAAAATTAAAACTTTTGCCGAAATTCTAAAAATATTGCAAAATTATTACAAAATCAATAATACAAACTTTTTCAAAATTCCAAAAATATTTCAAAAACTATAACAAATTCAAAAATTTCCGTGTCCAATTTCATTTTCAATTACATTTACGTCATAAAAACAGCTACAAGTTTTTTCCAAAAAATTGACTAAAAATAAATGAAATTATTTTTTGACACACTTGACAACATTTATTTGACAAACTTATAATGCCATAATTCTCAATAATAATAATAAAATTTCATTTCAAAAACACAATTTTATTTTTTCCAAAAAATTGGGTAAAAAAATAAATAAAAATCTTTCTTTTGACACACTTGACAACATTTTTTGACAAACTTATAATGCCATAATTCTCAATAATAATAATAAAACCAAAGTAATTTCATTTCAAACAAACAATTTTATTTTTTTCCAAAAAATTGGGTAAAAAATAAATAAAAATTTTTCTTTTGACACACTTGACAACATTTTTTTGACAAACTTATAATGGCATAATTCTCAACAATAATAATAAAATTCATTTCCAACAAACAATTAATTTTATTTTTTTTCCAAAAAATTAGCTAAAAAAATAAATAAAAATCTTTCTTTTGACACACTTGACAACATTTTTTTGACAAACTTATAATGCAATAATCTAGTTTTTGATCTCACATACCAATCTCGACCATCAAGATTTCTCCAAATTTAATGTTCCTACTCGTAATCACTTAAAATGAACGTTTTTTAAGCCAAAAATATGAACATTTGCTATTTTTGACACACATAATGAATTTTTTGACACACTTCCGGAACAGTTATCGAACTCAGCGTCCTTTCGGACCTGTCCCTTGAGTATACCTATTTTTATTAAAAAAAATTTTGAAATCCTTCCAGCGGTTTTCCCTGCAGCGTAGGTAATGACGGCGGCCGGACGGCCGGCAGACAGACATACGTTTTTTTTTTTTGCTTTTTTAGAATCAGTAGATCCTAAAACGTCGAGAAATGCCAAAAAAGGGGGTAAGGTAAGAATTTCACTTTTGGCTCATGAATGTAATACTTAGGTCTTTCAGACCGAAGTAATTTACGTTTTCATAGTGTGAAAATTACGTATAACTTCGAGTATTAAAGTCATATTAAACGTAAATTTTACTTAAAATAATAGTAAAATTACTTCGGTCTGAAAGACCTAAGTATTACATTCATGAGCTCAAAGTGAAATTCTTACCCCCACTTTTTTTGACATTTCTCAACGTTTTAGGACCTCCTGATTCTAAAAAAGCAAAAAAAAAATGTATGTCTGTCTGCCGGACGGCCGTCCGGCCGCCGTCATTACCTACGCTGCAGGGAAAACCGCTGGAGGGATTTCAAAAATTTTTTATTCTAAAAATAGGTATTTACACGATACAGGTCGGAAAGGACGCTGTGTTCGATAACTGTTCCGGAAGTGTGTCAAAAAAATCATTATGTGTGTCAAAAATAGCAAATTTTCATATTTTTGTCTTAAAAAACGTTCATTTTAAGTGATTACGAGTAGGAACATTAAATTTGGAGAAATCTTGATGGTAAGGATTGGTATGTGAGATCAAAAACTAGATTATTGCATTATAAGTTTGTCAAAAAAATGTTGTCAAGTGTGTCAAAAGAAAGATTTTTATTTATTTTTTTACCCAATTTTTGGAAATAAATAAAACTAATTATTTGTTTGATATGAAATTTTATTATTATTATTGAGAATTATGGCATTATAAGTTTGTCAAAAAAATGTTGTCAAGTGTGTCAAAAAATGATTTCATTTATATTTTAGCCAATTTTTTGGAAAAAAAATGTAGCTGTTTTTATGACGTAAGTGTAATTGAAAATGAAATTGAACATGGAAATTTTTGAATTTGTTATAGTTTTTGAAATATTTTTGGAATTTTGAAAAAGTTTGTATTATTGATTTTGTAATAATTTTTGCATTATTTTTAGAATTTCGGAATAAGTTTTCATTTTTGATTTCGTAAGAATTTTTGGAATATTTTTAGAATTTTGAAAAATTTTTAATTTTTGATTTTATTATAATTTTTGGAATTTTGAAAAAATTTTCAATTTTTCATTTTGTAATAATTTTTGTAATAAACATTTTCTTGGAATTTAGAAAAAGTTTAAATATTTGATTTCATTCTAATTTTTGGAATGTTTTTAGAATTTTGAAAAAAGTTTCAATTTTTGATTTTGTTTTAATTTTTGCAATATTTTTAGAAATTTGAAAAAAGTTTTAATATTTGATTTTGTAATAATTTTTGCAATATTTTTAGAATTTTGGAAAAGTTTGAATTTTTAAGAATTTTTGGAATATTATCGGAATTTAGAAAAAGTTTAAATATTTGATTTCATTCTAGTTTTTGGAATATTTTTGGAATTTTGAAAAGGTTTGATGTTATTTAATTTAACAATATTTTTGGAATTTTGATTATAATTTTTCGGCAACGTATTGATGTTTCGTGTTAGTTTTGTAATAAATTTTTAAACAGAGATAAAAAATACTTGTACTTTAACAAAGAGTTATGTTTGATATACATCGCTGCCCAAAACTAAAAACCATGTCCTCATAAAAGTTTTTTGCCGAAAACTATATCAAAATCCTTAACCCAGACCGAAGTCTTGATATCTCAGAGCTGTGAGATTTCATCCCCTCCATATTTTACATATGTAAATGTAGTATAACTGTCAATTTATACAGCACATGTTCTTGCGTTTTGGCGTGGCGTTTTGTTTGTTTACTAATTTTGAGAAATATATGTATTTCTTTTTTTTTATTGTATTTTATCATTTTATGCTTTGCTCAATAGCTAAAAATCTAGATTCAAAAAAATCTTAGGGCGAACCCTCACTTTTTTTGACCAAATAAAACACGTAATGTCAAATAATAAATTGATCTGAGAGTAAAAAATGTCAGAACAATGTTTTGGCAAAAAGAAGTTTACATATATAATTGTTATTTCTGTGTTACTATAGTTACATTATTATTATTGTTGGAATAAATTTGAAATGTTTAGGTCTATATAAGTTTAAAAAAACTACAGTATCGATAAAGTGAAATGCTGTAAAAGTGAATTTTTATGAATAATTTATGAATAAAAAGGAATCATTTTTGTGTTATTTTAAAAAAAATAATAAAAATGTAATAAAAAATAAATAGTGGTCAGTCTGGGAATCGAACCCTTGACCGTCCTAAACTTAAGCATCAACATAATATTCATAAATAAATTGATATAAATAATTATTTAGATAGACGAATGGTTAATGTTGCTGCCTTGTACACAGAGGTCTGGGGATCGAATCCGAGTTAAGTCCAAAATAAATATTAATAATAAATAGCACTTTATCTTTACAGGGCCCTTCTTAACCGCTGTTATCATTACCGTGTATAAAATCCCCCTGAATTGTTAAATTATTAACCCGTTGATAATTGCAACACAATTAAATTTTTTTCATTTTTTTGACGAGACAAGATGGTAGCATAATAGTAGCATAACAGCGCAAAATTTTTACGGTGTGCTTGCTGGGATGTTAATTTTACTAAAATAGTTCAATTTTTACATATCACTCGTAGCAAATAGCTAATGTGCTACTAGCGAAATTACATAACGCTACGTTAGGGCTACATATATTTTTAAATATTTACTTGTGGTCTACGTAAAATTTGCTTTTGCACTGCTAAATTAAAAAATAACCTTTTTACATGCTTTTAAGTAGATTCTACTTAGTCAATTTTGTTTAGTTTACTTATGCCTCCGCTCAATTCGTACGTCATTTTCAGTTAAATTTACATATACTTTACGTTAAATAAGCTATCTCTTTTTTCTGAGTCTTTATAGTTGACATGGTGTCTTCGGATATTCAAAGAGTCTGAATAATGAATATTTCATATTTAGTGTGCTAAACATGTCTAACTAATTAATAACAAAAAAAAAAATATTTGCCACGAATGTTTTGTTCTTGGAAAAAGTCAATTTAACTTTTAATAATATTTGTGAATCCCTTACTACTTTTCACAAAATGTTTATTCACTTTCTGTTCATTTGTATTTTGCAGCCTTTCTTTTATTGTTAATTCTGAGTTCTGACAATCCTAATATAGACGAAGTTGGTCGATCACTGGAAGTGCATACTTCTGAATTTGAGCTTCCGGTTTCGGATCAATCATTTAAAGCAAAACGTTTAACTAATTCAACAATTTTTTGTATCCATGGCTTTTTTGTTTTATTAAATATTTCAGAGAATACGTTGCATATTTTAATGGCATTTAAATCATGAAGATGGTGCAAAATATTCGAAAAATATAATTTCCCTTCTCTGATACGTATAAATAACGAGAACTCCTTTAAGTTCCTGACTTATGAATGCTTTTTGTGCACTAATGTAATCTAACATAATTGTTATTATTATATCAGTCTTTACACTGTCTTTAAAGCAACTTATATTGGGTTCACGGCCTTATGACTATAAGTTAAATAACTTCACTGTCCGAAAAGTTTAAATCAGATTCAATGGCGATTAAACTTTCTAGTATTGAAAAAAGACTGCTCGGTCTTGAATCTAGAATCAAGGATAGTTGTTTTTTTCACCACCTTACCATGTTTTCGTAGTATGTCTTTCTTTATTGGTAATTTGCGAAACATCACAACTTTTCTAATCCTTGCTATTACGAAACGTATTTCGTCATGCTGAACATGAACAACCTAAGATGGTACGGCAACTAATACTGCAAAATTTTCTTCGTCTACGAAGGGTCTGTTTCTTCAAAATATCTATTTCCCCTACATGAATATTGCTGATGCTTCTTTAAAATATAATTATAATCGTTACCTGGGGTGCGTTTCGAAATTAACCACGGTTAACCATAAGGTAATAATGTCACTAATGTCATAGTCAAAATAGTGACGTCAAATATTAAATTCAAATTACCATAGTAAAGCTGTCAAAGTTAAATTATAAAAGACCGCTAAAAATTCAAAATTAATAAAAACTAATATTCTAATTACGATAAATAAAACTAAAAATGTAGTGTATGTTTTTTATTTCTATAATTTATTTTTCAGTCTTCAGTATCAAATAAAAATAATAAAAATAACACATTTCACTAAAAATTATTAAATACTTAGTAAATAATAATTAAATGTACGATATATTCACAAAACAATATAATTTCTAACTTTTTTTTCCACAACAATTAAAATTTTCTTTTATTATAAAAAATTATATTGTGTTTTATAAATCGGTTGACATGTCGTTTTAAATATTCATATGTTTTGACATTAGAACCTCAACAAACTCTACTCTAGACTTGAGTAACAAAGTTAAAGTAGTGACGTCACAATTTATTATGACAACTAATTTTTATAGTTTTGGAACGATAGTACATCTGTCATCCAGTAAATTTTTTATTTTGCGGTTAATTATGGAACGACATTTGGTAGAGTAAAGTTAACCGCGGTTAACCATAGTTAATTAAGAAACGCACCCCTGAAGGAAATAAACCCAATTGTCGATAAGCATTAATCAAAGATTCTATACTTTTCTCCTAACGGCAGCATTACCAGTCGTAATTGAATCAATGTTCTATTTAGTTTGAACATTTGAACATGTTGGTCAACAGCGTTAAACATTTATCAGATGCCAATAACCAGATTCCAAAAGCAGTATTTGCTATGAACGAACGAGCATGAAGTATATGCGATTATTTACTTGCGGCAAACTGTTAGAATATTAAGTAGGAATATTTCAGCGTATCTTTTGAGGAATTTCTTCCTTGGATTTTTTCATGTCTTAAAATTTGTTTGGTTAGGTCCAGTTTGTGCTTTTTTATTAAAAATTAAGTAATTTTCTTCAGAATATTATAATTATTAATCTTTTCAATTAAATAAGCATAAATATAAGTTTGTTTAATTTTTACCGAAACCGGTAAAAAATTAGAAATTTATCGGATTTTTGATATTGTGTTTTGGGTGATTTACCGGTAAACCGGTTAACCGGTATTGCAAACCCTAATTCACTCAGCAAACTGCACAAAAACCTCTCCATTTCGCGTTTCGATAAAATATTACAAAATCACAAATTCATATTTCTTCCGAAATTCCAAAAATATTGTAAAAATTAAATAAAATCAAACTTTTTTCAAAATTCTAAATATTAGAATAAAATCCAATATTTAAACTTTTTCTAAATTCCAGTAAAATTCCCAAAATTCTTAAAAATTCTAACTTTTCCAAAATTCTAAAAATATTGCAAAAATTATTACAAAATCAAAAATTCAAACTTTTTTCAAAATTCCAAAAATTATAATAAAATCAAAAATTTAAACTTTTTCCAAATCCTAAAAATATTCCAAAAATTCTTATAAAATCAAAAGTTGAAACTTTTTTCAAAATTCTAAAAATATATATAAAATTCAAAAACTTTATTTCTTTCAAAATTCTAAAAATATTGCAAAAATTATAACAAAATCAAAAATTGAAACTTTTTTCAAAATTCCAAAAATATTCCAAAAATTTATTCTAATTTTTGGAATATTTGGAATAATCAAATATTTAAACCTTTTCTAAATTCTAATAATATTTCAGAAATTCTTAAAAATTCAAATTTTTTCCGACATTCTAAAAATATTGCAAAAATTATTACAAAATCAAAAATTGAAACTTTTTCCAAAATTCTAAAAATATTGCAAAAATTATTACAAAATCAATAATACAAACTTTTTTCAAAATTCCAAAAATATTTCAAAAACTATCACAAATTCAAAAATTTCCATGTCCATTTCAAATTACATTTACGTCATAAAAACAGCTACATTTTTTTTCCAAAAAATTGGCTAAAAAATAAATGAAATTATTTTTTGACACACTTGACAACATTTTTTTGACAAACTTATAATGCCATAATTCTCAATAATAATAATAAAATTTCATATCAAACAAATAATTAGTTTTATTTATTTCCAAAAATTGGGTACAAAAATAAATAAAAATCTTTCTTTTGACACACTTAACAATATTTTTTTGACAAACTTATAATGCAATAATCTAGTTTTTGATCTCACATACCAATCCCTACCATCAAGATTTCTCCAAATTCAATGTTCCTACTCGTAATCACTTAAAATGAACGTTTTTTAAGCCAAAACTATGAAAATTTGCTATTTTTGACACACATATTGATTTTTTTGACACACTTCCGGTACAGTTATCGAACACAGCGTCCTTTTGGACCTGTCCCTTGAGTATACCTATTTCTAAAAAAAAATTTTTGAAATCCTTCCAGCGGTTTTCCCTGCAGCGTAGGTAATGAGGGCCGGCCGGCAGACAGGCATACATTTTTTTCTTTTTTAGAATCAGTAGGTCCTAAAACGTCGAGAAATACCAAAAAAAGTGGGGGTAAGAATTTCACTTTGGGCTCATGAAGGTAATACTTAGGTCTTTCAGACCGAAGTAATTATTATTTAGATTCTTTTAGGGATTCTTTAATGGACAACGGTTTACCCAGAGATCGTAACTCCTCATTTTTTGATCATCATCTTGTTATTGTTGCCGTGATTGAACTTTTAATGACCAAAATACCTTCTACTACCGGTTCCTATATCCTACCAGGAATCTTGATGTGGGAATCTCTTGTTATCGAAAAGTACTTATTTTAGCATTCCTCAGAATGCAATCAAAAATTTAAAATTAGAATTTATAAATAATTTGCATAAAAAAAAATTAAACTTACAACTATTCTTTTTCTTCTTTTCCAAAATTTAATCGTCCGACCTGAAACAGGTGCTGTACTGTTAAAATATAACAGTACAACACTCACCATTGTCAGATTTTATCATTCCGGTTGATATACCGATCGCTCGTTTGCCGACTTAGCATCATGGTTATTTCGTAGGTTCTTTCGGTAAACCAGAATGATCTAGATGAGCGATTTATATGATTTTAAAAAGAAACATTACCGTTGATCCCACGAACTTCATACCCCAAAACCCCATCACTCTCTTACAAATGAAATTAATTAACACATACTAATTAATTTTACTTCAAGAAATAAGAACAAGAAAATTGAGAATATTCATGGTTTTTTTCTTTATTAAATTATTAAATTTTTTATAGAAATGTGATTGTATTTTTAAATTAAGTGAAACAAAAAAAAACCCCGCCACCTTACAATTTATTCTTAAATTATGTACTAACACACAACATATATATATTTTTTTTATTACACACAACATATATTTATTTTTTTTTCACAATTTTTATAATCATATAGAATATTTAATAGTTTTTTTTTTTTAAGTGTTTTAAGATTTTATTTAGCATAAAGTATAGTTGAATGTTGATTGTTGAATCTTCATTTACTTGATTGTTGAATCTTCATTGCATTTACAACACAGCACCGTTGTTTTAATATTACGTACATATTGATATACATACATTTGATACATACATTATACGTTTTCGGTTTGAATATTTAGTTAAAACACAGTTATCTTTTGATTTTGGTTATTACGTTGCGATTCATATTTTTTTAAGAAAAACTCCACTTACTAACAATAAGCTAAAACTATGTTAAACAAACTCTAATTAATATTAATTTGTATTTCCGTTTTAAATTTCTTTTGAAATTAATTTAGCCAAACAAAAACCAACCGAAAAGAAAACTGATCAACTGCAATTCTACAATTCGAATTCAATCCTCTAATAATATTATTCTTTTGGTTAAATCGCCTTTTTGCAATCAAAATGCACAACTTAATCATTTCACTACTAAAATTTGAATAATCTTTCTTTTCAAAAGCTTTTATTTTCCTACTGGCCACGATCAACACAAATCTCACATATCATACATACATATATATAGACATAGCTATCCTGTTTTTCCATTTTTTTATTTTATGATTATTTCCTATCAACGGAACAAATCAATACAAAAAAAAATAAAATGTCCTTACAAAATTATTTTGCATATAAAACTTTTAAATTGAAATGCAGTGGCGTTTCAGACCATGTAATCTCCGGTTTCCAAAAACAGAACTTCTTTATATATTTTCCGATTTCCAGGTCCAATGTTTCCAGATATATTTTCTCTTTTACCAAAACCAACTTTTCTACGTGTAATTCCTGCTCTCCAAAAACAGAATCCTTCAACTGTATAAATTTCCCCCTTCCTTCCAAAACCAACTTCCAATATCGTTTTCGTTATCCAGAACACGGAAATTGACATTACCACCTTGTGATAGCGGGTGATTTATACGATAAAAACACAAAACTGTTTATTTACTGTGCATTACTGGCACCCATCTTTTATTTAATTCTTTATGTATCTTGTCCATAAAATTTTAACTTCGTTTTTCTTTCTTTATCAATTAATAATTATCTTTTTATATTTCAAGGCACAGTTTACACCAAACGAAACTAGCAGATTAACTATAAGCCAAATTCTTTTCCAACTTGGATATTTCTTATAGTATATAAACAAAACTTAGAATACCTTAGTATTCATTTTTACCTTTCGGAAGAAAAGAAAAACCTATGATTTTAATATTGGTTTATTTTAATCACTACTTCCAAACAAAAACAAGAAAAGAAGGAACTTGTTCTTTTTATTCTCAAAAGCAGAATGTGAATGATCAAAAATAATTGAATTGCAAAAAATGTGTTTTTTTGACGTTTCATATTTTAACAAACAAAACAAAAATGCAACAGCGCTGAGTAAGCAATGAGTTCTTTTATTTATTTTTTTGTGATATTTAAATTTGAGGCTGTTCGGCATGATTTGAAAAACTGTTAAACTATTATGATTGTAAAATTGAAATGGAATATGGAAATATTTTTGATTGAATGGAAAAGAGAATAGAAATTGGTTTTAATATGATTTATGATCCGACGTTACAACCATGAATTCAAGGTGAAAAACCAAGATATTTAACCTTGAAGTCACAAAAACGTTAACATCCTCTCTATGTCAGGACCCCACCGAACTAATTCCACCAATTAAACTGTATCTGGGATCGAAGTATCAACAGTCACCGACGTTCAAACCGATGACCGGTCCCAACACTCATGAAGTCCCTAAGAACTTCACTGAGTATTGAGACCGACCATCCATCAGAACGTCAGCACTATGGACACCCCGATACAACCAGTAAGTATGACACGGAGATGTGAACCACAGCGAAGACAACTAGCCAGAGGAACGACCCTACCTAACGAAAAGACATCATTCCCTGATGTCCTTCGCATGATGAACTCCAAGATTCTTACCGCTCATATCTATGCACTCATAGAGTACATTTCCAATCTTAGTCGTAATCATTGCAGGTAAGAACTTTGGAGCCAATTTTGCCGAGAACTTCTTAGTAGCGTCACTCAAATGATGTTGCCGTACAAACACCCGTTGTTGTGGTTGTAAAGCAGGGTTGCTAATATACACGTATAAAACGTTTTATACGTTACACGTATAATACGTAGCGTATAAAACGTATAAAACGTATACAACGTATAAAACGTATAATATGATTTTGTTTTTGAAATTCATTCATAAAAAATTAAAAATACTTCTTACTTCAAATATTACTTATATTTTTAGTAAAAATATATATTTTAGTAAAAATATAATTACGTAGTTATAAATTATTTATATATTTTATAATTTATAACAAAAACTATTTAAATTCTAGATGTTATTTGAATGTATATTTTATACTTTATACGAAAGACCATGTTACTGTACATTAAACTTAATAATTTTTAATTCACTAGATTTGGATATTGAAAATTTTGAATTATATATTAGAGATTTTTTGAGCACTCAAACTCAAGCAATTAAATTATTTTTGAATTTTTCAACACATATACTGTATGATTTTCTTACATTTTAATTCCACCCATTTACTTAATGGGAAACATTTTGGATGAGAAACATTTAGTTCATGAACTTAATTATTTGGCATCATAAAATGTTATTTAATATATAAAATATGGTTCAATCCAACTTCAGCTCCTCCCATCTAAAAAGAACAGCTGCGAAATATTATGTTGTTGCAGAATAAATGTCGTTTTTGTCCTAGTAGTTAGGGAAATTATTAGAAATTATTAAAGAGATGCTTTTAAAAAATTTTTGTTGTGTGAATCCGGGTTGCACTACTTCCAATTAATAGACAAAGTTTGAAAATAACAGGTTCTTGCAGATCAAATCTTCTTTTTATACAAAAGTTGTAATAGTTAAAATATGTATTTACGTCAAACGAAAAAGTTTAGTGAGAAGTTTATTGAGTAAATTCAATTTTGGTCATTGATGAATAATATGGTATGGTATGGTAATAATAATATGGTATGGTTGGAAATGTCAAATTATTGCAGACTAAATTTGTTTTGAAAATAAATAAATATATTTTGAAAAGAAGCATTTACGTTAAATGTGGAAGTTTTCTGAACTAATAGGAATAGTTGGGTAAGAAATTATCATGACGACGCTATATTTTCTAAAGCAACTGTTCCTATTAGTCCCGAAATCTAGGCTTTATAAATATAAAATATCACGAGTACGATGAATAATACGCCCGCGATAATGTTATATAAATGTATTTTTATTTATTAAGGATTTTACTTTTATACGGTATAAAACGTAAATAATTGTGTGTTTTATACTGTACGTTTTATACGTTTTATACGTACGTATAATACGTGTTTTATACGTGACCGTATTATACGTTACAACCCTGTTGTAAAGTCCGTAGTTTAGATCGCAGGTTATACTGATGTTGCGATTTTTTGAAAGCTGCTTTTAAATTTTTGTTGAACCCGGTTCCTAAGCAAGGTCAAATGATCAGAACGTTCTATTTCCTCACCAGCATCTTCACCAAGCTTGTGCAGTGATCTCAAGAAATGGTAAGTATTCCCATCCGATATTGGATGTTGACCAAATAATAGATAGTACGGTGAGTACTTGGTAGCTGAATGTACTGCGGCCCGCAGTGCATTTGCGATTTCACCAATTTGTGAATCCCACTTGGTATGTTGATCTTTAATGAATGCTCGAATTGCTGCTAGAACCTACCTGTTGACCCGCTCTGACGCGTTGCTTTGAAGACTATAGACACCGGTCCTAATGTGTTTAATGCCGAAATCTGACAAAAGACTTTGAAAGTTCCTACTAGTGAACTGTTTGCCATTGTCACTGTGTTGAAACTCTGGTACCCCATATGTAAGAAACACTTCATTCCTTAGAAAAGCATTCACCTTCGGTGAAGTTGCGTTTCTAATTGGTTTCAGTAGTACAAACTTCGTAGCATGATCCAGAACAATTAACAATACCGTATTTCCAAGTGTAGAACGAGGGTAAGGTCCCAAAAAATCAATATAGACTCTCTGCCATGGACGTGCTGTTTCGAATTGATATTGCATCGGAGGACGCAATATCTGGTTCGTGGCTTTTGTTTGTTTACATGTGTCACAGGACACAACATAGTTGTGTACCTGCGACGCCATGCCCGGCCAATAATAAAGACGTCGAAGTAATTCTAATGTCTTTTTAACACCTCCATGAGCAGCAGCACTATCATCATGATGTTTCTGAATCATGTTTGAAGTCATCGGTTTCGGTATCCAGAGCTTCCACACAGGAACATCGTTGGGTATTGTATCAGGTCTTGGCTCAATACGTATGTATAGCTTATCATCCACGACTTTAACTGAAGGAAAGTCCTTGGGTGATGATTGAACTTTAGCTATCATATCCGTATACTCTTTGTGCCGATAACCTTCATTGTCGAGTTTAATGTCGTTAAAGTGATGTGATAATACTTCCGTCAATTCCTCGTGTGTATCGTCATAAAGACGAGATAGAGCATTGTTAGTTGCCACCGTATCGCGGCTTGGACTTTTATGAAAAACACACACACAAAAAAAACACGATATCACGGATCGTCTCAGAAACGAATCTTGGATTCGAAAATCTCTTATCTACCGGCTAGTTTAGCCTATCATTCTAAAAAAAAACCAAAAAAAGAAATTCTGACTATAATATAAAAAGGAAACTTATCTTATAAATGTTGGATAGAAGAAAATTCTAGATGCAATTAGATGAATCCATACAGTAATACCATATCATAATAACAGGAACAATCTCATAAATCTTCAATGATGGGTTGAAAAAATTTAACTGCAGTCCATAAATGTGTCAATAATAATTCTTCAATGGTACATAATTTATCAATATTAATCTGCTTATTTTGATGAAAGAATGAGTCCCATATGCAAGACAACGATTAATTAATACAGCTACATAATAATAATTCCAATTGCAGACAATTGTAAACAATCTCATAAATTCTCAAATGTTGAGATCCAAATAATTTTATAACGGTTGCTAACTCTGAAGTTCCATTATCAGCCGGTCCAACAGGTTTATTATAATATCCAAAGTATCCTGAATTTCTCAAAAATTTAGAAACAAAATTTTCCACCACTATTTAATTATTCGGAATTATTTAAAAAATTCAATTGTCCGACTTCACCAATAAAAGTTCACGTAATACATACATCACTATAGCATAGATGAATTTAACATTAATTAGGGTGTTTTATGGGTGATAGAAATACCAATAGTCTAGTTTAGATATTTGAAAAAACAACCCCCTGTTGAATGAGAAATTTAATATAGAAAATATGGCGGACAATATATGACTTTACGCTTCAACCAAAGCTTCACGGAAACGAGGTATTTTACTTCGGTCTGAAAGACCTAAGTATTACATTCATGAGCTCAAAGTGAAATTCTTACCCCCACTTTTTTTGGCATTTCTCGACGTTTTAGGACCTCCTGATTCTAAAAAAGCAAAAAAAAAATGTATGTCTGTCTGGCGGACGGCCGTCCGGCCGCCGTCATTACCTACGCTGCAGGGAAAACCGCTGGAGGGATTTCAATTTTTTTTTCTAAAAATAGGTATTCACAAGATACAGGTCCGAAAGGACGCTGTTTGCGATAACTGTACCGGAAGTGTGTCAAAAAATCATTATGTGTGTCAAAAATAGCAAATTTTCATATTTTTGGCTTAAAAAACGTTCATTTTAAGTGATTACGAATAGGAAAATTAAATTTGGAGAAATCTTGATGGTAGGGATTGGTATGTGAGATCAAAAACTAGATTATTGCATAATAAGTTTGTCAAAAAAATGTTGTCAAGTGTGTCAAAAGAAAGATTTGATTTTTATTTATTTTTTTACCTAAGTTTTTGGAACAAAAATAAAATTAATTGTTTGTTTGAAATGAGATTTTATTATTATTATTGAGAATGATGACATTATAAGTTTGTCAAAAAAATGTTGTCAAGTGTGTCAAAAAATAATTTCATTTATTTTTTAGCCAATTTTTTGGAAAAAAAATGTAGCTGTTTTTATGACGTAAGTGTAATTGAAAATGAAATTGAACATGGAAATTTTTGAATTTGTTATAGTTTTTGAAATATTTTTGGAATTTTGAAAAAGTTTGTATTATTGATTTTGTAATAATTTTTGCATTATTTTTAGAATTTCGGAAAAAGTTTTCATTTTTGATTTCGTAAGAATTTTTGGAATATTTTTAGAATTTTAAAAAATTTTTCATTTTTGATTTTGTTATAATTTTTGGAATTTTGAAAAAATTTTCAATTTTTCATTTTGTAATAATTTTTGCAATATTTTTAGAATTTTAGAAAAAGTTTGAATTTTTAAGAATTTTTGGATTATTATCGGAATTTAGAAAAAGTTTAAATATTTGATTTCATTCTAGTTGTTCACGCATTATCGTGAATTTCTAAATAGTTCATCTGAAAAATCAAAATATTTTAAATTAGAATCAAAACAAAACCAATTAAAGATTTATTTATTATTTATAAAATTATACAAAACATTACCAAAACAATCCTTTTGAAATGTCAACGAAACTGTCAATTTGAATTGACGTGTTCGGTATATTTTGATCATTCATTCGATATTTTCAATTTTCACATTGAATTTATGTGTTCGTTATTCTATATTATTAATTCGATAGTTTCGAGATCGTTGGTAAACTTGACAGCTGTGTGTAGTTTATGATTTGTAGAGTGTTGGCTTTCTATAAAATGGACTGTTTTGGTAGTTTTGGCCTCTTATTCTTACGAATTTATATCTGAATAGTATAGTCAGTAAGAAGTGTTGTTTTGTGTTACCATGTAGTTGGTTGAGTATGAGCTAAGCTCTCTCTTTGTTAGTTTTAAGTAAAGTTTAAATATTTTGTATTCCCATGTGTTAGATCAGTAATTGTAAAATTAATAAAGGAAGTTTTTATAAAGTTGTGTGCATCAGGTCAGTTTTTTAATGTATATATAAATTAACCAAATAGTTTTTTTCTTCGTTCTCTGACAAATATTCGTCGAGTGTGCATGCAGTAAAAAAACTCGTATAAGTTTTCATCGAGTGGAACGGGTGATGTTTCAATGTAACGACGCGGTTGTTGTCAACAGATAGTGTCAACCATTACATGTGCTGATATATTTTCGTCATTACTTCAGTTAATCATCTCATTTACATAACTTCAACTATTATATGAGCTGATATATTTTCATCATTGCATCTTTCATTTCATATGTACATGATTTTAAATTATTATATGAGCTGAGATATTTTCGTCATTGCTTCAATCAATCATTTCATATGTACATGATGTTCAACTATTACATGAACTGATATTTTCGTCATTGCTTCAGTTAATCATCTCGTTTACATAACTGCAATTATTATATGAGCTGAGATATTTCCATCATTGCATCATTCATCTCACTTACATAATTTCATCTATTATATGAGCTGAGATATTTTCGTCATTGCTTCAACCAATCATCTCATATGTACATGATTTTCAACTATTATATGAGTTGAGATAGTTTCGTCGTTGCTTCAGTTGATCATCTCATTTCCATAACTTCAACCATTATATGAGCTGATATATTTTCATCATTGCACCAATCATCTCATATGTTCATGATCTCAACTATTATATGAGCTGATATTTTCGTCATTGCTCCAGTTAATCATCTCATTTACATAACTTCAACTATTATATGAGCTGATATTTTCGTCATTGCTCCAGTTAATCATCTCATTTACATAACTTCAACAATTATATGAGCTGATAGTTTCGTCATTACTTCAGTTAATCATCTCATTTACATAACTTCAACTATTATATGAGCTGATATTTTCTTCAGTGTATCATTCATCTCATATGTACATAACTTCAATTATTATATGAGCTGATATATTTTCATCATTGCATCATTCATCTCATATGTACATGATTTCAACTATTATATGAGCTGAGATATTTTCGTCATCGCTTCAGTTAATCATCTCGTTTACATAACTTCAATTATTATATGAGCTGAGATATTTCCATATTTGCATCACGGTGTTGGAAGTTGATGTGCCAACCAACTCACATCAAATATATCTTCAATAAAAAAAATACAGTCCACCTATCATCGACGCCGCATCATTTGGTCCTTCCAGCCGGATATATACGCAGCTCGTCTCAAAATAACTTCGGAAGAAAAAAAACCAACCAATGTTTTTGGATAATTTAAGGTACCATTTAGTATAATTTATAAGCAACTTAATTATTTAAATTTTCGTCAAATATCATTAACATTATGCATTTCTCTAGCATTTATATTGTCATTGTTTATTAACACGACTTGCGTGATCATATAATCGTGATTTTTTCGGGACATTCACTACTACGGGGTGTACAATGTCGCTTAGTCGATTGTTTAATTGTCTATGGTGGATGGCTTGTCGGATTGTTTCATTTTATTGACATATTTCGTCTGGAACAATGTTCATCCGTTTTTCTCTTCGGTATTAATTTTCCATAAGGTTAACATGCCGGATTCCCCTTACGAAGACCTCTTGAAAAAACAACGTCGTACAAAATCTCGTCGTACCTGAATGGAATTTGAATTCCAAAATAATTTTGCTGTCGTCGTTAATATTTTTAAAAAATCTTTATACATCTCGTCATACTCTAATGGAATTTGAATTCCAAGATAAATTTCTTATTTCCGTTAATAATTCAGTTCGTCGTACTTTAATGTAACTTGAGTTCCATATAATTGTTGTCTTCGCTAATATTTTGAAAATCGTTATTCTTTTTTCGTCGTACCTTGTTGGAATGCGATTTTTCGTTAATAGTTGGAGTCACTATTCGTTTTCGTCGTACTTAGTAGAATGTGATTTCCAGATATAATTGTTGTCGTCGCTACTATTTTGAAAATCGTTATTTATTTTTCGTCGTACCTTGTTGGGATGCGATTTTTCGTTAATAGTTGGAGTCACTATTCGTTTTCGTCGTACTTAGTAGAATGTGATTTCCAGATATAATTGTTGTCGTCGATACTATTTTGAAAATCGTTATTTATTTCTCGTCGTACCTTGTTGGGATGCGATTTTTCGTTAATAGTTGGAGTCACTATTCGTTTCGTCGTACTTAGTAGAATGTGATTTCCAGATACAATTGTTGTCTTCGTTAATATTTTAGAAAATCGTTCTGTCGTATTTTTAAATCATTCGTCGTACCTTATTAGATTAATTGTTATTTTTAGGATTCTGTTATATTATGTATTATATTCATCGGATTCTAGTAGATTAAATAGCATATTCATCGGATGTTCCAATATTAAATTACCAATTTATTTATCGGATCATTTCAAAATCACCGTTTTTAGGTGTGGAGTAATTAATTATTTAATCCACATCGTTCGTCAATCAACATGGAAGTTTTGATATTGGTTTGTCCAACATTCGCTGGTATTTGGATGTGTTAGCTTCATTAATTTTTCGTCGTTCTCCTTGTTGCTATCATAATTCCAACAGATGTTCACTCTTGTCTCATTCTTCGTTGCCTTGGCAGAGTGTGCCTCACAGCCCACCTTCGTCGTATAGTCGTTGAGACAAAATCAAACAAATTTCTTCAATGTGAATTAGCTCTGACCTTGCTAATAGACTTACATGCCTCATTTGTAGTAATTGGTTATTCGTCATATCTTACTAGAATTCGTTTCTCAATTTAATGTTCATTAATAGTTGGAGTCATTATTCGTTTCGTCGTACTTAGTAGAATGTGATTTCCGAATAAAATTGTTGTTCGTTAATATTTTAGATATTTTTCTCGTACGTTTCGCCGTACCCTAACACCATTCATCGTATTTTATTAGTTTGATTGTTATATTCTTAAGAACCTGTTAAATTATTTTATACCCATTAAATTCTAGTAGATTAAATACTATTCATCGCATGTTACATTATTGAATTACCAACTCATTCATCAAATCCTGTCAAATTCATCGTTATTAGATGTGAAATAATTAGTTATTCAATTCACATCGTTCATCAGTTAACATGGAAGGTTTTATATTGGTTCGTCGAACATCCGCTGGTATCTGGATGTGTTAGTTTCATTATTGTTTCGCCGTTCTCCTTGTTGCTATCATAATTCCTACAGATGTTCGCTCTTGTCTCATTCTTCGTTACCTTGGCAGAGTGTGTCTGACAGCCCACTTTCGTCGTATAGTCGTTGAGACAAAATCAAACAATTTTTCCAATGTTAACCAATGTGTCCTTGCAAAATGGCTAACATGCCTCATTTGTATTTAGTAGTATTCGTCATTAGAATTCGTTTTAATTCAATATTTGGTAGTTAATGGTTCGGTAGTATCTTAAGCCGTTATAGGTTTAATTATAATTTAATAAAATGTTTGTCTTCAGTAGGAATTAAAGTCATTAGTTATTTTCACGCGTCTTTCGTCTAGTTTATGTTACTAACCGAAAATGATTTCGTTTGAATTAGAATTTTATATTTTGTCATTTCCGTCCGCCAAATTGATAATTCAGGTTGTAGCACCGAGCTTTAATCGTTGACATTTAACTTTTGCAGGCCCCCTCTATTAGCTCAAGATGCGTGCTCAAATGCAACTGACAAATGGTTCATATGCATGTTCGCGTGTTTTGTCTCAAAGTAGTCCAGTTGGAAATCGGTATTAACTCATCAGCTGATCCCTTTAGAGCTTGGTTTCGTCGTATGTATGGTATCACGTAGCGGATTGAGATGTTTTTAAAAATTCTGCTTACACAACATTGCCAACTTCATTGAAGCTCGTAATCTTCAGCATATCCAACAAGCAGCATTCATGTGGTCTACTCTTCGTCACAGAGTGTGTCCGACAACTCAATTTCGTTGTACAATCGTTGTGTCATTTTAAATTGAGCCTATTGTCATTTCCATTAACCCAGCTGAATCCATTCTGAAACGCTCAGTAGCACGAATCAGCTTAATCTCACATCTTGATGTTGAAGATTTGCAACAGTTTGTTGTATCAAGTAATTACAAACTAGTGGTGGTTTATATTTCACTAATTAATATTTGCAATCGTCCACGTAACTCAAGCAACAATGTTCTGCGACCAGTCTGTTCAGTCTGACAAGTCACTCACCTCGACTACAGTCATCCCTGAATATTCATACACTTAAAATTTACTTTAGTTGCTGTCCGTAACTGGTTTTAAGGGATTACGTAATTGCAACCATGTCACAGCCTGGACCGTTTCATTTTGTTAAAGTAAATACTTTAAGGTCGCCAGTATGTTCACGCATTATCGTGAATTTCTAAATAGTTCATCTGAAAAATCAAAATATTTTAAATTAGAATCAAAACAAAACCAATTAAAGATTTATTTATTATTTATAAAATTATGCAAAACATTACCAAAACAATCCTTTTGAAATGTCAACGAAACTGTCAATTTGAATTGACGTGTTCGGTATATTTTGATCATTCATTCGATATTTTCAATTTTCACATTGAATTTATGTGTTCGTTATTCTATATTATTAATTCGATAGTTTCGAGATCGTTGGTAAACTTGACAGCTGTGTGGAGTTTATGATTTGTAGAGTGTTGGCTTTCTATAAAATGGACTGTTTTGGTAGTTTTGGCCTCTTATTCTTACGAATTTATATCTGAATAGTATAGTCAGTAAGAAGTGTTGTTTTGTGTTACCATGTAGTTGGTTGAGTATGAGCTAAGCTCTCTTTTTGTTAGTTTTAAGTAAAGTTTAAATATTTTGTATTCCCATGTGTTAGATCAGTAATTGTAAAATTAATAAAGGAAGTTTTTATAAAGTTGTGTGCATCAGGTCAGTTTTTTAATGTATATATAAATTAACCAAATAGTTTTTTTCTTCGTTCTCTGACAAATATTCGTCGAGTGTGCATGCAGTAAAAAAACTCGTATAAGTTTTCATCGAGTGGAACGGGTGATGTTTCCATGTAACGACGCGGTTGTTGTCAACAGATAGTGTCAACCATTACATGTGCTGATATATTTTCGTCATTACTTCAGTTAATCATCTCATTTACATAACTTCAACTATTATATGAGCTGATATATTTTCATCATTGCATCTTTCATTTCATATGTACATGATTTTAAATTATTATATGAGCTGAGATATTTTCGTCATTGCTTCAATCAATCATCTCATATGTACATGATGTTCAACTATTACATGAACTGATATTTTCGTCATTGCTTCAGTTAATCATCTCGTTTACATAACTGCAATTATTATATGAGCTGAGATATTTCCATCATTGCATCATTCATCTCACTTACATAATTTCATCTATTATATGAGCTGAGATATTTTCGTCATTGCTTCAACCAATCATCTCATATGTACATGATTTTCAACTATTATATGAGTTGAGATAGTTTCGTCGTTGCTTCAGTTGATCATCTCATTTCCATAACTTCAACCATTATATGAGCTGATATATTTTCATCATTGCATCAATCATCTCATATGTTCATGATCTCAACTATTATATGAGCTGATATTTTCGTCATTGCTCCAGTTAATCATCTCATTTACATAACTTCAACTATTATATGAGCTGATATTTTCGTCATTGCTCCAGTTAATCATCTCATTTACATAACTTCAACTATTATATGAGCTGATAGTTTTGTCATTACTTCAGTTAATCATCTCATTTACATAACTTCAACTATTATATGAGCTGATATTTTCTTCAGTGTATCATTCATTTCATATGTACATAACTTCAATCATTATATGAGCTGATATATTTTCATCATTGCATCATTCATCTCATATGTATATGATTTCAACTATTATATGAGCTGAGATATTTTCGTCATCGCTTCAGTTAATCATCTCGTTTACATAACTTCAATTATTATATGAGCTGAGATATTTCCATATTTGCATCACGGTGTTGGAAGTTGATGTGCCAACCAACTCACATCAAATATATCTTCAATAAAAAAAACTACAGTCCACCTATCATCGACGCCGCATCACTAGTTTTTGGAATATTTTTGGAATTTTGAAAAGGTTTGATTTCATTTAATTTAACAATATTTTTGGAATTTTGATTATAATTTTCCGGCAACGTATTGATGTTTCGTGTTAGTTTTGTAATAAATTTTTAAACAGAGATAAAAAATACTTGTACTTTAACAAAGAGTTATGTTTGATATACATCGCTGCCCAAAACTAAAAACCATGTCCTCATAAAAGTTTTTTGCCGAAAACTATATCAAAATCCTTAACCCAGACCGAAGTCTTGGTATCTCAGAGCTGTGAGATTTCAGCCCCTCCATATTTTCGTATTCAAATAACTCAATCAATTCTTCACTAATTTTTTTAATTTTATGACAATAATATTTCAACTGTTTGAAATTATTTATCAAAGAATATATTTGTTATATATTTAATGAACTTTAATCACAAATTAGATTTAAATTTGAACAATGTTACACGTCTTGAGTCGGCCATTAGACAACAACTTTTTTTTTTGATTAAAAAAAAGTGTGATTTTTTGATATTTTCTTATTTTAACAAAAAAACGAAAAATGAAACGGCGCTGAGTAAGCAATGAGTTCTTTTATTTATTTTTTTTGTGATATTTGAATTTGAGGCTGTTCGGTATGATTTGAAAAAAACTGTTAAACTATTATGATTGTAAAAATGAAATGGAATATGGAAATATTTTTGATGAATGGAAAAGAGAATAAAAATTGGTTTTAATATTATTATTGAGAATATAGCCGACGTTACAGCATCAGGGACTATATTTTGGGTACCTTTTTGGTGGACAATGGTAAAATCCATATGTTGGAGTTTTAGTCTCCACCTAGCCAGACGACCACTCAAGTCTTTCTGTGACATAAGCCACTTCAGACTTGAGTGATCAGTCACAATTGTAAATCGGTGACCTTCAACATAGCCCCTGAATTTCTTCACACTCAGAATTGCCGCAAGACATTCAAGCTCAGAAACCGAATAATTTCGTTGAGCTTTGTTTAGTTTTTTCGACATGAAGGCTATCGGACACTCTTGTCCGTCTTTGTCGACCTGATATAATACGCTACCTACCCCTGTCAGACTCGCATCGCATCTAATAAAGAACTCTTTATTATAGTCAGGGTTTACTAATACCGGTGCTGTAGTCAGCAATCTTTTTAAATTTTCAAAAGCTGCTTACGCTTCCAATGTCCATTTCAATTTTCCCGAACTCTTCTTTAATAAATCTGTTATCGGTGATACCACGCTTGCATAATTTGGTATGAAACGTTGATACCAACCGGCCATTCCTAATAGACGTCGTATTTGTTTAACTGTAGATGGAGCTGGATACTCTGCTACAGCTCTTACCTTGTCAGGATCTGTTCGAAGACCATCTTCACCAACCAAAAATCCCAAGTATTTCACCTCTCTCAGAACAAATTTACTTTTCTTGAGGGTTATGGTTAACCCAGCCGCTCTTATCAATGAAGAGACTTTGGACAGCAATTCCATATGTTCCTAGAACGTGGAAGAGACTACCAATAGATCATCTAAATAAACAAAGACATTCTCGTGATATTGATGTGGTATCACACATTGTCTGGGGAGCATTGCACAATTCAAAGGGCATAACCCGGAATTGATACAATGAACGACCAGGCACGATGAAGGCTGTCTTGTCTCTAGATGCTTCTGCCAGAGGAATCTGCCAGAAAGCATCTTTGAGATCAATACTAGAAATGTACTTTGTGCTATTTAGACGACCTAGTAAGCCATCAATCAAGGGAAGTGGGTAAACGTCCTTTTTCGTTAGTGAATTGACACGACGGCTATCAATACATAATCTGTTTTTACAAGATTCTTTTTGTACCAGAACCACTGGCGAGCACCACGAACTGTTAGACTCTTCGATCACGCCCATTTGAAGCATTCGGTCGAGTTCGGCATAAACCTTTAGTTGAACAGCCGGCGATGTGGGATAATGCCTCTGTTTAACAGGTGCATTATCACCAACATCGATGACATGTTCAACCAAAGAAGTCTTTCCGAGCCCAGACACTTCAAATGACGGGAAAGAATCCTTGATCATATCCAGTTCTCGTTGCTGGTCAGTGGTGAGGTTGTGTGTATTTAAATTTTGTAGCTCTGTACGAGTCAGTTCACTAACAAAGGAAGGAACAATACCAAATTTCTCCCAGAAATCTATGCCCAGGTAGAGCTCTTCTCGTAAGCCAGGGACTTTATGAAACCGCATTGGTTTAGTGGAGCCATTCACAGTTATTGGAACCTCAATGTAACCTAAAATTTTAGTTGCAGTACCATCCGCCGTACGAATACACGAAGTGTATTTACGGTAGGTTGTACCTGATGATTCCAATAATTCCAAAGAATTTCTTCCAAGTATTGTGATTGACGCTCCACTATCCAATAATCCTGAAATATGTTTGTGCAAAATCCTAATTGTTAATCGCGGCCGAGGATCCTTTGTTTCTGAAAGGATAAATGAAATACATGCTTTGCGAAATAATTTCCTCATCCTCCAATATCTAATGTTACGTTCAAGATGTCTAAAATACGTTCGATGTAATGATGGGAAATTAAATGTGCTATGTGATTTTATTCAGGTTTCTTGAGTGGTGGCAGATCGTCCTGCGTCGCTACATCTCTCGTCGCTTTCTTCGGGCTCATTGGATGTTGAACCAAGGGCACCATCCCCGAAGCATGTACTCTCGGTCGATAGTTTAACGACGGGTGACAATAGGAACAATTTGCATAAATTACATCAGGCTTGTTGCACTTCCAGCAATATAATTTAATTCGGTTTTTTCGTGGGCAATCCGGAGTTCGGTGACCAGCCACACCACAACTGAAGCATACTATTGGTTGTCTGGACATTGATGGACAAGGTTGACTGTTATCAGATGTTATGCCAGGTTGCTGGAATATCCTTCTCTGTGTTGAATCCATCGCTTCAATATATCCATGTCGTTCTGGTTCAAGATCCACCTCATAATCATCCATATGCTGTAGCTCGCTAATTCTTAAATTTGATGTTCTGGTCGGAACTGGTGTGGACCACAAACATTTAAACTTCTGACATAAAGTCCGAAGTTCATCAATTGAATGTATTGTTGCTGCTAGTGTAGCATTTTTGAGCTCCACACTCAGTCCCTCCGAGCAATCTCCAACATTTCACGGTCAGCAAATGGACGTGCTAAGCGACGGTTCAACGAACCAACCTCCACTAAATACTCGTATACGCTCTCCTTTGACTTTTGTTTGCGGTTCAGAAGAACTCGCAAGATCGCCTTATCATCAGTGAGCGTACCGAAGGTTTGTAGGAGTCCCTCCCTTAACACTGGATAAGTCACCACGACATATTCATGAGTTAAGTTCAAATAGTATCTGTCGGCAGCACCCTTGAGGTACCGTGGAACGATAGACCTAAGGTCGTCCCAGTTCACACGGTCCCTCCTGGCAGCCGCCTCCACTATGTGAACAAACTCATGAACATCAGGAGAGTGACCATCTCCTGTGAAGGTTGGAACCCAATTTGAGTCATAACGACTCAAATTGTTCCTACGAATCTCTCGGTACTCCACTGGTGCTAACGCTGGAGCCGCGTCATGCCATACCTGAGGAGGTTGGTTGTATGGTGGTGGTGCTGTTAGTGGAGCTTGTGGATATAATGGTGGTGGTTGTACCTGTGGTACTGATGGATAATTTAATTGTAATTGTGGTTGTACCTGCGGATGTTGTTGAGACTGTTGTACCAACGCTGGATTGTTGTGTATTTGTTCAGCTTGGAACGATGGACCCAATTGTGATATTGCAAAGTCCTCCGCTCTCAAACCCGATTGCTGGAAATAAGCCGGTGGTAATTATTCTTACCGTCTTTGTTGTTGATGGTTTGGACGATTCAAACTATTTATTGTATCAGTTATTGGCTGTACTGGGATCGGAGTGGATCTCTCATCTGGCTGAAACGCAGGCGATACAGATGGTGCAGATGATACTCCTGGTTTATTCTGCATAATTGGACGTGTTGACAGCGATCCTATTATATCCCAAGCGCGTGACAATTGCGAGCTAGCGTAGGTGCGGGCTTCTTGCAAGTCATTGCGAGGACCCAACGTATTCATTCTACCCGTGTAATGCAACACTCGATTCGCCAAACCATCTAAGAAGGTCTGATTAATCGGTGGCTGTAGTCGTCGTACCTGATCCAAAACAAGTTGTGCTGCCTGCACCACCATTTGAGATTCAGCTACTAAGTCTCTCGCATGAGATACTGTTATTGGAACTGCACCATGATCTGCGTGGTTTCGCAGTTCCTCTGCCCAATTGACCCCCCCTGAAGTCCACACCCCGAACAAGACATTCGATTTGTAGTTCGCTGGGCTCCAAACCATAGAACGGATGGATAACGTTTATGTGGCTTGACATTTCGATAATAACTTTTGACAAAATTTAGAATTCCTACGAACAACAATAGTAAAACCAATTCCAAAAAAAACCAATATCACTGAAATAAGTGGATTTAGTACGCCCGGTAAAATTCGTCCGATGGAAATGAAAAAAATAAAAAACGCAAAGAATGAAAAAATAACGAACAACCCAATTCGAAAACACAAATTTTTTTTTGTAAAAACAGATTTAGTAAAACAACAAAAAAGAAATGATTGTTGTGCTCAACGTTGCTTGATTTTTTTACAAAAATACCTAAAATATTATTAAACAATAATATATAATTTATTTATTTCATTTCAGATATACTGAAATTTCAGAATTAAATATATACCTAAAATTATTTATTGACGATAGCACCTCTAAAAAATATTTATTTATTTTAAAAATTGAAAAATAAAAATATTTAAAAAAAGAGTGCTTATTTATTAGATGCACCGTCTTAGCTCAAATATTTATTTATTTTTTTAAAAAAAAAAAAGAATATTTATTTATATCTTGATGTAAAATTAATTTATTTAATTACCTAAAATTAACTAATCTAAAAAAGATTTATTTTATTTAATAAAATTATTTATTTATTTAATTTTCAAAAAAATTTGTTTTATTTATTTTATTTTTATTTAATAAGATAAGAGATTCCCAAAATCAAGATTCGTCTGGAGACAATTTAAAAAGTAAGTATGGCTACAATATCCATATTGTTTAAATCTGAATTCCCGCGTTCGCGAGCCCACTCCAACAATGCATGTGAGAACCGACTAGAAAAGCCCCTAACGACCAGATTCTACAGAACAGTTTCTCCCCAACCTAATAAAACAATCACAACTGTCACGGTTAGACCTTAGGTCCATTTCTACTGACCCAGTTGTGCTTGTTTAACCTAGAAATAAATTCCAACTAAACCTAATGCGAAAGTTGAAGAACGCTCCCGAGCACCAGACATCAAATCCTAAACTCCATAAAAAATTGTCTATTGCAAAGCTAAATGAAAAAATGGAAAAGTTGGTTGAATTTGTATAAGGTGAAGCCTCTGATCCTGAAAGCAAAGTATAATTGGTTCTTCTCTTCATTACACCGAAGAAGCCTCTGAGCAAAGAATGGTACTACTGGTTTGCACCTAAGTACAAACACAGCAACACCACTCCTCGTCCCTGAGAACTCCCTCGCTGAATGAAGAGAAGAAACCAATGTTCATCGATCGCATAACCCCGATGGCCATAGGCAACTTAAGAACGTCATCATCGTTAAGGGAAGAAGAATCATGGATGGCTTGTTAGCCCTACCGCTAAGAAAGAAATTTCTATTTATATTTACAAAAAAAACTATTTAAGAAAATTTACAACATGTTATATGTACAACAAATATACGAACGTATTTACACCAAAAATTATTTCCAAAATTATGTACATAAATTATTTTTTAAAAAAAAACTATGTACACCAATTGATACGCTAAAAAAAAAAATTCATAAAAAAGAGGTCGTATCCCAAAACGGTTTTTTTTTCTAATAAAAAATAACACGTACCCACTACGCTCCTACTCACCCGACGAGACGGAACTCTCCTCAACCAGCCACTGTGCGTAATCATGCATGGTTGATAGGAATTCCAAAGCCTCGCGCAAGTAGAACGCCCGCTGCATTTCCCGAGCTCTCCTTATTAACGTTCGCTCAGCCCACCGCCATCAAAGCCACCTATTCCCCCTATCCCGTCTACCCAGCCATGGTTCAAGTGATAGAGGTCTCTGGAACACACGTTCCCCAACCACAGGTTCCTCCATCACATGTTCCTCTATCATTTGTTCCTCTATCACTTGTTCCTCTATCACTTGTTCCTCTATCACTTGTCCAAGACTGGGTTCCGGTCCTGGTGGATCAGCTGGTGCCGGGTCGAGTGACCGTTCTTCACCATTCCATGGCCGTCCTCTGCTCCTCACTATACCTTCGCCTCTCTCCGTCCCAGATCTTGAGAACGCACCTCTCTTAAATGTGTACATAGCTTTATCTATGTATGTATTTATATAAATGTATATATCTATGTATTTATATAAATTTAAATTCCAGTCAAAAATTTGAAATGGTTTCCAAAAAAAAAAATCCAAACATTTGAATATTTATTAATAGAATTCAAAAATATAAACCAATTTCAAAAGATTGGCCAAAGAGTTATTAAAAAAAATTTAATTATAACTAGCTTCAAACTCTCAAATGAAAATTAATCAGGCTTAGTACAAAAAGGATAGAAAACCCCTATTCATTTACACGGATTATCCTATTACAAATAGTTAGAGTTTGATCTTGATTCACACCATTATCATTTGACGTTTCTCCTTATGTAAAAAAACTTATTCGTAGTTTTTATTATTAATCTATTTTAAATTATGTCTAATACTTCTTCCTTTTCCCCCAGATTGTTACAAACAATCAGTTTAAACCACTAAAAGGAAGAATAGATGTGAGATAAATATATAGTTAAAGAACTACTTGATTAATAAAGAATTTGTTCCAATTTTATCTTCATTAAAAATAAAATTACCAATCGACACAACATGTAAATAATCAAATTTTACCGAATTTGTCAAAAATAGAAAAAAACTTAATTTTATAAACTGAATAAAAGTTTCAGTTTTCCATACATACACACAATTCCCCACAAAAACCAAAAACCAGCAACTGGTTATCAAAACAAAAAAAAAAACTATTCCAAATTAATTTCAAAAAAATATAAATCAAAAAACCCGGTTTGACGGCCAACGCCCGAACCGACTTTTTATTAGATTCACTACACCCTAAACAGGTTTTAAAAACACCAATCACAAAAATCAAAGCCGTTATAGTTAGTAAGGTTCGGTTTTTGTTTCGCGCCAAATCTTGTTATTGTTGCCGTGATTGAACTTTTAATGACCAAAATACCTTCTACTACCGGTTCCTACCAGGAATCTTGATGTGGGAATCTCTTGTTATCGAAAAGTACTTATTTTAGCATTCCTCAGAATGCAATCAAAAATTTAAAATTAGAATTTATAAATAATTTACATAAAAAAATTAAACTTACAACTATTCTTTTTCTTCTTTTCCAAAATTTAATCGTCCTACCATGTAATCTCCGGTTTCCAAAAACAGAACTTCTTTATATATTTTCCGATTTCCAGGTCCAATGTTTCCAGATATATTTTCTCTTTTACCAAAACCAACTTTTCTACGTGTAATTCCTGCTCTCCAAAAACAGAATCCTTCAACTGTATAAATTTCCCCCTTCCTTCCAAAACCAAATTTCCAATATCGTTTTCGTTATCCAGAACACGGAAATTGACATTACCACCTTGTGATAGCGGATGATTTATACGATAAAAACACAAAACTGTTTATTTACTGTGCATTACTGGCACCTATCTTTTATTTAATTCTTTATGTACTTGTCCATAAAATTTTAACTTCGTTTTTCTTTCTTTATCAATTAATAATTATCTTTTTATATTTCAAGGCACAGTTTACACCAAACGAAACTAGCAGATTAACTATAAGCCAAATTCTTTTCCAACTTGGATATTTCTTATAGTATATAAACAAAACTTAGAATACCTTAGTATTCATTTTTACCTTTCGGAAGAAAAGAAAAAACCTATGATTTTAAATATTGGTTTATTTTAATCACTACTTCCAAACAAAAACAAGAAAAGAAGAAACTTGTTCTTTTTATTCTCAAAAGCAGAATGTGAATGATCAAAAATAATTGAATTGCAAAAAATGTGTTTTTTTTGACGTTTCATATTTTAACAAAAAAAACAAAAATGAAACAGCGCTGAGTAAGCAATGAGTTCTTTCATTTATTTTTTTGTGATATTTGAATTTGAGGCTGTTCGGTATGATTTGAAAAACTGTTAAACTATTATGATTGTAAAAATGAAATGGAATATGGAAATATTTTTGATTGAATGGAAAAGAGAATAGAAATTGGTTTTAATATGATTTATGATCCGACGTTACAATCTTTTGCTTTTTCTTAGTTTTGAATATTCATATTCAATGAAAAAAAAAATAAAGCAAATCCATGAATATTTTTTTCTTGTCCTTTTTTGAATATCTTTGTTCATAATCATTTTTAATCATATTTTCGTTTGAGAAAAGATGTTCAAAAAGTTGATCTTAATTGAAAAAGATTGAGTATTATCACTCATTTTTTGTTTTGTTTTGATTTTGAATTGAGGATCTTACATCTTTTTTCAAATTGATGCTCGTCGGATCTTTTTTCATATATTTTGTTGAAGAAAAAGAATGAGTTTCATCAAATTGAATTTTTTCTTATTCAGATATTGATGATTGTTGTTTGGTAAAATAGAAAATATTTTATAGAATAAAAATTTAGGTTTATGGTTGTTTCTGTTTGTTGTTTATTAATCTTATTATTTAGTTTATTCGAATAAATGGACCTTTGTGAGTATATACAGGACTGCAAAATCATTAATTATTTTTAATGATTTGGTTTGAGATTTTGTTAATATCCAATTATGGCTTTGGTTTTCCTAAATGATAAGTTTTGTTTGTGGTTTGATTTTTCGAAACAATAAATATTGGTTTGGTTTCAATTTTAGGACAAGTTTTGAGTTTGGGTTCGGTTTTGGTTTTTATAAATGATAAGTTTCGGTTTTCACTTTTAAAAACCGAAATGTTATTGTTTGGGTTTTCGTCAGACAATTTATTAAAAGTTACATTATTTGTTTTAAACCATTCCCATATTTAAGAAAAAATGCCGAGTCAATTAATAATGAGTAGAAAGTGTTTCATTTCATCGCGTAGCGCCAAGTACATTTAAAGAACCAATGGCAAGACGGATATGAAGTTTTCTACCGAGGTTTTATAACTATTTTTTTTCGAATTTGGTTTTGGCTTGATGATTTTTAAAATGTGATATCGGTTACAGTTTGATAATTTTTAAAATGTGGTTTTCGTTTTGACGATTTTACTTCGGTCTGAAAGACCTAAGTATTGCATTCATGAGCAAAAAGTGAAATTCTTACCCCCACTTTTTTGGTATTTTTTGACGTTTTAGGACCTACTGATTCTAAAAAAGCAAAAAAAAAATGTATGTCTGTCTGCCGGCCGTCATTAACGAAATCTAGAAAACCACTGGAGGGATTTCAAACATTTTTTTTTCTAAAATTAGGTATACTCAAGGGACAGGTCCGAAAGGACACTGTTTTCGATATTGTACCGGAAGTGTGTCAAAAAATCATTAAGTGTGTCAGAAATAGCAAATTTCATATTTTTGGCTTAAAAAACGTTCATTTTAAGTAATTACTGATTTCGAGTAGGAACATTGAATTTGGAGAAATCTTGATGGTAGGGATTGGTATGTGAGATCAAAAACTAGATCTTTGCATTAGAAGTTTGTCAAAAAAATTTTATCAAGTGTGTCAAAAGAAAGATTTTAATTTTTTTACCCAATTTTTGGAAAAAAATTTAGCTGTTTTATGAAGGAAATGCAATTGAACATGTAATTGGACATGGAAATTTTTGAATATGTTATAGTTTTGAAATATTTTTGGAATTTTGAAAAAAGATTGTATTTTTGATTTTGTAATAGTTTTTGCAATGTTTTTGAAATTTTGGAAAAAGGTAGAATTTTATAATTTTATATATATTTTTAAGAATTTTGAAAGAAGTTTAAATTTTTGATTTTGTAAGAATTTTCGGAGTATTTTTAGATTTTGGATTTAGAATTTAAATTTAAATTTAGAATTTTGAAAAATTTAAAATTTTTGATTTTATTATAATTTTTGGAATTTAGAAAAAAAGTTTCAATTTTTGATATTGTTATAATTTTTGCAATATTTTTAGACTTTTGGAAAAAGTTTGAATTTTTAAGAATTTTTGGACTATTGGTCATTAAGAAAAAGTTTAAATATTTCATTTTATTCTCATTTTCGCAATATTTTTGGAATTTTGAAAAAAGTTTGATTTTATTTAATTTTTACAATATTTTTGGAATTTTGAAAGAAATATGAATTTGTGATTTGGTAATACTTTCTCGAAATAAAAACAAAATACACATACTTTAACAAAGAGCTATGTTTGATGTACTAGGTCATTCAATAAGTCCGTAGGATGACACATAGATGGCGTTACTAGAATTTTTTCCATATGATTTTTATTTAGGACTAACCTTCAAACGATACGTGTATAAATTTGACAGCAATCTGACTATTTATTCGTGAGTTATAGCATTTTGTGTGAAGCAACTTTTGTTTTTGAAAAAAATGGAAAAAAGTGAATTTCGAATTTTAATAAAGCATTGCTTTTTGATGAAAAAAAATACAGTGGAAACCAAATAATGGCTTGATAAACATTATCCAAACTCTGCTCCATCGAGACAAATGGTAGAGAAGTGGATGGCTGAATTTAAATGTGGTCGTACCAGCACAAAAGATGCAGAGCGCAGTGGACGCCCAAATGAGACTGTTATTCCAGAAAACATAAAAAAAATCCACAAATTGGTTATGAACGGTCGCAAATTGAAGGTGCACGAAATAGCTGACATTGTAAAGGTAACAGATGGTAGTGTTTTTACCATTTTACATGAAGATTTGGGTGCCGCGTGAGCTCACAGTCGACCAAAAACAACAACGAATCGAAGCTTCGGAGGAGTCTTTGGCACTGTTAAACCGCAATAAAAGGGAATTCTATCGTAGATATGTGACAATGGATGAGACATGGCTTCACAATTACACACCAGAATCCAGTCAGACAGTCAGCTGAGTGGACAGCAGTCGACGAACCGAATCCAAAGCGAGCAAAGACGCAACAGTCGGCCGGTAAGGTGATGGCGTCTGTATTTTAGGATACGAACGGAATAATATTCATCGACTATCTCCAAAAAGGAACCACCATTAACAGCGAGTATTACTGTGAACTTTTGGATCGATTGAAGGCTGAAATCGCAAAGAAACGGCCACATTTGCAAAAGAAAAAAGTGTTGTTTCACCAAGCTAATGCACCGTGTCACAGATCGATGAAAACGATGGCAAAATTGAATGAATTGGGCTTTGAATTGCTTACCCACCCACCATATTCTCCAGATTTAGCCCCCAGCGACTTTTTCCTGTTTTCAGATCTCAAGAGAATGCTTGCTGGAAAGAAATTTAAGTCCAATGATGAAGTAATCGCTGAAACTGAGGCCTATTTTGACGAGAAAGAGAAATCGTACTATAAAAGTGGTATAGAAAAGCTGGAAAATCGCTAGTACATCGCTGCCCAAAACTATAAAAACAATAACTTTGGTTGTTTGTCTTACACAAAGGGCTCAAGCTCATTTGGTAAGAACTCAGATGATAGACTAAAATATCATTTTAATTGTAATCAAGAAATTAAATAAACATATTTCTTAATTTCCAAATTTGTTTTTATTTGATACGTTTCGATGATTTTTTGTCATCCTTCTCAATCAATCTACAAATTCTAGAAAATACATTGGAATGGAATTATTTTTATGTTATTGAATAGTATATTCTTGTATGAGCTAGAATGAAGGCAATTCTTCACGAGGATGAAGTTTCCCGGAACGAGCGTAGCGAGTGGAGGGAATCATCCGAGTGAAGAATTGCCTTCATCCTAAGCGAATACAAGATACTATTTTATCCACGATATTTGTTCAAATAATTTCATTCAAGTTTTCCTGTAAACGTTTATATCGCAATATTGAAATATTTCTATAAAAATAAAAACAAAATAAAAGTTGTTTGTTTATTTGGGTTATCGTCTTTGGTTCTATTTGATTGTTTGTGTTTTGTGTTTTATTTTATATGTATTGTTCGTGTTTTATCTCGTTTATATTACTATACCAACAAATCAAGTTTTTAATTTGTTAGGGGAATCTTGAATAAATAAAGCGTAATAAAATAAATAAAAAAGAATTTGATATATAAAAAAGGAATGAATACAATTACAATGAAAGATATACGCATGGAAAGTATATATTCTTTAGTAGTCGTGGATAAAAATAATTTTTGTTTTTTGGAATTAATCTAAATTATAATGGTTACTAAGGTAAAAAACTTACAATATTTTTCTAAATGTGTAAAAGACGTTGTTCACTATAAATTATTGTATTATGTCAGGTTAATTAAAATCACAAAGACAAGAAACACAATAAAAAGAATTTTCTAAATTATCAAAAACGAGAAGAAACTGATACATTTAAACTAATTAGAGATTAAATAAATATGATTAAAAATTAAAAATTAATTGTAATAATTGATAAAAAGAGTTTAGAGGTCAATGATCTTTTTCCAGAGTTATATCTATTTTTTTTCTCCTTTTTAGGTAGATTTCATATAAAAATCTACCTATTGCAATGGGCTTCATCTCGGAATTTCGGAAAAATTTTTGTGCCAAACGACTATATATGATAAGCGGAGACAAAAAAACAAAAAAAAAAAAATTTATATATATATATATATATATATATATATATATATATATATATATATATATATATATATATATATATATATATATATATATATATATATATATATATATATATATATATATATATATATATATATATATATATATATATATATATATATATATATATATATATGTATATAAACCATATGAGATATAACGAAAACGACCGGCCCTCTCACGGTCGCATTTGTTGAGGTAGATCAAAAAAATTTTCTGTACTTGTGTGTTTTAATAATATCTTGGACAAGTTTGTGAATCAGCAAAATCCGACACGTGGTTAAGAAACTAGAGGCTTTTTTCTGAAAAAAATTGATTTTTTAAAACCGTTATAACGGCCGTTTGGATTATAATATTTCAAAAAATTTAACAAATTTAGAATCTTTGGAATCTTTTTTATCAATTTGTTTTAAATCTAGACCTCTGCAGTTAAAGGTTCCTGAATGAGCGGCTCCAACAAAAAAGTTTGCAAAAAAAAATTTTTTTTTGAAACAACTGGCACTCTCACGGTCGCATTTATAAGGCCAGATCAAAAAACCTTTTCTAAAAATGTGCGTTTTGTAATATGTTGGACAAGTTCGTAAATCAGCCCAATCCAACACATGGTTAAGAAACTAGAGGCTTTATACTAGAAAAAAACTCTGTTTTTTAGATCCGTTATAACGGCCGTTTGGATTCTAATACTTTTAAAAACTTCACAAATTTAGAATCTTTGAAACCTTTTTAATCAGTTTCTTTCAAAAAAAAGACCTCTGCAGTTGGAGGTTTCTGAGTGAACGGCTCCAACAAAAAAGCTTGTAAAACACAAAATGCGTTTGAATCAACCGGCGCTCTCACGGTTGCATTTGTGGAGCCAGATCAAAAAACTTTCCTTAAAAATGTGTGTTTTATTAATATCTTGGACGAGTTTGTAAATCAAAAAAAATCTGACACATGGTTAAGGAACTATAGGCTTTATACTAGAAAAAAAAGTGGTTTTTTTAATCCGTTATAACGGCCGTTTGGATACTAATATTTTTAAAATCTTCATAAATTTAGAATCTGTGGAAACATTTTAATCCGTTTCTTATAAATATAAACCTCTGCAGTTAGAGGTTTTTGACTTGTTGGCTTCAACAAAAAAGTTTGCAACAATCCCCAATTACAATTTCCAAAAACCTTATAACAGTCAATGTCAACCTCATAACAGTCAAAAAATAAAAGATTTGAATAGAAAAAATTAATTTTTTTTTCTTAGAAATAAACTATTTTGATATTTTGCAGTAATTGCACGACATATGATATAGAGTAGGTTTGTGTCATAAATTATCACACACATGTTCTGTGGTAGATTTAATATTTGTTTGTTGCAAAATTGGATACATATAATTTTGCTTGTAGGTAGCTAATTTTCTTTTTAAATTTGTTCGATATCTGTTTGAAATTAGTTTGTTTTGTTTAAACTAATCTGATACATCAGATTCTACTGGCACACAAAACTGTCTGATCTCGAAATCTACCTATTTCTAGCGGATATACGTGCCGCTTGGACTTTTTTTATTATTATGTTTTTTCTCTCATTGGAATCAAGATGTGTAGGTATTTTTTCGGGTTACCTTTTGATGATTCATCACTATTTCAATCATTTGGGCATAAGATTTGCTAAGATTTTCCGTATCCATTCTGAAATTTACGGCTTTTTTATTTGCACTTATAAATAGCATTTCTTTTATGGTACGTTTGGTTTTATTACGGTCAAAGGCCAGAATTTTTGGATCATCAAAATCAAAGCTGTGTCCAGTTTGGATCGAATGTTGAACCGCAGCAGTTCCCTGGAGGCTTACATGTTTTTGTTTACTGTCAAGTTTGTGTTGTTTCATTCTGGTTTTAAGTTTTTGACCGGTCATCCCTACATAAGAACCATCACAATTATTGCATCTTATTTCATAAATTAGATTTGTTTTCTCCGTTTTTGTCGTGGAGTTCTTGTTGGTGGTGTAAATTTTGTTGACACTTTTTTCAGTTTTGAAACCAATGCCTAGTGCGGGGTTATTGTATGTGAACAATTTTTTTAAATTTTCTGTTAATCCATTGACGTAGGTCATGCCAAAAAATATCCTGTCTTCATTTGTGGAAATTGGTTGTGTGTGTTGAGGACAGGTTTGCCTTAGTTTTGTATTATAATATTATTTTTTATAATTATTTCCAATGGTCAGGTAGAGTTTACAAACAAAAAAAAACGTTTAACTATAGGAGGTTGCACATCAACAATCTTGGCTGATTTTGTTCTAACAGACATCATTGAACAAGCGGTATCAGAAAGCGGTTTTGAACCAACACTGTTGGTAAAGTATGTTGATGACATCCTTCTCATTGGACCACAAGATGAAATTGAAAACACCTTCAACATATTTAACAACATAAACAAAAACATAAAGTTCACACTTGAACATGAAAACAATGGAAAACTGCCGTATCTAGACATGCTTATAATCAAGAATGATAATAACACTATATCAACCAACTTTTATCAAAAACCCACTAACTCAGGTAGAATACTAAATTATGAATCGAAACATCCATCTTTCCAAAAAACCAATTTAGCCTACTCATTCATATCCAGAGTGCTCACCCTTAGCTCTAAGGAGTTCTACGAAGAAAACAAAGTAATAGTTCAAAAACAGCTCAACTCAAACGGATATCCAACGCAATTAATCAAAACTCTAATAAAAAAATATTATAATACAAAACTAAGGCAAACTTGTCCTCAACACACACAACCAATTTCCACAAATGAAGACAAGATATTTTTTGGCATGGCCTACGTCAATGGATTAACAGAAAATTTAAAAAAATTGTTCACATACAATAACCCCGCACTAGGCGTTGGTTTCAAAACTGAAAAAAGTGTCAACAAAATTTACACCACCAACAAGAACTCCACGACAAAAACGGAGAAAACAAATCTAATTTATGAAATAAGATGCAATAATTGTGATGGTTCTTATGTAGAGATGACCGGTCAAAAACTTAAAACCAGAATGAAACAACACAAACTTGACAGTAAACAAAAACATGTAAGCCTCCAGGGAACTGCTGCGGTTCAACATTCGATCCAAACTGGACACAGCTTTGATTTTGATGATCCAAAAATTCTGGCCTTTGACCGTAATAAAACCAAACGTACCATAAAAGAAATGCTATTTATAAGTGCAAATAAAAAAGCCGTAAATTTCAGAATGGATACGGAAAATCTTAGCAAATCTTATGCCCAAATGATTGAAATAGTGATGAATCATCAAAAGGTAACCCAAAAAAATACCTACACATCTTGATTCCAATGAGAGAAAAAACATAATAATAAAAAAAAGGAGAAAAAAAATAGATATAACTCTGGAAAAAGATCATTGACCTCTAAACTCTCTTTATCAATTATTACAATTAATTTTTAATTTTTAATCATATTTATTTAATCTCTAATTAGTTTAAATGTATCAGTTTCTTCTCGTTTTTGATAATTTAGAAAATTCTTTTTATTGTGTTTCTTGTCTTTGTGATTTTAATTAACCTGACATAATATAATAATTTACACATTTAGAAAAATATTGTAAGTTTTTTACCTTAGTAACCATTATAATTTAGATTAATTCCAAAAAACAAAAATTATTTTTCAATAACATAAAAATAATTCCATTCCAATGTATTTTCTAGAATTTGTAGATTGATTGAGAAGGATGACAAAAAATCATCGAAACGTATCAAATAAAAACAAATTTGGAAGTTAAGAAATATGTTTATTTAATTTCTTGATTACAATTAAAATAATATTTTAGTCTATCATCTGAGTTCTTACCAAATGAGCTTGAGCCCTTTGTGTAAGACAAACAACCAAAGTTATTATAAATTATAGACTAAAACACATCTTAAAATTTAAATTTATTTAATTTTTACGGTTGTGTTAAACATTTATAAAAAAATATAAAAACAATGTCCTCATATAAGTTTTATGCCGAAAACTTTATCAAAATGCTTAACCAAAATCGAAGTCTTGATATCTCAGAGCTTGAAATTTCAGCCCCTCCATATTTTTGAATATGGTTTTGTTTTAATGAGGTTGGTTTTTTCGGTTTTGGTTTTGCAATAGCTGTTTGCATATCTGTTTATGTTACTATGTTGATGAGTGGTTGATTTACAAATTCTACGAATTACAAAAATCAAGATTTTAACAAATATTGATATGTCAATTTGGCGATTTCCTTGTAACTAATTCAACAATGAGTGAATGTATTTGTTGGGAAATAATATTAGAAGTTAATACACATAGGCAATGTATACCCAAGTGTGTTAAGAAACCATTAAATCATATGCACATAATTTAGCTGACAGTTAAAATCGTAGTCACCTCACCTCCATTATCTAAGAATTGAGTTACAGATGCTATTTTGATGCTAAGTGGGGTAATGGATAGTCAAAATGCTTAATAATAAGTAAGGTTACGTCAGCTTACCAAAACGGCTTCTATAGTCGTAAAGCTAACCAACTAATTACATACACAAATAAAATTAAATTTATGTTGATACATGTTACCGTTGAAATTATTTTTGCATTTTTTAAGTTTTATTTATTTAGCGTATGGTTTTTATGACAAATTAAAAAATAAAACTTAAAAAAGGTAGATTTTTCTATAAAATCTACCTAAAACAAAACATGAGTACACATTAAATGAGCTTACAATCAATTTGATTGCGCCTCTTTAGTTAAAAAGTAAAAATATTTGAACATTGGGTAGTATATTTGAACATTAGATGTTTACATCGAGTGAGTCTATCCATGTTACTACATCGGGCGTTGCTAAATGGATGTCTGCGATGTTGCCATTGTATCGTCGAATTGGACACTAAGTTGCAATGTTGTTATGTTTTATGGTTTGTTGTGGAGCTCCACAGTCACATTGAGGGGACTCTGAAATGCCACACTTGTAGAAAGAATCAGCACAACGTCCATGATTCGTTCTTATTCGGTTTAGTGTAGTCCAGGTATGACGTGGAAAATCGAAACCAGGAAACCGGCGAGTATGGTCACCGTAATATTCGTGCAAGGGTAACGTGATGTTGTTGGCTACCTTTTTATGTTCACGCATAAGCGCATGTGAGCGTCTGAGTGCAGGGTGGTCATTTTGTAGTGTTATCTCACTAGGTGAGATAAATAGTGAGATAAAAAAATTATGTTTAAATGATTTCTTTTATTTAATATAATCGATCAAAGACAAATATTTTATCTCACTTTTTATCTCACCTAGTGAGATACCACTACAAAATAACCACCCAGGTGGGGCGATATTGCTTAATACAGGAGCCAAGGGAAAGGAGTAGACCTGATAGTACCACTATAGTACGCATCGTGGCATGCAGCTGGCAGTCAACTTTTTCAGTATGTGTGCTATTCAACTAGACTGGTGCGCCATACTCAGCCACTGAGTAAACCAGACTTAGAGCAGTTGTGCGGCGGGTAGCTTGAGTAGCACCCCATGTCGAGCCTGTCAGTTTGTGCAATATACTGTTTCTCGTTTTAAGTTTTTTTGACGTATTCTCTAGGTGGAGTTTAAAAGAAAGAGTTCTATCGAGAGTAATGCCCAGGTACTTTGGCTGTTGATTGTATTTAATGACAGTGCCGTTAAATGACACTGATAGTTCGTGTTTTGCCAGTTTGTTGTTTAGGTGGAAACAAGGACTCTCGGTTTTACTTAGATTAGGAAATAAACTCCACGTTCGAAAATAGTCATTCATTATTGCCAGGTCAGTTGAGAGCAAATCTTCCAAGATACGCATGTCTTTATTTTAAATGTGGCCAGGGCCCAATCATCAGCGTAACCAAATTTCTTTGATGTTGTGTCAGGAATGTCATGAATGTACAAATTAAAAAGTAATGGCGCCAGGACGGAACCCTGTAGTAAACCATTGTTGAGCATTTTGGACCTACTACAGGAATTATTTAGATGGACTTTGAATACACGATTACTCAGCATGTTGTTAATTAAACGCGAGATGGTGCTACAAGGTATTGTATTGAACAACTTATATATAATCCCAATTCGCCAGACCGTGTCATATGCTGCAGTGAGATCGATGAATACTGCGCCTGTTTTTAATTGTTTTTGATACCCAGCTTCGATGTAGGATGTTAAAGCGAGCAGTTGGTCAGTGCAACTGCGATTGGGACGGAAGCCAGCTTGTTCGAATGGGATCTGGTCATTCAGTATCGGAGCGATACGGTTGTATATGAGCCGTTCTGACAATTTGTAGCAGGTGCTCAAAAGGGCAATTGAACGGTAGCTTGCTGGTTCATTAGATGGCTTACCTGGCTTAAGTATCGCTATCACTTTTAAAGTCTTAAAATGTTTTGGGAGATTGCCGGTTTCTAGTAGTCCAACATAGTAGTCCAACTAACAGCTGTTTACAATTTTGACAAATGGATTTTTTGAAAACCCAAAATAAATGTTTTTTCAAGCAATTCAAATGATTTTGGGTTGTGTATAAGTTGTTTTTACTATATGGTTATTTAAATTATTATTTTGATATTTTAGTGCTATAAAAATATTATATTTACGATAGATTTAACTACAATTCTCACACACAGGCGAATTGTTTTTTTGTATACGCGTGCCAGGTATACAAAATATTTTTTGTAACACATGCATAAAAAATATGTAATTTTGTACTAGAATAAAATACAAAAAAAAACTTCTTTTCCGCACATATGACCACAAAATATTTAGTGCACGGGCTAGCACGCCGCATGCATGTGAGATTTGTAGTTAAATCTATCCATATATCTATCTATATATAATATTTTTATAGCACTAAAATATCAAAATAATAATTTAAATAACTTACCATATAGTAAAAACAACTTAAACACATTGCATCATTTGAATTGCAAGAAAAAACAATTCATTAAGGTTTTAAAAGTTCACAATTTTGACAGCTCAGTTGGATTACTATGTGTTTTTTAGTTGGATTCTTATGTTTATTGTTTCGAGGTAGTATAACTTACAACTATTACAACGAAGATGGCGCAGTTTAGTTATTTAAAAACCTTAAATTTGTTTATAACTTTGTTAAATAAATGCTTAAATGAACAATTAAATAAATATTTATAAATTTTATGCACTTGTTACAAAAAAAAGTGTGTATTACTAGTGCGAATGCGTTTTCCAAACGCGAGTTATTTGCCGCACTCCCTGCGGTCGTGCGGCAAATTAACTCTTGTTTAGAAAACGCATTCGCACTGTAATGCAATCTAGTATTATGGTCATATGTGCGGAAAAGTAGATTTTTCTTTTATTTTATTCTAGTACAAAATTGAATATTTTTTGTGCATGTGTTACAAAAAAGGTTTTGTGTGTTGTACAGTTACAAAATATATGTAAACATTTTCTTGAGTATTATGTTATCGATACCAGATGTGTTTTATTATATTTTAGTTTGGACAGCGCATTTCAACATTCTCTTTTTTGGGTTCGTCTTCATGTATACCTATACAATGCACGAATAACTATTATTGGTTGCACAAACGCATTGCTGCTGGCCACTCATGTTAAGAAGTTTCTCAAAATAAAAGTATCTGTTTTATTTTAAGGTCAAGAAGAGGTACCTATTTTCATTTTGAATATCATTTAACCTGTTGAAGTTACTTTTTTACCTGTTGAAATTACTTCATTTATGCTTTTTTTGGAAGATTTTAACCTTCTCATACTTTCATTCCATCATTGCTTCTTACGTCTACACTTTTAATCTGCTTGCTTTGAAAGTTTATAGTTCTTCATTATTGACCTGGTGTTTGGTTCTTGTAGACATTTAAGATATCAATCTATTTCGTACTAGATATCATCAAGACCGACGGCTTAGCAATCATTGCGTAAATAGAATGTATCGACGTCTTCATAGATAGTTTCTGACTACAACAAATGTTTGAAATGTTTCGACAGGTCTCTATACCATTCTTTATCGGTGGGATGTTAAAACCTTTCTGTTGATTGAAATTGTTATGTCTGGGTTTGAAAAAGTGGAACCCTAGTATAGCACATACAAGAAAATGGTTTCTGCCAATGTACGCCACTCTAAAGGATCGCACATTCAGAACGCTCACCGAGAACCATAATGAAGTCTCGTGTTGGTGTTGATTTCCTAACCTCTTCAAGTGCTATGAAGAAACCGATTTTTTCGTCGACGGAAAATGCACCGTAATAAGACAAATATTGTTGTATGTTCCGCGTATACGCGTAGATAGAAGATCTTCATTGATCGGAACGAATATTTTCACGAGTTTTTGAATGCGTTCATACGGCAACCAGTGAATACGGAAACCAGGATCAAATTCTCTTTGAGAATTATTACCACTGCTTTATATAGAGAGTGACTATCTAAATCTTGTTTAGCTTATTGGTTGTTTTATTTCTTGAAAAGCGATGATACCCATTCTGTAAATTTCAGTCTCTGTTTTTAGAGCCACTTTAGAGTGTTCTGTTCTGTTCAGATTATATACACGTTCCATTCACGTTTTCCAACTCATTCGCTTTCCAGTTAGCCTGAAATAAATTTAAGTTATCGAAGGTCATTAAATAGGTTATATAAAGTTTAATTTAAAAAAAATATACATGCACTATATACATATATATATATATAAACTAAATGAATCAATTGGACTTAAACATTTCCCCGTATAAAGATACTTAAATTTCTCTTTTGGTCGTTATTCAATAATAAAAAATACAATACGGCTATCAATGATATAATTACTGCTTATACTTTTTGAAGATATTGCATTATGCTGACCATAAAATTATCAAATACGAGTTTGTAAGAGTGAATACTGTATATATTGATATGAGTGTGTATATTAATTTTACTCATTTTTAAATATTATAAATCAATTGAGAACAAGGTTTCCTATTTCGGTACTTCGATTTCTAAGTAGAATGTACAGAATTATGGTTAAGGTCATTGTCAACATACACTCGAATCGAAATTTTTTTAGGTAACAGAAGTATTGTTGAATCCCTAAAAAATATAGTGTAGTTTAACTAAATATAGCGAAGTCAGAAAATTAAGGCCACAAAAAGATTTATCTTGTCTATGGTCCTGAATATACCATACCGTACAAAGTTTCATATCATTGTGCTTGTAGTTTTTATGGCTGGTAAGTTGTTATCCACATATTTACAAACATTAATTCATGTCGGGTTTTAATGTATCCTCTTAAAAAATCATGTAAAGGTGTACAAGATGTTTAAAATATTAGCGGGAACACTCTAGTAACAAATTCTCATTGCTTAAATTTTAGAAAATTATATTTTCATTTCACCCAACTCAAGAATACTAGGTAGTACTATGTAATGTATGTTGTATTGTATAAGTATAAGTTGAGACTTTCAATAAAATTAATTAGCTCAATTGGAGTGATGTTTTGGGGTAGTGGAAGTGTTAGTCTTCTATGACCAAGTTGGTTGTATCTGTGCCAAGAGAGTTCAGGACAGTAGCAGAATCTACACCTGTGGGAAACAACAAGGCCCATTTTGTTAAGATGGTGGTTTAAAGGATTATGTCCAGTAACGCACCACGTTAAAAGTCTTAGAGACTCTCTGTTTAAGTCGACTGTTTTTAAGGGTGAAACAGGGAGGTTACCTAGAAACTTCTTGGAGTGTATTATAGTCCCTCTCTGCTTCTCCATAGTTTAGCATTTTGTTCCTGTTTCCATGTTTGCATTGTGCTTTTGAGCGAACTCTTGGCCATTCCGAAGCATGGTTCCGGTCCAACAAACTTTTTATTTGCACCTTGCTTTGCTAAAGCGTCAGCAAGAGCATTTTCTTGTATTCCTGTGTGGTTGGGTGCCTACACAAGTGTGACTCTATTATTGCTGGAGACTTTTAGGCGATTTTGATAGAATTCCCATACCAGTTTTGAATCAAAGCGCGTAGATTTTAGTGCCAAGAGTGCTGGTTGGCTGTCAGAGATAATATATAATTCAAAAGTTATTTCGAATTGCAAAATTCAAGTGATTTCCAATATGTACTTAAGCTTAATTGTTCTCAAAAACCAATCTGAAATTAAAAATTCCCCTAATGTTGTTTATATTTTTCCTAACCAAAAATATAACAACATATTGACTTTACGTCAGATATTAAGTTTCGCATTGATTGGCAACAATCAATAATGACTTTACACTCGTGACTTAGGATGTTGATTAGAATGTTGACTTAGATGTTAACGAAATATTCTCTCATCCTATGAATTCACACATCGTAATATCTAGAAATTTAATACAAAAAATACCAAAGAAATATAATTCAATATTTTGGTATTGCCTTTCATAGCACATAGCAAAGCGCAACTGCTAATGGAAAAAATTTCGGCTTGAAATATGGTTGTTGTGGTGCCTAAGGCAACCGTTCGGTTTGTTCTAGGACCGAACACTCCTGCTCCCGTGCCCACATTGGCTCGAGAACCATCTGTGTACCAGATGCTGGCGTTATATGGCAGTGACCATATGTAGTTTTTAATACGATGTATGGCCAATATCTTGACATCAAAGTGGCTGTCCAAATCTATTGTTTTTGGAATACTATCCATACATATGGTATGTATGCAGTTCAGCTTGTAATTCAGCAAGGATTTTAAGGTGTCCGGTTAGATTGCTCGGCTTAAACCCTTCTGTGAGCTGCAGTCTATGAACGCTCAACACCGCTATAGATTTTACATGTAGATGCAATGGAGAAAGCTTTAGAAGAATCTCCATTGCTGACGTTGGTGTGGTTTTGAAGGCACCTTTCGCACTAAGACACACAAGCCTTTGTATTTTTGTAAACATATTTTGAGCAGTTATTTGGCGCGTTTCAGGTCACCAAACTAAAGCTGCATATGTTAGAATCGGTTTTATAATACTTTGGTGCAACCAAAGTATCATTTTTGGGCCAAGACCCCATGTTTTCCCAAACAGGTTTCTGCATGTGAAGAAAACTTTGTTTGCCCTATCGGAGATATATTTAAGGTGTGAGTTCCTCAGCCAGTTCATCAGCCACCATTAGCCAAAGCAGTGGAGAGAGCACACCCCCTTGCGGGCAGCCTTTAGATGCACTAACAGTCACTGAATAATCACCTAGTGTAGCCGTTATCTTCCGACTCTGTAGCATCTTGATAATCCACGCAATGATATGCGGATTTATGTTTTTCTTTGTGCGGTCATTTCAATGATAGCATTGAAGTGGACATTGTCAAAGGCTCCTTGTATGTCCATAAATGTACATACAAGTGCCTCTTTGTAGTTTAGGGTGCTCTCAATTTCTTTCACCATTTTATGCAACACCGTTTCAGTAGATTTCCTAGTCTGATAGGCGTGCTGGTTAGAGTTGAGAGGGTTTTTTTTAAGACATACATGACGGATGGGATAGTCCAACATCTTTTCCATTGTTTTTAATAGAAAAGATGTAAGACTTATGGGTCTGTATGATTTGGCTTCATTTGGTTTTTTTCCTGGTTTGGGTATAAAAACAACTTTAGTTTCTCGGGAATGTAAGCAAGGCGAAAGCTTGCTTTGAACAAACGCATGGGATATGGAAGGATGATTGTTAGACCCTTTTGCAGAAATACCGGAAAAAATTCCATCACCTCCAGGAGATTTATACGGACCGAAGATTCTATAGCCCATCTCGCTTTGTTGGGGGTGAAAATTGTGTTGGCTAAATGATCTGCAGTACTTTTAGTTACAGGATCTAGAAGATGTACGTTTTCGTTGGCATTATCTTCCGTGCTTCATTCTATTGAGCCCGGAAAGTGGGTTTGAACTAAAGTACCGTGTCTCAATGCAGTTGATGGTATACATACCATTTGTAATGAAGCGCTTTCTCATTGGCGAACCAATGAGAAGGACATAGCAGGAAGCGTACCTAGCGAGATTGATTTTCAAGCCCCAACTAGCTTCAGCCCATGGGAACGATGAAGTAACCCTGCTACTTCAGCACAAATACAGACATGTACGCTATTCACGAAAGTTTGCAGAAATGGAAAGAAATACAAGTGGAAAAACGAAGACTCTGGCGACCCCTGTTGCGAAAGACCCACGATCAACACGTCCAACCCCTACGTTCACTCACATATGCCCACACACGCACACACCCACACGCACACACACACACACACACGCTCACACATACACACACACACACTCACACCCCTTTATCATTATGGCTGTAGTAATGAAATAAATTTACTCACCCCATGACCAAACCCCGTCCTCCCATTCGAACTCCATCAGACCTCCATCAGCACGTTGTTCATGTCTGAAATACCCCAAAATTACTTGGTATAAAAACAAATGTTGAATGACTTTGCACGTACGAACGTTGTATCAAACTGTTAGGCAGAAACGCTCAACAAACTAGCAATCGCTGAATACTCTGTTGAATCAAAACGGCAAGCAGAAACGTTATAAAAAAAAACTGGTATGATTTTGTTGAATCAAAAAAAATATTGTAATTGATGAAAACTATTGTTGACTTTGTTGAATCAAGATGATAAGAAGAAACGTTATATAAATTTTGTTGAATCAAAATAAAGTATTGTAATTGATGCAAAATTTTGTTGAATCAAAAATGATGTGATTGAGGTAAAATATTGTTGGATCAAAAATGATACAATGGATGTAAAATATTGCTGAATCAAAAATGGTGTAATGGAGGTAAAATATGGTTGAATCAATAATGATGTAATTGTTGTAAAATATGGTTGAATCGAATAATGATATAATTGATGTAAAATATTGTTGAATCAAAAAAGATGCAATTGTTGTAAAATATGGCTGAATCCAAAACGATGTAATTGTTGTAAAATATGGTTGAATCGAATAATGATAGAATTGATGCAGAATATGGTTGAATCCAAAACGATGTAATTGTTGTAAAATATGGTTGGATCACATAAAGATGTAATTGTTGTAAAATATGGTTGAACCAAAAACGATGTAATTGTGGTAAAATATGGTTGAAACAAATATGATATAATTGAAGTAAAAGATGGTTGAATCAAATAATGATACAATTGATGAAAAATATTGTTGAATCAAAAGTGATGTAATTGTTGTAAAATATTGTTGAAACAAAAATGGTAAGTGGAAACGCTATATAAACTCGTAAAATTTTGTTGAATCAAAAATGAGGTAATTCGTGGAACAATTTGAATAGATAAGCGATACTAATAGGCGTAGTATAAAATTAATGGATGCGTTGAAAATTTTGTTGATTAAACTTGTAACCCAGTTGAATACGCTGAAGCCACAATGGGTAAATGTTATAGGAAGTGCCAATATAGATGAACACGGAGAGAATACAATATAATAATTTGTGTGAAGATATGTTGGCGCCAGTTGTAAATGCGGTTGACTATATGTGCCGTATCAGACGACAGTTTACGCCTGCAACGTTGACCAATTTGCAAATATTGTTGGATACGTTGGACATCAATGCCACAAGCCGTATCAATCCTCGACGAACAAATCTGTAACACGGATGAATAAGTGGAAGCTATCATGCAATTAAATATGCTTCCCAATCTACATCGAAATCATCGTCGAGTATGATACCGATTAATCGACATATAGCACCCACGACGACAAATGTAATTATTCCAACAACAATCGGTTTTTCTCCTTACCAAAAATGCTTTAGTTCTTTTTTTCCTTTTTTTTTTGTTCTTTTTATTGACACAATAGATTAAATTTGTATTCACACATAAGGAGCTTTTATCTAAAAAAAATCAACCCTAATCTTTGATCAATATGAGTATCATGTATCTCACCCTGGATAGAATTTGGGTTTTTGTTTTGTACGGAAAACAAATTTCGTTTTATTTTTGGTTTGAATCATATGACTGTTTTGGTTTACCGCCAAATATACACAGACCAATTTCGATTCTTAATATACGGTTATACTGCTTATCTGGTTATGCTAGGTAAAAAAAAAATCTGGTTTTCCTTTCAATAGTTCCGGTTTTTAAATTTCTACGTTATTTGGTGGTTTGGTATATTAATGCACCTCTTTTTTTTTGAACTCTATCTTCACATTCTTGGGATTAGAAATAAGAGTGTACTAATCTTGGCACTGGGATATTAATTTCTAAATAAAGCCATAACCACAACACTGGAATCTCATAATTAGATTTTAATTACACTTTATTTTTAAGTGGATATACGAGTGTTCTACTCTTTAAATTTTGACCATATATATTTTTATTAATTAACTTATTTTTAATCTAATATACGATTTAAATTTTGACTATATAGAGTTTTAATTAATTAACTTATTTTTAATCTAATATACGATTGATCTAATCTTTAAATTTTGACTATATAGATTCTTAATTTAATATACGATTAATCTAATCTTTAAATTTTGGATTATATATATTTTTAATTTAATTAACTTATTTTTTGTTTTTTTTTTTTTTATGTAATAGACGATTGATCTAATCTTTAAATTTTTGATTATATATATTTTTAATTTAATATACGTTTGATCTAATCTTTGAATTTTTGACTATATATATTTTTAATTTAATATACGATTGATCTAATCTTTAAATTTTTGACTATATATATTTTTAATTTAATATACGATTGATCTAATCTTTAAATTTTGGCTTATAACTCGTGGTAGCACAAAAGGAATTCTTCGAATCATGCAGCTGGAAAACTATTTAAATTATCCTAACTCGGATACAATTGCACAACACCAAAAAAAAAACTCACTAAGCGTATATAGCTATGTTTGACATTTATCACTCAAAATCACAGGTTATATCCCTAATCACTAATAATCTTTTAGGTTTACCGTGTACGCATTGACATTCAATTCACAAAAATCTTGTGGGCACAACACTTCATAGTTAGTTTTCCCCGAATCACAAAAAAAAATTTGCATGACCGATTGTTTTTAGTTTAATAACTCTCATTCTCATTTGACCTCATATTTTGGTAAAAATATATCTCATCTCAAGGTCAACTAGTTATCATCTACTGAAGGTCGTCCTCTTTGGTTAGATATTTCTCGAACGCCATTAGCAAAATTAAATAGTAAATTTATCTTATTTTATGTATATTACACGTATCAATTCGATATCAGGTTCCTGATTCTTATTGATTCATTGGTATCTGTAAATTTATCTACTTAGTCTAAGACCATGCACGGATTAACCGCCCTAATTATTTTCCTATTAAATTAACCAAATTTGTGCTACTCACATCCAATAAACTTCGGTCCGCCAATGTTATCTCATCCTTACTGCCATCTTATCCATCCAGACGTCGGAATTTATCACCCTTTTAGTTGTTTTCAATCCAATCCAATAATCCTATATTTTTTCCGAACCAGAAACAAAATCTTTTTTTCAGCACAACAATATGATTGAGTTGACAGAAGGCGAGTGTCACACACAAAAATCAAAATGTAATAGACTAAGAGAGAGAATAAGTTACCGTGCTCATTATATAGTCAAATTTTTAATCTCGCAATAACTCGAATAAAGTATTTAGATGAGAGATAATTAATTTACATCAGATTTTCAAATTATTGGGAACTTATTATAGTTCACAAAACCGTTTGCTACTTGATAATATTGTACTAAAATAAGGTTGGGATCCCCAATATTTCCGACACATTCATAACACGTATAATTGAATTCAAAATGAATCAAATACAGATTCGATCAATGTAGTGATGTTTAGACATTTAATAACTACATTCTGCAATATCAATACCGTGAAGTTCAGATCAATCACGGAAGGGTTGTCTAAGGCAAAACACTCATACAAAGACAAATCAAATGTTTAACAAAGCAGAAATAGTAATTCGTTGTATGTCGACGATTGGAAACAAAATACACGTAGCTGTTGTGAGGTTTTGAGAATTTCGTTATTTCATTACGGTTTGGGTTTTGAAACAAAAAAGTTCAAACTCAAGTAGTAAGGCGAGGACAATCGAATGGAAGTATAACGCGCGTCAATTTTAGTGCGTTGTAAGATTAAATTCTGATTAATTTTTAGTGATTATACGGATGATGATTAAGGGAAACCATTAATTAATTCAACTCAACCAATATTGCGTTAGATTAATGAATAAATAATTCAAGGTAATTAGTGTGATTTTCTTTCTCCCATACGTTTGTCCGGCCATTGCAGATTTAGTAGATTCTGAGAAACATAAGGAAACTATGGGTTAAGGAAACTACATGAAATATGACTATTGATGACGAAGGGATGAGAATCTATTACAAGTGGTACAGATTAATATAAGAAACAACAACTAAGGAAACTGCGACTGTAATACACTGCGTTCTGACATTATGCCAGACTATCCATTACAGAACAAGTGCTTTTGGGACGAGCACCTACGACCAAAAGAAGTTGACAAAGGCATAGGCTGGTCGCCAATAGACCTTGGATATACATATTAGCTTGGTGAAGCACCCCGACGTACCACAGATTAGCAATCAATGCGATCAGTATTACAAACTCAGTCTTAGCAGAAACAAAGTAACAAAGTATCTAAGAATATGCAAAAAAAAACTTTTGGGAGGGGTATCGATAAAATCAGTATTCTACTCTATTGCAAGCGGTGGATAACTAAAATCTTCCAGACCCAATTTCGGGCAGATCTGGGGGTTCCCGAGACTCTAAAGTCACAAAAAAAATTTATTCAATCTGCTACAGATCGAAAAGAAAAAAACACCATTGGACCGACTCCTTTAATGAAACGTCCGACACAATTTCGTTTTTACGTTATGCAGGCTCGCAACCCACACCTGAACTAACACGAGTCTCATACTTCTCCGACTGAGCTAGCCGGGCCACACTGTTGTACGCTTCCGTCCCAGTGACTCTGAAGGATGAGAAAAAAACTGTTCACATAGGTTCAAAGCAACTAATTGAACCACATTCAATACATTCGATCTCGGTATTTTCGCTGGCCAATAGACTACACAAAAAATTTTGAAACAAGACCCGAACACCAAAGTTGATACACACTCACTGAACTGTGAATTCAAGACGAAACCACCCTCACACCTTATGGTCGTCGACAATCTTGACTTACCATGGCGGTGAAACACGCACGAAAGTTACTATCATACTGACAGAAAAAAATTATTGCCGATGTTAGGCACGAATGTCCTTGGAGTGATAAACACCTCTACGCCTAGAAACCAGGTCCTCCAGTTCGTAGGCGGAACCACCTACCAACCTTATTACTCTGGTCTCAATAAACTTCTGTGCAAGTTTAGCAGATAATTTCTTACCGGCGTCACTCAAGATAAAGTTCCTTCGGAACACCGTATCACCTGGTTTAAACAAAGTTACTCGAGCTCGTAAATTGTATCTTTCAGCACTTTTGACAAATGCTTCGGCAGTTAAATCAAGAATTCGAATTCGAATCTTATTAAGACAATCAGGTCGCAGAATCGTTTCACCTGGATCATGAAGACTATTCAATCGTCTCAGCAGTTCATATGACGAACCATGAGTCACCATAGGTATCCCAAACATTGCGCAATACGGGGAACATTGAAGTGCTTGATGCAGGGAACAACGTAGTGCACAAGCGATCTCGCTCAAGTGCAGATCCCATCTAGAATGCTCCTCCCTTAAACAGGCTCCAATACCAGACAAAACACTTCTATTTACCCGTTCCGAAGCGTTAGCTTGAGGTGAATATAACGCTAGTAGTGTATGTTTCACTCCGTGCTTCGCCAAGAAATCTTCAAATAGTTTAGACTTAAACTGCGTCCCATTATCGGACACAATAACTTCGGGACAACCAAATACGTGAAAGACATTGGTAGCCAATAGATGACAAATTGGTTCAGCAGTTAGTTTCCGTAAAGGAAATAAAAATGGATATTTAGTAACATGATCTAATACTACCAGAATAGCGATATTCCCGGCCTTTGATCGAGGATAAGGGCCAAGAATATCGATATACAATCGCTGACCAATTCGTTCTGTTTTCATCTGAGAAACCATGGGAGCACGAAGTGGAACATTAGTCGCTTTGATTTCTTTGCAGGTCTTACAATTTCCGATGTACAATTTAACCTGGGTATACATACGAGGCCAATAGTAAAATTTACGAATGTTAAACAAGGTTTTTGCTAGACCTCCATGAGATGAGGTAGGAGGATTGTGGGCCCTTGCAATACACTCGTCAGTGTATTCCTCAGGTAACCACAATTTCCAGACCTCACCCTCTGAAGGAATGTCAAGATCCAAACAAGCCAATCGTTTATAAACCCGACCAGAAATTACTTTCAGATCAGGCAATGTACCGTCTGCTTCGGTAACCAGATTTACCAACTCCAAATATCGAGAAGTGTTGAAGAAAGGGGAATTAAGATCTAATTCAGGCACTGGACATAGTTCAGAAATGATATCGACAGAGTCACGTCTTGATAGAGTGTCAGGAACAGTATTTAATTTTCCTTTTCGGTACTCAATATCAAAGACGTAACCCTGCAATTTCAAGCTCCAACGAGCCAATCGACCAGAAAGGTCTTTTTGTTGCATTAACCATTTTAATGAAGCATGGTCAGTTATGATCTTAAAGGCCTGACCCTCGACATACGCTCTAAACTTCTTTACCCCCAGTACGGCGGCTAGACACTCTTTCTCACTAGTGGAGTAATTGCGCTGCGCAGAATTTAGCTTTTTGGACATGTACGCTATGGGATGTTCCATACCGTCCATGTCACACTGCATTAATACACAACCTATACCGTCGTTGCTAGCGTCGCACTGGAGAGTAAAGGGTTTAGTATAGTCGGGGTTTATGAGGACTGGTGCTGAGATGAGAGCATTTTTGAGGTTTACAAATGCTATTTCAGCTTCGGGTGTCCATACGAATTTATTAGAATTTTTCTTCAACAAATCTGATATTGGAGAGGACATAGCAGAGAAATCAGATATAAAACGGCGATAATAACCCGCCATACCCAAGAAGCGTCGAATCTGTTTGGGTGTTCGAGGTGTAGGAAATTCTGATATAGCCTGAGTTTTGTCAGGATCAATTTTTAACGTACCACCTCCCACCACATATCCCAAATATTTTACCTCCGCTAAGAGAAACTTACTTTTTTCCACGTTTATCGTCAAGTTCGCACGTCTAAGACACTGGGAGATATCTTCTAACAGTTTCAGATGGGCCTCAAAGGTATCTGTAACTATTAGAAGATCATCCAAGTATACGAAGACGCACGACTTGAGATGTGGAGGAATTACTTGGTCCATCAATTTGGTCATTGTTTGCGGCGCATTGCACAGTCCGAAAGGCATTCTTACGAACTGATACAATGGCCGCCCTGGGACCGTAAAAGCAGTTTTCTCTCGGGAGTGTTTTTCTAACGGTATCTGCCAGAAAGCGTCTTTCAGATCCAAACTGGAAATGAAATTACTTTGTGGCAGACGACTCAAGATCCCATCTATCTGTGGAAGGGGGTAAGCATCCTTCTTAGTAACTGTATTGACCTTTCTACTATCCAAACAAAGACGATTCTTCCCAGGTTTGCGAATTAAGACCACCGGACTTGACCATGGGCTGTTTGAAACCTCTATAATACCCAGAGACAACATCCTATCCAGTTCTTCTCCCATCAGTTTCTCAATGGCGGGCGATATTGGATAGTGTCGTTGCTTGATGGGAGCTGCAGTCCCCACATCAATAACGTGTTCCAACAAATGTGTTCGACCCAGACCCATTTTTGAAAATGATGGTAGAAGCTGAATAGTGTTTTGTAGACGTGTTTGATTGTCCATAGACAATTCTGAAATTCCTGACTCCGTAGTCAAAAATGTAGGTAGGTTAAATATCGGGTTAAACAAACCAAAAGCGTTAAAGAAATCTATACCTAGATATAGATTTTGAGTCAAAGACGGGATAATGAAGACGTCCAGGGTTCTGACTTGGTTCATAAATGAAACCTTTGTTTTTACAAACCCCAAGATCTTCTGTCTTTGGCCATCGGCAGTACGAACTACGGCAGACGAATAAGTCAGAAGGTCTGGAGTCTGTACGATTTCTTTAGCAAAATCACCACCAATTACAGTCAAGGACGCTCCACTATCCAACAGTCCAGTATGTTGTTTACCCAATATTGACACTGTGGCATAAGATCTCACATCGTTGTCCAATTTCACAATAGAGGAAATGGTTTTAGTTTTAAACAAATGACGTTGTTGCCAATAAATACGAGAACGGAGCGCAGAGCGCGATGGAATTTTCAGAGATGATAATGAATCGACAAATATGTTTGAGCGCACCTTCAGGTATTCGTTCAATCGTTGTTGGAACGATTTGATTTTGGTCCATAATGGAGGTGGTTCAGTATGAACGGGTGTTCGTTTCAATAATTTCATATCAGTATCATGAGTGGGTACCAAATCATTAAAAGTCGCATTTGTAATCGGTGTTTCAGGGGTGACGATAATGGAATTATTATCTGTTTCGTCTCTGTTTGAAATACTTACAGGTAGAGTACTCCAAGAGTGTTCTATCAAATTGGATGTTGAAGCTCGGTTCAACAGTGTATTGTGTACTAATAGGTTATTGGGACTAGTTGATGAAATATTTGAAGGATCAGGAGACAAATTAAATTTGGTCTTAGATGAATCTAAGACAGGTCTTGGGAGCGAGAAAAGGTGTTGGGATTCTGGCCCCCCCTTCGGTTTCCCTGACAATTTTCACAATTAGGACACAACACATCGTCCTTCCCACATCCCCAACAAAACAATCGCTGCGATTCACGACAATCGTGCCACCGATGACCAGGTCGTTTGCAGTTCCAACAAATAGTTGAACTGGTTATTCGTCTCATATTAGGGGCAGGCTGTATTGCCGCAAGTTCGTTGGATGTAATTGGTAACGATTCAGTTGGCAATTCGTTAATTTGTATTTGTGAAAATTCACGATCTAAATCCACCTCAGACACCGGTCTCGATGGTCTAATGTTATAATCGCGCGGTCTGGTTGTTGACTCGGCCCATAATTTTTCGCGGTCACGGCAGAGCTGGCGCAGATGTTCCAGTCCATAGATGGTGACATAAAGTAGCTCCCTTCTAATTTCCAATCGTAGGTTGTTGCGAATCAAGGAGAACAACTCCACCTCCGGCATCGGTACTCGTAGTTTATCGCCTAGTCGATAAATTGATTGTAAGAATTCATCAAACAATTCGGTGGGCCGCTGTTTCCTGGCCCTCATCCGCTCCTTTACCTCTTCGTCCGTCTGCCTGTCTTGAAATTCTATTCGAAGAGCATGACATAAGTCAGTCCAAATAAGCTGTCGGTTCTGGCGAAAATATCTCCAGAACCAATCAGCGGCACGATCTGTGAACAACAGGTACAGACAGCGGGTGATAATAGTAAAATCGTTATTTAAACACATCTCTGTCAGCCGCTCTATTCTGAAGATGAACGCTTCAACATCCAGACCATCGGGTCTGCCTGAGAACGTTACGTTCCAATTTCTAACTGTGGTAGAGTGCTGATCGAGATGTGTTCGTATTCTAGCTGGAGCAAGAGCAGGATGAGGTTCAGCAAACATTGGTGGTACTGGTACATTATTTTGCACAAACGCATTTACTGGCGTATAATTTGAATGAACCGATTGATGTCTCGGGGTGGTGGGCGAGATTACATTATGCGCTAGGGGTAGTAACACTTCAGGTGCTGGAGCACGTGATTGCATCATTGAGTGATTAATTCTCGAAATTTCCCGATCGATGTGAGCATTTACTGCTTCCTGAAAACCTTGATCTTCCGCTGCAGCGGCACCATATATGGGAGATCGTTGAGCTATATTCACTCGCACCTCATCGGCGAGTCGAGACGGTGGAAGACGGTTTGCCAAAGGCGTGGACGAGGGCTGATTTCCGGTACTGGAACGACGTTGCCAACCTGCGGCAACAGATCGAGTCACAGGTCGCGGTGGGGGTGGCACTATTGTATAATTATTTTTATCTATCCCTCGAGGCAACCTCTGTAACTCTGCACGCTCACAAGCGGCTCGACAAACTGGGCAGGTGTGATTCTGCAACAACCAGTCGTTGAGGCAGACGTCATGAAAGAGATGGTTACACCGAGTGAGAAGTTTCACGTCGGCCGGCACTACTTCGTGCTGACAAACAGCACAAGAGCTGGACCTATCCAGAACGTCAATCTTATCAGTGGCAGACATTATGAATACTCAAACCGCCGCACAAGACCGGACCAATAAATGCACGTATATGGAGAGTGAAACGAAAATCGTTACACTATCGATGTGAACGTTGAATCCAAATAAACAATTTAATTATCAACAGAAACGATTATTTTATTCCAATATTTGATTACTTTGAATATTTTAAAGCAGAATTTAAAAAAAATTATATGGAAATTTAGCGTTTCAAACCTCAAACAGCTGCGCAATATTTTTCCTTCAATTCGACAATTATATTAAATAAGATTTATTATTGTCTTGATATTATTTCACTACTATTTACGATTGTTTTCCAAGGTGCCGATATATGAACAAAATAAACGGTGAGATTTGAGAGAAAATAAGTAGACCACAAATATGGCAGAAGATGGCAATTACGAAAATACTACTGTGTTTTGTATCTGATTTGACTAAACAAGGCAAAAATTGTACTGTGAGAGAAAACAAGTATACTAAAATATGGCAGAAGATGACAATTATATGAACTTTCCAGACCCAATTCCGGGCAGATCTGGAGGTTCCCGTGCCGCGAAAGTCGCAAAATACGAAAAAAAATTTTGAGCGATCGAATAAACAGTGCGGCAAGCCTACCGGTTAGACAAGGAGAATTAACTAGTTCTATCATGCAAAAGTTATATAAAAAAAATTAAATCTAACATGCAAAGATTAATTTAAGTGAATTTAATAGGATTATAAGAGCAGGACTAGGAAGTTTCCCCAACCAATCTTAGACGTTGAATTATTTTAGGACACTAAACGGGTAAACTTAGGCCTCCCGAATCCGACAATTTTCGTTACTTGAAGTAGATTAACAATCAAAAACTTCCTTTTCCTAGTCTCTATTCCTTTTTCCTTTCTTATTTAATAATTATTCTTAACTTACAGTTCGAAGTAACCGAATGTGTCTTCACTTAACCTAAAACATAGATTTTAGTTATGCCCTAATACAAAAAAACTAACAATTTACAAAATCACACATTCGGTACTTTTTCTCCAGACTCCGCAAGATGTTTCCGGAGTATTAGTGTTATTTCTTATGATTTGTTAATAATTTGGTTTCTATGTAATTTCTTGATACTTTATTTTCTTTATAATTTCTTGATAATTTATATACGTTGTAGTTTCTTGATAATTTATATATTATATTACTTCTTGATAAGTTATTTACGTTGTAATTTCTTGATAATTTATTTATTATTGGTTGGACCTAAAATTTATAGATAAACGAATATTAGAGTCTGATATTATCAGCTGTTTTTATTTATTAAATATTAATATTTATTTATTTACGAATTATTTATTTATTATTTATTTTGGACGGAGGAAGGATCAACCACGGGGTGTTCACTCACGCTGGGGTTGAAGGTGGTGACCGCCGATCTTTCTCATTTTGCTTTGTGGTTTTTTTATGTTTTTACTTTGGGACCAATGAAAATTGAAAGTGTTCTACGTTAAAAGGATGGGAAGTGGAAAAGGATAGGGAACAAGACGGGATGAATAAGGATGGGAGAAGGGAGGGTGAGACAGGAATAAGGTGGGGTATGTGCTGGTAGTGCCTCACCCAGCTGACGAGTGCTGATGGGATGGTCAGAAGATAAAATCCTCTGCACCACCATTCTATCAACAACACTCGGCAGCTGCGATCCACGCCACCCACACATACGGTAAGGTGCTGTGGCAGAGGTGGACCAGTTACACATCAGCATGACAGCCGAGCGAAATCTTCCCTCGACAGCGGGCCAATGCTGTCTTGGAAGAACTTCCTCGGTATCACCCGATGAGAACCAGCACACCTCAACCACAGGGAAGCTAGTATTGCCGGGAGGGGTCGCTAACGTTAGGCAATAGTAGCGCAGGTTGGGCTCTGAGGACCCCGCAAACCCGAAGCCTGACCAGGTGACCAGACTCGGACGAGGTTTGGCGTATACACCAAACCACGTCGTTCTAGGTCTGGCACCTGAGACACCTTCGGCCTTTGAGACGTCTCCAGAAACCCACCCCGTAACTAGGGTCCGTGGGGTTGTAATGCCCATTGAGAATAATTCCGAAAAATTATTCTCACCCATGCGTTTTAAAAAAGAAATACAAAAAGGAGAATATTAGCTGGAGGCGTAGGGACGCAACTCCCCATCAAAGTACAGTCTGAGGAATCTCAGACTTCCTTTGCTCCTGCGCGTATGAAGCAGGGAACTGCTTCCACGCCGCCAGAGTCTTTTACTATTGTTTGGAGGGAATGAAAGTTAATTTAGAAGAAAAAATTTTAAAAAAAAATTTTCGAATTTTTTGAAATTATGGAGGGACTCCTCCAGAGTCCTACATTGCTGTAGGGACCCTTAGAGAAGCCCCACGTTGGGCGCCATTTTGTAATGAAGCGCTTTCTCATTGGCGAACCAATGAGAAGGACATAGCAGGAAGCGTACCTAGCGAGATTGATTTTCAAGCCCCAACTAGCTTCAGCCCATGGGAACGATGAAGTAACCCTGCTACTTCAGCACAAATACAGACATGTACGCTATTCACGAAAGTTTGCAGAAATGGAAAGAAATACAAGTGGAAAAACGAAGACTCTGGCGACCCCTGTTGCGAAAGACCCACGATCAACACGTCCAACCCCTACGTTCACTCACATATGCCCACACACGCACACACCCACACGCACACACACACACACACACGCTCACACATACACACACACACACTCACACCCCTTTATCATTATGGCTGTAGTAATGAAATAAATTTACTCACCCCATGACCAAACCCCGTCCTCCCATTCGAACTCCATCAGACCTCCATCAGCACGTTGTTCATGTCTGAAATACCCCAAAATTACTTGGTATAAAAACAAATGTTGAATGACTTTGCACGTACGAACGTTGTATCAAACTGTTAGGCAGAAACGCTCAACAAACTAGCAATCGCTGAATACTCTGTTGAATCAAAACGGCAAGCAGAAACGTTATAAAAAAAAACTGGTATGATTTTGTTGAATCAAAAAAAATATTGTAATTGATGAAAACTATTGTTGACTTTGTTGAATCAAGATGATAAGAAGAAACGTTATATAAATTTTGTTGAATCAAAATAAAGTATTGTAATTGATGCAAAATTTTGTTGAATCAAAAATGATGTGATTGAGGTAAAATATTGTTGGATCAAAAATGATACAATGGATGTAAAATATTGCTGAATCAAAAATGGTGTAATGGAGGTAAAATATGGTTGAATCAATAATGATGTAATTGTTGTAAAATATGGTTGAATCGAATAATGATATAATTGATGTAAAATATTGTTGAATCAAAAAAGATGCAATTGTTGTAAAATATGGCTGAATCCAAAACGATGTAATTGTTGTAAAATATGGTTGAATCGAATAATGATAGAATTGATGCAGAATATGGTTGAATCCAAAACGATGTAATTGTTGTAAAATATGGTTGGATCACATAAAGATGTAATTGTTGTAAAATATGGTTGAACCAAAAACGATGTAATTGTGGTAAAATATGGTTGAAACAAATATGATATAATTGAAGTAAAAGATGGTTGAATCAAATAATGATACAATTGATGAAAAATATTGTTGAATCAAAAGTGATGTAATTGTTGTAAAATATTGTTGAAACAAAAATGGTAAGTGGAAACGCTATATAAACTCGTAAAATTTTGTTGAATCAAAAATGAGGTAATTCGTGGAACAATTTGAATAGATAAGCGATACTAATAGGCGTAGTATAAAATTAATGGATGCGTTGAAAATTTTGTTGATTAAACTTGTAACCCAGTTGAATACGCTGAAGCCACAATGGGTAAATGTTATAGGAAGTGCCAATATAGATGAACACGGAGAGAATACAATATAATAATTTGTGTGAAGATATGTTGGCGCCAGTTGTAAATGCGGTTGACTATATGTGCCGTATCAGACGACAGTTTACGCCTGCAACGTTGACCAATTTGCAAATATTGTTGGATACGTTGGACATCAATGCCACAAGCCGTATCAATCCTCGACGAACAAATCTGTAACACGGATGAATAAGTGGAAGCTATCATGCAATTAAATATGCTTCCCAATCTACATCGAAATCATCGTCGAGTATGATACCGATTAATCGACATATAGCACCCACGACGACAAATGTAATTATTCCAACAACAATCGGTTTTTCTCCTTACCAAAAATGCTTTAGTTCTTTTTTTCCTTTTTTTTTTGTTCTTTTTATTGACACAATAGATTAAATTTGTATTCACACATAAGGAGCTTTTATCTAAAAAAAATCAACCCTAATCTTTGATCAATATGAGTATCATGTATCTCACCCTGGATAGAATTTGGGTTTTTGTTTTGTACGGAAAACAAATTTCGTTTTATTTTTGGTTTGAATCATATGACTGTTTTGGTTTACCGCCAAATATACACAGACCAATTTCGATTCTTAATATACGGTTATACTGCTTATCTGGTTATGCTAGGTAAAAAAAAAATCTGGTTTTCCTTTCAATAGTTCCGGTTTTTAAATTTCTACGTTATTTGGTGGTTTGGTATATTAATGCACCTCTTTTTTTTTGAACTCTATCTTCACATTCTTGGGATTAGAAATAAGAGTGTACTAATCTTGGCACTGGGATATTAATTTCTAAATAAAGCCATAACCACAACACTGGAATCTCATAATTAGATTTTAATTACACTTTATTTTTAAGTGGATATACGAGTGTTCTACTCTTTAAATTTTGACCATATATATTTTTATTAATTAACTTATTTTTAATCTAATATACGATTTAAATTTTGACTATATAGAGTTTTAATTAATTAACTTATTTTTAATCTAATATACGATTGATCTAATCTTTAAATTTTGACTATATAGATTCTTAATTTAATATACGATTAATCTAATCTTTAAATTTTGGATTATATATATTTTTAATTTAATTAACTTATTTTTTGTTTTTTTTTTTTTTATGTAATAGACGATTGATCTAATCTTTAAATTTTTGATTATATATATTTTTAATTTAATATACGTTTGATCTAATCTTTGAATTTTTGACTATATATATTTTTAATTTAATATACGATTGATCTAATCTTTAAATTTTTGACTATATATATTTTTAATTTAATATACGATTGATCTAATCTTTAAATTTTGGCTTATAACTCGTGGTAGCACAAAAGGAATTCTTCGAATCATGCAGCTGGAAAACTATTTAAATTATCCTAACTCGGATACAATTGCACAACACCAAAAAAAAAACTCACTAAGCGTATATAGCTATGTTTGACATTTATCACTCAAAATCACAGGTTATATCCCTAATCACTAATAATCTTTTAGGTTTACCGGGTACGCATTGACATTCAATTCACAAAAATCTTGTGGGCACAACACTTCATAGTTAGTTTTCCCCGAATCACAAAAAAAAATTTGCATGACCGATTGTTTTTAGTTTAATAACTCTCATTCTCATTTGACCTCATATTTTGGTAAAAATATATCTCATCTCAAGGTCAACTAGTTATCATCTACTGAAGGTCGTCCTCTTTGGTTAGATATTTCTCGAACGCCATTAGCAAAATTAAATAGTAAATTTATCTTATTTTATGTATATTACACGTATCAATTCGATATCAGGTTCCTGATTCTTATTGATTCATTGGTATCTGTAAATTTATCTACTTAGTCTAAGACCATGCACGGATTAACCGCCCTAATTATTTTCCTATTAAATTAACCAAATTTGTGCTACTCACATCCAATAAACTTCGGTCCGCCAATGTTATCTCATCCTTACTGCCATCTTATCCATCCAGACGTCGGAATTTATCACCCTTTTAGTTGTTTTCAATCCAATCCAATAATCCTATATTTTTTCCGAACCAGAAACAAAATCTTTTTTTCAGCACAACAATATGATTGAGTTGACAGAAGGCGAGTGTCACACACAAAAATCAAAATGTAATAGACTAAGAGAGAGAATAAGTTACCGTGCTCATTATATAGTCAAATTTTTAATCTCGCAATAACTCGAATAAAGTATTTAGATGAGAGATAATTAATTTACATCAGATTTTCAAATTATTGGGAACTTATTATAGTTCACAAAACCGTTTGCTACTTGATAATATTGTACTAAAATAAGGTTGGGATCCCCAATATTTCCGACACATTCATAACACGTATAATTGAATTCAAAATGAATCAAATACAGATTCGATCAATGTAGTGATGTTTAGACATTTAATAACTACATTCTGCAATATCAATACCGTGAAGTTCAGATCAATCACGGAAGGGTTGTCTAAGGCAAAACACTCATACAAAGACAAATCAAATGTTTAACAAAGCAGAAATAGTAATTCGTTGTATGTCGACGATTGGAAACAAAATACACGTAGCTGTTGTGAGGTTTTGAGAATTTCGTTATTTCATTACGGTTTGGGTTTTGAAACAAAAAAGTTCAAACTCAAGTAGTAAGGCGAGGACAATCGAATGGAAGTATAACGCGCGTCAATTTTAGTGCGTTGTAAGATTAAATTCTGATTAATTTTTAGTGATTATACGGATGATGATTAAGGGAAACCATTAATTAATTCAACTCAACCAATATTGCGTTAGATTAATGAATAAATAATTCAAGGTAATTAGTGTGATTTTCTTTCTCCCATACGTTTGTCCGGCCATTGCAGATTTAGTAGATTCTGAGAAACATAAGGAAACTATGGGTTAAGGAAACTACATGAAATATGACTATTGATGACGAAGGGATGAGAATCTATTACAAGTGGTACAGATTAATATAAGAAACAACAACTAAGGAAACTGCGACTGTAATACACTGCGTTCTGACATTATGCCAGACTATCCATTACACATTTGGTTTGCAGATTGAGCCTAGAGGTTTTGTGTGATCAGACGACATCAATTTTTGGAGTCGAGCTGCAGCAGGCATCGTATTGCAGAGCTCTTTCCAGCTATTCCTGTTTGATTGTCTGAGTTCTTTATTATAATTGGTTAGAGCTACTCGGTACTCTATCCAATTATTTGTTGTTTTTGCTCTGTTAAAGAGCTTGCGAACTTTATTCCTTTTCCTCCCCAAGCTACCATTCCACCAAGGTACATCTCTGCATCTTTTGGATTGAGTTATTGGAGTATTAAGGTTATATGCTTCAGTGATAATTTCTTGTAAAATATTTACTGCAGATTCAAGCTCAATTGTGGAGTTGATACTGCCACAACTATTTACATTATTATGAAGGTATGTTGTGTAAAGTTCCCAGTTGGTTTTTCTCGGGTTTCTAAAGTACTGGATGCTCTTCGGGTAGTATTCTATGTTGAAACATATATAAGCATGATCAGACATAGAAGCTTCCTTCGAAACATGCCAGTTCTTAATATGGTTAGTAGCGTTTATGTTTGTTAAAGTAAGGTCAAGGACCTCACCTCTGATTGCGTTTCTAAAGGTAGGCTCACTACCTTTGTTTGCAATAAACATATTGTTTGTATACAAAAATTGAAGCAGACGTTCCCCTTTTGTGTTAATGTTACTACTTCCACACACGGTGTGATGAGCGTTAGCATCACTCGCTATTATGAGGTTATAGTGGTTATTGTTGCAATACGTGATGAGTTTCTCTACCACTTCTGGTGGTGTCTCGTCCTGATCCCCGGGAAGTATGCAGAAGCTAAAATGAATTTACGAAATGCACCTTGAGGAAGATGAATCCGTTCTCTCTGTTCTATCTGTTCCGTTGTAAGATCTCTGCAGATAAATTCATTCAATAGAAATATTTTCAGATGTTAGTTGAAAAGAATCGCGGTTCTCGGTCCTTTCCGCATCTGAGAAATAGATCAGTTTTGTATTCTAGTTTGATGATAGACTTTTTATTATTTTACTGTCTGCCCACGGCTCCTGTATGAATACAAGATCATAAGCATCCTGCTCAATTAACCGGTTCAAATTAACTGAGGCCATTTCTGATCTGTGCAGATTAATCTGAACGCAACTTAATTTAGGTAGTATAGAGATTTTTGTCTCTATCATACAGGTGTTCTGTTTGACTTAGTGTAACCTGGTGAACCAGGCATTACCCTAGAGTCAGACATGGTGTGTGTACTATCCGAATTAGGTTAAGCTGATAAATCAGGCATGATCCTAGAGTCAGACATGGCATGTGTGCTGTCTGGTTTAGCATAAGCTGATGAATCAGGCATGGTCCTAGAGTAGGACATGGTGCACAGTTTTGTTGTTAGTTTATGTGATGCGTTTGGAGAAGCATCGCTCACATCTAAAACTTAATTATTTCCCATACAATATTTATGTAGAAAATAGGGAGGTACATTGGTCAACCACAACAGAGCCCTGGGTTGTGGCAAGGCAGTTATTAAAACTGAAGGGCACCCACTCTCCAGAGTCCCGTACTAGCGAACAAGCACCCCTTGACCATGCTAAGCTATCAGCGTACGTGTCTACCTTAGCTTTGGGTTTTGAACTTGATCATGGCTTCGATTCTCACGTAGGACCAAACGGCATGGGCGACCCTACCGTTGTAGCTCCTAAGATCATTGAGTCTACTGAGCCCCATCACTGCGTCAAAGTGCCAAGTCAATCGATAGGGAATAGTGGACTTACCTCGATATCAAACTTATTATCTTACTTATTAGGTTGACTACGATCGATGTAAACATATATCACAGATATCAAAAGAATACGTACCAAATATTTAGCAATATTTTATTTTAAAAATTCGTGTTTTTATTCCGTGAAATAAATATTTAATTAGGATGATTTACTACGAACTTAAATTAGGTACGTTGGAAATAAGTATTATGATTACGATGTAAAGGACTATCTAATATTTTGTTTGACATTTCCCAAAATATAACTATTTAATACTAAACTTAATTTATTTACTAGACGTTTTCATGAGCAATTAACTCAAATCTTTCGAATTTTTATAATTCGAAAGTATATTTGGGTTTCTCTCAATAAACCTTCCAGTTCATTACAGAAAATGCTACTTTTCCCCTCGTGCTTCAGACTGAAGATTCAACCGAGCTCATCAGTACCACTAATTCGAGTGGCAAACACGATAAAAATTCAAAAAGTTTTTAAAATTAGGGTAAAAGTTAAAATGCATTACCAAACAAATAAGCGTTTACATCAACGGCGCAAATTTAAACAGTATGGTGGAAACAACTTTCAAATAGCTACCTACCTAGCTAAAATAGTTTGTTATCGTTTTAAATATACTTGGTATGAATTACTAGCACTCTATTCTGAAATTTTCTTGTTTAGACACGTTTAGTTACTAAGTAACTCGACTAAACTGCTGGGATAGCCGGGATGAAACTTTGAATATCAAAGCCATCTAAATGTAATGTAACGACTTTTAATATATCCTGAAGAATATTCAAAAGTAATTGTCTACTTTTAATTTCCATTTCGTTGCGTTCCAAATTTGACACACTTTTTTTGTAATCAAAGCTGTTAAAAGAAAAAACTTTTCTTTTATTGTGAAATAAATGGTAGGTTTTATACAACTTTTGTTTATCACTATTGTTATGTTCGCGTACGCCATAATAATATTACAGCATAGCTATTTTATTTCATATTATTACATGAGAGACAAGAAGAGGAATGGGTTGCTAATATAATATAACATTTATTGTATGATTCGCGATCTATTTTGTTGGAGGTATTCTCTTGAGATCTTTTTAGCTTTTAATTATTAATAATTTTAGGAAACTAATCGGAAGCTCACTAATCAATAGTGTTTTGAAATTATAAGAATAATAAAAGAAATTTTAAATTTTAATAAATGTAATTCCTTTGAAGAATCAATATTTTATAAAACATTTATATTTTTATAGTACATATAAAGCTCTCCCCACCTTCTCCAATTATAAGAGAGCAAGAGCAGATAAACAATTCAAAACAAAATTGAAATTAGATATATTACGTGCAAATCAAATGAAACGAATTTTAAGGTAAAAGAAGAAAACAGAGTCAAACTTTTGAGTTTTACTTTGTAAGTTTAACAGTTTAATTAATATTATTATTCGGTCGGTTATCGTTCAACCGAAAATTTCTATTTAAAAAGTATACCACAAGTTGTGATTGATTGAATAGAGGTTTAATAAAGTATTACAACTTCGACCCAAATGTCAAAATTTTACCCACCCAACCCACATTTTGGGGAGTTTACGATGTTTCAGGTCATGACTATTCTAGAAAAGCAATAAAATGTCCGTATGTCTGCCGGCCATCACACCTAACGAAAGCTAGAAAAATACTGGAGCGTGCGGAAGCTCGGATCCCTTATTCGCCTTTCAGCATAATTTGAAATAAACAACAAACACCAAAATTCGTTTTTGCAAGTATGTATTTTACTACTACAGTAGGAAATAATATAACAAAATAAAGAAAAAAGTCCAAGCGGCACGTATATCCGCTAGAAATAGGTAGATTTCGGGTCCAGACAGCTTTGTGTACAAATAGAATTGGATGTGTCAGATTAATTTAAATTTAAGTAGAATAGTCCAAGCCCAGAATAATCCAAAAAATTTATCAAACCAAACTAAATACATTAACGGCAACTACTTTATCAATGCGATTTCGGAACAGTTTTATTTAATTTGGTTAAAAACTTAAAACTACTTTTAATAACATATTAAATCCACCAAAGAGCGAATAAACGTTCTCTCAACGGCATACCTACAACACCACTACACATAATTTATAATCTAAAATTGTCAAACAACTTTTACATACCTCAATAATTCAAATATCTACAATTTAGGAAGGCTTTTGTAAATGTGTAATCAATATGCATATAAGAAAATATTCCTTAATTTAAAACAATAATTACTCAGCTTTGTTTTAATTTTTTTTTAAATTTTTGCAAAAAACACTAAAAACTGAAAAAAAAAACAAAAGAAAATTTTTTTGATATTTTTTCTATGGGATATTTTTATATTTTTATCGAAGTTGTTGTTGTAATTTAATGGCATGCATTAGGTTTAATGCTAATTACATTGAGACCTCTTGGGTTAGAAAGCTGAAAATTTCTGAGGTTATAGTTGAAAAGTTTATCTAAAAGTTAATATGAGTTTAAATAACATAAGCTCAAATATGAGGAAGGCATGACCGTTTGCGTTTGTTTTCGTTCTAACAGTTGTGGTGTCTCAACCTCTAGACTTGAGCTATTTTTTTTTTAAATTTTGGAAAGGTTTATGTTCTAGTTAACGTATGCGTAAATATTCAAAAGTGAGGTTGTCCATTTTCAGCCAACTCAAGGACAACAAAGTTTATTAAATTTTTAAAACAGCTGATTTTTAGGAACCTGGAAGCCAAGGTTGTCATTTGGATAAAAATGATATAAATATGTTCAAATATTCAATATTGATAAATTTTATTAAAATATTATGATTCAAACGGAAGTTATAACGTCCTAGATTTTTCGAGTTTTTTGGCTCTAGCCACTTAACCTGTACCCGGATATAGCCAGTTCGCGAACTTGTCCAAGAAATGCTTCGCCGCAACGTATACAGAAAAAATTTTTGTTGTAGGTCAAGAAACGCGATCGTGAGAGTGCCGGTAAATTCCGTTATAGCTCATATCGTTATATATATATATATATATATATATATATATATATATATATATATATATATATATATATATATATATATATATATATATATATATATATATATATATATATATATATATATATATATATATATATATATATATATATATATATATATATATATATATATATATATATATATATATATATATATATATATATATATATATATATATATATATATATATATATATATATACACCCAATTCTGTTTTTACACGGTCTTTTTTTAGACGGTTTTGAAATAACACGTTCTAGAAAAAAAATTTAAATTCGTTTTTACACGGTTTTATTCGAAATAGCACGGTTTAAATTTTGAAGAAAATATATATATTTTTTTTCTATATACAAAGTTAGTCATGCTTAGTGTTAATTATAATAAGTTATAAATTAACGTCTCTTAATATCCGAAGATACCATATCCAACTAGGGATTAGTATTAAGTTTGAATAAATTAAGTTTCTTTAAGAAGTTTATGAACGTTATCTTTGAAATTTTGAGGATTAAAGCTATCAGGGAAAACCTTTGCTGGTGAGACATTCCATAGATGAGAGACTCTGCTGAAAAAATTACGCTGAAAAGGAACACTTCTGAACCTTTTTATATGAAGTGTAAAAGGATGGGCTACAAAATTTACTCTGGTGTTACGCGATAGGTTGCTAGTTCAGGTAAAATTGATTTTATCTCAGTGGAAGTTTGTTTATCCACAATGTATTAATAGAAAATTCTCATATCAGCAACATTCCTTCTGTGTTGCAAGGAATCTAACTCATTAATAAGAGTTGAGTTGCTAATTAGTTTAACAGCTCTACGCTGAACAAACTCAATTTATTTCAAACTACTAAAATCAGATACACCCCATTTGTGAGAACAATACTCCATGCAGAGAGTATAAATGATTAAAAGAAGCTGTTCGCTATTGAAAAGCTTACGAAATCGTCCCCAAACCTCAATTTTTAAACAGCGTTCTTAGCTAGGTTAAAAATATGAGAATTTCATTTCATATTGTTACGAGTGCAGAAAAATCTAGACGATTACAGAAAGATCTAAACGATTACGGTCACTTCCAGGAAAATAAAATCAACAAACAAATTAATGAAATTAATATTGTTGTTGTTGTCTCTTCTTAGAAATGGGGTCAACATAAACGATTTTATGAATCAAATCAACATAACGTAAAATAATCGAGTATTCTAATGTTTTCTCAAGGTTTCTGGAAAGTGATGTCGAATTATCTAGAAGTATTGCAGAAGGTATATAAGAAAAATACCTTTTGTAGTTTTAATTAGTTTATTTTAGACCTGCGACAGTAAAGTGAAATTAAATGTAGAATTAGTTTATTTTAAACCTGCGATAGTGAAGTTAAAATTATAAAAGTGATCTTTAAATTTGTGAATAAAGTTTTAAGTTTTATTGAGTAGAAATATTTTGTGTATTATTTTAAACGTTCTATTACTGGAAATTTCTACAATCAACCGTTGGAGTTTCGGAAGCTGTTGGAAGAATATTCTAGTCAAGAATATTGTTTGCTGTGTTGTTTTCCTGTTGTTGTGGAACAGTTAAGGTGTTGAATACTTAATAAAACCTGGTGTGTTTGCTTACTAATCAGTGATCGAACTCAGGAAGAGATTGGGAATTACGTTTATCGAATTGAGAGTAAGGCCAATTCGAAGGAAGGTTAGAAAAACGTAACATTGGTGACATCGGCGGATTAGTTAGCTGTTAATAATGGTTTTATTAAGTGAATTGAAGGTTCTTGAGTTAAAGAAAGAATTAGAACAACGTGGATTGGCAACAACCGGTAACAAAACTGAATTGACGATACGGCTTCGAGAAGCTATGGAAGCTAGTGGAGTAGTTGTGGAAAGTTACCAGTTTGGAGTGATTAGTACAAATAATGATCTAGTGGCAGCTGATGAGGAGAAAAGTTTTGTTGCAGAAACAACAACAACATTACCATCTGGAAACTGCGATTTTATGCAGTTAATGGCTATGATGCAACAGATGAATTTGAATATGAATCAAAAATTTGATCAACAAAGCAGCAACATCAATCAACAAATGGCTGAAACTAAAGAAGAGATTAGTTGCAACATCAATCAACAAATGGCTGCTACTAAAGAAGAGATTAGTTGCAACATCAATCAACAAATGGCTGCTACTAAAGAAGAGATTAGTCTCAACATCAATCAACAGTTAGAAGCAATAAAAACAAGCATTGCTATGAGTCGCGATAAAGTCAAGCAAATTATGGATCAGAAACTTCTCCAAATCTCGGCGGCATTTGATGGAAAAGTCAAGAAGATTCAAAACGAAATCCAAGAATTAGAACAAAAAGTGCTTGACGAAAACAAAAAGGTACTTTCCAAAGTTGATGATTTCGAAAAACGGTTGCAGGATGTTGAGACGACTAAAGTTACTTCCCAGGTGGTACATCAAGTAGCAAACATCAAATTGAGGCCACCATCATACGATGGAACAACATCGTTCGGAATCTTCAAATTTCAGTTTGAAACGGTGGCAGATCAGAATGTTTGGAACGCCGAAAATCGTCTTGCTGCATTGATAGTTGCTCTTAAAGGGGAAGCAGCTGAAGCATTACAGGCAGTACCCGAAAACGATCGCAAAAGTTATGCAGAGGTGATGAATGCATTGGAACGTAAATATGGTAGCGACCATAAAAAGGAGTTATACAGAATTGAGCTAAAAGGTCGCTTGCAACGAAATGGTGAATCTCTACAGGATTATTCCTCGGCTGTAGAGCGGCTTGTTCATTTAGCACACTCAAATACACCACCATATTTCATGGAGAAAATGAAGATCGAGGCCTTCATTGATGGTATCCGAGATCCAGAAACCAGGATCAAAGTAATGACTACACCTAAGGCGACTTTCCATGAAACTGTCGCATACGCAATGCAATATGAGATGGTACAGAGGATGTGTATGCCATCTGGTGGATGCAGAAAAATGAATGTAGAGGGGAACATCAAAGGGAAAGTTTTGGCACACAGAGATAGAAGCGACATCAGATGCTGGGTATGTGATGAAGAGGGTCACATGGCACGGGAGTGCAAGAAAAACGGGGAAGCAGACAGATTGTCGTCTTCTGTGAAGAACAGAGGAGCCGAAGAAATAGAGCACGTAGGGTTCAGGAACAGCACTAGAAAACTCCTGTGCTGGATATGTAGGAAATCGGGCCATATCTCACAGGACTGCTGGAACAGGAAGCGTGATAGATCTTCGTCTCCTATTCAACGGAAGCCTGTTGAAGGTGCAACTATAAAGTCAAAAAGTGAGGAGAATGCAGCCTACATTCCAATTTCAAGAATTGCGGTAAATGGTGAAAGCTTGGGTATCAATGGACAACTTGAAGGTAAAAGTTGCTTCATGACACTGGATACAGGTTCAGCTCGAACATTCGTTCGCAAAGGTTTAATTGACGGTGTTTTGGAACCATCAGATGGATTGAAACTCCAAACAGTAACTGGAGAATGCGCCGAAATAGAAGGTAAAAGAATCGCTGAAATAAAATTGGGAAATAACTTCTATCAACAAGAGGTGCTAGTGGCTGACATTATGGATGAAGTCATTTTGGGGATGGACTTCATGAAGGCGAAGGGATTAGTCTTCGATTTTGGATGTGGAATCCTAAAGGTTAATAATGTTGAGATGCCACTACTTGTAAATGAGGCAGAGCCAACAGTTATTGGCAGCGATGAGGAACTACGCAGTGCAGAGGAAAATCCAGCACCATCCAAACAGATGAGGGAGAGAAACGTCAACCGACGCATACGATTAAACAAATGCCGAAAGTTAAAAAGGAAACAGGTCCAAGCCCATAACGAAGTGAGCGATGTAAAAGAGGTGGTTCAAATAGCTACAAACGGGGATGAATCGCAGCTGAAAATGAGAATGGTTCGGAGACATGGCATTGTGAAACTCCCAAAGGGAAATGATAAGAAGCACTTTAGAAATAACGAGAATCCCTACTCATCACGGTGGGCTGACATAAAACAAAGTAATGGCTCAGTACTTAGAAAGGAACCGGAAGTAATTCTAAACAGCCTGGGAAATAGGAAAAGAAAAAAAAAATGTTTTTGGATTCAATAATTGGAGGAGAGAGTTAGATCCTGTTCGGGACGAACAGGCTTAAGTGGAGGGTAATGTTACGAGTGCAGAAAAATCTAGACGATTACAGAAAGATCTAAACGATTACGGTCACTTCCAGGAAAATAAAATCAACAAACAAAGTAATGAAATGAATATTGTTGTTGTTGTCTCTTCTTAGAAATGGGGTCAACATAAACGATTTTATGAATCAAATCAACATAACGTAAAATAATCGAGCATTCTAATGTTTTCTCAAGGTTTCTGGAAAGTGATGTCGAATTATCTAGAAGTATTGCAGAAGGTATATAAGAAAAATACCTCTTGTAGTTTTTAATTAGTTTATTTTAGACCTGCGACAGTAAAGTGAAATTAAATGTAGAATTAGTTTATTTTAAACCTGCGATAGTGAAGTTAAAATTATAAAAGTGATCTTTAAATTTGTGAATAAAGTTTTAAGTTTTATTGGGTAGAAATATTTTGTGTATTATTTTAAACGTTCTATTACTGGAAATTTCTACAATCAACCGTTGGAGTTTCGGAAGCTGTTGGAAGAATATTCTAGTCAAGAATATTGTTTGCTGTGTTGTTTTCCTGTTGTTGTGGAACAGTTAAGGTGTTGAATACTTAATAAAACCTGGTGTGTTTGCTTACTAATCAGTGATCGAACTCAGGAAGAGATTGGGAATTACGTTTATCGAATTGAGAGTAAGGCCAATTCGAAGGAAGGTTAGAAAAACGTAACAATATTGTTTTCAACTTCTATTCCTAGAAGTATGTATGTACAATTGATCAATTTTCTTTGAAGATTTTTTAACACTAATCTTAAAGTTTGGAGGAAGAAAATTATTTTATCTTATTATACTCTTATTGATACTCTGGTGTTACGTGTCAAGTTTGCAGGCTTATGTAAAATCGATTTGATTTAGATAGAAGCCCGTTTATCCAATATGTAAAATACCGTCAAATCAGCGACATACCAGGAATCAAGCTCATTAGTAAGATTTGAATTGCTGATCAATTTAACAGCCCTCTGTTGTATAAAATCAATCAAGACCTGTATGGTACACTCCATATGTAACAACAATAATCCATGCAGGGGCGATTACAAAACTTCTCCATTAAAAGAAGCATTTTGCTATTAAAAACCTAACCCAAAAATATTAGTTTTTGAACAACTTTCTTAGTTAGGCTAAAAATATGAGAATTCCACTTAATATTATTTTTAATCTCAACTCGTAGAAGTCTAACGAATTCTTTCTCTTCAAGATCATTTTTCTTCAAAAATCAAACTTTAATGGAAATGGATTAGATGTTGATAACCTAGAAAAATAGCAAACTTGAGTTTTGCTCGCGTTGAACTTAACATTTTTAGCAATACCCGATTCCATTAATGTTTTTAAATCAATATTTAATGACTCAATCACATTTGACCTAGTGTCATTAAACGCTGAGTATATATTAGGTATTTCAGGAGAAGCATTAAGCGTGCATCATTAGCAAAACTATGGATTTAATGAATCGTTGAGTGCAACAAGTCAATATAGATAAGAGCAGGAGTTGGGGATAGAGTGGAACTTTGAATAAGGCCTGCATTAGTTGAAAAGATATCTAATGAAAAACCGTCGACATTGTCTTGAAATTTACGCTCAGATATAAAGATCTAAACTCAGTAAATAATTTGCTCGTCTAAGTCATAGCATCTCAATTTGCATATAAGATTGTTGAGCTATACTTTGTCAAATGTTATGACTATATCAATTAAACAGCACTGAAAGTCTCACTATGATTTTCAAGTGACTCGTTCCAGAAATGTTTGACAAAGAAAGTAAATTTTTCGTCACTCTTTCTTTCGGTGAAAACCTCATTGTCTTTAAGTATTTTTGACCAATTAACTAAGAACCTCATATTTTTAAAATTAATGTTTTTTTTTTCAAATATTTTAGCTACAATCGACCAGTTTGATATGGGTTTGTAATTTGTTGGATCCGTTTCCGTACCTTTTTTGGAACTGGCTGTACACTAGCCATTTCCCAAAAAAACTAATATTTTAAATTATATACGAAAATCCTTACTAATATAAACAACCGATCTACATTGAACTATGTAGTCCGCCGTTGGAACAGCATGCTTGATCGAGGTGGTGAAACGTACGTTATCGCATTAGACATCTGAAAAGCATTTGATCGAATCTGGCATGCCAACTTCATGTAGACGTAAAGCATATTCAAAATTGTCTCACCGATCAAAACATTTCGATATCTATCGATAGTTTTTCTTCTGAGTCTAAATTAATTATATCTGGTGTTCTCAGTTTTATTCCCCACTCTTTTTAATTTATATCAACGACCTGTTGAAAATTATCAGTAACACGACAAATAGTTTTGCAGATGATATACAGTACATTGCACAGGTCATTCGTTCACCTATCTTCAAAGGTAAAATGAATGAAAAAATAAATCTCGCTCGGAGAAACGTTGTTATAAATGTAAACGAGGTCCTTGAAGAAGAAAAGGACCGAGGACCGAGAAAAAGTCGCCGATTGAGGTAAAAAAATTTAGTCAATTCTAATTGCACCAAAACACAGCTATTGATTGTTTTCAGATCATAGACCGAGTTCCCAATGATACACCCATTAATATCTATGACGAACAAATAGCCTCCTAAATAGATGTGAAAAATATTTCATTCCGTATAATTTACTCCACATTTATAAGTTCTACATTCGTCCATGCATGGAATATTGTTGTCAAGTCTTGTGTGGTTCATCTATTTCGATCTAGGCTCTTTTAGATTATGTTCAAAAGCATGCTTTACGAATTGTTGGCGACCGAAATTTAACATCAAATCTTGATTTCCTACAACATTGTCGCACTGTTGCTAATCTCTGATTTAGTTTTTGTTTTTTTATCAAACGAACTGTGCATACATGCACAAAACATTTAATTTGGCTTTTATATAGACTCTTAATAGTTTTTTGTACAAATCATTTTATTGTACCTATTTGTTACAGAAATAAAGGGTATGGAACCTATCCCCTTTTTTTCTATGTGCTGCATGTCTTTTTATGCACGGTTTTTTTTACACGTCTTTTTCTGGAACGTATCTACCGTGTAAAAACAGAATTGGGTGTATATATATATATATATATATATATATATATATATATATATATATATATATATATATATGTATATATATATATATATATATATATATATATATATATATATACATATATATATATATATATATATATATATATATATATATATATATATATATATATATATATATATATATATATATATATATATATTTATTTATATATATATATATATATATATATATATATATATATATATATATATATATATATATATATATATATATATATATATATATATATATATATATATATATATATAAATTTTTTTTTTGTTTTTCCGTCTCCGCTTATCATTCATAGTGCATTTTTCCGAAATTCCGAGATGAAGCCCATTGCAATAGGTAGATTTTTATATGAAATCTACCTAAAACTAATATAAATATAAATATAAGATATAATGTTTTTATTTGGCTTAGTTAATTAATTTTAAAAATTTTATTGTTAATAGCCAATCTTTATTATTATTATTTACCCAATGTTTCGAATAAATTTCTTATTCATTGTTAAGGACTTTTTATAAAAATAAATAAAATATGGAAAAATTATAAGAGCAATTTCAGGTAAGTTCAGTAAAATTTTGGAAAATTTGGACTTAAGTATTATGATTAATTTGGATAGCATTTAAAAATTTTTAAATTTAAACTAAAAGCTTCACTTCACAGGGTGCCCTTGAATTTTTGTGAGTTTATCACGTGAATTCTTTTTGACGAACAAAATTGTAGACAAACTGCTTAATCGATTTTCATAAGCGTTTTCATTTCATAAGCGTAAAGAAACATCTAAAATTTTAAACTTTTATTTCTTTTATCTTTGTTAACAGTGTAACATAAGAAATAATAATTTAAAGATCGTGCTGACCTTCGACCTAGGTCACACCCTTTTTTGTATTAACTTGCTTCTTTTATGCCTAACCAATTTGAAAGTTTAGAATTTAGGTTATTTTTTGTTTTAAAGATACTGGAGTGCGTTCGAATACTTAATGAGACATTAACCAATTAATGAATCATTTAATGAATAACAGATGACAGCATTCGAGAAGAAACGTTCGAAAAAACGTTCATTTTAAGTGATTACGAGTAGGAACATTGAATTTGGAGAAATCTTGATGGTAGGGATTGGTATGTGGGATCAAAAACTGAATTATTGCATTATAAAATTGTCAAAAAAATGTTGTCAAGTGTATCAAAAGAAAGATTTTTATTTATTTTTTACCCAATTTTTTGGAAACCAATAAAATTAATTATTTGTATGACATGAAATTTTATTATTATTATTGAGAATTATGGCATTATAATTTTGTCAAAAAATGTTGTTAAGTGTGTCAAAAGAAAGATTTTTATTTCTTTTTTTACATAATTTTTTGGAAAAACATAAAACTAATTATTTGTATGACATGAAATTTTATTATTATTATAGAGAAATATGGCATTATAAGTTTGTCAAAAAAATAATGTCAAGTGTGTCAAAAAAATGATTTCATTTATTTTTTTAGCCAATTTGTTGGAAAAAAATGTAGCTGTTTTTATGACGTAAATGTAATTGAAAAAAATTGGACATAGAAAATTTTGAATTTGTTATAGTTTTTGAAATATTTTTGGAATTTTGAAAAAAGTTTGTATTTTTGATTTTGTAATAATTACTTCGGTCTTACATTAGTATTACATTCATGAGCCAAAAGTGAAATTAAATTCTTACACCCACTTTTTTGGCATTTCTCGACGTTTTAGAACCTACTGATTCTAAAAAAGCAAAAAAAAATGTATGTCTGTCTGCCGGCCGGCTCTGACGAAATCTCTTCAGAGTTCGATCACTGATTAGTAAGCACAAACACCAGGTTTTATTAATATTCAACACCTTAATTGTTCCACAACAACAGGAAAACAATACAGCAACTAATATTCCTGACTAGAATATTCTTTCAACAGCTTCAGAACTCCAACGGTTTATTGAAAAAATTTCCAGCTTACAACGTTCAAAATAATACGCAAAATATTTCTACTCAATGACACTTATAACTTTATTTACAAAAACTAATTTTAAATATCACTTTTATAATTTTAACTTCACCGTCACACGTTTAAAATAAAACTAATTCCTAATCTACAAGAGGCAATCGCTTACATACCATTCTGCTTAAGTTCTAGAAAATTCGAGGTCACTTTTTCCAAACCTTGAGAAAATAGTAGAATATTCGATTAATTTACGTTATACTGATTTGATTCATAAATAAATTGATTGATTGATTCATAAATTCAATTTTATTCATTGTCGACCCAAGTTCTAAGAAGTACAACAACAACACTATTCATTTCATTAATTTGTTGTAGTATTTTGTTGATTTGCTTTTCCTAGATGTGACCGTAATCGTCTGGATTTTTCTGTAATCGTCTAGATTTTTCTGCAATCGTAACAATATGAACGAATTGATGGAGATTTGTAAATTGTAACTGGAAAAAAGCAGCAAGAACATTCTTAACCCGAGGACCAACATAATTAGGAGCGGTGATGCGGTGCCTTAGGGTGAGTGCCTTAGCATAGGGTGATTGTCTAAGCATTTTATTTTAGATTGTAATTCGGTTTTGAGTGGCGCAAAGCTTTGGGTTATGTATACATAGAAGATGATGTGCTGACGTAATTTAAATTTGGGGACAATTGTGACTCTGCAGTGCAACCACCCATCAAACCTGGGTGGTGTTTTCAGGCACACGCGTATGTGATTCTAGTTTGTTTAAAATTTCTTGTAAAGAGGTTCGTCGAAAGAACCTTCGCGCAATCGAGCTAATGGCAGGGTGAATTTCTCGTGCACGGACAACTGGTGGAAGTTCACTGACCACCAGACCAGACCTCCTATTACAATTTTAAAGATAAAAGTTGTCGTTTTGGAAAAAATGAAATCAAGCTTAAAGCATCAACATTCGAATTGTTACTTGAGTTTTAGCATCTCAGAGCTTTGAGTTCTCAGCTCCTCTATATTTTCTCATTGAAACTTAATTATAATCCTAATCTGTTGTTGGCGGTATCTTTGGATATTTAGAGATGTTAATTTATGAATTATTATAGTTAACAATAAAAATGACCACTTTGAATAAATACAATAATTTCTTTGTTCGTTTACATAATGTTAAAATTAGTTTGACTTGAAATGAGTAGTTTCAGAAATATTTATTTAATGCGACTAATAGATAGAACGCTTTCAGAACAACTAAATAGTTTTTTCTACGGTACCATATGAAAAGTTAAATTTCATGCAGGCTTATTCCCCTGTGAAAAGGAATTGTTTTACCACTACTGTGAAATCATTTTCGCTTAATAATAAATTATAGTTGATATGTTATGTTCATGTAATTTTACAAAGATTTTAAATTAAAGCAACCACGAATAAATAGAATTTCAATTTTGAATGTTTTGTTGTCATTTTCCTATTTAAATATTTAGGTAAAACAAATATCGTTTTTCGGCAAACGGCTGTAAAATTGAATTTTACAGCCGCCTGGGAAAAGGTTAAAGTCTTAATTTTTTACCTATAATCAAAGCGGCTGTAAAGTAACGCCATTTTTTTTACTGCGACAGTAAAGTAACTTTCATATTTTACGGCGGCATAAAAAGTGTCGCCATTTTTATACGATACTTGTTATTTTTTCAAACAAATTGTATAACTATGACAACAAATAACAAATATTTTGATTGGATTGTGAAATTTTGAATTAAAAGGTTGCTTTACTAAAAAAGGTGTGTGTACCAGTGTACACAGGTAAGAAGTGAAACTTCTTTATGACATATCATTTTTCTACTATTTAGTACTTCACAGAAATTGGGTAGATAAGGCTTAAGAAAAAAAACGCCGATTATTGATAACCAATTGTTTGGTGAGTATATATCTTCGTATATATCGCTGATACACTCAAATTCACCATGACCACCGTGACCACCATTACCAGCATGACTACCATGACCGCCATGACCAACATGACCATCATGACCACCGTGAACACCATGAACATCATGACCACCGTGAACCATGACCACTATGACCGCCATGACCACCATGAAATCCATAATCACCATGACCACCATGACCACCGTGACCACCATGACCACCATAACCACCATGACCACTATGACCACCATGACCACCGTGAACACCATGACCACCATGACCACTATGACCACCATGACCACCATGACCAGCATGACCACCATAACCACTATGACCACCATGACCATCATGACTACCATGACCACCTTGACCACCACGACCGCCATGACCAACATGACCATCATGACCACCGTGAACAGCATTACCACCATGACCACCGTGACCACCATGACCACCGTGACCTCCATAACCACCATGACCACTGTGACCACAATGACCACCATGAGAACCAGGACCAACATGACCATCATGACCGCCGTGAACAACATGACCACCGTGACCACCATGACCACCATGAACACCATAACCACCATGACCACTATGACCACCATGACCACCATGACCACCGTGACCACCATAACCACCATGACCACCATGACCACCATTACCACCGTGAACACCATGACCACCATGACCACCGTGACCACCATGACCACCATGATCACTATGACCACCATGACCACCATGACCCCCTTGACTACCATGACCACCATGACCAACATAACCATCATGACCACTGTGAACACGATGACCACGATGACCACTGTGACCACCATGACCACCATGACAGCCATGACCAACATGACCATCATGATCACCGTAAACACCATGACCACTATGACCACCATGACCACCATGACCACCATAACCACCATGACCACCATGACCACCATAACCACCATGACCACCATGACCAAACACCATGACCACCATGACCACCGTGACCACCGTGACCACCATGACCACCATGACCACTATTACTACCATGACCATCGTGAACACCATGACCACCATGAAAACCGTGACCACCATTACCCCCATGACCACCATAACCACTATGACCACCATGACCACCATGACCACCATGACCACCTTGACCACCATGACCACCATGACCGCCATGACCATCATCACCTCCGTGAACCGTGAGTTTCACTTCAAAAATAATATGTATTACCAAAACAAAATTAAAATCTATAAAAAAGCAACATGGCGCGTAACGCGTAACCGAAAATCGTTTCATTTTTTTTATACGGCTACAAAATTTCTCTCATACGCCGATAAAGAAGTTTCACTTCAAAAAAATATTATTTTTTCTGTGACGGGAAAAAAGTTTAACATTTTACTTCTGCTGACAGGTGCAAAAATGCTACTTTTCATAAAATACTTTTTTCCCCGGGAAAAAAGTATTTACTTTTTCCCGGATAGATAAAAATATATATATAAATACATATATACACATAAATGATAAATATTATGAATATTTATGAACATTTATGACTATTTTAATGTTAATGAAAAGTTATACCGTTTTCTTCTTGATGTTAATAACTGGTTTTGACAAATAAAATGAAACTTAATTTTAAGTTTTTATTCAAGAAAAATTCGTATGGTGTGGTGAATATACATTTTGTAATATTTGTTTAATAGTATTTTTTCAATAATTATATTAATATTTGTCCAGTCACAGAAAAAAATAGTGTATTATACACGGGAAAAATTGTAGATTTTAGCTCTCGGTTTTTTGTCTCCCTCCGCTTCGCGTCGGGAGACAACACAACCTCGAGCTAAAATCTACTACTTTTTTCCCTTGTATAATAAATAACTATTTTTATATAATTTCTACAAATTTAAATGTTTTTTACTTTCATAACTACAATGACGATAAAAAATCATATTTAGAAAAATTTTGATGAATTAATTTCATATTTATAAAAAATTTAAATGTTTGCACCAAAAATAGTGTATTTAATTCGGACAATTGCCAAACTATAGACTCGACACAAAAAGGGGCACTTTAACTCCTAATTAAATAATATGCTATTTTATTTATATTATCGTAGAAAAACTTTCATTTCCTACGCGAGATAAAAACAGTGTTTTCATCTCTTGTAGGCAAATATACTATATTCCTTTGTAATTATTTTCTTAATAAAGCAAAGGTTGCTTCATTTAAGCCAAAAGCAAAGGTTAATAAAGCCTCAATCACGTTTTTGATATTTTTATAGCATAAAAGAGTTATAAATAAATGGTGGTCTACAATTTCTAATTGTTATCACTTATCAGAATTTAAAATTATTCTTTAAATTTAATTAAACCAATGCTGTAGCAATTTTACTTACATTTTTTTCTGATAGCAATTCTTATTGTGTGAATAAAATGCTACATAAATCATAACAGTTGTTTTAATAAATAAATTACATATATGTAATTTATTTATTAAAACAACAAGATCAAATTAGTGGTAATTAGTAATTTATTTATTAAAACAAGATCAATAAATTAGTGGAATAATTAAAATTTGTTTAGTTTTCTTTTACATTTTAAATTAAAAAATAAATTACAACAAATGCCCATTTTATACTATTTAATTTACAACATACAAACAGAAAAGTTTGAAGAAATTAATTTTGTACATTATCGTCTTCGTACAAAACCGGCGTCTTTAATAATTTTGTAAATACGTTCTCGCGGAATTTTTTCTGCTTCCCGATCATATACAGGCATCTCTTTATTTGTAAACCATGATTCTTTAGCTAAAGCATCAGCAATTTTCGGATCTTTATAAAAATCATTGCGTAAATTTGATGGTAATTGTGATTCTCTATATGAATTTTCCGCGACTGCGCGATGTGCTGGAACATCAGGGGCCCTATTCCCGAACACATATTTGTCAAACGACAATATTGTCAAATTCACCAAAATGCTTAACAACTTTGTTTAAAAATGGTATTCTGTAACTCATATTTGTGTCAAGCAAATTATAACAAATTTTTACAAAATTATAACAGATTTTTGGTACTAGATTCGTACTTTTGACAACTAACTTTTTTAATCTTAAAACATGCAAAATAAAATAAAAATAAAATATGTTTTAGTGATATTTATATAAAAATATGATTATTTAATATTATTAAAGGCTTAATTTTGTGTTAAAAATTAATTTTTACGCCAATCGATGAAATTTGTGTAAAAAAGTCAACACACAAAACATAAAGCAAAATTGTAATTTTGACAGTAACTATATTGTTCTTGTCAGATTCACAATATTGTGTTGAATTTTCACCAAATTGGTGTTACATAATACGAAATTCACAATATTGTGTGAATTTACAATATTGTAATGACATTTATGTGTTCGGGAATAGGGCCTCAGGGGCCCTCTTCCCGAACACATATTTGTCAATCGACAATATTGTCAATTTCACCAAAATGCTTAACAACTTTGTTTAAAAATGGTATTTTGTAACTCATATTTGTGTCAAACAAATTATAACAAATTTTTACAAACTTATAACAGATTTTTGGTACTAGATTCGTACTTTTGACAACTAACTTTTTTAATCTTAAAAGATGCTAAATAAAATAAAAATATATTTAATAAATAAATATGTTTTAATGATATTTATATAAAAATATGATTATTTAATATTATTAAAGACTTAATTTTGCGTTATAAATTAGTTTTTACGACAATCGATGAAATTTGTATAAAAAAGTCAACACACAAAACATAAAGCAAAATTGTGATTTTGACAGTAACTATATTGTTCTTGTCAGATTCACAATATTGTGTTGAATTTTCACCAAATTGTTATTACATAATACGAAATTCACAATATTGTGTGAATTTACAATATTGTGATGACATTTATGTGTTCGGGAATAGGGCCCCTGGTTGTACTTTTTGCAATGTATATGCGATTGCTTGATTAAATAAGTATTGTGATGTTGCTACTGAGCAGTAAATAGAAATAACTACTAAAATTGATTTCATGGTGGTCACTGAAATTAAAATAATTGAAAGTTTGTGTTATCAAAACTGAAATTATTTGATTAATTTTTAATGATTTTTTAAAATAAAATGTGTTGTTTAATAGTAATTTGAATTAATAGAAATTACAGTATGCGCAACAATATACACAACAATAAAATAACCAAAAAATGAACCCATCATCGACGGCGCAAAAACAATTAGGGCCGCATCCGGCGCTTCTCATCGTCTGTCTTTGTTGTACCAAGGTTGAAACGTACAATTTAAAGTGAAAAGTTTTGATTGTGAACCTATTGTGTATAACATCTAGGACCCACACATGGCACATCATTGTCTTGTATAGCTTGTGTTTGGTATCAGTTTACATTTACCATGATCCAAGAAAATGTTAAATATTTATAAGGATTGATTATATCTGTAGTAATTCTTGCTTTAATATATCCGAAAATATGTTTTTGCTTGAGTCAACCAGTGCTCCTAAATATGTAAAGGATTCAACTCTCTGATTTATGTAGTTGCCACGCATTAAATCTTTTTCCTCAGTCTCCCTTGATACAATCATATGTCTAGGTTTCCCCATTATTTATTGCCAGAACAGTTTCTCTAGCAGAAACCTTAAGCGTCTTGAAATACTTATAGCCTTACTTCGGCCGATGATATTAAAATCGTCTGGGTACATGACCAGTTGTACTGAATTTGTTAACAGCACCAGGGCCGGCGCTTCCATGGACCAGTACGAACAGTTTGACGGGGCGCTAAAATTGGAGGCCGCCAAAGCCCAAAACCCAATTAATAAAAATAAATTTAAAATAATAAAATAAATATTTTAATAACCGAAATTTATTACCAAAAATATTTTTTTCACTGTGTAAAAATTCTTATATTTTTTTGTAAAATTTCTTTCAATGCAATCTTTGGCATTCAGGGGTGGGTCAGACAGGTTATACGACAAAAATAATGGTAATTTTCTCAAATTAGTAGAAGCAATTGCTGAATTTGACAATGTTCTTTCAGAACACCTACGACGGATAACTAATAATGAGACACAAAACAAATATTTGCATAAAAGCATTCAGAATAAACTAATTTCAATCGTGTCTAAAGTCATTCAAAAAAAATCGATGATATGATAAAAGGTGCAAAATATTTTTCGATAATTGTTGATTGTACTCCAGATCAGAGCCGCAATGAACAATTATCACTTATTGTTAGAGTTGTTCATAGAAATCAAAACAAACATGAAATTAAGGAGCTTTTTATGGGTTTTTTAAAAGCTACAGATACGACGGGTAAGGGCTTCACGAATTTAGTTTTAGACCGACTAACTTCTCTAAAATTTTCAATTGGTGATTGCAGGGGGGAAGGCTATGATAATGGCTCAAATATGAAGTGAAAAAACATTGGAATGCAAGCTCATCTCACCCCGAGAATTTTTTGTGCCATGCGCATCACATTCAGCTAACCTAGTCCTTCTGGATTCAGTTCAATGTTCACTTCAAGCTGTAAATTTTTTTGATACTGTCCAATGTTTATATGTTTTTTTCTAGTTCTGTTTCAAGATTAAACATTTTGAAACAGAATGTGAAAACATTAACTCTTAAGCCACTCTGTACGACAAGATGGGAAAGCCGCATAGAAGCTTTAAAACCCTTAATGTGTAGTTTAGGTAATATTTATGACGCTTTAGTTCAAATAGGAAGTGACAAGGATAAGGACGGAATAACAAGAAATAACGCGAATGGTTTATCTCTCAAAATTATTCAATTTGAATTTATTTGTTCATTAATTATTTGGTATAATATTCTTGATTAAATTAATATATTTAGCAAATATTTACAAAGTCCTGATATTTGTTTAACGACGGCAGTACATTTGTTAGAGGGCACAAAAGAGTTTTTGACGAACTTACGAAATGAGGAAAAATTTCAGGGGTTTATCTTGCAAGCTAAAGAAATAGCTTTAAAATTAGATGTTCCACCAATTTCCTGGATGCTCCAAGGCGCCCTAGTCAAAAGCCTCAACTATTTTCGTACGAAGGTAGAGACGAAATTATATCAAATCCTGAAAAAAAATTTGAAGTTGAATTTTATTTTCAAATCCTTGATCAGGCGATTCAATATATGTTAGCGAACGGTTTGATCAAATTTCGGAACACAATAATATTTTCAAATTTTTGCATAATATTTCTGTGGCTTTATTAAATGCTTTTGATCTTTTAAATAATTGTCTTTCCCTAGAAAAGCATTTAGCTTTCAATTCAAAGTCTGGGGCCCTATTCCCGAACACATATTTGTCAATCGACAATATTGTCAATTTCACCAAAATGCTTAACAAATTTCTTTAAAAATGGTATTCTGTAACTCATATTTGTGTCAAACAAATTATAACAAATTTTTACAAAATTATAACAGATTTTTGGTACTAGATTCGTACTTTTGACAACTAACTTTTTTAATCTTAAAAGATGCAAAATAAAATAAAAATATATTTAATAAATAAATATTTATATAAAAATATGATTATTTAATATTATTAAAGAGTTAATTTGGCGTTATAAATTAATTTTTACGATGAAAATTGTATAAAAAATCGATTGCATATACATATAATCGATGAAATTTGTATAAAAAATCAACACACAAAACATAAAGCAAAATTGTGAGTTTGACAATAACTATATTGTTCTTGTCAGATTCACAATATTGTGTTGAATTTTCACCAAATTGGTGTTACATAATACGAAATTCACAATATTGTGTGAATTTACAATATTGTGATGACATTTATGTGTTCGGGAATAGGGCCACTGATATAGTAGGTTTAGATTTATAGACGAGGAAATAAAGCACTAAACCTAAGCAAATTGGCAGAGTAAGATGGATCGAGATGCGGTATTTTGCATTCGATTCAGGAAGCCGTCAGGAAAGTTTGTGAACATAGCCACTTTTCGGCAAAAAACCTCTGGAGTACCTAGGGGCCAGGGCGGGTTATATACACCTCATCTCCTTGAATTTTCCATAAATTCAGCTCGAAATTGATAGAAGCTCGTTATTCGGGGATTTTGGGGGTCGCTGAACACGAATATGATGTCGGCGATGACCCTCAAACTAACTAGGGCCCAGGGCGGGTATGTCTAACTCATCTCCTGGAACTTTACATTAATTCAGCTCGAAATTGATCGATCATACCCGCCCTGGGCCCTAGGTACTCCGAAGGTCATCGCCGACATCTTATTCGAGTTCAGCGACCCCACAAAAAAACATTGGAATGCAAGCTCATCTCACCCCGAGAATTTTTTGTGCCATGCGCATCACATTCAGCTAACCTAGTCCTTCTGGATTCAGTTCAATGTTCACTTCAAGCTGTAAATTTTTTTGATACTGTCCAATGTTTATATGTTTTTTTCTAGTTCTGTTTCAAGATTAAACATTTTGAAACAGAATGTGAAAACATTAACTCTTAAGCCACTCTGTACGACAAGATGGGAAAGCCGCATAGAAGCTTTAAAACCCTTAATGTGTAGTTTAGGTAATATTTATGACGCTTTAGTTCAAATAGGAAGTGACAAGGATAAGGACGGAATAACAAGAAATAACGCGAATGGTTTATCTCTCAAAATTATTCAATTTGAATTTATTTGTTCATTAATTATTTGGTATAATATTCTTGATTAAATTAATATATTTAGCAAATATTTACAAAGTCCTGATATTTGTTTAACGACGGCAGTACATTTGTTAGAGGGCACAAAAGAGTTTTTGACGAACTTACGAAATGAGGAAAAATTTCAGGGGTTTATCTTGCAAGCTAAAGAAATAGCTTTAAAATTAGATGTTCCACCAATTTCTTGGATGCTCCAAGGCGCCCTAGTCAAAAGCCTTAACTATTTTCGTACGAAGGTAGAGACGAAATTATATCAAATCCTGAAAAAAAATTTGAAGTTGAATTTTATTTTCAAATCCTTGATCAGGCGATTCAATATATGTTAGCGAACGGTTTGATCAAATTTCGGAACACAATAATATTTTCAAATTTTTGCATAATATTTCTGTGGCTTTATTAAATGCTTTTGATCTTTTAAATAATTGTCTTTCCCTAGAAAAGCATTTAGCTTTCAATTCAAAGTCTGGGGCCCTATTCCCGAACACATATTTGTCAATCGACAATATTGTCAATTTCACCAAAATGCTTAACAAATTTCTTTAAAAATGGTATTCTGTAACTCATATTTGTGTCAAACAAATTATAACAAATTTTTACAAAATTATAACAGATTTTTGGTACTAGATTCGTACTTTTGACAACTAACTTTTTTAATCTTAAAAGATGCAAAATAAAATAAAAATATATTTAATAAATAAATATTTATATAAAAATATGATTATTTAATATTATTAAAGAGTTAATTTGGCGTTATAAATTAATTTTTACGATGAAAATTGTATAAAAAATCGATTGCATATACATATAATCGATGAAATTTGTATAAAAAATCAACACACAAAACATAAAGCAAAATTGTGAGTTTGACAATAACTATATTGTTCTTGTCAGATTCACAATATTGTGTTGAATTTTCACCAAATTGGTGTTACATAATACGAAATTCACAATATTGTGTGAATTTACAATATTGTGATGACATTTATGTGTTCGGGAATAGGGCCACTGATATAGTAGGTTTAGATTTATAGACGAGGAAATAAAGCACTAAACCTAAGCAAATTGGCAGAGCAAGATGGATCGAGATGCGGTATTTTGCATTCGATTCAGGAAGCCGTCAGGAAAGTTTGTGAACATAGCCACTTTTCGGCAAAAAACCTCTGGAGTACCTAGGGGCCAGGGCGGGTTATATACACCTCATCTCCTTGAATTTTCCATAAATTCAGCTCGAAATTGATAGAAGCTCGTTATTCGGGGATTTTGGGGGTCGCTGAACACGAATATGATGTCGGCGATGACCCTCAAACTAACTAGGGCCCAGGGCGGGTATGTCTAACTCATCTCCTGGAACTTTACATTAATTCAGCTCGAAATTGATCGATCATACCCGCCCTGGGCCCTAGGTACTCCGAAGGTCATCGCCGACATCTTATTCGAGTTCAGCGACCCCACAAACCTCCGAGAAACGAGCTTCGATCAATTTCGAGCTGAATTTATGGAAAATTCAAGGAGATGAGGTGTATATAACCCGCCCTGGCCCCTAGGTACTCCAGAGGTTTTTTGCCGGAAAGTGACTATGTTCACAAACTTTTCTGATGGCTTCCTGAATCGAATGCAAAAAACCGCATCTCGATCAATCTTACTCTGCCAATTTGCTTAGATTTGGCCTATTTTTGTGCTTTATTGCCTCGTCTATTATTGGACGAAATTAAAACATTCCAAAGTATAGTTTCAGGAACTTTAAGCCCTATAGAATCATTAGATTTTATATTTGAAAAGAAATTCGACCAGATATTACCAAATCTAGCTGTAGCTCTTAGAATTTTATTGACAATACCGGTCACAGTAGCTTCCAGGGAACGTAGCTTTTCTAAATTAAAAATTATTAAAAATTGTTTACGTAGTACAATAGGACAAGAAAGACTATTAGATTTAGCTAGAATATCTATAGAAAGTGAATTTCTGAGCAACTTGGATTATAGTGACTTGATAGACGACTTTGCAAGAATCAAAGCGCGTAAAATAAAATTTAATTAACTAATATATTTTACAATTTAAAAATACACGCTTGAATTTTAGTACTATTTATCCAATATTTTTTAATTTTTTGTTATTGAAATTCGTACGCTGTGTTAGTAAGTACGATAGCAATTTTAAATCTTTATTTATTTTTTAAATATATTTATAATATTAATTTTTTGTTATTGAAATTCGTACGCTGGATTAGAACGATAACAATATTTAATCTTTTATTTATTTTTTTAATGTTTATTTTTGAGGACTATACCTACGTGGGATACCTCGTTAAAAAAAATGCATTGCATATCCTACCTTTTGGGTGATGTGAAAACAGACTATTTACGACAAATAGATTTTTTTAGGGCGGCATTTTTGAAAACTGCACCAGGCGCCAAAATCGCTAGCGCCGGCGCTGAACAGCACATTATTATTAGTTGGTTATAAATACATATACATATTTTGTTCTAAATACATACACAAAAGAAAGATTAAAAAGTGAAGGAAGCAATCGTCGTAATGCCTTACTTACTCCGGCGTCGAATTACAAAACTTAGATAGCTTGTTCTGAGCTCGAACACTTAACTCTCCAAGTTTTGTATTGCAGTGCATACATACTGATACCAGTTCACCGAGTTCAAGGTTTTAACAGACATTAATACCTTTTACAACCTGAGTTACACCACAATGCACTCTAAGGTATTGATGCGGTCGCAATTTTTTGGTGTAAAGAATGGATAACCGCAGTTAAACAATAAAGCCTATCCTACACTAAAATATGACACATGCCAATCTTTAATGATAAAATTTAGAAAGTAAAAATAAAATAAGACGTAAAAAATAAATTTTAAAAAATTTCCAGTTACAAAACTAAAACGAGGCTGCTCATATAGTAGTATATTCCTTAAACATGTGACGGGCTGAATTCCTCAATGATTAAAGTCCACATATAGGGTTATATGGAAACTCACTTCTCATTACCTACGAAATCTAGAAAACCGCTGAAGGGATTTCAAACATTTTTTTTCTAAAAATAGGTATACTCCAGGGACAGGTCCAAAAGAACGCTGTGTTCGATAACTATACCGGAAGTGTGTCAAAAAAATCATTATGTGTGTCAAAAATAGCAAATTTTCATATGTTTGGCTTAAAAAAATGTAGCTGTTTTTATGACGTAAATGTAATTAAAAATGAAAGTGGACATACAAATTTTTGAATTTGTTATAGTTTTTGAAATATTTTTGGAATTTTGAAAAAAGTTTATATTTTTGATTTTGTAATAATTTTTGCAATATTTTTAGAGTTTTGGAAAAAGTTTTAATTTTTGATTTTGTAAGAATTTTTGAAATATTTTTAGAATTTTGAAAAATTTTAAATTTTTGATTTTGTTATAATTTTTGGAATTTTGAAAAAAGTTTCATTTTTTTTGATTTTGTAATAATTTTTGGAATATTTTTACAATGTTGAACAAAATTTGATTTTATTTAATTTTTACAATATTTTTGGAATTTTGAAAGAAATATGAATTTGTGATTTTGTAATATTTTCTCGAATGGAAGGTTTTTGAGTAGTTTGCTGAAAATATAATTGAAAATGAAATTGGACATGGAAATTTTTGAATTTGTTATAGTTTTCGAAATATTTTTGGAATTTTGAAAAAAGTTTGCATTTTTGATTTTGTAAAAATTTTTGCAATATTTTTAGAATTTTGGAAAAAATTTTATTTTTTGATTTTGTAAGAATTTTTGGAATATTTTTAGAATTTTGAAAAATTTTTAATTTTTGATTTTATTATAATTTTTGGAATTTTGAAAAAAGTTTCAATTTTTGATTTTGTAATTATTTTTGGAACATTTTTAGAATGTTGAAAAAGTTTGATTTTATTTAATTTTTACAATATTTTTGGAATTTTGAAAAAAAATATGAATTTGTGATTTTGTAATATTTTCTCGATTCTCTAAATGGAAGGATATTGAGTAGTTTGCTGAAAATGTAATTGAAAATGAAATTGGACATGGAAATTTTTGAATTTGTTATATTTTTTGAAATATTTTTGGAATTTTGAAAAAGTTTGTATTTTTGATTTTGTAATAATTTTTGCAATATTTTTAGAATTTTGGAAAAAGTTTTAAATTTTGATTTTGTAAGAATTTTTGAAATATTTTTAGAATTTTGAAAAATTTTTAATTTTTGATTTTATTATAATTTTTGGAATTTTGAAAAAAGTTTCAATTTTTGATTTTGTAATAATTTTTTGAATATTTTTAGAATGTTGAAAAAATTTGATTTTCTTTAATTTTTACAATATTCTGGGAATTTTGAAAGAAATATGAGTTTGTAATTTTGAAATATTTTCTCGAAACGCTAAATGGAGAGGTTTTTGAGTAGTTTGCTGATTGTATAATCTTTTTACTAAATTATGTTAATTTATGATCTGTTATGTGATGATCTGTTTCGTGTTAGTTTTGTAACACATATCTAAACAGAGATAAAAAATACATGTTCTTTAACAAAAAGTTATGTTTGATATACATTGCTGCCCAAAACTAAAAACCATGTTCTAATAAAAGTTTTTTGCAGAAAACTATATCAAAATCCTTAACCCAGACCGAAGTCTTGATATCTCAGAGCTGTGAGATTTCAGCCCCTCCATATTTTAAGTTTTAAGTTTTTGACTCACCAAAATTTAAAATCGAAAACCGTAAAATTTTGTTTTAATTTTTCATTAAACTAGCAAGTTATGTATTACGAATTAATTGTAATATAATGAATTAAGTAATTAATTTTATATATAATAATTAATTCTCATTTGAAAAAAATTATCAAAATGGAAGAAAATTTTGAAATTAGTGAGAGCCAATAGCTTAAACATAAAACCAACAGCTTAAAATAAATTTAATTACAACTGAAGTAATTGAAAACCAATGCATTAACATGGAGTAAGATTTTAAATTGATTATAACTTTTATAATCCAACATTTCGTTTATTTACTTATATATATTTTAGTTAATAGCACATTTCTGTAATTTAATAATTAGATATTTTGCATAGAAGTTTCAAAATTGACATTATAGACATTAAATGAAATTCGTTCGAATACTAAATGAACCCTGCGTTTTTTGATTGGTTCATCAACTAACTACTTAAAGAAAATGAGACCTCATTAAGTATTCGAACGCACTCCTGGCTTTCTTTTGTACTAAAAATAGAAATAGATTATTTTTAATACAAAAAAAGCATTAAATTTGAAGAAAAATGTATCCTTCAGGCAACTACAAATAAAGGTTTATTTTTGCTTTTTTACAACAATAATTGTGTGCGTTATATTTTAATAGAATAAAATAAATAGGTGTTAATTTTATTCTGTTGCGTAATAAGTATATTATTGGGTCAGTGTTTAATGATATATTTTATTTTTCTAGCAATTTGCCAGATAATAAAATTCATTGAACACGAACCTAATACAACGTTTTATCCTTCCTACACAGTAACATGATAGTTTCAGTTAAATTAGTTTAAAATTCTTTGGTAAAACGAAAAAAACATTGACTTTTGTACGGGATTTTGTGAGTAATTGAATTCAAGTAACTAAGAAAGTAACTTTTTCAATTCAACGATATGGTTGGAATTATCTCAGAGAAAAACTCAGTTTTGCTCTTTTTACGTGCTTCGGTTGGGGATTCGAACTGGTAATCTTATCAATGCCAGTCAGTTCAAATCCTCTGCCAGAAACGCTATCCACTTCGCCACCAATGCGATGATATTTCGAAGTTGAAACTTCATCACTTTATTTACTTTAGTTGAATTCTCAACTGTCATTAGACTCCATTTTCGGAAATGTTTTAACATTATTTCGGGGATTTTTCCATTAAATTTCTAGACAGCATTGTGTTAATTCATAGGATGTTTAATATTTCTATTAAAGTCAACATCCTAAGTCAAGAGCGGATAGTCATTATTGATTCCTTCTAATCAATGCGATATTAATGAACGACACATGGTCAATTATTGTCATATATGCGCTTGCGATTTTGTTTTATTCTTTTTGTACCATTTATTTTATTCCAAGTTGAACAAATTGAAAACTTAAAATTTGTAGTCAGTAAGCTTTAGTATTGACCACTAAATGTCAGGTCAAAATATTGCCAAATAATTTGTATAGTCAAGACTGAAACTAGAATTAATTGACCTGAACAATATATTGTAGTAACCAATTAAGCTAGTCAAGACATATAAGTATGCTTTATGGTTATAATAACCAAATTCTAACATTGAAACAAATGTTGACTACATACATTTGGATATAAGTTTATTGCTGTTCCAGAATTCACTTTAATGCCAATTAAATTAGCCACAGTTTAAACATTTGAACGTTGTTCCCAGGGCCGGTCCTGCGTTGTACAGAAGTGCACACTAAAACAGGGCGCTCGATTTATCATCCAAATAAGGGCGCAAAAAATCAATATCAATTAATGATTTAAATTGAATTAAATCATTGAAAACATTATTTTATAAAAATCAAAATTCTTTCTTTTTGTCCACTCAAATTTTTCTTTCCATATTCATTCATATTTCGAAATTTGTGTACACATTCAAAACATGTAAAAAATTCTCACTTCAATTTTAAATCTCAATACACACAAATTAAACATAAGGAACACACAAAAGTATTAATAATGTTCATTTTTATTTGTGTGCACAAAATATTATTTTTATACATACATATTACATACTGTTACGAGTACAGAAAAAATCTAGACGATTACAGAAAGATCTAGACGATTACGGTCACTTCCAGGAAAATAAAATCAACAAAACACAACAGAAAGTGAATGAAATGAATAGTGTTGTTGTTGTCGTACATGTTCTTAGAATTAAGGTCTATTTGTTTTATGAATCAAATGAACGTAACGTAAAATAATCGAATATTCTAATATTTTCTCAAGGTTTCTAAAAAGTGACCTAGAAATTTCTAGACATTAGGCAGAGTGTATATATAAGGAAATTGCTTATTGTAATTTTTAATTAGTTTTATTTTAAACCTGCGATTGTGAAGTTAAAATTATAAAAGTGATCTTTGAAATTAGATTTTGTGTAAAGTTATAAGTGTAATAAAGTTATAAGTGTTATTGAATAGAAATATTTTGTGTATTATTTTAACGCTGTTATTACTGGAAATTTCTACAAAAAACCGTTGGAGTTTCTGAAGCTGTTGAAAGAATATTCTAGTTAAGAATATTGTTTGCTGTATTGTTTTCCTGTTGTTGTGAAACAATTAAGGTGTTGAATACTTATTAAAACCTGGTGTATTTGCTTACTAATCAGTGATCGAACTCAGAAAGAGATTGGGAATTACGTTTATCGAATTGAGAGTAAGGCCAATTCGAAGTAAGGTAGGAAAAACGTAACATTGGTGACATCGGCGGATTAGTTAGCTGTTTATAATGGTTTTCTTAAGTGATTTAAAAGTTCCTGAGCTAAAGAAGGAACTAGAAAAACGTGGATTGTCAACAAGCGGAAACAAAACTGAATTAATGATACGGCTTCGAGAAGCTATGGAAGCTAGTGGAGTTGTTGTGGAAAGTTACCGGTTTGGAGTGATTAGTACGAATGCTGATTCAGTAACAGTTGATGAAGAGAAAAGTTCTGTTGCGGAAACAACAACCTCATTGCCACCTGCAAATTGTGATTTTACGCAGTTAATTGCTATGATACAACAGATGAGTTTGAACATCAGTCAACAGAATCAGCAATTGGCTGCCGTAAATGCCAATATGAATCAAAAACTGGATGATGTAAATACAAACATGGCTACCACTAAGCAAGAAATTAGTTGTAACATCAATCAACAAATGGCCGCTACAAAGGAAGAAATTAGTTGTAACATCAATCAACAAATGGCCGCTACTAAGGAAGAAATTAGTTGTAACATCAATCAACAAATGGCTGCTACTAAGGAAGAAATCAGTAGCAACATCAATCAACAGCTGGAAATAGTCAACAATAACATGGCTACAACCAAGGAAGAGATCAGTTTGAACGTCAAGCAAATAATGGATGATAAACTTCTCGAAATATCTACTACGTTACGGGAGGAAGTAGGCAGAGTTCATCAAGAGGTGAAAGAGCTAGAGCAGAAAGTACTTGATGAAAACAAAAAGGTACTTGCAAAAGTAGATGATTTCGAGAAACGGTTGCAGGATGTTGAAACAGCTAAAGTTACTTCACATGTGGTACAACAGATAGCAAATATTAAATTGAAACCACCATCGTATGACGGAACCACATCTTTCGGCATCTTTAAGTTCCAGTTTGAGACAGCAGCAGACCAAAATGTTTGGAACGCCGAAAATCGTCTTGCTGCATTGATAGTTGCGCTTAAAGGTGAAGCAGCTGAAGCATTACAGGCAGTGCCGGAAAACGACCGAAAAAGCTATTCTGAGGTAATGAATGCATTGGAACGAAAATATGGCAGCGACCATAAAAAGGAATTATACAGGATTGAGCTAAAAGGTCGCTTACAACGAAATGGTGAATCTCTACAGGATTATTCCTCGGCTGTAGAGCGGCTTGTTCATTTAGCACACTCAAATACACCACCATATTTCATGGAGAAGATGAAGATCGAGGCGTTTACTGATGGTATTCGTGATCCTGAGACAAGGAAAGCTGTAATGTTGTCGCCAAAACCAACATTCGCTGAAACTATTGCTTATGCCCTAACAAATGAAACTGCACAAGCAATTATAAAACCATCGATTAAAATACGCCGGGTAGAGTTGAGTGATGACAAATATAAACAACGAGACCAGGAGACCGGGAGAAGACCACGAGAAAGTATTCGAAGTGATAGGATTCGATGCTGGTTATGTAGCAAGTTGGGCCATATTTCGAGAGAATGTCGAAATATTAGAAGAAAACGAGCAAGATCAGCATCGCCTATGCAGCGTCGTCCAGCAGAAGAACGAGTGCAGGCTAGAGAGGCCGATGGAATAGGATCGCAGCAGTTAAACTACAACGAGTCAGCCTAAAGGGGCATAAGCTGGCTCCCACAACCGATTGCCCCATAACCTTCATCCAAGTTTCGAGATTGACAAGGGGAGGTGACAGCCTTACTGTTAGGGCTAATATTGATGGAAAAAGTTGTGTCATCACGTTAGATACGGGAGCAACAAATACAATTGTCCGCACTGATGTTGTGAAAGGTAAACTAAAACCAACAGGAAGATACCGAATGCAGACAGCTACTGGCGAAAGTGCAAGTATTAAAGGAAAGAAAGTGGTCAACTTTGAAATCGGGAATGCTCGCTTTCAACATGAAGTGGTCGTAGCTGACATTGTGGATGAAGTCATCCTGGGCATGGACTTCATGAGGCCAAATGGATTCGTTATTGATGCTGGCAAAGGAGTACTCACGTACGGAAATGTTGAGTTGCCACTCCAGTTTAATGGTGAAGATTCAAATTGTGTCCGTCGAATAATATTGGATCACAGGGAAAAGCTGCCACCCCAATCAGAAACAATCATTTGGGGAAAATTGGAAGGAGGTTCTGGGTCACCCAGGTTGTGGGTTGTAGAAGCCAACAAAGAACATCAAAATTGTAAAGAAGTCGTTATAGGGAAAACCTTAGTTAGATCGGATGCTGATTACAAAATACCAGTAAGAGTTTTAAATCTGTCAGATACGCAGAAAACAATGAAGAAAGGATCAATCATAGGACAATGTGAAGAGGTAGCTAAAATAATTAAGTGCGAGCAGAAAAACATCAATAGCTCGGTCAACACAAAACAACAAAAGGCAGAAATGGAACAACTTGTACAGAAATGGACAGAAGAGCAGAAGAAAGCAGCACGTCAATTGCTGGAGCGACACAAGTCTATATTCTGCAGTTCACCCGAAGGAAATGGCAGAACCAATTTGGTAAAACATTGTATTGACACTGGCTAAAAGAGAGGAAGCTGATAAAATGGTGAGAGATATGAAAGAAGCTGGTGTAATCGAGCCTTCAGACAGTCCCTGGAGCTCACCTGTGGTGTTAGTTGGCAAGAAAGATGGGAGCTTGAGATTTTGTGTTGACTACAGGAAACTAAACATAGTTACAAAGAAGGATAGCTACCCATTGCCTAGGATTGATGATACACTAGATACATTATCGGGTTCAAGATTGTTTTCAACACTGGATCTGCAGAGTGGTTACTGGCAGGTGGAAGTTGCGGAGGAAGATCGGGAGAAAACGGCGTTCAGTGTAGGTAATGGACTATGGCAATTTAATGTCATGCCATTTGGGTTATGCAACGCTCCCGCAACTTTCGAGAGATTAATGGAACGGGTACTAAAAGGCTTGCACTGGAAAACATGCCTGGTATATTTGGATGACATTATCGTCATGGGCAAAGACTTTGATGACCACTTGAGGAACTTGGCGGAGGTACTGGAAAGGTTGGAAGCAGCCGGTTTAAAGTTAAGTCCCAAAAAGTGTTCACTTTTCAAGGAAGAAGTAAAATATTTGGGACACAAGGTTACGGCAATGGGAATTCATACAGATTCTGACAAGATTGCAGCAGTTATGAACTGGCCAAGACCAAAGAATCTACATGAACTACGAAGCTTCCTTGGATTGTGCACATATTACAGACGGTTTGTGCCAGGATTCGCCAACGTTGCCAAAAGTCTGCATGAGTTAACCAGAAAAGAAAAGGCATTTGAATGGAATCAACCTCAAGAACAAGCATTTGTGGAGCTCCGAAAGAGATTATGTACGGCTCCAATTCTGTCCTATCCTATACCAAATGTTCAGTTTATTTTGGATACTGATGCCAGTAATGAAGGTATAGGAGGAGTCTTGTCGCAGAAAATAGATGGTCAGGAAAAGGTGATAGCTTATTTCTCGAAAATGCTATCCAAGCCGGAGCGGAATTATTGTGTAACTCGAAAGGAATTATTGGCTATTGTGGAATCCGTCAAACATTTCCATAAATACTTGTATGGCCAGAAATTTCATCTCAGAACTGACCATGGTGCGTTAAGGTGGTTACTCCAGTTCAAAAATCCAGAGGGACAAGTAGCACGTTGGATCGAACGGTTGCAGGCGTACGATTTGGACATTGAACATCGAAAGGGTACTGCACATGGGAACGCTGATGCATTATCGAGACGACCCTGTCAAGTTGAATGCAAGCATTGCAGTCGTCAAGAAAATAAGGAGAACATCATAGATGTACGATTACTACAAGTGCTACCTGACGATGAATGGACTGCTGAAGCCATAAGAAAAGATCAATTAGAAGATCCGGATCTTGCACCCATCATCGAGTTAAAGGAAAAGGGCTGCAAACCAGCATGGGGAGAAATTTCTGATAAAACTCCAACTTTGAATGGCGTACTGGGCGCAATGGGACAGTCTCCAGTTAGAGGATGGATGTTTAAAGAGAGTATGGGAAAGCTCAGATGGCAAGATAAAGCAATCCCTTACAGTGGTACCAAAAAGGAAAATAGAAGCAGTACTAAGGGAGTATCACGAAGGAACGAGTGGAGGTCATCTTGGGATCAATAAAACTCTTGCAAAAATACGACAACGGTTTTACTGGTCGGGGACTCGGCAATCAATTGTGGAGTGGTGTCAAAAATGCGATAAATGTGCGGCGGTGAAAGGACCCGCACGAAGAAGTCATGGGAAAATGAAGCAATACAATGTAGGTGCTCCATTTGAAAGGATCGCAATGGATGTAGCGGGACCATTTCCAACAACGGATAGTCAGAATAAATATGTGCTTGTGATCATGGACTACTTCAGTAAGTGGCCGGAAGTGTGTGCGATTCCCAACCAGGAAGCAACCACCATCGCTGAAGCTGTGATAAATAATTGGATTAGCCGCTATGGAGTTCCTATGGAGATCCACACCGATCAGGGACGGAACTTCGAGTCAGCTGTATTCCAGGAAATTTGTCAGATGCTGGGGATTAACAAAACCAGGACGACAGCTTCACACCCACAGTCAGATGGGATGGTTGAGAGATTCAATGCTACATTGGAGGAATTTCTAGCAAAAGTGGTCAGTAAGAACCAACGTAACTGGGATCAACATATTCCTTTATTTTTGATGGCATACAGATCAGCAGTTCATGACACCACGACCATGACACCAGCTCAAACTATTTTCGGAAGTGATTTAAGACTCCCTGGTGACCTCAAATTTGGAGCGGTACCATCAACATCATTGTCAGCGCAAGAATACGTCAACCGAATCCGTGAGAACCTTGAGGATATTCACAAGCTTGTTCGGCAGAAGATACAACTGACCAGTGATAGAATGAAAGCCCGATATGATATACGATCTAATAATAAAGGTTTCGATGAAGGACAATTAGTATGGCTACACAACCCACAACGAAAACGAGGGTTATCACCGAAATTGCAAGCTGCATGGGAAGGACCTTACAACATTATAACCAAGTTGAATGACGTGGTTTATAGAATTAGGAAAGGCCATCGAGGCAAAGCGAAAGTCGTACATTTGGAAAGATTGGCCTTATACAAAGGAGAGCTAGATCCTGTTCGGGACGAACAGGCTTAAGTGGAGGGTAATGTTACGAGTACAGAAAAAATCTAGACGATTACAGAAAGATCTAGACGATTACGGTCACTTCCAGGAAAATAAAATCAACAAAACACAACAGAAAGTGAATGAAATGAATAGTGTTGTTGTTGTCGTACATGTTCTTAGAATTAAGGTCTATTTGTTTTATGAATCAAATGAACGTAACGTAAAATAATCGAATATTCTAATATTTTCTCAAGGTTTCTAAAAAGTGACCTAGAAATTTCTAGACATTAGGCAGAGTGTATATATAAGGAAATTGCTTATTGTAATTTTTAATTAGTTTTATTTTAAACCTGCGATTGTGAAGTTAAAATTATATAAAAGTGATCTTTGAAATTAGATTTTGTGTAAAGTTATAAGTGTAATAAAGTTATAAGTGTTATTGAATAGAAATATTTTGTGTATTATTTTAACGCTGTTATTACTGGAAATTTCTACAATAAACCGTTGGAGTTTCTGAAGCTGTTGAAAGAATATTCTAGTTAAGAATATTGTTTGCTGTATTGTTTTCCTGTTGTTGTGAAACAATTAAGGTGTTGAATACTTATTAAAACCTGGTGTATTTGCTTACTAATCAGTGATCGAACTCAGAAAGAGATTGGGAATTACGTTTATCGAATTGAGAGTAAGGCCAATTCGAAGTAAGGTAGGAAAAACGTAACAATACTGTTCATTGCTGAACAGTTTTGAAGTATAATGCGCATATACCATAAAACGTCTGCAAAGTTTTTAAATAGAGTGCACACATACTGTTAATGGTCTGCTGTGAAGCAAAGTATTGTTTTTTACAAGTGTTAACGAAATTTTGAATATAGCCATTCACAGATACTATTGATGTTCTGCACAGTTTTGAAATTAGAATAGCAAAATCGGATTTGTATGTTTATGATTGTGTGTTTATGATATTTTGAGTGTGTATATTTTTTATGTTGAGAAATGAGTATGGAGAATAAATTTTAGAATTCTATGTGATAGGAGATTGAACAATTTTTTTTAACCATTAATGAATTTAAAAAGTCATGAATGAAATAGTAAAAATTGGTATTTAAAAATTAAAATGTAAAAATTGGAATGTTGGTAGTATAATTATGTTTTTTATTTTGTTTTTCCTCAATTAAAATAGTTATTCAGTTATTAGTTATTAGTTATTCAATTAAACCCATATATTGAATTAATAGTAGATTACGATTAGAGCATGGTTGATCAATCGTTTCTAGGAAAAAACGATTAGCGATTAATTGTTCGTTTTTATCTCGATTATTCGATTAATTGTTTTTTTTATATCAACATTTTTTAGGGTTCCGTTTTTTATACGGAACACTATTAGTGAGAGTACAACGTGTTTTTCACATTATTTCGATTATCTCGTGAAGCATTAATCCGATGAATTTAAAATTTGAGGTGCTTATAAAACTAACTTATCCACACAAGATGGTGGGTTAAAAAATAAATAAAGTTGGGTTCGTTTGTTTTAAGGAGGTACGATGTAAAGCCTTTGAAAACAAACATTTTTTTATCGAGACGAGTAGGGAAAGGGCTTCATTTCAGCATATGAAAGGGCTTCATTTCAGCATTATTTAAAAATATATTTTGGAATTTTACACCTCACCATTTTTTGTATAATTTCGAAAAATAACGTTTTCTGGATGTTTTATTGTCCCGAATAACTCCGACCCTACTTCATCGAAAATCTTGAAATATATTTGGAATGATAGAAAATTGAGTAGGTTCTTAATGAAAAATATAGAAAAGTGGCAGATACTCATAACTATATTTATTAAAGGGGTGAGAATGTTAAGGGGTAAAAACATCATTTAAAACCAGGTCATGTGAGGTGTCATTTGAAAGAGCACTTGATTTTAGAAATATTGCCATTTTTTTTAGAATTTTGCAATGCATAGTTTTTGAATTATTATGAATAAAGTGACGCAAAAAGTTGGTCCCCCTTTGCATTTCGGGCCTAATTAACAGAAAAGTTTGAAAAAATTCACAGGGACAGGAAATTTGATAAACTCTGAACGAAAAATATAGCGAACTCTCAAATAATTATATTTTTGTGCTTTTCAGAAATTGGGGTGGGGGAGGGTGAAAAAAACTTTTTTTGACCCAAGCGAGTGGGGTGTCATTTGAAAGAGAACCAAATTTCAGAAACTTTGCAGTTTTTTTAGAATTTTGCGGACCACAGTTTTGAAGTTATTCTAAAAAATGTGCAAATTCCAGACCGTTCCACCCCCCTACGTTTCGACACTGATAGACAGCGAAAATTGGAAAAATTCATAGAGACAGGAAATTTGCTATATTTTGAACGAAAATTATAGCGAGCTCTCAAATAATTATATTTCTGTGTGTTTAGGGGATGGGTGTAAGGGGGGTAAAAAAAAACTTTTTTTGACCCAAGCGAGTGGGGTATCATTTGAAAAAACACTAAATTTCCAAAACATTCCAATTTTTTTAGAATTTTTCGGTACACAGTTTTTGAGTTATTCTAAAAAATGTGCAAATTCCAGATCGTTCCACCCCCCTACGTTTCGACACTGATAGACAGAAAAAATTGAAAAAAATTCATAGAGACAGGAAACTTGCTATATTTTGAACGAAAATTATAGCGAACTCTCAAATAATTATATTTCTGTGTGTTTAGGGGATGGGTGTAAGGGGGGTAAAAAAAAAACTTTTTTTGACCCAAGCAAAAAATATAATAATTTGAAAGAGCACTAAATTTCCAAAACATTGCAATTTTTTTTAGAATTTTTCGGTACACAGTTTTTGAGTTATTCTAAAAAATGTGCAAATTCCAGACCGTTCCCCTCCCCCCCTCCCCCTACGTTTCGACACTGATAGACAGAAAAAATTGAAAAAATTCATAGAGACAGGAAACTTGCTATATTTTGAACGAAAATTATAGCGATTTCTCAAATAATTATATTTCTATGTGTTTAGGGGATGGGTGTAAGGGGGGGTAAAAAAAACTTTTTTTGACCCAAGCGAGTGGGGTATCATTTGAAAGAACACCAAATTTCCAAAACATTGCAATTGTTTTTAGAATTTTGCGGTACACAGTTTTTGAGTTATTCTAAAAATTGAGCAAATTCCAGACCGTTCGCCCCCCTACGTTACGACACTGATAGACAAAAAAAATTTAAAAATTCCTTAAAGACAGGAAGTTTGCTATATTTTGAACGAAAATTATAGCGAACTCTCAAATAATTATATTTCTGTGTGTTTAGGGGATGGGTGTGGGGAGAGTAAAAAAAAACTTTTTTGAAACCAAGCGAGTGGGGTGTCATTTGAAAGAACACTTAATTTAAGAAACATTGCAACATTTTTTAGAATTCTGCGACGCACAGTTTTTAGTTATTGATAAAAAAAAGTGCTATTTTAAGTGTATGTATACCACCCTATATTTCGTAACATTTTTGATCAATGTAGATGTGATTGACATTTACGATTGACGTTTACGATTAAACATTTATTCTGTTATGCGTCCATAGTCTGGCGATTTCCCAATCTAAGTAAAACCGAGAGCTCCTGTTTCCACTTAAACAACAAACTGGCAAAACACGAACTATCAGTGTTATTTAACGGCACTGTCATTAAATACAATCAACAGCCAAAGTACCTGGGCATTACTCTCGATAGAACTCTTTCTTTTAAACTCCACCTAGAAAATACGTCACAAAAACTTAAAACGAGAAACAATATATTGCACAAACTGGCAGGCTCTACATGGGGTGCTACTCCAGCTACCCTCCGAACAACTGCTCTAAGTCTGGTTTACTCAGTGGCTGAGTATGGCGCACCAGTCTGGTTGAATAGCACACATACTCAAAAAGTTGACTGCCAGCTGCATGCTACGATGCGTACTATAAGTGGTACTATCAGATCCACCCCTTTACCTTGGCTCCCTGTGTTAAGCAATATCGCTCCACCTGCACTCAGACGCTCGCATGCTCTCATGCGTGAACATAAAAAGGTAACCAACAACACCACGTTACCCTTGCACGAATATTACGGTGACCACACTCGTTGTCGATTGAAGTCAAGAAAGCCTCCACATAAAACTGCCAGCAACCTGCTGGCAACTGATTTTAATATCTTGGATGCCTGGGACACCTCCTGGCAACATTACAACACAACTGGCCTTTCTATTACTAACCCGACTTCTACCCAACCTGGTTTCGATTTGCCACGTCATACCTGGACTACATTAAACCGAATAAGAACGAATCATGGACGTTGTGCTGATTCTTTCTACAAGTGGGGCATTTCAGAGTCCCCTGAGTGTGACTGCGGCGCTCCACAACAAACTATAAAACACATTGCAACTGTGTGTCCAATTCGACGTTACAATGGCAACATCTCAGACATCCATTTGGCAACTCCCGATGTAGTAGCATGGATAGACTCGCTCGATGTAAACATCTAATGTTCAAATGTACTGCCCAATGTTCAAATATTTTACTTTTTAATTTACTTAAAAGACACGCAATCAAATCGATTGTAAGTTCATTTAATGTGTATCCATGTATTGTTTTAGGTAGATTTCACAGAAGAGTCTACCTATTTTTAAGTTTAATTTTTTTAATGTGTCACAAAAAAAACCATACGCTAAATAAAAAGTCTGGCGATATAAAGGCTTTACACATAACTTTATGTCAAAAATATGCCACTCGCGTTCAAGCTCCGTTCGGCTTCAACCGAAGTCGGAGGTACGCTTTAAAATGCATGGTGTATTTTTTCCAACATACAAGTTTGCACTTTACTCTACTTAAACACCATAATTTCCCTTTTTATAGATTCTAAATTGTTTGTTTTCGAACAGGACCCGGTGGTCCAGATAACTGCTTTTTTAACATGAATACATCCAGCTCTTTTGACATTCAACAGTCTCGCGTTCATTACTTTTCATTTTTATATCAGATTCGATTAGATTGTCAGAATCCAGTTAAAAATAATCTATTTCAAATTTATTTAATTAAAAGAGCAAGATCATTTTTTGTGGGATTTTTAAAATGAGATGGCAAGATATTAGTCACCAGGATTTTCTAAGTAATGTAGCAATTCCTCTAGGTCTATATTTCACCTTTTATTATTTTCTCTGACACTTCGTTATAAAATTGTTAACCTGTCGCACCAGACTGATTTTATAAAAATCCAAGAATATCACTTGCTTTTTCCAAGCTGCAATCTCTTCTACCTACATAGACCTAACGATGATACTTCAATAACTTCGAGTGCTTCAACAATCTGCAAAATAATTTTAAACTCTTCATTACTTGGAAACATATCAGTTAATGAATTAATTCAAAATCCGCTAAAACCATACTTGCTGATAGTGTCTTGCAATTCCATAAAACTTTTCTGCCAATTAAGAATTCCATCTCGTGCGGACGTCTAATAACAAGACAAATTCTTTCACTATTTTATTTTTAAATAGATAGTTAAATAGATTTTTCGAACTTGCTGGATAATAGTCAAAAAGCACGGTGTTATGACCTATTCTTTATTGTTAAATTATTTTTGTAATATGCTCATCCTTTACCGTGTACATATATTTTTCTTAATAAATTTATTTTAATAAATGAAACACTTGTTTGTATTCCGCAAATTAATTTTTGTTTCTAACTTTATTTATTTTGAAAATAAAATTAAAATTAAAATTAAAAACAGCTCGACCGGTTTCGGTTTTTACACCATTTTCAAGAGCTTCAAAATTGTTACAAAGAAAAAATAATACAACATGTCATTTATATACAAATAAAATTAAATTAAAAATGAAACTAGATCAAAAATGAATACAAAACAATTTTTAAAATTTAAATGATAGTAAATTCAAAGAGCTGACATTTTTTAAAAACTATTGTTTATCCATTAAATATTAAAATTAATATATGAAATAATGACTGCATCAGTGTCGTTACTACGGTACGGCCCACCCGGCCCTGGGCCGGGGGCCCACCATAAAACACTCATAAAAATATGAAAATGAACACTTCAAATAATAAATTTAAAAACAGCATTGCAATTTTAGGTAGATTTCATATAAAAATCTACCTATTGCAATGTCCGTCATCAAAAAATATTATATATATATATAACGATATGAGGTATAACGGAATTTAGCGGCACTCTCACGGTCGCATTTTCCGACCTAGACCAAAAATTTTTTCTGAGCGTGTTGCGGCAAACAATCTCTTGGATAAGTTCGACAACTGGCCGTATCCGGGTACAGGTTAAGAGTCTAGAGCCTTAAAACTGTCAAAAACAAAGCGTTATAACGGCCGTTTGGGGCAAAATATGTAAACAAAGTTTATAAATATTAATTATTTGAACATATTTCTATCATTTTTTAAAAAGCCAGATACCTGCAATAAAAGGTTCTTTAGCTATCTGCAATAAACTGCGTGAAGTATAACGGCATTTAGCGGCCCTCTCACGGTCTTTTGTCACTTATGCTAAACATATTTTCTGGGTATGTTGCGTCAAACAGTCTCCTGAATATGTTTGACAATATCGGAGTACAGGTTAAGTGCCTAGAGCTCAAAAACTGTATAAAATAATGTTTATTTTTAACGTTTGTTTATTACTTCTGTTTTTAATTAGTGTTTTTTTATGAAGTAATCTGATAAATCCGAATCTAATTGCACACATAACTATATGATCCCGAAATCTACCTATTTCTAGCGGATATACCTGCCGCTCGGACTTTTTTTTACTGGGTCCATGCCAATTTCAAAAATTCATTTTTTGTAACTAAGTTGCAAAATCTACGCTTTTTCGTGCGTCATTTTAGTAATTAAATGAGCTTTATTTAAGCATTAATCTAGTACATTGGTCAGATTCATTAAAGTACTAATTGTAGTTGTTTAATATTTTATTAAAGCATTAATAATAATGGTTTAATGATTCATTAAAGTATAAGTACTTTAATGAATCATTAAACCATTATTATTAATGCTTTAATAAACTATTAAACAACTACAATTAGTACTTTAATGAATCTGACCAAATTTACTAGAGTAATGCTTAAATAAAGCTATCAAATTCATGAATGATTTCATATCCACGCTGGCGTTTAAATAAACCATAGTTCTTAGTTTAGAATACTCGCACCACGATGTTGAAGGTTTCATGGATCCTAGTATTCTTACAAAATAGGCCAGCATGACCATGTCATTGATTGTTGTAGTTTTTGATTCTTTGAACCACTCATCAAAATTTTTGTATGAAGTTTCGTACGCCAATTTCGCCAATTTTTCCGGTACGATTGTAGAAATAGCTTCATTTGCTGCTTTTTCTATATCTGACGATACAAAATCATCATCACTTGAACTCATCTTGATATTTTTCACAATTTGCAGTATGAAAACTAAAAGAAAACTAAGGCTACATACTCCTTATAAGATCAAATTGGTTTGCTCAAAACGTACTAGATACAAATGCAATTTGTTTAGTTGTATTTTTTATAAAAGTTTAATTTTGCAGCTTCGTTACAAAAAATTTTGTATGAAACACGTTGCTAAATTAGTTGTTTTAAGCACTCGATGTATTGTCAACCTCGGCTTCGCCTCGGTTGCCAATTTCACATCTCGTGCTTAAAACAACCTAATTTAGCAACTTGTTTCATAAATAGCTATTAAATAATCACAAAAAGACATTATAATTTATATCAGAAAATCTTTGAATATTGAATATATTAGAAAATATTTCCCGTTATATCTCTTATTGAGGATAACACTTATTATTCAAAAGAATTTAATTAATATGTTTCCAAACATAGAAAGAGCATTCAAAATTTTTTTAACAATTAAGGTCACTAATTGTTCAGGAGAACAGTCTTTTTAGGCGATGAAATACAAAAAAAATGATTTGCGAAACAGCATGCCGCAGGAGCGATTGATTTCCCTTTCATTGATGTGCATAGAAAGTGATTTATTAAAATCTATAGGATTTGAAAATTTTGTAGATAAATTTGTTGACAAAAAGTGAGAAGAAAAAATATTTAAATGAAATAATAGACTAAGAGCCCGCGACGGCCAGACCTTCGTTATTTTATAAAAGCTGAAAGTTTCTCTGTGCATACCCCCTACTTGGGTAGGAACGATTAGCGACATATGAAGTTTGGATCATAGTGGCTTTGGCAGGGAGCAGGTTCCAAAGGGGCCTCCAAAGTTTCATGAAAGCATAAAAGCTAATTTTTTTTATATATTCTTCGGGATAGTATTAGAAGTCACGTCACCCATTGCCAGACACTTACTATCGTGGAAACCCCCTGCCAGACACCCTTAAAGTTTAAAGTTTAAGGGTGTCTGGCAGGGGGTTTCCACGATAGTAAGTGTCTGGCAATGGGTGACTTGACTTCTAATACTATCCCAAAGAATATATAAAAAAATTAGCTTTTATACTTTCACGAAACTTTGGAGGCCCCTTTGGAACCTGCTCCCTGCCAAAGCCACTATGATCCAAACTTCATATGTCGCTAATCGTTCCTACCTGAGTAGGGGGTATGCGCAGAGAAACTTTCAGCTTTTATAAAATAACGAAGGTCTGGCCGTCGCGAGCTCTTTGTCTATAAACATTATAATAAACCTCCTAAAAATCCGTAAGTAATTATGCTTTTAAATTTAATTTAGACTGGGTTCCAATTAGCTGCTAAATTGTACGAAACTGCTAAATCTAAATTTAGTTTTACAAAATTACCGAATTTTAATTCAAATTAATATAATCAAGTTGTCAGATATTGTTTAACGTATGAATTTCTTCCAAATTATTTAGAAACAAAATATAATTTAGTCAAATAAAATAGTTGACTAAATTGATTTAGCACGTTTAGTACAATTAAGCATCAACTGGAACGCAGTCTTATTGTTAATTTTCGAAAAGGCCCCCTAGAAATAGTGGGCCAGGGGCCCCCAAATACATTGGGACGGCACTGGACTGCATCTTGGTATATAACAAAAGGAAATCACAACACAATTTAGAATTTTCTGAAAACAAGTAAAATTTTGTGTTAAAGAAACAGATCTGGGTTGGTTAAAGCCGAATAAATGACATCTGTTTGTAAATTTAATAAACTTTTATTTAAATAAAGAGCTTTACGAATTTCAAACGATTCAAGAATATCAAGTTTGGGGCCTTTAGTTTCAACATGATGAATTTTTAGATTTTCGTTATTAAGAAAACAGCTATTATGGTTTTCGTTAATTAAATGGTTAGAAAAAGTTGAACTTGTGTGTCCCAATCTTAATGCCCTAAAATGTTCTGAACATCGCTGCTTGAAATTACGACCAGTTTGACCTATATATATAGCATTACAATCTTCACAACTAAGTTGGTAGACACCAGATTTCAAAATTAAATTTTGTTTAGGTTTGTTGTTAACTAATAAATTATGTAAGTTGAAATTGTTGTAAAATGCACAGCTTAAATTTGTATATTTAGATAATGTATTACCTAGTCTCTGACTTAAATTACCCGAATAATGAATTTTGCGCCAATGTTTAGTATCTTGTAATGAATTTGGATAAATCAAATTGTAAGCAATACGTTTTAACTTTCGTTGAAGGATTTTGTGAACTAATTTTGATTCGAAACCGTTGTTTTTAGCAATTAATAAAATTAAATTTAGTTCTTTTTGAAAATTTTGGTCAGAAAGTGGTGTTTTAACAAGTCTCTCGACGAGTGAAAAGATTGCGGCATTTTTTGCATTAAAAGAATGATTTGATGAAGAATGTATTAAAATATCAGTACATGTAGGCTTACGATATATGTCAAATTCAAAATTAGTTGTAATATGTTTAATTTGAATATCTAGAAAATTTAAAGTTTTATCAATTTCCTTTTCAAAAGTAAATTTAATTGAAGGATGTTTTCCATTAAGTAAAATAAGAAAATTGTCTAACTGTCTTTCTGTACCGGTCCAAAGGCAAAGAATATCGTCTACGTATCTATACCAAAATAAAATATTACTAGCTTCTTGTAAGTTAGCATCTAGGAATTGATGTTCAAACCAATCCATAAAAATTTCGGAAAGTAAGGGTGATAAAGGCGAACCCATAGGGAGTCCGTCAGTGAATTTAAAAATTGGTTTTCGAAAGTGAAATAATTTTGTTCCACGCAAGTCCTATATATAAGGATTAACTCATCTCTAATATCGGCAGATAATACATTTACGTTTATAATTTGAATTACAATATCATTTAGTATATTTAATGGAATAGAAGTAAACAAACTTGATACGTCAAACGATATTAATTTAGAATTTAGAGGAACTACAACATTTTTAATTTTATTAATGAGATCTAAAGAATTTTTAACTGAATATTTGGAAACAAAACCAGTTTTTTCAATGAAAATATTTTGAAACTTTTTGCAAAGTTTGTAGGCAGGAGCACTACAATATGAAACGATTGGCCTAATTGGTATATTTGGTTTGTGTAATTTTGGTAGTCCGTAAAGGACAGGTGCAAACGGATTCATTTGTTTAAATTGAAATGCTGTCGAAGGTGGTATCAAATTAGTACATGAAGAAAGACAATTTGTAACAGATAGTTTAAATTTATTTGTAGGGTCGGTTCGAAGAATTTCAGCATTGCTATCAAATAAGAAGTCATTAATTTTTTGGATATATAAAAATTTAGGTAAAATTGTGATGGTATTTCCCTTATCAGCTTTACAAAGAATACAGTCATTTAAAAGAAGTTTGGATTTGATAGTTTTAACTAAATTTAAATTTTTAGAATCTAAATGGCTTATACTTAAATTTTGGTTTTTTTCACATCTAATTTCTTCGGCACAAATAGCTTTTAGGTTGTTTTTGTTAATGGAACAGTTAAAACTTCCAGATAAAGCGACTTCCACATCAACAGCCACTTTAAATAAATTGTCGGAAACATTAGTGTTAACTGGTGCAAACTTCAGTCCTTTATTCAACAAATTTGTTTCTTCTATTGTAAAATTAATAGTTGATAAATTTTCAATTTTTTTAAAAAACTCATGAGATGTTTCTTGTGGAATTGTTTCAGAAAAATTAATGATCAAAAGTTGTTCCAACTTCTTTTTTTGTAGTAAATATTGTTGATGTAGTAAATATTGTTGATGGAAATACCATCACAATTTTACCTAAATTTTTATATATCCAAAAAATTAATGACTTCTTATTTGATAGCAATGCTGAAATTCTTCGAACCGACCCTACAAATAAATTTAAACTATCTGTTACAAATTGTCTTTCTTCATGTACTAATTTGATACCACCTTCGACAGCATTTCAATTTAAACAAATGAATCCGTTTGCACCTGTCCTTTACGGACTACCAAAATTACACAAACCAAATATACCAATTAGGCCAATCGTTTCATATTGTAGTGCTCCTGCCTACAAACTTTGCAAAAAGTTTCAAAATATTTTCATTGAAAAAACTGGTTTTGTTTCCAAATATTCAGTTAAAAATTCTTTAGATCTCATTAATAAAATTAAAAATGTTGTAGTTCCTCTAAATTCTAAATTAATATCGTTTGACGTATCAAGTTTGTTTACTTCTATTCCATTAAATATACTAAATGATATTGTAATTCAAATTATAAACGTAAATGTATTATCTGCCGATATTAGAGATGAGTTAATCCTTATATATAGGACTTGCGTGGAACAAAATTATTTCACTTTCGAAAACCAATTTTTTAAATTCACTGACGGACTCCCTATGGGTTCGCCTTTATCACCCTTACTTTCCGAAATTTTTATGGATTGGTTTGAACATCAATTCCTAGATGCTAACTTACAAGAAGCTAGTAATATTTTATTTTGGTATAGATACGTAGACGATATTCTTTGCCTTTGGACCGGTACAGAAAGACAGTTAGACAATTTTCTTATTTTACTTAATGGAAAACATCCTTCAATTAAATTTACTTTTGAAAAGGAAATTGATAAAACTTTAAATTTTCTAGATATTCAAATTAAACATATTACAACTAATTTTGAATTTGACATATATCGTAAGCCTACATGTACTGATATTTTAATACATTCTTCATCAAATCATTCTTTTAATGCAAAAAATGCCGCAATCTTTTCACTCGTCGAGAGACTTGTTAAAACACCACTTTCTGACCAAAATTTTCAAAAAGAACTAAATTTAATTTTATTAATTGCTAAAAACAACGGTTTCGAATCAAAATTAGTTCACAAAATCCTTCAACGAAAGTTAAAACGTATTGCTTACAATTTGATTTATCCAAATTCATTACAAGATACTAAACATTGGCGCAAAATTCATTATTCGGGTAATTTAAGTCAGAGACTAGGTAATACATTATCTAAATATACAAATTTAAGCTGTGCATTTTACAACAATTTCAACTTACATAATTTATTAGTTAACAACAAACCTAAACAAAATTTAATTTTGAAATCTGGTGTCTACCAACTTAGTTGTGAAGATTGTAATGCTATATATATAGGTCAAACTGGTCGTAATTTCAAGCAGCGATGTTCAGAACATTTTAGGGCATTAAGATTGGGACACACAAGTTCAACTTTTTCTAACCATTTAATTAACGAAAACCATAATAGCTGTTTTCTTAATAACGAAAATCTAAAAATTCATCATGTTGAAACTAAAGGCCCCAAACTTGATATTCTTGAATCGTTTGAAATTCGTAAAGCTCTTTATTTAAATAAAAGTTTATTAAATTTACAAACAGATGTCATTTATTCGGCTTTAACCAACCCAGATCTGTTTCTTTAACACAAAATTTTACTTGTTTTCAGAAAATTCTAAATTGTGTTGTGATTTCCTTTTGTTATATACCAAGATGCAGTCATTATTTCATATTTTAATTTTAATATTTAATGGATAAACAATAGTTTTTAAAAAATGTCAGCTCTTTGAATTTACTATCATTTAAATTTTAAAAATTGTTTTGTATTCATTTTTGATCTAGTTTCATTTTTAATTTAATTTTATTTGTATATAAATGACATGTTGTATTATTTTTTCTTTGTAACAATTTTGAAGCTCTTGAAAATGGTGTAAAAACCGAAACCGGTCGAGCTGTTTTTAATTTTAATTTTAATTTTATTTTCAAAATAAATAAAGTTAGAAACAAAAATTAATTTGCGGAATACAAACAAGTGTTTCATTTATTAAAATAAATTTATTATTAATAATGTTTCGCCAAGTGCCAACAGTAACCTCAATAAATACTATATATTTTTCTTTTTAAAGAAAAATAATGCAAATTGAAAAATGCAGTTTTTAATATTTTTCTGAAAATTAATATATGCGAACCGAATAATCGACAACCTTGCAAATTAATCGATAAATTGAAATTATTCTGATTGACCAATTAATCGATTGATTGAACCATTCCCTAATTATGATGCGAAGACGTAAAGCAAAAGATTTTCGACGTATTAGAGTTTGCAGAAAAATATTGAAAAAAATGTTTAATCTAAAGCAAAATTAAAAATTTGCATGCATTTTGAAATAAACATATGTTGAACAAGTAAACTTTGACCAAAATATTTGTTATTTTTTTGAACGAAATGTATATAACTATGACAATTTAAAAATAAACAAATATTTTGATTGGTTCTTTCCACACTTGCATGCGGTGCAACGCATCACTTCTTCGTTTCTTACCTCTTCCCCTAAAAATTAGGTACAAACTAAACTGGAGTTACCATATTTGAATTTAGTTTATTGGTAAGAAAAGTGTTATATATCTATATACTTCGGGTTAGGCCCATATTCAGGATAATAAAACTAACAATAATAATATTCATATTATTGTTCGTTTTATTATCCTAACGAAGGGGACAAGGGGTTTAGCCCGAAATTTATAGATATACAACAATAAACCACATATTTTAATTCAAAATATAAGTTTAATTGAGGAAAAACAAATTAAAAAGTCGGACAAGTGCGAATAAAATTCGCTCGCCAAGGGTTCCGTGAATGTAAAAGAACACAATATCAAAAATAAATGACATAAAGTTATGTTGTAAAGTCTTTATATCGCCAGACTATGGACGCATAACAGAATAAATGTTTAATCGTAAACGTCAATAGTAAATGTCAATCACATCTACATTGATCAAAAATGTTACTTGAGGTTAAATCTTATGCATAGCTGTTTAGGTTAGCTAAAGAAAGATTTAACCAGTATTTCAATGGTCTAAATTGGGAATATTTGTTCTATAAATCAGCGTCGAAATATAGGGTGGTATACATACACTTAAAATAGCACTTTTTTCATCAATAACTAAAAAACTGTGCATCGCAGAATTCTAAAAAATGATGCAATGTTTCTTAAATTAAGTGTTCTTCCAAATGACACCCCACTCGTTTGGTTACAAAAAAGTTTTTTTTTACCCTCCCCACACCCATCCCCTAAACACACAGAAATATAATTATTTGAGAGTTCGCTGTAGTTTTCGTTCAAAATATAACAAACTTCCTGTCTCTATGAATTTTTTTAATTTTTTCTGTCTATCAGTGTCGAAACGTAGGGGGAGGAACGACCTGGAATTTAAACATTTTTTAAAATAACTCAAAAACGGTGTACCGCAAAATTCTAAAAACAATTGCAATGTTTTGGAAATTTTGTGCTCTTTCAAATGATACCCCACTCGCTTGGGCCAAAAAAAGTTTTTTTTTACCCTCCTTACACCCTTCCCCTAAACACACAGAAATATAATTATTTGAGAGTTCGCTATAATTTTCGTTCAAAATATAGCAAATTTCCTGTCTCAATGAATTTTTTCAATTTTTTCTGTCAATCAGTGTCGAAACGTAGGGGGGGGGGGGGAACGGTCAGGAATGTGCACATTTTTTAGAATAACTCAAAAACGGTGTACCAGAAAATTCTAAAAATAATTGCAATGTTTTGGAAATTTTGTGCTCTTTCAAATGATACCCCATTCGCTTGGGTCAAAAACAGTTTTTTTTTACCCTCCTTACACCCTTGCCCTAAACACACAGAAATATAATTATTTGAGAGTTCGCTATAATTTTCGTTCAAAATATAGCAAATTTCCTGTCTCTATGAATTTTTTCAATTTTTTCTGTCTATCAGTGTCGAAACGTAGGGGGGGGAACGGTCTGGAATTTGCACATTTTTTAGAATAACTCAAAAACTGTGTACCACAAAATTCTAAAAAAATTGCAAAGTTTCTGAGATTTGGTCCTCTTTCAAATGACACCCCACTCGCTTGGGTCAAAAAAGTTTTTTTCACCCTTCCCCACCCCAATCCCTTAAAAACACAAAAATATAATTATTTGAGAGTTCGCTATATTTTTCGTTCAGAGTTTATCAAACTTCCTGTCTCTGTGAATTTTTTCAATTTTTTCTGTTTATTAGGCTCGAAATGCAAGGGGGGGACCAACTTTTTGTGTCACTTTAGTGATAATAATTCAAAAACTATGCATTGCAAAATTCTAAAAAAACTGACAATATTTCTAAAATCAAGTGCTCTTTCAAATGACACCCCACATGACCTGGTTTTAAATGATGTTTTTACCCCTTAACATTCGCACCCCTTTAATAAATATAGTTATGAGTGTCTGCCACTTTTCTATATTTTTCATTAAAAACCTTCTCAATTTTCTTTCATTCCAAATATATTTCAAGATTTTCGATGAAGTAGGGTCGGAGTTAATCGGGGCAATAAAACATCCCGAAAACGTCATTTTTCAAAATTATACAAAAAATGGTGAGGTGCAAAATTCCAAAATATATTTTTAAATAATGCTGAAATGAAGCCCTTTCATATGATACCCTACTCGTCTCGCTAAAAAAATGTATGTTTTCAAAGGCTTTACATCGTACCTCCTTAAAACAAACGAACACAACTTTATTTATTTTTTAGCCCGCCATCTTGTGTGGATAGGTTAGTTTTATAAGCACCTCAAATTTTAAGTTCATCGGATTGATGGTTCACGAGATAATCGAAATAATGTGAAAAACACGTTGTACTCTCACCAATAGTGTTCCGTATAAAAAACGGAACCCTAAAAATAACTGTTATAAATGGTGTACAACAAATTTTGAAATACGTAGGTTACAATTTTGGTATAACTCTTAAGTCCTGGAGGCGCATTTCTCAAATTTTGAACAGGGCGCAAAAATATCTTGCACCGGCCCTGGTTGTTCCTCATATCAAATAAAACAGAATCATTTTGATTTTCCGGTTCTTTAATCACATACTTAATTTATATTAATGATTTCACCATATTGTAAACATTACGCTTAAGCAAAAGGCAGCTGATCGACAATTGTGTTCTATTTCATTATTCTAACTTACTAGTTTACTTTATATATATTTGATTTATTTTAATTAATTTAAATTTTTTATTTATTTGTTTTTTTCGAACCAACTTAACTTCAAGAATTAAAAAGAAACTTGCGCAGGTTAAGATCCGGTTTCTTGGACAGAACAAGGCAGGGCTTGATTGGCTATACGGCTTCATGAAAAGAAATCTATCTCTTAGGTTAAGAAAACCGGAAAAAAACTGGTTTAGCTCGATTGCGAGGGTTTAATAAAACTGCAGTTGGTGAGTTTTTTAACAATTTAAAAACTGTATATAAAGAATATTCGTCTATACAAAAAGATATTATAACTTATGTCGAATTCTTTTCACCCAAATCCATCAAAAAAAAGTCAGACAAGTGCGAATAAAATTCGCTCGTCAAGGGTTCCGTGAATGTAAAGAAAACAATATCAAAATAATTTACATAAAGTTGTGTTGTAAAGGGTTTATATTGCCAGACCATAGACACATAAAAACTAAATGGTTCATCGTAAATATCAATAGTTAATGTCAATCTCATCTAAATTGATCGAAATGATATAAAAAATATTACTTTAGGTTAAATTATATCCATAGCTATTTATGGTAGCTAAGGAACGACTCAATTCTGTTAAACAACGACGAAATTTAGGGGTGGAGTGGTGTTAACGCTAAAAATAGGACTTTTTTGACAATAATTCAAAAACTGTGCATCGCAAGATTCTAAAATAATTGTAATGTTTCTTAATTTTGGTGTTCTTTCAAATGACACTCATGCGAGCCAAAAAACCTTTTTTTCACGATTCCCCACTCCTATCCCCTAAACACGTAGAATTAAAACTACTTGAGGCTACGCTATATTTTTCGTTAAGGGTTTATTAAATTTCCTATCTCTATGAATTTTTTCAAATTTTTCTGTCAATCAACGAAGAAACGTATAGGGAGGGGGGACCAACCTTTTGTTGCACTTTTTTGAGAATAATTCAAAAACGGTGCATCGCAAAATTCTAAAAAAACTGTATTGTTTTTTAATTTTGGTGCTCTATCAAATGACATCCCACTAATGCGGGTCAAAAAAACAATTTTTCACCCTTCCCCACTCCCATCCCCTAAACACATAGAAATAAAATCACTTGAAGCTTCGCTATATTTTTCGTGTTCCATAGAATTATAGGCTCATCGCTTTACTAAAATTTTCAGTTCTTTCTATAGCAACAATTTTTTTGTGTTAGATTACATAAGTTCGACATTTGAGTCGGTGCTTGAAAAACAACGTATAATTTTAACAATATTTAAAATTAACAAAAGATCAATGTTTGACTTAAACAATAGCATATTAAACAAATATTAACCCTAAAATAATTGCAGGTTATCGAACTTACCATTCAATTAAAACTCAACATTTTCTAAAGTTATACAAGAAATTTATTAAACCAGTAATTATGAATGGATTACAAACGTGGATCTTAACACAAACTAACGAATCACATCAATCTGATTTGAACCTTGAGAATTTACGCCACCTTTTGGGCCCACTTATGGCATACAATACAATACAATATACAATAGATAGTAAAGGACCGTGATAATTTTAAAAATAAAGTTCTTTCTTTTGGATAACTGGTTATATTCACTCTAAAAGAGTTGCAAAATTAAGAATTGCTCTAAGAATCAGTACAAAGGATGATATGACTAAAAATGTACACGCCAGTCCCACTCAATATTGCTATTCGGGTTAAAAAGCTTTATTTCACCTTACCATTCCTACCCTTTCAAAACGATTAATAAATATTTGATACACGGGAAGACGGTCTGAATTTTGAACATTTTTGATCATAACTCAAAAACTGTGCACCGCAAAATTATAAAAAAAATTGCAATGATTTTTAAGGTGCGCTTTCAAATGACACTCCATTCGCTTGGGTCAAAAAAAGTTTTTTTTTTACCCTCTCTACCCCGGTGCCCTAAACACACAGAAATATAATTATTTGAGACTTCGGTATAATTTTCATACAAAATTTACCGAATTTCCTAGCTCTGTGAATTTTTTCAAATTTTTCTGTCAATCAGTGTCGAAACGTAGGGGAGGGAACGGTTTGAATTTTGCAGTTTTTTGTCCATAACTCAAAAACTGTGCACCGCAAAATTATAAAAAAAACTGCAACGAATTTTAAATTAGGTGCTCTTTCAAATGACGAGTGGGGCGCTTGGGTCAAAAAAGTTTTTTTTTTACCCCCTTTACCCCGGTCCCCTAAACACTCAGAAATATAATTATTTGAGACTTCGGTATAATTTTCATACAAAATTTACCAAATTGCCTAGCTCTGTGAATTTTTACAAATTTTTCTGTCAATCAGTGTCGAAACGTAGGGGGGGGGAACGGTTTGATTTTTGCACTTTTTTGTCCATAACTCAAAAACTGTGCACCGCAAAATTTCTAAAAAAAACTGCAACAAATTTTAAATTAGGTGCTCTTTCAAATGACACCCCACTCGCTTGGGTCAAAAAAGTTTTTTTTTTACCCTCTTTACCCCGGTCCCCTAAACACACAGAAATATAATTACTTGAGACTTCGCTATAATTTTCATACAAAATTTACCAAATCGCCTAACTCTGTGAATTTTTCCAAATTTTTATGTCAATCAGTGTCGAAACGAAGGGGGGGGGAACGGTTTGAATTTTGCACTTTTTTGTCCATAACTCAAAAACTGTGCACCGCAAAATTATAAAAAAAACTGCAACGAATTCTAAATTAGGTGCTCTTTCAAATAACACCCCACTCGCTTGGGTCAAAAAAGTTTTTTTTTTACCCTCTTTACCCCGGTCCCCTAAACACACAGAAATATAATTATTTGAGACTTCGCTATAATTTTCATACAAAATTTACCAAATTGCCTAACTCTGTGAATTTTTCCAAATTTTTATGTCAATCAGTGTCGAAACGAAGGGGGGGGGAACGGTTTGAATTTTGCACTTTTTTGTCCATAACTCAAAAACTGTGCACCGCAAAATTATAAAAAAAACTGCAACGAATTCTAAATTAGGTGCTCTTTCAAATGACACCCCACTCGCTTGGGTCAAAAAAGTTTTTTTTTTACCCTCTTTACCCCGGTCCCCTAAACACACAGAAATATAATTATTTGAGACTTCGGTATAATTTTCATACAAAATTTACCAAATTTCCTAACTTTGTGAATTTTTCCAAATTTTTCTGTCAATCAGTGTCGAAACGAAGGGGGGGGGGAACGGTATGTTTTTGACAATAACTCAAAAACTGTGCACCGCAAAATTCTAAAAAAAATTGCTATGATTTCTAAATTAGGTGCTCTTTCAAATGACACCCCACTTGACCACATTTTAAATAGTGTTTTTACCCCTCCTCATTTCCACCCCCTTAATAAATCTAATTATGAGAATATGACACTTTTATATATTTTTTATTAAAACTGTACTAATTTTTCTATCATTCCAAATACATTTGAAAATTTTCGATCAGTTAGGTTCGGAGCTAATCGAGTTAAGAAAACACGAAAAAAACGTCATTATTCAGAATTATACAAAAAATGGTGAGTTGTAAAATTCCAAAATAAATTTTTAAGAAATACTGAAATGAAGTCCTTTCATATGATACCCTACTTGAATCTATAAAAAAATCTATTTTCTCAAAGGTCTCACATCGAACCCCTGTAAACCAAACGAAAACCACTTTAGTTTTATTTGTATTCGTCATTTCATGTGGACAGATTAGTTTTATACACATGCCAAATTTCAAGTCCATAGCATTTATAGTTTACGAGATAATCGATATAATGTGAAAAACTCGTTTTACTCTCACCAATAGTGTTCCGTATAAAAAACGGAACCCTAAAAATTGATATAAATCAAAAATTTTGTTCTTTTCACCCAAAAACATCAATTTTTTTTCCGATATACATCAAAAAAAAAATGTGCATATTTTCGTAAATTTTTTTGACATTACTAATATCAACAAAGAAAATTTAAAAAATAAACGTTTTGTTAACGCCAATTTTTATATAACTATGAATTGTTTAATTTTGAAGAATTAATTATTGTGTTTTGTATTATATATATACAATATAATGTAACTAACATTTAATAAAATAACTCCTAATAAATAAAAAAAACTCTAAAATGGATTTATTAGAATTAAAATATTATATTTCATTGGGTGGATGAAAAAAGATGCATCATAGAAAAAAACGAAGACGCTTTTCTCTAAAATGAAGTAATTTAAATTGAAAACAAATATGAATGAATAAAACAAAATTATTTTATTTACAAATTATTTGAAACTAAAATAAATATTTCAATACGCAATTGCAGAATATGCTATTATACGAAATTTTTCAAATTTAATAGTAGACAACCGCCATTTAAATATCACTAATACAAACATATTTCACATCAACTTTTGTTTTTTGTTCTTTTCAGACCCGAATTTATAAATTGATTTAGAAAAGTCGAAAGAAAACCACATTAGATGAAACTGGAATAAGTACTGTTTTGGATCCACCAAAGGTATGATTAATGCAAAGAAATTTTAAATTAAGAAATTTTTAATCTATCACGTTAGGTGTTAGGAAATTTAAACTTTGTGCTTTCGATCCCAAATCATGGTATAACGAATATAAGGTATTCTTGACAGCTAAACGAAAATTTTGTGTGACGTCATCCGGCGTAAATATAAAAAAACAAAATATGTTTTAATTTGAAAATTAGAGAAAACATAATTTTTACGTTATGGTTTTCCTTATTTTTTTCATTAACAATTTGTTTATTAAGTTTTCTAACTCTAAAGAACATTTTGCAGGGTAGAAAATTCGACGTTTCCGCCATGCTGCAGGGGTAATGCAGACAGAATTAGGTTGGTGTATCGGAGACAAGCAGAGAAAAACTGCTTAGTCTATTACGCTACATCACCGCGAATTGGCGCCTTAAAACTTCTTATAACCTTAACATCATAACAGAACCATTAACGAAAATTTGGGTTGGGACTGAGGTTAATACCATCACTCCGAAAAAAAGCTTTGTTAAATTTGATAACCAAAAAAGGAATACCAGACACTAACAAAACAACAGAAGTTTTACCTGGACGTGAGAAAGAACCAAACTTCCGAATCGGAACGTGAAACGTGTGCAGCCTGATCGCTCATGATGCTTTAATAAGCCTAGAAACAGAGACTGAGAGGCATAGGATGGATATCATTTCTCTGCAAGAAATTAGACAGCCAATAATCGGAAAACAAAACTCGAATAGTCACTCTTTATGCAGTAGTGGTCATTCTTCTCGAAAAGAATTTAGTACTGGTTTCCTTGTTGGTGCACGCATACAAGAAGCCGTGTTGAAATTCATCCTGGTCAATGAGAGGATTTGCTACTTAGGGGTACGCGGTACATAAAACAATATTTCTCTTATTGCCTTGCATGCACCTACTGAAGCTAAGACCGTCAATATTTTCTACATAGCACTGGAGGAGGTTATGAAATCAACACCAACAATGATAATGGTGAGAGAATGACTGAGTGTGCATTATCAAATAATTTGAGAATTGCCAGTACTTTCTTTTCGCATCGATCGATTCATAAGCAGACTTATGTTTTTAAACCGATTTTAAACCGTTCCTTTATATGTGCAAATATTGGAAGTAACCACTTCCTTGTATGTTCTAAGATAAGGTTCCACTTTCAACGATCAATTCAACGATCTTTTACTCATTAGAGTATTTAAAATTTTGTCTTTTAAAGTCCAATCATTTTCAGTGAAGTGTAAGGAGCAAACTTGTGCCGGATGGAAAATTTTCAATATCAATCTTCCTTCCATTCGTCACATTTTCCCCATTCCCCATAATCGGATAACTTTTCAAAATCATAAAAACCTTTTTCCAAATTTATCTAAAATTGAAAATGAAAATTGGTTGACATTCTACAATCTATAAAATTTTATGGAAATAATATTTGCATTGTATTACATTGCAAATTCATTACACAAAACGAAGGTAAATGAACTAATTGACGACACATGAATTATGTTAAACTAATTAATGTGTCGATATTAAGTTTCATTAACCTTGGTGTGTAAGTAAATTGAATTTTATTTGATTGTAATTTGAAAACCAATCAAATTACAAATTTTATTATATTTTTTTTAATTAATTGGCAAAAATTTTTAAAACAATTCTTTTTATACTAATGGAATAAAAATTTATTGGTTTAATCGGCGAGTCGAGTCAGGAATTCTGAAGTGAACAAATGTTTCACTTGGATTCCTCAGTAGTTAGTAAAGTTTGTGTTTTGGTGTCGGTATAGTAAGTCGAGTTAAGAATTTTGTAATGGACAAATGTTCCATTAGAATTTCTAAATTTTTTTTTGTAGTTTTGATCGGTACCGTTTATTAGTAATTTTATAAGGTTCTGTTTTGTTAGTGTTGTGTTCTGTGTTTTGTGTGATTTCTTTTAACTATATAAATGATAATTACAATACATAATAAATTTCACAATAAAACGATTTTTAAGAAATATAAAATAGATGATACAATATAAATGTGAAGTTAAAATTTTGGATCTTAATCCTATAATATAACAGAACAAAGTAAAATTAATGATTCACAATTAATCGTTGCTCTCATAATACGAGTCTAATAGTCCAATAATTAGCTATTACTCTTGATAACCATTAGTAGTTCAGTAACTAGTGTCCTAAAGTTTGGAACCTTTAATTTTAAATCTACTGTAAAATGAAAACAAATGTTATAAAATAAAAGTATAAAACTGATTGTTACGAAGAAATGTAATGTCTCTTATTTATGAAGTAAAAGATAGAGATTGGTTAACCTGCGGATGAAATAGAAAGTATTACCACTTTTGTAAGAAACGGAGGTAGTTTTGCAACGGAAAGGTGGAATAAAGAAGAATATCATAACAACTAAACCTTGGTGCGGACAATACCACCCAATCGAAACTCAAGATATTGTAAGGTATGAGTTTTTATATTTTAGTTTTTTAGCATTAAGTTAGGAAAATTAATGTTTAGTATACTGTTTTTTTTTGTTTTTTTTTGTAGAAGTATAAATTAATATGTGCTAATTTCAAATTACTATGGTGTGAGATGAGGTTCGACAAACCTCTGGGTTCCCTCCCCATCCTCTCCCTACGTGTACCTGTCTATTTAAAATGAATTGCGTTCCCACTTTTATTTCTATTGATCGTCGTGGTTCTTTGTTGTATTATTTTATTTACGGCAGTCCCTTACATCGAGATGCGTGTAGCCAAACCCCACCCAAGTCTGAGCAAAAGTCGTGGAATGACTGCCTGTGGCTACACACAAACGCATCCCGATATTCGTTATATTTCCGGCGGGTTATTTTTATATATTCGGTTGGGTGAAACAACGTAGCTGAAGACGTTTTCAATGTCCCATTTAACTTCAATTTCCTGGACAATCTCTTGTCTTCCGATGTTCGGAGGCTAAGTCAATCACCCAGCATCTTTAATCCCAGCCTGCCGGTTATAAACTATCTTATAATAAATACGAACATTTTCTTTTTCCACATGATTCTATCCACTACAAATTGATTTATTTTTCTGGAAATTAAAAAACCTTATGTTTTGAGTATGATTTTTCACATTTGTTGAAAACTTTTGGCTTTAACGTAGTTCGGCATTTAAATTTGTATATGTTTTAATAGTAAAACAAATACTAAAGTTCATTAATTAATGAATGAATTAATTTCAATCATTTCATCAACTAATAAATTAATTTATAAATCATACTAAATATATTTTTAATTTAAAAACAATAGCTTTTCTCATTGATAATAACAACAAACGTATTATATAAAACTCTGAGTGACGTCAATCAAAATCAAAATGGCATCGCTGTCACTCTAGTGAGAATACCTTATTTTCATTTTACCATGATCCCAAATCATTTATTTTATATAATTATATGTGTTTGTATTCTTATTTTAGTATTGATTTTACTTAGGTTTACATATATCGCACCCTCAATTATGTTGCCTAATTTAATACTAATATGGGTTACTATGTAGTGTAAGACTAACATATCTCATATTCTAATTTTAAGATTTAATTTTAATTTTGTAAGACAAACATATCTCATATTCTAATTAATTAATGCAAAAGTAAGACAACTCAAATTTAATTAATTAAAACATCAAAAACTGGTATTTGGGATAGCAATTTTTATTGGTATCAAACACAAAGCAAAAATAATGATCTTGGAGGGTTTAACCACTATGTTACATTGGTATACTAAGAATGAGTTTCTTTTGCATATTCTTAAATTAAATTGCACATTCTTAAATTGCGATCATCTCAAAACTACAAATTTTTAAATGTGTTACTGCATTGAGGGTGCGATATGTATGAAGGTTTATATTTTTAATTTTTTAGTTGTTTTCACATAATTTTGAAATAATGTCGGTTTATTGGTTTAAGCTGTGATTGGAATTTAAAATTATTTTTTATTTCTCTTTATTTAATGTATTAGTTATTTACAATCATTAGGGATATAGTATCCTGTAGATTTTGTTTCATATAAATATATAAATAAATTATTTTTTTATATATTTTTTATTTCAAAATAAATAAAATTTTTATTGTTTTTATAGCCTATTTTTAATATAATTTCTTAACAAAAAATTATAATAATCGACGTTTCGATACTTTCCGTATATCATCTTCAGGAAAAAAAAAATAACAACAAAATTCTTAATTATTAAAAGAAAAAACTAAAACAAGAAATTAAGAACTAATTCAAATGAAAAATTATTGACTTTGACAAAAACGAAATGAATCCTTTTGTTTATTTATAGAATTTTTGCTCTGTTTGATATGCAGCATTTCGAGAATATTCAGTTTCACAAAATTTGATTCCTTCTCTAATATTTTTACATCATCCAAAGAAATAGAATGGTTAGCAGCTTTAAGATGGATTGATAAAGCACTACTATCTTCTTTACTTCCTTTCAAATCTTTATCATGTTGGTAAATCCTTTTTCCTAAACATTGACTAGTGCGACCAGTAAACGTTGCCGAATCCCGGACAATTACAATTTGTTTGGATATCGATATTTAATTTTTTTTTTTTTGATTTTTTGGTCAAGTTATGTTTGATTATTTTGTCAATGTTTTTAGTTTTTATCAAAGTCAATAATTTTTCATTTGAATTAGTTCTTAATTTCTTGTTTTAGTTTTTTCTTTTAATAGTTAAGAATTTTGTTGTTATTTTTTCTCCTGAAAATGAAACGGAAAGTATCGAAACGTCGATTATTCTAATTTTTTGTTAAGAAATTATATTAAAAATAGGCTATAAACCAAATAAAAATTTTATTTTTTTTTAAATAACTATATAAAAAAATAAATTATTAAAGCCTAATAACCTACTACACAAATAAATAAATATACTTAAACCATATTAAAATTTGTAAATATGAGCTGTCATTTTTTTAAAGTTGTTGCTGAGAAAGGACAGAACAGCGTTTATCAAGCAGTGTTTAAGAGTGCGGATCACTGGTGACTATGACATTATAAGTGACTATAACATTATAATTGCTAGTGGAAATTACATTCCTCCTGTGTTTGTTTTTTCCAAGAATGTGACTCAATGAAAGGTTTTTAACCGCTTGCGAGACAAGTTCACTGGCTGACAAAATATGGTTTGATGATTGCAGAAATATTTATTAACATTTTAAAACATATTCAAAAACGTACAAACTGTTCTATTGTAAACTCCATTTCATTGCTAATGGATAACCATAATTCTCATTGCTCCGTATAATCAATTATATATGGAAGAGAAAATGGTATGGTTATGCTTTCAATTCCACCACATGCTTCTCACAAACTACAGCCACTAGATATAGGAGTATATGGGCCTCTTAAAAAATACAGCAAAGCTATTTATAATGCTTTCTTGAGTACTAATATAGGAAAAACGATAGATATATAATAAAGCCAACCTTACAAATTTTCCGTTTAAGAGAGCATTTACTCTAGAAAACATTATAAATATTTTCAGTGCCTCTGGGATTAGTCCTCTAAGTTCGATGCTTTTTACAGATGCGAATTTTGAAATCCGCATCTGCAAAAGCAGATAGTATTTGCCAAAAATTGTTGATGAGATCCAGACAAATGAAATTTATGGTATCTCAGATAAATCTAGTAACTAAATAAATCAGCTAAGAGTTTCCTAAGTTTTGAGCAAGACCGATCTATCACTCGAATTTTACAAAAACATCCGATTAAAAAAGGAGGTAAATCGCGATTGCCAACCTCATCTCTTGAGAAAAATCGAATTGAAGATTTCAATCTAAAACGAAAGCAAGGAGTAGCAACTACGACGACTGTTATGATTTCATATTAAGTACATTATATTTCTTAGTTGCTCGTAGGGTTTGTACATTGTTATAATTGAAATGTCAAACTAAAATGTTGTAGTAGCATTACCCGCGTATAAGCGACATCAACCTGTAAATACAAAATTAATGTTAATAAATTAATATATATTCTACCAAAGTGTTTTACTTACAATAAACTCACGATACAATTACTACAATTACAACAACGACGCATTCAAAACGAACATAATATAAAGTTTAACATCGCAATTCTACTTCAGATTATCACGTAGCACATAGAATTTTAATAATTTAAATATTTTTAATAAAACGTCATTTCCCTCTTGAAGAGTGATGCTTTACAACATTCGCAAATTACCCAGTACCTTGGTGACGTAAAAGTACAACCAATTCTCTGGCAAAGATATAGAAGCCATTTTTAACGTTTAGAAGAATATATAACTGAGAGTTAGGTCATTTAAGGGGTGTTTAGATGTACTAAAGGGGGAGATTGTAACACCCTGAGTTTGTAAATTTGCTGAATACACGCGTTTTTTTGTCGAGTAGGATTAATAAAATTTGATATTTTTAAAAATAATAAAAGAAAACTGTTGTTATTGTAATCTTGTTTTGCCTGGTTTATAATTTTTATTTTATTATTTTGTTCTTCCTCAATTATCCCGTTTTAATTAAAATATAATTTTTATTATCTGATCTATATATTTCGGGCTAGGCCCATCTTCCATTAATAATAACAATAAAAAATTATATCACAATTAATAGTAGAGCTCCCGGGAGTTGAGCATGGGGAACCAAAACCTGTTTTTATAATTGCCATGAAAGGCTACGACCTTATATAGTAGACTAGGTTAATATTTGACCTAGTTTTAGTTTCCTGTATTGGAATTAGAATGTAGGTTATTGGTTTATTGTGGTTTGTTGTTGTTGTGTGTGTCCCTAGCCGGTTGCTAAAGGCCTTGGAAGGTCGTCAGGTAAACTAGGTTAGTATTTGACCTAGTTCTGGTTGTCTGTATTGGTAATTTCTCGATTTAAAGTGTAGGTTAGTGGTTAATTGTTGTTTGTTGTTATTGTGGGTTTATTGTTGTTGCTAAAGGCCTAGGAAGCATGTCAGATAAACTAGGTTAGTTATTTCCCTGTATGTGAGTTCAAATTTAAAATTAAAACAATAAAATAATGGTACAAATGACAAATAAAACAATTTGTCACGTGTTTTTATTCATTTTTTCTTTTTTACATTTTTTGCTCTAAAACTAAAATTTAATTTCTTGTTTTATTTTTTGTCTTAAAATTAAAACTTAAATAAAATTTAATTAATGTTTTTATTTTCACCTTCTAAGAGTGTTAAACCGTTTTGAGGGGTTTTTATGAGGTAGAAATTTTCCTCCATAACTAATGCTGTATAATCTTCCTCGTTAAATAATTCATTGAATTTATTTGGTGCGAATAATAATACATCTTCGGTTTCGAAAATCCACTTTTTCCCAAATTTTGTGTCGATTTTTCGAATTGTGCATAATTTGTATGCGTGGTTTTCCTGCAATTCTGCTATCTTCATAAATGGTTTTGATTTCTCCTTTGCTGCGCTTGAACATTTTGCCAGAAAAATTTGTTTTCTGGTCATTTGATGTTGTTGCTGTTGTTGCTGTTGTTGTTGTTGCTGTTGTTGTTGTTGTAGTATCTGTTGTTGTTGCTGTGTTTGATGATGTAAGCGCTTTCTTTTGAGAGGTGGAGCCGCTTGACAATCGGAAGTTACTAGGTATTCGTTTAAAAAGCTGTCTGTTGAACTTTCCATGTTCATCAAATAACTATGTTAGACTACAATTGTTGATTACAATTGCTTGATATTTATACCAATTTACGATGCTTAAAAGTTAGTGGGGGGAAAAATATATTGTTTCACAAAAACAAATAAAATAACAAAACACAACAAGACAACAAAGAAAAACTCATAATCAATTAACAATAAATTAAATTATTTATTTTTCTATTTATATTCTATCCCAGTTCATTAGACTACCTTGAAGTAGATTTGCTTTATTTATTTGTAAGTTTAAACAAATAAAAAACAAAATACAACAAAACTAAAATCGCCCAAAGAAAACTTAAAGACGGCAAATAATAAAAATTTTTCCCATCTAGCACATAATCTTCTTCGTTTTCAACAGATAAATTAAATGCAATTCTTGATGCTTTTCTGTTGTTTAAAATTAATAAAAAATTTAAAAAATTATGCATATGAGAAAAAACGCAACAATAACAATAAATTAAATTATTTATTTTTCTATTTATCTTCTATCCAAGTTCATTATACTACCTTGAAGTAGATTTGCTTTATTTATTTGTAAGTTTAAACAAATAAAAAACAAAATACAACAAAACTAAAATCACCCAAAGAAAACTTAAAGACGTCAAATAATAACGTTTACAATAGATAAATTAAATGCAATTCTTGATGCTTTTCTGTATGCATATGAGAAAAAACGTATATTAAAAAATAATCTCGATAAAAATTTATCTTGTACATTAATCAACTTATTATATCTTAACTTAGCTTAACTTATTATTTATTCTTTATTCTTCTTTTTCCATCATCAAAAACAAATTGAAAAATCATTTTTTATTTTGCTTTGTTCGTGATAATTTATTTACATTTTGTAAATTATGGCGATGAAAATTTAGATAAATTAAAAGATCTTGATGAAAATTTGCTTTACTCTCCGATTTAGAGTATTGAAGTAATACAAAAACAATATGATGACAAATTAAGTATAAAAGCCTATCATGCTAGAAAATTTATATTGTATTAGTTTTGTGATTCAACATTAAAACATGGCAAAAAAACTTCTAATGAAAAGGTTTATAACTTCTGGGGAAGAAGTGGAAGAAGAGCGATTTTTAATCGATTCCGAAACGGGGAAAAATATGCAGAAGTTTAACTTGCGCAGACGCGAAACTAAATTTTCGATAAAACCTGTACCAAGCTATATTGATCCAATTACTTGGATTAAAGGGGCACTCCACGATATTGTCAAATATATTACAAAAGAAGTTAGCCCAAGCGACAAAATTGGAATGACATTTTGTGGTGAAAGCTTCGAGCATCGTGGCCCTGCATGGATAAACTTTCAAACAGCAGGTGGACTGACGTTTCAGCATATTTGGGATGTGATTTCAAAGGTTTTTCAAAGCAATTCCGAGGGTGAGTACTTTTAAATGAAAATGCTGAACATTTTTTACTTTTTCACTTTTACTTTACAGGTTTAAGTACAGACAAATTTTGTTTGACCGCAACATATATCAGTTTACCTTATGGTAAAGGTAGGAAAAAACAATTTTACAATTTTGCTGAAGAATGCAAACAACGCCGTGGTATAATAACAATAAAAAATAAAGATAACTTATGCTTACCCCGTGCCCTAGTAGTGTGCATTGCAAAAATTGATAAAGAGGTCAATTTTAGACACATTTTACATGATGTCGGGAAAATTCAAGCAATTAAAGCTAAAGAGCTAATCCAAAAAGCAGGCGTAATTATTCCACAACAGGGGTGTGGAATACATGAATTAACAAAATTTCAAAATTATTTGACAAATTACAAAATTGTTGTCTACCAATATAACACTAGGGGTCGAATTGTGATATTTGAGGGAAATACCACAAAAGATGTAAAAAACCTAAATTTGTTATACCATGAAAATCATTTTAATGTGATTGGATCACTCACTGCTGCTTTTTGTACAGATTATTATTGCGAAAGTTGTCACGTTCCATTTTGGCACAAAAATGAACACAGATGTTCAAAAACTTGTCCATGTTGTCGTAATTCAACACAATGCCCAAAGAATGGTACAAATGTTAAATGCAATATCTGTAATAGAACATTTAGAGGGGAAAAATGTTTTGATTTTCATCGAGCCTCATCATGTAACTCAAAAAGTATTTGTGATACAGTGAAAAAGTGTTTAAATTGTTTGCACGTTTACAAAACAGAAAGACAGCATTTTTGTAATGAATATTTTTGTAAAATTTGTCATCAACATGTACCTTCGGATCATCTTTGCTTCATTCAGCAAGATAAAAAACAGAAAAATTTTAAAAACTGCATATATGTATTCTACGATTTAGAGACAAGACAGGAAAAAAATATTGATACACAACTAAGACAGCATATCCCTAATTTGTGTGTTTTACAGCAAAGATGTGACAACTGTATTGACGATGAATCTCTAGTTTTTTGTCAAAAGTGTAAATTTAGACAAATAATTTTTGAAGAAAATCATGTAATCGAAAAAATGATGAATCACATTTTGAAATTAAGCGCAGAATTCCGTGAAATAATTGTCGTAGCTCATAACGAACGTCAATCATCTTTTGTATGACCGATAATATTGGTTATTCAGGAAAAAGATCAAAAAACCCGTACAATTTTAAACATTTTGATATTTCTCAATTTTCGTTGAATGTGAATGGGGTACAGATACCTAATACAGCAATTGAAACTAGTTTCTCTGATGAATATAATTGTTATACCAGAGCCTACAACACACTTTTTCAAGGAACAGGGATATTCCATAATGATAAAGGTCATCAGATAACAAAAACAATGTTTAGCAATGGATTTTTTTTACTTGCTTTTGATTTAACCCCCGATGCATCAGGGAATGAAATGTGCCAAGGTCTACTTAATCAAGGAACTGTTAGAATTGAAGCAAAGTTATCAAAACCATTGCCGTCCACATTAACCGCAATTGTTTATGGGGAATTTGATGCAAACATTCAAATCGATAAAAATCGAAATATATTCACAAACCTATAAATAGGATGAAAAAGCGTGAGTCTAAATATTTTATATCATGTCTTCATCCTATGCACTTGTCGATGTTACATTTTGTTGTAACGACAAAAACAGTTTGTTTGTGAAAGAAATTAGTATAGTAGGATTTAAAGAGCCTTGTAAGAAGTTCGTAAAAGAGTTTACTTACAAGTTTCCAACAAAAGAGCTAACAAATCAAAACATTGAAAATTATTCTTTTGGAACTGTGACTAACGAAAATATAACTAAAGAGTTTAAACAAATATTAGAAAGTTTTGATATAATCATTACCAACAAACTAATTAAAAAAGAGTTTTTAGTAAACTATGTAAAGGAAGCGAGCAAAGTTTATGATCTGAGTCAATTTATTTTATGAACACTTTAGAAATAACTAACATTTTAAAATGTAACCAGCGTACAAACAAAAAATTTAAGGGGGTGTTCGCTCTGGATAGAATTCCAAAAGTAAAAGAAAAACCATCTCTTTTAATCGTCAACACGGATAAGGCTAAGGACCCTGGAACACACTGGTTAGCTATTTATATTCCTAAAAAGGGGTGTATAGAATACTTTGATTCTTTTGGGCAGAAACCAACTAAACCTGAAATTTTAAGATATTTGAAGAATCATTGTTTAATTTTTAATGATAAACAATTGCAAAGTAATTTTACAGATGTATGTGGGCAATATTGTTGTGTTTACGTTTGGTTTAGATGTTTTGGTTTAAGTATGAAAAGTTTTTTGAACCAATTCAGTAAAGCAAAACATATTGAAAATGACAGGTTGATTTTAAAACTATTTCATAAAATATTTGGAAAATACAACTTTTTACAGTCTTGTAACCCGAGAGTTAGAGGAAAGTTAAAAAGAAATGGAAATTCGACATGAAAACACGATGTCTTTATTATTAAACTATACATACTTTCTTAATAAAAACCAGACCTTTAGAATTTCTGTTGGTTTTACGGGGGAGTCATTTGAAGCCACAACCATATTCCATCGTATTGGAAAAGAAGTAATTGTTCTGAAATATCGTGATTGGTGTGAATTTTACCATCTATACAAAAAGCTGCTGTGCAGTCGAACAATAAAAAATACCAAATTATGTTTACAAGCAGGAATTCAAGCTATTCGTAGTCAATCTCTTAGTGTCAACAGAGAAGAGGCCGATATATTTAATAACCTTGTTGATTTTCTTCAAGCTGTAATGATTCACTATAAAAATTCAGAACAAAATGTAAGAGCGTATGTTGAAAAATACATAAAAACCTGTGAAGAAAAACAAGTGGAAAAGTTGCATGAAGAAATTAACATCCCAAAGCAACGGATCAATGTGCAGTGTAATTTTTCTAGATTATTTTTCGAGATACCTGTAATATTAAACAATAAACTACGCAAAATTGTACGAAAATAAAAACAATTGTCTTTTATTTATTTTATTTTTATTTTTATTTTTATCTATCTATAATGTTACTAAAAAACCATTCGAAATATCCTTCTTGCTCGACTTCGATATTTTGTTCTTCGTTAACCTGCAGATCATCTGTTTGAGAATCAAACCAGTTTTGCCCGTCCTGCCATTCCTCTTCTTCCTCCTCTTCAAGTAATTGCGATGGTGATGGTGGTGGTATAAATTCTTGAAAAGATGAGGACACCTCGTCAACATCAACATCATAATCATTCGTGGTTGAACTAATTTGGTTTTCTTGTGTAATTTTATTTAAAAAATAATTTTCATTACTTTCGTTGGTAAACGGAAACGAAGTCGAATCAGCTTCCATATTAAAAGTTGATTTCTGTAGGGAGACTGAGGATTTCTACAAAAATTTAGCTATTATGTACAACTTTTCAGAATCAGCTGCCTCTATATATAGAAAGAGAAACTAAATATTGTGTATATTGTGCATAGGATGTCACGAGCACAAATTGTTTCAGAGCTACACAGGCCACTTAGAAAAAATTTTCGTAGGAGAAAGTTCATTCAAAAGGGTTTGAATGATACTTGGCAAATTGATTTAGTCGAAATGATTCCTTATGCCAAATTTAATAAAGGTTTCAAATATTTATTGACGGTGATTGATACTTTTTCCAAATACGCTTATGCTGAACCTGTCAAACGTAAAACTGCTGAAGATGTTTTACAAGCACTTGAAAATATTATCAAGGAAGCAAAGGATTCCCCAAAAAATATTCATTCAGACCAAGGCAAAGAGTTTTTCAACAGACAGTTTAAACAATATATGCTGAAAAATAAAATTAATCATTATCATACATTCTCAGAGCTTAAGGCATCTATCGTGGAACGTTTTAATCGAACTTTGAAAAGTATGATGTGGAAAAATTTCAGTTTACAGGGGAATTACAAATGGATCTCAATTTTACAATCATTGTTAAAAAACTATAATTCAACACCGCATAGAACAATCAAATTACCTCCAGAAAATGTTTCAAAGAAAAATGAAAAATCAATACTTAGAAGTGTATACATGCATCCAAAAATTTTTCAAAAAGCTAAATTTAAGATAGGAGATAATGTAAGAGTCAGCAAAAATAAAGGAAACTTTGAAAAAGGCTATCAACCAAACTGGTCAACAGAAATTTTTAAAGTGGTTAAAGTTAAAAATACATATCCGATTACGTATAACTTAGTCGATTATACCAACACTCCAATTTCCGGGGGATTTTATGAAACAGAACTAACACCTGTAAAATTTTCTGATACCTATCTTGTCGAGCAGATTTTAAAAAGAAAAGGGAATAAAGTTTACGTCAAATGGTTAGGATTTGATAAATCGCACAATTCATGGGTAGATAAAAACAATATAATTTAGAACTTCTGAAAACATTTTGGTAAAATTAAGTATTAATAAATTTGTATAAAATAATTCCTCGTTTTTACTGGAAATAAATAAGTTTTCGTTTACTTGAAATTATTAAAGAAAAACTCACTAAAACTTTTGTTTTACGTCGGGAAAAATATGAAAAAAACCCGACCTTTTATTTTATGTTTACATAAGCTACAAAATTGCTTAAAACTAAAAAACTGAATATTTGTTACTCCGACTAAAATTGACTTCTGTTTTACCTTTATGTTGTGTAATAATCGTAGTTTACACAAATTTAGGCCTTTTGTATCCAAACGGTACGGAACTATGGTCTTTCAGAAATCGACGTTTTTCTGATTTCGGTTGGTATCTTTTTGTTTCAGTTACTGTATGAACCTCATGATCTTTAGTTCTTTTAATATTTTGTGAAACCACAGCGATATTTTCCCAATCTTGCGGATGAAGAACAGCATGTTTAATCGTTTCAAAATTTATTAGTTTTGATGTTGTATGGTTTAAATTTATGCCTTTAACTTTACAAACAAGCTTTTCTGAGTTATCTTTAGTCGAAAAAACTTTAAACGCGTAATTTTTTGGTCCACCACTAACAAATTCAGATATATAGCTGCCGAGGCCATAACATTCTAGTTCATCGGTCATATCACCAATACGTTCTCCTAGAGGTGGGTCATATTCTCCTTCTTGACTTATATAAATGATTGAGTCCGTATCGTAATACAAAACTCTGTGACCGATCTTTTCTAGATAGCTGTAAAGATGAAGTCGAGCCTGTGCTGTTGTGTAAGCAGCTATACACACATTGATTGTTGATAGAGAATTTACCGCTTCTTCTTTATACTGCCAGCTCACAATTATAACTTCCTCGTTAATAGGTAGTATTTGACAAACTTCTATTGAAGGATTTGTTAGTAAGTCATTCAAAACAAACGGTTGGTTAACAATAGTTGTTTGTTGTTGGTTTTCTCGCTGACCAAATTTTCCCCAAAAAGAATTTAAAATTAATTTTGCAAAAGACCTTAATCCAGGATTATTGTTGATATTTTTAAATTCCAATTGAACTTCTTCTGAACTTAAAAAGGAATCAATATACTTTTGTTTTTCCAATTCTGTTTGATATTTAGACGGAAAACCTGAAGATTCCTGTTTAATTTTTATAAACTTATTCATCATTTCCGTGAAGAGTCCTTGTTCTTTCTTTTCCTTGTTATATTGCGTAATCTCGTATTCCCAGATTTCGTAAATGTGTAAAATTTTGTAGTTTTTTTTGAGAGCCTGTAAAACTTCGTCAATCACCCATGTTCCAGTTAATGCCCTTTCATCGTTAGAATGTAAACAAAATGCACTTTGATTTTTTTGATCTCCGCAGCTTTGGCAGAGTGAGAACATCAATTTGTTATTTTGTTTTTGCGGTAAAACTGGATGAAATAGGTTTTCTGGTGGTAATATTTTACATTTAATCAACCCATTCGTTTTTTGTAAATCAATTCCAGAACACACAGAATTTCCAACATGTACTTTAGGGTGTTTAACAGGAAATTTGCCATATTTACAGACCCCCGGGTACATCGAGCAGACGTCTATGTATTTAATTTTCTCCCCGTTTTTACACTTATAATGAGTGTAGACATTGCCTGTTCTTCCACCATAGAATGCATCCCGAGGGTTTAGTGGTGCAGTAAAAATTATTGGGTGGTTTTTTAAGTAAAACATATTTTTGTTTGTTTTCATTTGTTCGCGAAATGCGCATTCCCACATTTCGATTACTTTATATCCAAGGAATTTTAAGTACTCATTTTTGGCCAGCGTTCTTTCATACCTTTGATTTAAAGTATCGTTAGAATCATTATACAAGGATACATCTCTTTTATGGATTAGGCACTTCGGATGACCATGGTAAAAACAACCTAGAAAGTTAATAAAAATTAATAATGTGTTATAGTGTGTTTTGAATTTTAATTTTGTTTTATTACCTTGAAACTCAAAAACTTCCTTAGTGCTGTCACAAAATGCATCAACTTTGACACCGCCAATCACTTTTTCTCTCCCGTTAGCAGCATATTGAAATTTAATTTTTCGGGTGTCCTGCTCCCATACAAGCCACTGTAGAGCAATTTCGGATTGATTGTCGACTAGTCTGTAACCATGTCGTGGAATTATACCTATCGTGTTCAAACACAGAAAGTTTCGTCTGAACACTAGGTTACAGGCTGAGGCTATTGTTGCTGCTTCTAAAAACGGTTCAATGTTGCATTCTTGTAAAAATATTCTTCTGAAGCTTAAACAAGCTTCAGTCAAAATCTTCACATCATTGCTACAGTATTCAACTATTTCTTTTCGCATGTTGAATTCGCAATTTTTATTTTCAGTGTACCATTTATGAAACTCATTTCTCTCATCTTCTTTCATTGAATCGGGGGTGAAATATTTCATAGGCGGTAAAGAACCTATATAATTTTCATTTTCCAGTTTATTAAATAAATGCGGAAAAAACCCCTTTTTTAATTTTGTAGATAAGTTAAAGGCTTTTGGCAATTTTGCTAGGGCCATCGGGAAAAAATTAAGTGAATCGATAAATTTGACATTGTTGATCATCATCAAAATAATTTTCGTTCCTCTCATTATTAGTTTGGGTTCCACATTCGTTTTGTTTAAAACATAGTTTAAAATAAACTGATGATCAAACGCTTGTCCGTTATGAGCTACGACAATTATTTCACGGAATTCTGCGCTTAATTTCAAAATGTGATTCATCATTTTTTCGATTACATGATTTTCTTCAAAAATTATTTGTCTAAATTTACACTTTTGACAAAAAACTAGAGATTCATCGTCAATACAGTTGTCACATCTTTGCTGTAAAACACACAAATTAGGGATATGCTGTCTTAGTTGTGTATCAATATTTTTTTCCTGTCTTGTCTCTAAATCGTAGAATACATATATGCAGTTTTTAAAATTTTTCTGTTTTTTATCTTGCTGAATGAAGCAAAGATGATCCGAAGGTACATGTTGATGACAAATTTTACAAAAATATTCATTACAAAAATGCTGTCTTTCTGTTTTGTAAACGTGCAAACAATTTAAACACTTTTTCACTGTATCACAAATACTTTTTGAGTTACATGATGAGGCTCGATGAAAATCAAAACATTTTTCCCCTCTAAATGTTCTATTACAGATATTGCATTTAACATTTGTACCATTCTTTGGGCATTGTGTTGAATTACGACAACATGGACAAGTTTTTGAACATCTGTGTTCATTTTTGTGCCAAAATGGAACGTGACAACTTTCGCAATAATAATCTGTACAAAAAGCAGCAGTGAGTGATCCAATCACATTAAAATGATTTTCATGGTATAACAAATTTAGGTTTTTTACATCTTTTGTGGTATTTCCCTCAAATATCACAATTCGACCCCTAGTGTTATATTGGTAGACAACAATTTTGTAATTTGTCAAATAATTTTGAAATTTTGTTAATTCATGTATTCCACACCCCTGTTGTGGAATAATTACGCCTGCTTTTTGGATTAGCTCTTTAGCTTTAATTGCTTGAATTTTCCCGACATCATGTAAAATGTGTCTAAAATTGACCTCTTTATCAATTTTTGCAATGCACACTACTAGGGCACGGGGTAAGCATAAGTTATCTTTATTTTTTATTGTTATTATACCACGGCGTTGTTTGCATTCTTCAGCAAAATTGTAAAATTGTTTTTTCCTACCTTTACCATAAGGTAAACTGATATATGTTGCGGTCAAACAAAATTTGTCTGTACTTAAACCTGTAAAGTAAAAGTGAAAAAGTAAAAAAATGTTCAGCATTTTCATTTAAAAGTACTCACCCTCGGAATTGCTTTGAAAAACCTTTGAAATCACATCCCAAATATGCTGAAACGTCAGTCCACCTGCTGTTTGAAAGTTTATCCATGCAGGGCCACGATGCTCGAAGCTTTCACCACAAAATGTCATTCCAATTTTGTCGCTTGGGCTAACTTCTTTTGTAATATATTTGACAATATCGTGGAGTGCCCCTTTAATCCAAGTAATTGGATCAATATAGCTTGGTACAGGTTTTATCGAAAATTTAGTTTCGCGTCTGCGCAAGTTAAACTTCTGCATATTTTTCCCCGTTTCGGAATCGATTAAAAATCGCTCTTCTTCCACTTCTTCCCCAGAAGTTATAAACCTTTTCATTAGAAGTTTTTTTGCCATGTTTTAATGTTGAATCACAAAACTAATACAATATAAATTTTCTAGCATGATAGGCTTTTATACTTAATTTGTCATCATATTGTTTTTGTATTACTTCAATACTCTAAATCGGAGAGTAAAGCAAATTTTCATCAAGATCTTTTAATTTATCTAAATTTTCATCGCCATAATTTACAAAATGTAAATAAATTATCACGAACAAAGCAAAATTGTTTTGTTGTATTTTGTTTTTTATTTGTTTAAACTTACAAATAAATAAAGCAAATCTACTTCAAGGTAGTATAATGAACTTGGATAGAAGATAAATAGAAAAATAAATAATTTAATTTATTGTTATTGTTGCGTTTTTTCTCATATGCATAATTTTTTAAATTTTTTATTAATTTTAAACAACAGAAAAGCATCAAGAATTGCATTTAATTTATCTGTTGAAAACGAAGAAGATTATGTGCTAGATGGGAAAAATTTTTATTATTTGCCGTCTTTAAGTTTTCTTTGGGCGATTTTAGTTTTGTTGTATTTTGTTTTTTATTTGTTTAAACTTACAAATAAATAAAGCAAATCTACTTCAAGGTAGTCTAATGAACTGGGATAGAATATAAATAGAAAAATAAATAATTTAATTTATTGTTAATTGATTATGAGTTTTTCTTTGTTGTGTTTTGTTATTTTATTTGTTTTTGTGAAACAATATATTTTTCCCCCCACTAACTTTTAAGCATCGTAAATTGGTATAAATATCAAGCAATTGTAATCAACAATTGTAGTCTAACATAGTTATTTGATAAACATGGAAAGTTCAACAGACAGCTTTTTAAACGAATACCTAGTAACTTCCGATTGTCAAGCGGCTCCACCTCTCAAAAGAAAGCGCTTACATCATCAAACACAGCAACAACAACAGATACTACAACAACAACAACAACAGCAACAACAACAACAGCAACAACAGCAACAACATCAAATGACCAGAAAACAAATTTTTCTGGCAAAATGTTCAAGCGCAGCAAAGGAGAAATCAAAACCATTTATGAAGATAGCAGAATTGCAGGAAAACCACGCATACAAATTATGCACAATTCGAAAAATCGACACAAAATTTGGGAAAAAGTGGATTTTCGAAACCGGAGATGTATTATTATTCGCACCAAATAAATTCAATGAATTATTTAACGAGGAAGATTATACAGCATTAGTTATGGAGGAAAATTTCTACCTCATAAAAACCCCTCAAAACGGTTTAACACTCTTAGAAGGTGAAAATAAAAACATTAATTAAATTTTATTTAAGTTTTAATTTTAAGACAAAAAATAAAACAAGAAATTAAATTTTAGTTTTAGAGCAAAAAATGTAAAAAAGAAAAAATGAATAAAAACACGTGACAAATTGTTTTATTTGTCATTTGTACCATTATTTTATTGTTTTAATTTTAAATTTGAACTCACATACAGGGAAATAACTAACCTAGTTTATCTGACATGCTTCCTAGGCCTTTAGCAACAACAATAAACCCACAATAACAACAAACAACAATTAACCACTAACCTACACTTTAAATCGAGAAATTACCAATACAGACAACCAGAACTAGGTCAAATACTAACCTAGTTTACCTGACGACCTTCCAAGGCCTTTAGCAACCGGCTAGGGACACACACAACAACAACAAACCACAATAAACCAATAACCTACATTCTAATTCCAATACAGGAAACTAAAACTAGGTCAAATATTAACCTAGTCTACTATATAAGGTCGTAGCCTTTCATGGCAATTATAAAAACAGGTTTTGGTTCCCCATGCTCAACTCCCGGGAGCTCTACTATTAATATTACTTATTTTACTTATACGCATACTTATTTTCAAAATAAAACCATGCGGGCTTTATTTTTATTCTTTGTTTTTCGCTCTTGCACTTAGGATAAAATTAAAAAATTTACGAAAAAGCTCTTTATAGGCAAAATAAAAATTTACAAGAAAAGATTTTGTTGGCAGATAATTATTTGACAAAAATAAATATAATGCTCTCAGAGTTTATTTTAAAATTTTTTTTTTGTTTTTCTTTTCTTTTGATTTAGTTTGGTTTAAATTTGAATGAAAATAAGAGGTCTAAACTAAACCAAAGGTGAGGTCGATATGAATATAAAATAGCTTAGTTTACGAAAAAACAACAACAGTTCGATACAGTTTTCTCAGATAATACAGTTACTTCAGTCAAATCGAACGCGACTCATCTTTTTTACTGTTTTAATAAATTTAATAGAAAAACGTGGATTTGCGCTTATCAGTCAGAATAGATAGAAATAAAATTTATTTAAAATTAATTAATTAATAAAAATATTGTTACGCTTTTCTCAACCTTTCTTCGAATTGGTCTAACTCACAATTCGATAAACGCAATTCCCAAATCTCTTCCGAGTTCGATCACTGATTAGTAGGCACAAACACCAGGTTTTATTAAGAATTCAACACCTTAATTGTGTCACAACAACAGGAAAACAATACAGCATACAATATTCCTAACTAGAATATTCTTTCAACAGCTTCAGAAACTCCAACGGTTGATTGTAGAAATTTCCAGTTCACAACGTTGAAAATAATACACAAAATATTTCTACTCAATAAAACTTATAACTTTATTACACTAATAACTTTACACAAAACTAATTTAAAGATCACTTTTATAATTTTAACTTCACTATCGCAGGTTTAAAATAAAACTAATTAAAAATCTCTCAACCATCCCATCTAACTGTGGGTGTGAAGCTGTCGTCCTCGTTTTGTTAATCCCCAGCATTTGACAAATTTCCTGGAATACAGCTGACTCGAAGTTCCGTCCCTGATCGGTGTGGATCTCCATAGGAACTCCATTGCGGCTAATCCAATTATTTATCACAGCTTCAGCGATTGTGGTTGCTTCCTGGTTGGGAATCGCACACACTTCCGGCCACTTACTGAAGTAGTCCATGATCACAAGCACATATTTATTCTGATTATCAGTTGTTGGAAATGGTCCCGCTACATCCATTGCGATCCTTTCAAATGGAGCACCTACATTGTATTGGTTCATTTTTCCATGACTTCTTCGTACGGGTCCTTTCACCGCCGCACATTTATCGCATTTTCGACACCACTCCACAATTGATTGCCGAGTCCCCACCCAGTAAAACCGTTGTCGTATTTTTGCAAGAGTTTTATTGATCCCAAGATGACCTCCACTCGTTCCTTCGTGATACTCCCTTAGTACTGCTTCTATTTTCCCTTTTGGTACCACTGTAAGGGATTGCTTTATCTTGCCATCTGAGCTTTCCCATACTCTCTTTAGGCATCCATTCTCTAACTGGAGACTGTCCCATTGCGCCCAGTACGCCTTCAAAGTTGGAGTTTTATCAGAAATTTCTCCCCATACTGGTTTGCAACCCTTTTCCTTGAACTCGATGATGGGTGCAAGATCCGGATCTTCTAATTGATCTTTTCTTATGGCTTCAGCTGTCCATTCATCGTCAGGTAGCACTTGTAGTAATCGTACATCGATGATGTTCTCCTTATTTTCTTGACAACTGCAATGCTTGCATTCAACTTGACAGGGTCGTCTTGATAATGCATCAGCGTTCCCATATGCAGTACCCTTTCGATGTTCAATGTCCAAATCGTACGCCTGCTACCGTTCGATCCAACGTGCTACTTGTCCCTTTGGATTTTTGAACTGGAGTAACCACCTTAACGCACCATGGTCAATTCTGAGATGAAATTTCTGACCATACAAGTATTTATGAAAATGTTTGACGCATTCCTTCCGGGTAACACAATAATTTCGCTCCGGCTTTGATAACATTTTGGAGAAATAAGCTATCACCTTTTCCTGACCATCTATTTTCTGTGACAATACTCCTCCTATACCTTCATTACTGGCATCAGTATCCAAAATAAACTGAACATTTGGTATAGGATAGGATAGAATTGGAGCCGTACACAATCTCCTTCGGAGCTCCACAAATGCTTGTTCCTGAGGTTCATTCCATTTAAATGCTTTATCTTTTCTTGTTAACTCATGCAGACTTTTGGCAACGTTGGCGAATTCTGGCACAAACACAAGGAAGCTTCGTAGTTCATGTAGATTCTTTGGTCTTGGCCAGTTCATAACTGCTGCAATCTTGTCGGAGTCTGTATGGATTCCCATTGCCGTAACATTGTGTCCCAAATATTTTACTTCTTCCTTGAAAAGTGAACACTTTTTGGGACTTAATTTTAAACCAGCTGCTTGCAACCTTTCCAGTACCTGCGCCAAGTTCTTCAAGTGGTCATCAAAGTCTTTGCCCATGACGATGATGTCAGCCAAATATACAAGGCATGTTTTCCAGTGCAAGCCTTTAAGTACTCGTTCCATTAATCTCTCGAAAGTTGCGGGAGCGTTGCATAACCCAAATGGCATGACATTAAATTGCCATAGTCCATTACCTACACTGAACGCCGTTTTCTCCCGATCTTCCTCCGCAACTTCCCCCTGCCAGTAACCACTCTGCAGATCCAGTGTAGAAAACAATCTTGAACCCGATAATGTATCTAGTGTATCATCAATCCTAGGCAATGGGTAGCTATCCTTCTTAGTAACTATGTTTAGTTTCCTGTAGTCAACACAAAATCTCAAGCTCCCATCTTTCTTGAAAACCAACACCACAGGTGAGCTCCAGGGACTGTCTGAAAGCTCAATTACACCAGCTTCTTTCATATCTCTTACCATTTTATCAGCTTCCTCTCTTTTAGCCAATGGTAACCTCCTTGGTGCTTGACGTATCGGCTTTTCTGCTCCGGTATCAATACGATGTTTCACCATATTGGTTCTGCCATTTCCTTCAGGTGAACTGCAGAATACAGACTTGTGTTGCTCCAACAATTGACGTACTGCTTTCTTCTGCTCTTCTGAAAGCCCTTCTGTCCATTTCTGCACAAGTTGTTCCATTTCTGCCTTTTGTTGTTTTGTGTTGACCGAGAAATTGATGTTTTTCTGCTCACACTTTATTATTTTACAACCCACAACCTGGGTGACCCAGAACCTCCTTCCACTTCTCCCCAAATGATTGTTTCTGATTGGGGTGGCAGCTTTTCTCTGTGATCCATTATTATTCGACGGACACAATTTGAATCTTCACCATCAAACTGGAGTGGCAACTCAACATTTCCGTACGTGAGTACTCCTTTTCCAGCATCAATAACGAATCCATTTGGCCTCATGAAGTCCATGCCCAGGATGACTTTATCCACAATGTCAGCTACAACCACTTCATGTTGAAAGCGAGTATTCCCGATTTCAAAGTTGACCACTTTCTTTCCTTTAATATTTGCACTTTCGCCAGTAGCTGTCTGCATCCGGTATCTCCCTGCTGGTTTTAGTTTCCCTTTCACAATATCAGCGCGGACAATTGTATTTGTTGCTCCCGTATCTAACGTGATGACACAACTTTTTCCATCAATATTAGCCCTAACAGTAAGGCTGTCACCTCTCCTTGTCAATCTCGAAACTTGGATGAAGGTTATGGGGCAATCGGTTGTGGGAGCCAGCTTACGCCCCTTTAGGCTGACTCGTTGTAGTTTAACTGATGCGGCGATGCTCCATCGTCTTCCCTAGCTTGCTGCACCCGTTCTTCTGCTGGACGTCGCTGCATAGGCGATGCTGATCTTGCTCGTTTCCTTCTCACATCTCTGCATTCCCTCGCAATATGACCCAACTTGCCACATAACCAGCATCGAATCCTATCACTTCTGACATTCTCTCGTGGTCTTCTGTCGGTCTCCTGGTCTCGTTGTTTATAATTGTCATCACTCAACTCTACCCGGCGTATTTTAATCGATGGTTTTATAATTGCTTGTGCAGTTTCATTTGTTAGGGCATAAGCAATAGTTTCTGCGAATGTTGCTTTTGGTGACAACATTACTGCTTTTCGTGTTTCTAGATCACGAATGCCATCAGTAAACGCCTCTATCTTCATCTTTTCCATAAAATACGGCGGAGTATATGAGTGAGCCAAATGTACTAGCCGTTTCACTGCCGAAGAATAATCCTGAAGGCTTTCCCCATTCCGTTGCAAGCGACCTTTTAACTCAATTCTGTATAATTCTTTTTTATGGTCGCTGCCATATTTACGCTCCAACGCATTCATCACCTCTGCATAACTTTTGCGATCGTTTTCTGGTACTGCCTGTAATGCTTCAGCTGCTTCCCCTTTAAGAGCAACTATCAATGCAGCAAGACGATTTTCTGCGTTCCAAACATTTTGATCTGCTGCAGTCTCGAACTGGAACTTGAAAATACCGAAGGATGTGGTACCGTCATATGATGGTGGTTTCAATTTAATATTTGCTATCTGTTGTACCACCTGTGAAGTAACTTTAGCTGCTTCAACATCCTGCAACCGTTTCTCGAAATCATCTACTTTTGCAAGTACCTTTTTGTTTTCATCAAGTACTTTCTGCTCTAGCTCTTTCACCTCTTGATGAACTCTGCCTACCTGCTCCCGTAACGTAGTAGATATTTCGAGAAGTTTCTCGTCCATTATTTGCTTGACGTTCAAACTGATCTCTTCCTTGGTTGTAGCCATGTTATTGTTGACTATTTCCAGCTGTTGATTGATGTTGCTACTGATTTCTTCCTTAGTAGCAGCCATTTGTTGATTGATGTTACAACTAATTTCTTCCTTTATCTGGTTTATTTCGTTACGGTTTGTAGCCATGTTTGTATTTACATCATCCAGTTTTTGATTCATATTGGCATTTACGGCAGCCAATTGCTGATTCTGTTGACTGATGTTCAAACTTATCTGTTGCATCATAGCCATTAACTGCGTAAAATCACAATTGGCAGGTGGCAATGAAGATGTTGTTTCCGCAACAAAACTTTTCTCCTCATCAGCTGCTATTGAATCAGCATTTGTACTAACCACTCCAAACTGGTAACCTTCCACAACTACTCCACTAGCTTCCATAGCTTCTCGAAGCCGTATCGTTGATTCAGTTTTGTTGCCGGTTGTTGCCAATCCACGTTGTTCTAGTTCTTTCTTTAACTCAAGAACCTTCAAATCACTTAATAAAACCATTATTAACAGCTAACTAATCCGCTGATGTCACCAATGTTACGCTTTTCTCAACCTTTCTTCGAATTGGCCTAACTCACAATTCGATAAACGCAATCCCCAAATCTCTTCCGAGTTCGATCACTGATTAGTAAGCACAAACACCAGGTTTTATTAAGAATTCAACACCTTAATTGTGTCACAACAACAGGAAAACAATACAGCATACAATATTCTTAACTAGAATATTCTTTCAACAGCTTCAGAAACTCCACCGGTTGATTGTAGAAATTTCCAGTTCACAACGTTGAAAATAATACACAAAATATTTCTATACTCAATAAAACTTATAACTTTATTACACTTATAACTTTACACAAAACTAATTTAAAGATCACTTTTATAATTTTAACTTTACTATCGCAGGTTTAAAATAAAACTCACTAAAAACTACAAGAAGCAATTTCCTTATATACATTCTGCTTAATCTCTAGAAATTTCTAGGTCTCTTTTTAGAAACCTTGAGAAAATATTAGAATATTCGATTATTTTACGTTACGTTGATTTGATTCATAAAATCATAAATAAATAGACCTTAATTCTAAGAACATGTACAACAACAACAACACTATTCATTTTATTCACTTTCTGTTGTGTTTTGTTGATTTTATTTTCCTGGAAGTGACCGTAATCGTTTAGATCTTTCTGTAATCGTCTAGATTTTTCTGCAATCGTAACAATATTAATCGAAAAAAAAATTAATTAATTTATTTATTTATATATTTATTTTAATTTTAACTAAATTCGTTCAAAAAATCATTTTAAATAAATAATAATAAATAATTTTACTTACTTCATAATTTAATTCATGCATAGAAAATTAAATATTATTCATTATTAAATAATTTACCAAATGGAGATCATTAACTAAAATTACGATTCAATCATACAAATTTCTAAAATCTTTCTTTTCTTATCAATCAACGAAATAGGACGAAAACTAACCAGAATCAAAACAAACAAAAAATATGGAGGGGCTGAAATCTCAAGCTCTAAGATATCAAGACTTCGGTCTGGGTTAAGGATTTTGATATAGTTTTCGGCAAAAAACTTTTATGAAGACATGGTTTTTAGTTTTGGCAGCGATGTATATCAAACATAACTTTTTGTTAAAGTACATGTATTTTTTAACTCTGTTTAGATATGTATTACAAAACTAACACGAAACATCTATACGTTGTTAGAAAATTATAACATATCATATATTAACATAATTTAGTAAAAAGATTATACAATCAGTAAACTACTCAAAAACCTCTCCATTTAGCGTTTTGTAGAATAAATTTAAACTTTTTTCAAACAAAATTCTAAAAATATTTCAAAAATTATTACAAAATCACAGATTAAAACTTTTTTCAAAAATTCTAAAAATAATGCAAAAATTATAACAAAATCAAAAATTGTAACTTTTTCCAAAATTATAAAATTATAATGAAATAAAAATTTAAATTTTTCCAAAAATATTCCAAAAATTCTTACAAAATCAAAAATTGAAACTTTTTCAAAATTCTTAAAATATGTATATATAAAATTCAAAAATTCTGTTTTTTTTTTTAAAATTCTAAAAATATTCCAAAAATTAGAATAAAATGAAAAATTTTTTTCTAAATTCTAATAATATTTCAAAAATTCTTAAAAATTCAAAAATTCAAACTTTTCCAAAACTCTAAAAATATTGCAAAAATTATAACAATATCAAAAATTGAAACTTTTTCCATAATTATAAAAATTATAATGAAATCAAAAATTTAAAATTTTCCGAAATTCCAAAAATATTTCAAAAACTATAACAAATTCAAACGTAAACAAACAGCTGAATTTACTTTTCCAAAAAATTATCTAAAAAAATAAATGATATCATTTTTTTGACACACTTGACTTTATTTTTTTGACTAACTTATAATTCTCAATAATAATAATAAAATTTCATGTTGTACAAACAATTAATTTTATTTTTCCAAAAATTGGGTAAAAAATAATTAAAAATCTTTCTTTTGACACGCTTGACAACATTTTTTTGACAAACTTATCATACCATAATTCTCAATAATAACACTGTGCGACAGCCAAAATCCGCTGGGGTTCTGACTACGGGAAAAGTTATATCGGTAAAAAAAAAAGCTATACGTGTCCCGGCGTTTCGCTGGGTCACGTCTAGGAATCGAGATATATCGATTTGAAGTTAGTATGTATCATATAGGAGAAATTGTCACGTTTGGGGTTCTTTTTTGATATAACTCGAGAACGACTAGTCGATTTTGCTGAAACAAATTTAGAAATTAAGAATTACAATTCCTTTAATCTACTGATATACTATACTGAAACAGTAACGAAAAAATAAAAAAATTAAAAATAAATAAATAAAAAATACAAAAAAATAAAATAAATAAATAAATGAAATAAAGATAATGAAGTAAAATAAAAAAAATAATAAAAATAATAAAATAAAAATATAATAAAAATATAAAAAATAAAATAAAAAAATTTTATACATAAATAAAATAAATAATAAATAAATAACGTATAAATAATAAAAAAGTAATAAATAAATAATAAATAAATAATAAATAAACAATAAAAAATAATAATAATTACTAAATAATAATAACAAATTATGAATAATAAATAATTATAATAAATAATAATAATAATAGTAATAAATAATAATAAATAATAATAATAAATAATAATAATAATAAATAATAATATAATAAACAATAATAATAAATAATAATAATAATATTAAAAAATATAAAAATATAAATAAAATTATACTAAAAATAATAAAATAAAATAAATAAATAATAATAAAAAAAAATAAAAATAGAAAATAATAAATAAAAAAGTTAAAAAAAATAAAATTAATACACAAAGACACATAGACAACATGTTCAAATACATTTAAAACAATAAATTTTGGAGTTTATTCCAGTAAAAGTATTTTAAAAAAAAATTTCTATGAAAAATCAATATACTTGTCAAAATGAGATACCTTTACTTAATTGTGAATGAAAGCGAAATGCGTTCATCGATTTTCATGATCCATGTCTCGTTTTGTGCACAGATTATTTGACTTTACGTCAAAGTAATAAGACTTGACACTTTTTGCCGTTTTAAATTTTTCATGATTTTTTAAAATACAATTTTTTTATTTTTTATGCAAAAAATTACTTTTTTTCTTCATAAATTTATTTATAACTGCGAAACTGTTGATTGTGTAAAGAAATAAAGTAAAAGTAGATTAAATAAATTGTAGTTCTTAATTTTTCTAAAATTGTTTCAGGAAAATCGGACTAGTCGTTCTCGAGTTATGTCCCCAAAACGTGACTATTTCCCCTATATGATACATACTGTAACGTTTCTTAGCCGAGTTACAATTATTTAGTTCGATCACTAAATCAGGAAATTTAAAACACAATGGATTTTCTAAACGTTATAATTTTATTCGTTCAAGATTTTACAATAAAAATATTTCTCCTATTACTATTCCCCTTTTAGTTCTTCTTGTACTAACAATGTTTCACCACTTATAATTCTTTTATACTTGTTCACAATATCACTTTTAACTTTCTACTTATAACACTGTTAAGTTTTCTTCGCCTTTATCACTGCTAAATTTTTATACTTTTTGTATCGCTAACAATTTTATACTATTTGTATCCTCAAACAACGCCTTTTATATATACTACATGAAATAGCCTCGATACTTCTGTAATGTTCTAGAGCACACCCTTTTTTTCCTTCCTTTATCAACAATAAGACGATCTTCAAATATTGACACCTAGGTGTGAAATCTATTCTTTTCAATTGTTTTATTTACCAATTTTTATTTCGTTAACCAATCCTTATTCGATAAAACAAATACTTCCTATTAAATGTTTACTTTGGTTACGTTGATTTGGTTTCATTGATTTTTACATTTCTTTTAGAAGAGTTTTCTCGAAGATAATTCTCTAACGAGAATTTTCTTGAAGATTTTCTATTGTTGTTGTGTTCTATCGTCTTCCATAATCGTCACATTCTCCTCCACTTATTTCTGTTCGTCCTGAATAGAATCTAAATCTCCTCCTCTGTAGGGTGCTAATCTTTCTAGATGAACGACTTTTGGTTTCGCTCGTTGGCCTTTCTTTATTCGATAAACGACATCGTTTAATTTTGTTATGATGGTATAAGGTCCTTCCCAAGATGTTTGTAGTTTTGGAGATAATCCTTTTCTCCGCTGTGGATTGTGTAACCACACTAGTTGTCCTTCCTCAAATCCCTTGTTGTTTGCGCGAATGTCATACCGAGCCTTCATTCGATCACTGGATATCTGTGCTTTCTGTCTTACAAACGTGTGTACCTCCTCTAGTTCTTTTTGAAGTTTATTAACATAATCTTGGACACATAATGTTGACGATGGAATAATCCCAAACTTCAGATCACCAGGTAGCCGTAAATCATTTCCAAAAATGGTTGTAGCTGGCGTCGTTTTGGTTGTATCATGCACTGCTGATCTATAAGCCATCAAGAATAACGGAATATGACGGTCCCAATCACGTTGATTCTTGTTCACTACTTTTGCTAGATATTTCTCAAGAGTAGCATTAAATCTTTCCACCATGCCATCTGATTGGGGATGTGAAGCAGTTGTTCTAGTTTTATCAATTCCAAGCATCTGACAGATTTCTTGAAATATGGTAGATTCAAAATTTCTTCCTTGATCTGTGTGAATCTCCATCGGTACTCCGTAGCGACTTATCCAATTGCTAACTACTGCTTCAGCGATCGTTGTTGCTTCTTGGTTTGGTATTGCACACACTTCTGGCCACTTGCTAAAATAATCCATTATGACTAGCACATATTTGTTGTTGTTATCAGAAGTCGGAAATGGTCCAGCTACATCCATCGCAATTCTCTCAAATGGTGCTCCTATATTATACTGCCTCATGTTACCACGACTTCTTCTTGCAGGTCCCTTTGCAGCCGCACATTGATCGCATGTTTGACACCATTCCACTACCGATTGACGTGCTCCGGACCAATAAAATCTACGCCGTACTTTAGCAAGGGTTTTGTTAATAACCAGGTGACCGCCACTGGTTCCTTCATGATATTCCTTTAATACTTGAGGTATTCTTATTTTGGGAACTACTATCATTGATTCTTTAACTGATCCGTCAGGACTTTCCCAAATTCTTTTTAAGCATCCATCTTCAATACAGAGGCTATCCCATTGTGCCCAATATGCCTTAAATGTTTGACATTTATCCGCAATCTCACTCCATGTAGGTTTTTCTCCCTTTTCCTTAAACTTTATTATTGGTGCTAAGCTAGGATCTTCCAGTTGCTCCTTTCTTACTACTTCAGGTGTCCAGTCTTCACTAGAAAGCACTTGCAGAAGCCTGACATCAATAATGTTTTCCTTACTCTCCACCCGATTACAGTGCTTGCATTCCATCTGACTTGGCCTTCTTGACAATGCATCTGCATCTCCATGTGCACTTCCCCAGACGATTGTTTCGGTATTAGGTGACAGCTTTTCGCGATGTTCCAATCTCATGCTTGATTCTGCACCATTCATCTGAAGAGCCAACTCTACGTTACCATACTTGAGTACTCTATTTCCAGGGTCTATTACAAATCCATTCGGCCTCATGAAGTCCATGCCCAGAATTACTTCATCAACGATGTCTGCCACTAGAACTTCATGCTGAAAGTGCGCATTTCCTATTTTTATATCAGCAATTTTGCTTCCCCTGATAGTTGCACTTTCCCCTGTTGCTGTTTGTATTCGATATTTTTCTGCTGGTTGTAATTCCCCTTTTAGTAAATCTGTACGGACTATTGTGCGAGTTGCTCCAGTATCTAGTGTAATGGTACAGTTGTTGTCATCAATTTAAGCTCCAATCGGCTCCAAATTCACTGTCACTATTCCTAGCGATTCTTGAAATAGGTATGGAGATTATGGGGCATTCGGTTGTGGGAGCCAGCTTACGCCCCTTAAAGCTGACTCGTTTTAGTTTAACCCTTCCGCTGCTATTTGACAATCCTCTCCCGCTTGAGCCCTTTCTTCAGATGATCTCCGTCTAATTGGTGATGTTGATCTTCCCCGTTTTCGTCTGACCTCTCTGCATTCTCGAGATATGTGACCAAGTTTGTCACATACCCAACATCTTATTCTACTGTTGAATTCTTGGGGTCTTCTTTGAGGCCTAAAACTGTCCTCTTCTTCCATTTCTACAAGGCGTACTTTGATTGTTGGTTTGACAATTGCTTGTGCTGTCTCACTAGTCAACGCACAAGCTATTGTTTCAGCAAACGTAGCTTTAGGTGTCATCACAGCTGACTTCCGCGTCTCTGGATCTCTTATGCCGTCGATGAACGCATCTATCTTCATTCTTTCCATATAGTCTGGTGATGTATTTCCATGTGCCATATGTACCAGACGTTCGATCGCAGACGAAAACTCTTGCAGACTTTCTCCAATTCGCTGATAGCGACCCTTCAACTCAAGTCTGTATATCTCCCGCTTGTGGTCACTACCATACTTGCGATCTAAAGCTTTCATGATCTCATTGTAGCTCCTTCGATCTTGTTCTGGAACTGCTTGTATTGGTTCTGCTGCTTCACCCTTTAGTGCCACTATTAAAGCTGCCACACGATGTGTTTCGTTCCAACTGTTCTGATCAGCTGCCGTTTCAAATTGGAATTTGAAAATTCCAAACGATGATGTACCATCGTATGGGGGCGGTTTTAACTTCATGCTTTGTGTTTGTTGAACCGTGTGAATTGTTTTACCACTAATTTCAACATCTTGAAGTCTTTTTTCAAAATTCACAACCATTGATTGTACTTTCTGGTTTTCATCGAGAACTTTCTGCTCCAGCACTTTCACTTCTTTTTGTACATTTTCGACCTTGTCATCTACAATTTTCTCTACTTCGGCGCGTAGACTCGCTGCCATTTGTAGTAGTTTCTCATCGATGTGTGTTTTAACCAGACTAATTTCTTCTCGACTTGCAGCTAATTGTTGATCGATGTTTGCAGACTGTTGATTGATGTTGACATCTAACTTTTTCATTTCATCACTCATGCCGTTACTTTGCAAATCTAACTTTTTGTTCATAACCTCCATGTTTGCCTTTACATCTGCTCTCATGTTGAAACTCATTTGCTCCATCAAAGCCATTAACTGTGCAAAGTCGTTGTTTGCTGGTACGACTTGCGTCATTGCTTCAACAGTACCATCTTTATCTTCACTATTTCCTGCATCTGGATTTTCATCTGCTTCTTTTTGCCCAAAACGATATTTTTCTGGGTCCAATCCAGCTGCTTCCATAGCTTTTATTAATCGTTCTTTCAACTCATTCTTCGTTCCCGTTGTTGAAAGATTCCTTTTCTCCAATTCGCTCTTCAGATCTTGAACTTTTAATGCATTCAAATCCATCTTATTTCCCAATCTCACTTCTGACACCAGTTGTAACGTTTCTTAGCCGAGTTACAATTATTTAGTTCGATCACTAAATCAGGAAATTTAAAACACAATGGATTTTCTAAACGTTATAATTTTATTCGTTCAAGATTTTACTATGAACATATTTCTCCTATTACTATTCCCCTTTTAGTTCTTCTTGTACTAACAATGTTTCACCACTTATAATTCTTTTATACTTGTTCACAATATCACTTTTAACTTTCTACTTATAACACTGTTAATTTTTCTTCGCCTTTATCACTGCTAAATTTTTATACTTTTTGTATCGCTAACAATTTTATACTATTTGTATCCTCGAACAACGCCTTTTATATATACTACATGAAATAGCCTCGATACTTCTGTAATGTTCTAGAGCACACCCTTTTTTTTTCTTCCTTTATCAACAATAAGACGATCTTCAAATATTGACACCTAGGTGTGAAATCTATTCTTTTCAATTGTTTTATTTACCAATTTTTATTTCGTTAGCCAATCCTTATTCGATAAAACAAATACTTCCTATTAAATGTTTACTTTGGTTACGTTGATTTGGTTTCATTGATTTTTACATTTCTTTAGAAGAATTTTCTCGAAGATAATTCTCTAACGAGAATTTTCTTGAAGATTTTCTATTGTTGTTGTGTTCTATCGTCTTCCATAATCGTCACAATACTAACTTCAAATCGATATATCTCGATTCCTAGACGTGACCCTACGTGACCCTACGTGACCCTATTCCTAGACGTGACCCTAGACGTGAAACGCCAGGACACGTATAACTTTTTTTTACCGATATAACTTTTACCGGTAGTCAAAACCCCAGCGGATGACTGACCCCTACCATTTGTCGCACAGTGTAATAATAAAATTTCATTTCAAACAAAATTTTAATTTAATTTTTTTCCAAAAAATTGGGTAAAAAAATAAATAAAAACCTTTTTTTGACACACTTAACAACATTTTTTTGACAAACTTATAATACAAAAATCTAGATTTTGGTCTCACATACCAATCCCGACCATCAAAATTTCTCCAAATTCAATGTTCCTACTCGTAATCACTTAAGGTGAACGTTTTTTCAGCAGAAAATATTCAAATTTCCTTGTTTTGACACACTTGACGAATTTTTTGACACACTTCCGGTACAGTTATCGAACACATCGTCCTCTCGGCTCTTTCCATTGCCCAGGTAGTACGTAATCGATTTGTAATAGATATGGTATCGATTACATGTAATCATATAATCGAAACATGTTTCGATGTAGTTTCGATACTGTATCGATTACATTTAGAACAACGTGTTCGCCCTAGTAAGCGAATATGTGATCGATACCAAATCAAAACTGTAGTCGATACCAAATCGAAACAAGTAAACGAAACTTAATCGAAACCTGTTTCGATACAAAACCGAAACTACTAGTGGCAATGTAATCGAAAGTTTAGAGTTATTTTTTGTGTTAATTTAAAATATTAATTTTAATTTTAAATATTATAATTTTTATTAAAAATTTATTTATTATAATATAAAACACATTTTACATATTTTTATTAAATATAATTACAAAAACTTAAAAAAAACTATATATGTGAATGTGAACCTGAAATGAGAAAAAATGTCATAAAAGAAATAGTTTTTGGAATTATAGTTATACATATATATAAAAATGTGAACCTGAAATGAGAAAAAATATCATTAAAAGAAATAGTTTATAGAAATATAGATGTATATATTGTAATGGATAGTCTGAACATAGTATATCATAGTCGTAGTTTCATTAAGTGTCATTTCTATTATTAACCGGTACCGCTCATAATAGTTTCCCAACCATTCATCATCAATAGTCATATTTCTTTTAGTCCCCGTAACTCATCGTTTTCTTATTTTTCTTAAAATTTAATTAAATTTTCATTAGCTGGACGGACATGTGTGAAGAGAGTTGAACTCCTTGCACTAATTGATTTTAAATTGTAATTAATTAACAGTTGTCATTACCTATAGTAAACTTTCATCTTGATCGAAAATTGTATGAACGTAAAAATTTTCCTTAAATTTTGTCTCTATAAACATTGCTATTTAATTTTGCAATCCACTAAAATTAGCTCATACTATATTTCCATTCACTTTGGTTCACTCTATTACTTCAATTTGAATTCTCTAAACATCAAACGTAACTTACACAACGAGGTTTTCAAAACCTTACAACAGCTGTGCGTTTATTTTTACAGTCATTAACATGCAAAGAATTATTATCTTGCTTTGTTATACATTCAATCGTTTTTTCTCTTTGCCTGAGAAAAAGAAAATTTACTTCAAACAATCTTTCCGATATAAAACCGAACTTCACTGTACGACTTTTGTAGTTTTCTAATGTCTGAACGCCTTAACGTCGATTAAACTTGCAATTGATTCATTCTGAATTCAATGATAAATGTTATTAATATATCGGAGATAAGTTGTATCGTAAAATTGTTTTTGCGCAATATTTTGAAAAACCAAACAGTTTTGTATAACTATAAAAATTTCCCAACACTTGAATTGAATTAATTGTTTTACATCTGAAACCCTATATTCGAGGTTTTCGATTTTCGAAAAGGAATTTTTTTTGGTATATATGGATCGACTGTAGTCTTTTCAAGCTCTTAATTCTATTACTTTTGCAAACTGATGACACAGCTGATTTCGTTTTGACGTCTTTGGATTTTGTTCATGTGGTTAAGCTGTCATCCATTGTTATTTTTCATTAACTTGTGAATAAATGATAAGTGATATTAAATTGCATGTGCTAAATTACCGAATTGATACTTGCCGTAAGTGAACACTAAGTGCTGCGTTTGTTTAGAAGCCCTGGGTAGATGACCAAAGCTGACCACTCACGGATTCGAGTTGATTGAATTAAACCTAAAAAGACAAAGCATTGTCGCTTGGAAGACTGGTTTTTTTGGATGAAGTGCAAAGGTTCAGTATAATCAATTTCCGTAATTAGATAAAATGATAAAAACCAATTTTTATGGTGAATAAGTGTGTGGATTATTCTGGATGCCTCTCCCGAACAATTTAAAGATAATAGTATCAATTTTTTTCCTTGATGTGCAATAATAATTTTAGTAACATATGTTCGTAGCTGTGAAATAACAATTTAAAGATAATAGTATCAATTTTTTTGTTGTGCAAAAATAGTTTTAGTAACATTTATCTTTGTCGTGCAATAATAATTTTAGTAACATTTGTTCGTAGCTGTGAAATAACAATTTAAAGATAATAGTATCAATTTTTTTGTTGTGCAAAAATAGTTTTAACAACATTTATCTTTGTCGTGCAATAATAAATTTTAGTAACATTTGTTCGTAGCTGCGAAATAATAATTTAAAGATAATAGTGAATGAATCATGAATCTTGAATCATGAATCTTTTAGCTTTAACTTTTAATAATTTTCAGTTTAACCATACTATTCATTAAAACATATAATAATTGGAAAAAAAAGGAAAAAAAACAATAAATTCTGTTAATTAAATTATTTATTTACACTAATAAAATATCCCTTAAAATATTCAAATTCAAATGTTTTTCAAATCACTCATTAATAGTTCATGCGCCATATATTTAATAAGAAAATCTTTTAAATTTAAATGTTATTAAAAATAGTTTATTAACACAATATATTTAACTAACAAATTCGCAAAATTTAAATAAAATGTCTTTAAATTATATTAGATATTCACCTGAACCTCTGTTTATAAAATCGCTCGCAAAAATAAATAATTTTGTTAACTGGATAATCGCCAAAATAGGTCTTCTCTCTATGAAGATCGCGTTGATAAGAGATATAAAAATAAATCAAATTTGACAGCATAAAATTTTCGCGGTAAATTTGTTGTAATACTTACTTTTGTTATTCTTCTAATCTATTTATATTTATTTAAGAGAATAACAACATTTATATTTAAAATGTTTATTTTATTTTTAGATCGTACATGACATTTACATGTTCATTTCACCATATTTTATTTACGACTGACGCCCTCTATCCTTACTATCATTTCCTTACATTAGTACACTGTTATAAATGAATTATATAGTAGTACACATACAACATCTCCCTTTTATTGAAGAGTAATTAAATAATTCATTTTAACAAAAACATTTATAACAATCCCAAAACTTAAATTTCTTCAATTTCCGATTTAAGCCTTGGAAAGCTAAAAACACTCTTACATATTCTTAATTTTAAAATTCTAATTTCATTATCATTATTTCAAGAGTTTCTTATTATTATATTCATTATTATCTAGAGTTTCTTCTCCTTCTTTTTTTTTTTTTTTTTTTTTTTTTTTTTTTTTTATTTCATTATATAATCCTTATATTTATAAGGAGTTCTAATTTCCCTACCAAATCTATTTTGTTTCTGTATAGGTATATTATCGGAATTTACGAGAAGATTTGAACTTGAATTAAAATTTGAATTTAAATTAGAACTCAAACCCAAATTTGGATTTGAAAGTTCATCAGACTGAGAGTTTTGAATCACATCGAAATAACTATCAGATGGAATATCGTCACTATTTTTCTGTAACTGAAATTTATTTTTAGATTTCCTAATGTGGAAAGAATTCCTTCTAATGTCATTTCCTTTTTCATTCATTAAAAAATACGACCTGGGAGTGTCTGCCTTACCCAAAATTTTACCTGACTTCCAAATCTTATCTTTACCTCCAACCTGATAAACAACGTCATCCCCTACATTAAAAGAATCTCTTGAGTGAGATTTTCTATTATAGTACTTAGACATCTTATTTCGTTTTTCAATTAACGTATTTTTTATATTTCCAACAGGAACAGAATTTAACAAAGAGTTTTTTATGGGAAGCTTTGTTCGTAAACGTCTACTCATTAGGATTTGAGATGGTGATACATTTAATTTAGCTATTGGTGTATCCCTATATTCTAAAAGCGCTTTCCATAAAGGTGTTTTCGTTTCATTGCATTTTTTTAACATTTGCTTTGCAATGTGCACTCCTTTCTCTGCCATCCCATTAGACTGCGGATATCGTGGGCTAGAAGTAATAATTTCAAAATTATTCTCAATACTAAACTTTTTAAATTCCCACGAAGAAAATGGCATATTATCCGAAATAAATTGTCTAGGTATTCCATGAGTACCAAAAATTGTTTCTAAGACTTTAATACAGTCATAGGCTGTTGTACTGTTTACTTGACATACCTCCAACCATTTTGAAAAATAGTCAAACATCACTAAATATAATTTGGATCCAAATTCTGCTATATCCACTGCAACTTTCTCAAACGGTCTGTCTGGAATATCATGCGGAATAAGAGTTTCTTTTCTATTCGCCGAACGAAACATTTCACAAACTCGACATTTTAAAATTACATCTTCGATGTCATTATTCATACCCGGCCAATATAACAGTGTTCGAGCTCTAGCAATAGTTTTAGTTACACCAAAATGTCCCTCATGTAACAATTCTAACATGACTGACCTTAGTGAATCAGGAACAATTATTCTATCGCCATAAAACAACACTTCATTTTCATAGTAAATTTCATTTCTGAATTTCCAAAATCGTCTTAAATTTTCGTTGACTTTCGTTTTGGACTTCGGCCATCCATTTAAACATTTTATAATTAATTCCGATAGCAAAGGATCTTTTTTAGTTTCATTTATAAACTCTATAAATTTTTCTCTAGATATATTTATGGAGTGCACAACCCTCGAAATATTTTTTTCATCATCATATTCGGTTTCATTCTTATTATAATTTCTCGATAATAAATCTGCAATAAGCATATTTTTTCCTGGCACATATTCTAACTGCACATTGTACTTTAATAATTTCATCCGCATTACTTGTATCCTTACAATGAAAATGTTATTTATATCTTTTTTAAAAATGGATATTAGTGGTTGATGATCAGTCTCCACTATAACTGGTTTACCATAAATATAATGGTGGAACTTCCTACAGGCATAAACAATTGCTAAAAGCTCCTTTTCGATTTGCGCATATCGTTTCTCGGTATCAGTTAAACTACGCGAAGCATACGCAATTGGTTGATTACCTTGTAAAAGACATTATCCTAAACCATTTTGTGAAGCATCTGTTTGAATTTTAACAGGTTTATTTATATCAAAATGCCCTAATACAGGTTGATTTGAAATTATATTTTTGATTTTATCTAATAACACCGTATGTGCATCTAACCACTTAAATTCCACATTTTTTTTTAACAGAGCATTCAATGGTGAAGTTAATTCAGACATATTAGGTACAAATGCTCTTAAATAATTCATCATACCTAAAAGACATTGCAACGACTTTTTGTCTTCAGGTGCTGAAATTTCTTTTATAGCTTTAACTTTATCAGCATCAGGTTGGATTCCCTGAGCTGAAAACGTATGTCCAAAATATTTCACTTGTTGTACCCTGTATTGTAACTTTTTAGCGTTGAACTTTATATTTAATTCCCGTGCCCTGGATATTACCTTGCTTAAAATTGTATCATGCTCCGCCTTAGAACGAGCTGCTATTAAAAGATCATCAATGTATTCTTCGACGCCAACTATATCACAAAAACTTTTCTTAATAATCCTTTGAAAAACCATAGGAGCGGTTTTTAAACCAAACGGTAATCTCAAAAATTTAAAACACCCTTACATTTTTTACCATACGCTGGGCATTCTCGTAATTTATGGCAAGTCTTGCACCTGTAACAATTTATTAATTTATTAGTATTGCTAATTAAATTTTGACTTAAATTAGTTTTATTAAAATTTTGAATTTTTGAATTCTTCTGGTGATGATTTTTATTTTGAAATTTTGACATCTTCTTCTCCATTGATTTTACATTTATTTCATTTACTTGTGACAAAACCTCTTTCGCTATAACTTTAGTGTCTTCTGAAGCCTTTGCTTTTCTCATGACATCTTCACACGACGGATCACCTTGTTTTACAAACAATTCTTTTAATTCCTGGTCCCACATTCCAAAAACTATACGATCACGAAGCATAGCTTGTTCTTGCGTACCAAATTCACACTGAGGAATCATTTTTTTAAGATCCCAATAGAAATTTTCAAACGGTTCTCCATTTAATTGGCAGCGATGGTAAAATTTGTTCCTCGAATATAATATATTAGCCCTAGGCTTGCAATATTTATTCATTGCATCAATTATTAATTCGTAATTTTCTAAATCATCCACATCTAAATCCAACATATTCTCCAAAATTTCCTGTGCTTCTTCCCCTATTAAATTTTTTAATATCGCTGCTTTCACTTCACTTGAAATTTTTTCCTCCATTAATGATGCTTTCATGTATATTTCCATGTTTTTTTTAAACTTTGACCAGTTCACCGATAAATTGCCCTCAAGGGACATAGGTCTTGGTTTATTAGGATCGTTCATTTTCAAATTATAAAATTTATTTGAAAACCGTATCACAAGATCACTAAAATTGTCTATTTTTAATATTTTTAACACGCGTGTGTTCAAAATTTACATGCGTTTTTATATCACTTTTTATTTTATCAATCCGATAAATCCTTTCGGCTGCACCATGTTGTAATACTTACTTGTGTTATTCTTCTAATCTATTTATATTTATTTAAGAGAATAACAACATTTATATTTAATATGTTTATTTTATTTTTAGATTGTACATGACATTTACATGTTCATTTCACCATATTTTATTTACGACTGACGCCCTCTATCCTTACTATCATTTCCTTACATTAGTACACTGTTATAAATGAATTATATAGTAGTACACATACAACAAAATTATTAAGACTCGACGAAGTCTCGTCCAATCACATGAGAGACATCTACATATAGGCTCGCTTAATTATTTTTATCACGTACACATTTTAGGTCAACTTGCTATAATTCTTTTAACTAAAAGGTTCAGATCCATAATAAACTTCAGACTGTCATCACAAAACAGCAATAATAAGTTTAGTATGAATTTAAATTATATAACATAAATTAAATAAATTACTTAATTCTAACTAAAACTATTTTTAATATTTTAGGAAAGCTGGTTGAACCGCTGGCTAGAGATGACATCTATATATTTGGGCTGTAAATCGCTGGATTATTAGACATCAGACAAGTGTTGTTTGTTTTGCATTAATTTTATTATTTTGATCGTATTTGTATTTTTAGGCATCATTAATCGTCGTTGATCCGGAACATACTCCACCCCGTTAACAAAGTTTTGTTAACTATCATCTTCCAGAGGAAGTTTGCACAGTTTTACTATTGGTCGCTTATAAGTTGACGTTGATGTCTTCAGAGTTACAACCCTCACAAGTCCTTGATCATCTGGATGTAGCTCAATGATTCTGCCAAGTGCCCATTTGTACGATGGCAAATTGTTTTCTTTTATTATTACTATATCCCCAATTTCTAGATTTTGATTTAGGCTGCTCCATTTGGTACGCTGCTGTAGGTTATGAATGTACTCGTTATTAAATTTTCGCCAAAATGACTGGACGCGTTGTTGTATTAGTTGCCATCTATTAAGCCTTCCAGGTGGTACATCATCGTCTATCTCAACTTCAGGTAGGTAAAAATTGGCAGAGCCAATTAAGAAGTGCGCTGGTGTTAAAACTTCTGCCGTTTCACCATCTGCAGTTGCGTAGAGTGGTCGGGAATTCAAAATTGCTTCGATTTGGCTTAACATAGTTGACATCTTTTCATATGTCAAATAAGTACTGGATGCACCTTTGTTAAGATGACTCTTCACTGACTTTACGGCCGCTTCCCAAAGGCCACCAAAATGAGGGGAACTAGGTGGAATGAAATGCCATTCTATCTGAGATTTCGCTAAATACTCTGCAACGATATAATTATGATTATTACTAGAAATAAGTTTGTATACCTCATTGAAAGCTCGTTTTGCTCCAATAAAATTAGAGCCATTGTCGCTGTAGATATGAGCTGGTGCCCCTCTTCGTGATACCAGCCTCCTTAATGCTGCAATAAAAGCATCAGTTGATAGGTCGCTTACGGTTTCTAGATGAACTGCTTTGGTCACCATACAGACAAATATTGCGATATATCCCTTGATGTCGGGCACCTCTCCCTCTCTTAGTAGCAAGCTGTATTGGCCCAGCATAATCAACACCACACTTCGTGAATGGTCTTGATGCTTTCAACCTTGATGCAGGTAGATCTCCCATCAACTGCTTCGATGTCGTAGCATTAGCCCTAAAACATATGATGCATTTGCCGATGATGTTTCGAACACTACTTCTCGCTCCCACAATCCAGAATTGCTTCCGGATTAAATGAAACGTCAACGTTGGACCGGAATGTAAATTCTGCTGATGCGTGTATGAAATTATACATTTGCTTAATGCATGACCCTTTGGCAAAATCACAGGATGTTTCGAATCATATTGCTGATCTGAATGCCTTAGTCTGCCTCCAACTCTCAGTATACCGTTTGCATCTAAAAATGGTGCCAATGATAAAACATCGCTGCCTTTTTTAATATCTCTGTTATTCTGCAAACTTGCTATTTCGCTTGAGAATGATTCTCGTTGTACATATTTGATGATAATGTTTTTGGCGGTTTGAAGTTCTTTTACGGATAAGAAGCTTGATAATCTGCTTGCTTTACATCTACGCATGTTTTGAACGAATCTCAAAATGTAGGCAAATATTCGTATAAGCTTACTATACGAAGAAAATCTTTGCAGGAGTTGGGTGATTACAGTGTCCTCAGAAATAACGTTCATTACGAAAAGCTGATTTGCCTTTCGTTAGTCTTCATGATGTTCTATCGCTTCACATTCTGCATCTTGCCGCGTAATGACAACCTCAGGTTCTTTCAACCATTCTGGACCATTCCACCATTGTTTAAGGTTTATCAGCTTTGATGGTAGTACTCCTCTTGTTGCACAATCTGCTGGGTTGTTTTCTGACCGCACGTGATTCCAATATTTCCGAGGTAGTTCGTTTAGAATCTCAGAGGTACGATTTGCTACATACGTTTTCCATTTTCCGTGGTGATTGGATAACCACATTAACACAATGGTAGAATCTGTCCACGCATGACACTCTATCGGACGCTGTATAGTTTTTTTTACCATTGCCAGAAGTTTTGTAAGCAGGAGCGCTCCACACAGCTCGAGTCTAGGAAGGGAAACTTGCTTAATTGGTGCCACTTTGGTTTTAGCAGCCATCAAGTTTACTTCAATAGTACCGTTCTCATTAACCGCTCTACAGTACACTACCGCGCTATATGCCTTTTCACTTGCATCCGAGAATCCGTGCAATTCAATTTTGCCAGCTTGTGCGATATATCTATTTATATGAATATTTTCAAGTAGTTTTAACTCACTCCTTATCGTGTTGTAAATACTTGAAATATCAGCCGGTACTTCATCATCCCAGTCGAGCTTCTTTAACCATAAGTTTTGGAATATGATTTTCATCAATATTATTGAAGGAGATAGCCATCCTAGTGGGTCAAAAACCCTCGAATATTCCGATATAATTCTTCTCTTAGTTATCCGGGCATCATCGTCTAACCTAAGTCTAAAAGAGAAGACATCATTCATTGGATTCCATTGAAGACCCAGTATTGTTGTTTCTGCCGAGTTCTGAAATGTTGAAATCTTATTCGCGTCACCGCACTCCATAACTTCAGCTTTGTTTGATTGAAATTTCCTTAAATTAAAACCACCGGATCGCAATACGTGGCATATTTTCTCTTTCAGTTCTAGAGCTTCTTCAACAGTATCTGCACCAGTGATGAAATCATCGACGTAAAAATCGCTAATAATGTGCGAAACAATATCAGGATACTCTCGTTCATTGTCATAACCTATCTGCTGTAAGGTTCTGATCGCCAAAAATGATGAACTCGCTAGCCCGAAAGTAACCCTATTCAGCTTGTAATGTTCGATTTCATCAGACTCTTCATCTCTCCATAAGATTCGCTGAAAATGTGTGTCCTTCTCTGTTACTAAAACTTGGCTGTACATTTTCTCTATATCTCCGACTAACGCTACCTTATAACTTCTGAACCTCATTAATATCGACCACAAGGTTGGTTGAATGGTCGGGCCCACTAACATGGTTTCATTGAGAGAGACGCCTGAAGAAGATTTCGCTGAGCCGTCAAACACCACTCTCAACTTCGTTGTATCGCTCGATTCTTTTATCACGCAGTGATGAGGTAAATAAAAACAATCAACGTTTTCAAACTGCTTCTCTTTCGCACAAATGGGTTTCAAATAACCCAAGCTTAGGTATTCTCTAATAGATTTCGAATACTCTACCTTGATCATGGGATTCGCTCCTAATTTTCTTTCTAATGCCAAGAATCTCCTTTTCGCTGCATTAATCGAATTTCCTAACATTTTTGCATCCTTCCGAAATGGAATCTCAACAACATAACGACCATCTGTAGTACGTTGGTGTGTGGACTTATAGTGACTTTCACATTCAATTTCCTCTGAACTTGGCATAGGAGTGACAGGCATTTCCTCTTGTTCAAAAAATCTTTAAAGCGTTCGGTCTAGCTCAATATCCAAATGCAGATTGAGAGTGAATTGATTAGATTGAACGTCTTGATATATCTCCAAATTCTCTTCATAGGGAACTCCCGATACAACCCAGCCAAATATGGTTTGTTGAGCCACAAGCGAATTATGAGGATTTGTAACTAGTCCATCGGCTATCACGTGGAAAAATCGGTCCGCTCCAATTAATATATCAATTGGCCCGACTTGATTATACTGCGGATCTGCAAGATTTAGTTGATTTAAGAAGCTGGAATCTGGCGTTTGAAAACTAAAACTCGGTATTTTTGTAGGAAGTTGACCAATTATGAGCACTTCGATTTCAATGTTATTATCTGAGGAGTAAATAGATTTTAAATTAACACACGCTGCTCCTCTGCAGCATACCTTGCCGTTCGTTAAACCAGTAACTGTCACGTTTGCTTTGGTTCTGGGAAGTTTTAAACACTGCATACAGGCTTCGGTTATGAATGAGGCCTGTGATCCTGAGTCAAGTAGAACCCTACATCTGTAACGATCGCAATAATCGCAAAACAATAATAAAATCAAATTCCTCTTTGTTTTCAATTCAATAGAAATGTATTACATTAATTTCCGTTCATTTTTACATTAATAGTACTTTTAAAATTTTCCCAACTTAACTGCTAATTGATTTTGAATATATTATAAAAAGCCAACGAACGTACTAAATTTTTATTTCCAATACTAATGAACAGATGTCGTGTTAATCATTGCTGAATTTTGAAGATTACCCGATTTTGTTTTGACATCATAAGATGTCAAAAGCAAAATCACATTTTGCAATTTAAAAAAGATTCATTCCATTTTTGCTTTTCAAAAGAAAATGTTCAATTGTTTTTTGTTATTAAACATTAAATCAAACAAAAAAGTTAACACTGTTTTCATTAGTGTGTGATTTGGATTACATATATACATTTTTTCTGAAGTTTTTCATTCTTGTTTTCATTAAGTTTTTTTACTTAATTTATCTTAAAAGAAATCTGCTTTATAAAAGTGGCAGTATATGAAGATAAAGTATCCAATGATGTTATCGAAAGTATGAATAGCAAGGATAACAGTGATCGAAGCTATTACCACAGTTAGAGACAATCGTTTGTTTGATGGGTTTTCCGGTTGTTGAAACCGCATGGATTCAAAGGCAGATGTATAAATGAAAAGTTAAAGGATCAAATGCAATGTTCAATTGGGCATTTCGAACAACGAAGGTGTAATTCAACAGCAACAACTGATGTTGATCAAACGCTAGTCAAGGGAATTGAAAAATTAGAACCAGATCATCAATCAACAGTTAATAATTTAAGGTATTTATTGTAAATATATATATTAATTTTAGTTTAATTATTCTCTTTGGAATGTCAGGCTAATTATATAAAATTTAAGAGATTCCCAAATTTACGATTCGATTTTATCCCGGGTAAATTCCTTTTAAATATATTAGTTAACAAAGGTCCAACATAATAACTAGCGCCGAACAAAAGGGACCCGTTAGGTTAATTACAGTTATATTTCTTGTATTTTTTTTTAGATATATATATATAAATAATTTGGTGGGAAAATATTTTCCAGGTTGGGCGTTGGCAAGCCGGTTTTTTTTTGAAAAAACTTTTTTTGTGTGGAACATCTTATATTATTATATTTATATATTTATATATTATTTGATTATTTCAATTCAGATTAATAGTTTGTTTTTCGCGTCGGTTTATTTAGCTAAATTTTGTTAAAAAGCTAGAGGGAAAAAATAAAGGCTTAGTTTCTAAGGTGTTCATGTGTATATTTATCATAAGTACTCTAAATTTATATTTTCAAAAATTTAAAGAATTCCGCGTTTCTCTTTGTAAGTTTTAGGATAAACCAGTTGCGGTTTTTTGGTAATAGGGTGGTGGCAATCGGTTTGGGCCGTGGGTGTCAATCAGCTTTTTGTGTATCTTGAAATAAACCAGTTATTGGTTTCGTTTTGATTAGGAAATTATATATTTTGAATTTTGATAAGAATGTATACAATTAGGAGGGGTCAGGGGTTGATAAGGAGGTGTCGGCCAGGTGGGTTTGAGCCCTGGATGAATGAGGTGGATGGGAGAGCGAATGAGGAGAGAAAAGAGAGAATGGTTGAGGCGAGGAATGTAGTGGATGGAATGATAAATGTGATTCTGGATGAGGTAAAACATAAAATATTTTTGGAATTGATGGATGATATTTACGAAGAAAAATATGATGAGTTTCTGGATGATTTGATTTGTGAGATAGTGGATGAGGAGCTGAATGGAGTGGATGAGGAAGTGAATGTGGGCTGGCGTGAGAGGAGACGGGTCAAGAGAAACAGGAGCTCACACCTGAAGAGAAAGGAGAGGAGGAAGAAGGAGAAGGAGAGTCGCTTGGTCGTGGAGCTGGGAGCTTCCTCGACCAAGAGTACTCAAATAGAGGAGCTGGTTGAGGTGGTTCCCATCTCACCGACCATGCGACAGGTAGAGGAGTGGATTGGTCCACAGGAGGCCCCTGTCCCTCACTGTATAATTAGTTAAGTGGTTGCTTGTTTGAAAAAAAACCGTTTTGGGACAGCAATTTTTTTTGGAGATTGTTTTTTTGTGCTGTCATTTGCTTTTAGTAATACTAATTGTTTTTTTTAATTTGGAAAAAAAGAAAAAACCGCTTTGGGGAAGCAGCTTTTTTTGAATTTTTTTATGCTACCATGTACATATTGTACATATATTTGTTTATATATTGTACATATTTTTGGATGATGCAATTAATTTATATATGAAATTAATCGTATGTTTTTCTGATTGTGGTTAAGTCATGTTTCTATGAGTTTTAGGATGTTATTAACGTAATAAAGGTTAACATTGACCAAACAGCTTTTCAACAGTTTTGTATAAGTTTAAATCTTTCGTCACTACTTTCAAAGTATTATTGGTCTATGTTTATGGAAGTACAATTGAAAATAATTAATTCCCATCAACTTTATAGAGTGAGCCGGACCCAAATCAATATCTCTACATTTGTCATCATATTGATCCGCTAATGTACGTATACAGATCTCGTATGAGTCCATTTTAGCTACCACCATTTTTTTTTAGAATTATTTTTTCATTGCGATTAATTTTAAAAAGTGGTATAAATATAGAAATAATTATTTTTAGCTAACATTTATTTTTGTTTTGGATACAATAAATAAAGCGAAAGATTTAACCTAAACAAATATATTAGAGTTAATAACTTAAAAATTAGTAAGCTTAGTTTTGAATTTAAAATAATCGTAATTTTTTTTTAAATTACCAATTTATTATTTAGTCTGAAGATTAAATTTAATTAATTTCATGTAAAACTTTATTAACACATATTATGTATTTCATGTTTCGATTTAGCATTTTTAAATAAGAAATTATTTAGATTATGGATAAGTTATATATTATTTAGGTTTATTGATTCACTTTTCCCAGCGGTAGGCCTAAAAAGCCATCCATAGAGCTTCACTCTTTAACATTGATGTCGTTCTTAGATCGCCTATGGCCATCGGGGTTATGCGATCGAAGAACATTGGTTTCTTCTCTTCATTCAGCGAGGGAGTTCTCAGGGACGAGGAGTGGTGTTGCTGTGTTTGTACTTAGGTGCAAACCAGTAGTACCATTCCTTGCTCAGAGGCTTCTTCGGTGTAATGAAGAGAAGAACCAATTATACTTTTGCTTTCAGGATCAGAGGCTTCACCTCAAACAAATTCAAAAACTTTTCCACTTTTCCACTTAGCTTTTACAATAAAACAATTTTTCATAGAGTTTAGGATTTGAAGTCTGGTGCTCGGGAGCGTTCTTCAACTTTCGCATTAGGTTTAGTTGTAATTTATTTGTAGGTTAAACAAGCACAACTGGGTCAGTAGAAATGGACCTAGTGTCTAATCGTGACAGTTGTGATTGTTTTATTAGGTTGGGGAGAATCTGTTCTGTAGAATCTGGTCGTTAGGGGCTTTTCTAGTCAGTTCTCACATGCATTGTTGGAGTGGGCTCGCGAACGCGGGAATTCAAATTTAAACAAAATGGAAATTGTACCATACCTACTTTTTACAATTGTCTCCAGACGAGTCTTGACTTTGGGAATCTCTTATCTAATTATTAAATAAAAATAAAAATAAAATAAATAAAAATAAATAAAATTTTTATTAAATAAATAATTTTTTTTAAAATTTAAGTTAATTTTAGGTAACTAAATAAATAAATTTTCTTAATTAAGCTTTACGTCAAGATATAAATAAATATTTTTTATTTTTTTAAAAAAAATAAATCAATATTTCAAAGTTAGGAGGGTGCATCCAATAAATAAACATTCTTTTGAATATTTTTTATTTTTCAATTTTTTTTTTAAAATAAATAAATATTTTTAGGGGTGCTATCGTCAATAACTAATTTTAGGTATATATATATATTTCAGTATATCTGAAATTAAATAAATAAATTATATTTTTACACATACAATATTTTAGGAACTTTTGTAAAAGATTCAGTAAAGATTAGCGGCGACAGCGGTTTTTTTTTGTTCTTGTACAAGGTTGTTTTTACAAAAAGGTTTTTGTGTCTTTTTTTTGAATTGGGGCGTTCGTTGTTTTTTTTCTCATTTCTTTGCGTTTTACAACTTCCATCGGACGAATTTTTCCGGGCGAATTAACTCCACCTTTTTTCTAGTTGGAATTGGTTTTATTATTGGTGTTGACGTTTTTTTATTGTGAATTCTGGATTCTATCAATTTTACCATCAAAATGTCAAGTCACATTGGCGTGGACCATCCGTTCTATGGTTTGGAATCCAGTGAACTGCAGATCGAATGTCTGGTTCGGGGTGTGGATTTTAGAGGGGTCAATTGGGCAGAGGAACTGCGAAACCACGTAAATCATGGTGCAGTTCCAGTAACGGTATCTCATGCGAGAGACTTGGTAGCTGAGTCTCAAACGGTGGTGCAGGCAGCACAAGTTGTTTTAGATCAGGTACGTCGACTTCAACCACCGGTTAATCAGATCTTCTTAGATGGTTTGGCGAATCGAGTGTTGCATTATACAGGTAGGATGAATAGGTTGGGTCCTCGCAATGACTTGCAAGAAGCCCGCACCTACGCTATCTCGCAATTGTCACGCGCTTGGGATATAATAGGATCACTGTCAACACGTCCAATTATACAAAATAAACCAGGAGTATCATCTGCTCCATCTGCTTCACCTGCTTTTCGACCAGGTGAGAGATCCACACCGATCCCAGTACAGCCAATAACTGAGACAATAAATAGTCTGAATCGTACAGACCATCAACAACAGAGACGGTCGGATCAATTACCACCGGCATATTTTCAGCAATCAGGTTTGAGAGCAGAGGACTTTGCAATACCACAATTGGGTCCATCACTCCAAGCTGAACACATACACAATAGTCCAGCATTAGTACAACCGCAATTATCATTAAATTATCCATCAGTACCACAGGTACAACCACCACCATTATATCCACAAGCTCCACTAACAGCACCACCACCATACAACCAACCTCCTCAGGTATGGCGTGACGCGGCTCCAGCGTTAGCACCAGTGGAGTACCGAGGGGTTCGTGGGAACAATTTGAGTCGTTATGACTCAAATTGGGTTCCAACCTTCACAGGAGATGGTCACTCTCCTGATGTTCATGAGTTCGTTCACAGAGTTGAGGCGGCTGCCAGGAGGGACCGTGTGAACTGGGACGACCTTAGGTCTATCGTTCCACGGTATCTCAAGGGGGCTGCCGACAGATACTATTTGAACTTAACTCATGAACATGAGGTGGTGACCTATCCAGTGCTAAGGGAGGGACTCCTACAAACCTTCGGTACGCTCACTGATGATAAGGCGATCTTGCGCGTTCTTCTGAACCGCAAACAAAAGTCAAAGGAGAGCGTATACGAATATCTAGTGGAGATTGGTTCGTTAAACCGTCGCTTAGCACGTCCATTTGCTGACCGTGAAATGCTAGAGATTGCTCGGGAGGGATTGAGTGTGGAGCTCAAAAATGCTACACTTGCAGCAACAATACATTCTATTGATGAACTTCGGACTCTATGTCAGAAGTTTGAACGTTTGTGGTCCACACCAGTTCCAACCAGAACATCAAATTTAAGAATTAGCGAGGTACAACAAATGGATGATTATGAGGTGGATGCTGAAGCAGAACAACATGGATATATTGATGCGGTGGATTCAACACAGAGACGGATATTGCAGCGACCTAGCATAACATTTGACAACAGTCAACCTGGTCCATCAATATCCAGACAACCAATAGTATGTTTCAGATGTGGAGTAAACGGTCATCGAGCTCCTGATTGCTCTAAGAATCGGATAAAATTGCACTGCTGGAAATGTAATAAGCCGGACGTTATATATGCAAATTGTTCATATTGTCACCCGTCGGTAAACTACCGTCCGAGAGTACATGCTTCGGGGATGGTACCCTCGGTTCAACATCCAATGAGCCCGAAGAAAACGACGAGAGATGTAGCAACGCAGGACGATCGATCACCACTCAGGAAACCAGAATAAAATCACCCAGTACATTTAATTTCCCATCATTACATCGAACATATTTTAGACGTCTTGAACGTAACATTAGATATTGGAGGATGAGGAAATTATTTCGTAAAGCTTGTATTTCATCTATCCTTTCAGAAACAAAGGATCCTCGGCCGCGACTAACAATAAAAATTTTGGACAAACATATTTCAGGTCTATTGGATAGTGGAGCGTCAATCACTATACTTGGAAGAAATTCCTTGGAATTATTGGAATCAGCAGGTACAACTTACCGTAAGTACACTTCGTGTATTCGTACGGCAGATGGTACTGCAAATAAAATTTTGGGTTACATCGAAATTCCAATAATAGTGAATGGCTCCACTAAACCAATGCGGTTCCATATTGTCCCTGGATTACGAGAAGAGCTCTACCTGGGCATAGATTTCTGGGAGAAATTCGGTATTGTTCCATCTTTTGTTAGTGAACTGACTCGCACAGAGCTACAAACTTTTAATACACATAACCTCACCACTGATCAGCAACATGAACTGGATATGATCAAGGATTCATTCCCGTCATTTGAAGTGTCTGGACTCGGAAAGACTTCTTTGGTTGAACATGTCATCGATGTTGGTGATAGTGCACCTGTTAAACAGAGACACTATCCCACATCGCCGGCTGTTCAACTAAAGGTCTATGCCGAACTTGACCGAATGCTTCAAATGGGCGTGATCGAAGAGTCTAACAGTTCTTGGTGCTCGCCAGTGGTTTTGGTACAAAAAGAATCTAGTAAAAACAGATTATGTATTGATAGCCGTCGTGTCAATTCACTAACGAAAAAGGACGCTTACCCACTTCCCTTGATTGATGGCTTACTAGGTCGTCTAAATAGCACAAAGTACATTTCAAGTATTGATCTCAAAGATGCTTTCTGGCAGATTCCTCTGGCAGAAGCATCTAGAGACAAGACAGCCTTCACAGTGCCTGGTCGTCCATTGTATCAATTCCGGGTTATGCCCTTTGGATTGTGCAATGCTCCCCAGACAATGTGTCGGCTAATGCACAAAGTGATACCACATCAATATCACGAAAATGTCTTTGTTTATTTAGATGATCTATTGGTAGTCTCTTCCACGTTCCAGGAACATATGGAATTGCTGTCCAAAGTCTCTTCATTGTTAAGAGCGGCTGGGTTAACAATAAACCTCAAGAAAAGTAAATTTGTTCTGAGAGAGGTGAAATACTTGGGATTTTTGGTTGGTGGAGATGGTCTTCGAACAGACCCTGACAAGGTAAGAGCTGTAGCAGAGTACCCAGCTCCATCTACAGTAAAACAGATACGACGTTTATTGGGAATGGCTGGTTGGTACCAACGTTTCATACCAAATTATGCAAGCGTGGTATCACCAATTACAGATTTATTAAAAAAGAGTTCGGGAAAATTGAAATGGACATTAGAAGCTCAAGCTGCTTTCGAAAATTTAAAACGATTGCTGACTACAGCACCAGTATTAATTAACCCTGATTATAATAAAGAGTTCTTTATTAGATGCGATGCAAGTCTGACAGGGATAGGTAGTGTGTTGTATCAGGTTGATACTGACGGACGAGAGTGTCCGATAGCCTTCATGTCGAAGAAATTAAATAGAGCTCAAAGGAATTATTCTGTTTCTGAGCTTGAATGTCTTGCGGCAATTCTGAGTGTGAAGAAATTCAGGGGCTATGTTGAAGGTCACCGATTTACAATTGTGACTGATCACTCAAGTCTGAAGTGGCTTATGTCACAGAAGGACTTGAGTGGCCGTCTGGCTAGGTGGAGCCTAAAACTCCAACATATGGATTTTACCATTGTCCACCAAAAAGGTACCCAAAATATAGTCCCTGATGCTCTATCTCGTCTTTATGACGATACACACGAGGAATTGACGGAAGCATTAGTACATCACATCAGTGAAATTAAGATCGACAATGAAGGTTATCGGCACAAGGAATATACGGATATGATAGCTAAAGTTCAATCATCTCCTAAGGACTTTCCATCTGTTAAAGTCGTGGATGATAAGCTATACATACGTATTGAGCCAAGATCTGATGCAATACCCAACGATGTTCCTGTGTGGAAACTCTGGGTACCAAAACCGATGACTTCAAACATGATTCAGAAACATCACGATGATAGTACTGCTGCTCATGGAGGTGTTAAGAAGACTTTAGAATTACTTCGACGTCTTTATTATTGGCCGGGCATGGCGTCACAGGTACACAACTATGTTGTGTCCTGCGACACATGTAAACAAACAAAAGCTACGAATCAGATATTGCGTCCTCCGATGCAATATCAATTCGAAACAGCACGTCCATGGCAGAGAGTCTATATAGATTTTTTGGGACCGTATCCTCGTTCTACACTTGGGAATACGGTGTTATTGATAGTTCTGGATCAGGCTACGAAGTTTGTACTGCTGAAACCACTTAGAAACGCAACTTCACCGAAGGTGAATGCTTTTCTAAGGAATGAAGTGTTTCTTACATATGGGGTACCAGAGTTTCTGCACAGTGACAATGGCAAACAGTTCACTAGTAGGAACTTTCAAAATCTTTTGTCAGGTTTCGGCATTAAACACATTAGGACCGGTGTTTATAGTCCTCAAAGTAACGCGTCAGAGCGGGTCAATAGGTCAGTTTTAGCAGCAATTCGAGCGTTCATTAAAGGTCAACATACCAAGTGGGACTCACAAATTGGTGAAATCGCATATGCACTGCGGGCTGCAGTACATTCTGCTACCAAGTACTCACCGTACTATTTATTATTTGGTCAACATCCAATCTCGGATGGAAATACTTACCATTTGTTGAGATCACTACACAAGCTTGGTGAAGATGCTGGTGAAGAAATAGAACGCTCTGATCATTTGACTCTGCTCAGGAACCGGGTTCAACAAAATTTAAAAGCCGCTTTCAATAAGTCGCAACATCAGTATAACCTGCGATCTAAACTACGGACTTTTCAACCACAACAACGTGTGTATGTACGGCAACATCATTTGAGTGACGCTACAAAAAAGTTCTCGGCAAAATTGGCTCCAAAGTTCTTACCTGCAATGATTAAGACTAAGATCGGAAATGTACTCTACGAGTGCACAGATATGAGCGGTAAGAATCTTGGAGTCCATCACGCGAAAGACATCAGGGAATGATGTCTTTTCGTTAGGTAGGGTTGTTCCTCTGGCTGATTGTCGTCTCTGGGGTTCACATCTTCAGGTCATACTTACTGGTTGTATCGGGGTGTCCATGGTGCTGGCGTTCGGATGGATGGTCGGTCTCAATACTCAGTGAAGTTCTTAAGGACTTCATGAGTGTTGGAACCGGTCATCGGTCTTGACGCCGGTGACTGTGGGTATCTCGATCCCAGATACAGTTTAATAGGTGGAAGTAGTTCGGTGGTTTTCTGTCATGGAGGGGATGGCGACGTTTTTGTGATTTCAAGAGTAAAAATCTTGGTTTCTACCTTGAATTCATGGTGTAACGATCGCAATAATCGCAAAACAATAATAAAATCAAATTCCTCTTTGTTTTCAATTCAATAGAAATGTATTACATTAATTTCCGTTCATTTTTACATTAATAGTACTTTTAAAATTTTCCCAACTTAACTGCTAATTGATTTTGAATATATTATAAAAAGCCAACGAACGTACTAAATTTTTATTTCCAATACTAATGAACAGATGTCGTGTTAATCATTGCTGAATTTTGAAGAATACCCGATTTTGTTTTGACATCATAAGATGTCAAAAGCAAAATCACATTTTGCAATTTAAAAAAGATTCATTCCATTTTTGCTTTTCAAAAGAAAATGTTCAATTGTTTTTTGTTATTAAACATTAAATCAAACAAAAAAGTTAACACTGTTTTCATTAGTGTGTGATTTGGATTACATATATACATTTTTTCTGAAGTTTTTCATTCTTGTTTTCATTAAGTTTTTTTACTTAATTTATCTTAAAAGAAATCTGCTTTATAAAAGTGGCAGTATATGAAGATAAAGTATCCAATGATGTTATCGAAAGTATGAATAGCAAGGATAACAGTGATCGAAGCTATTACCACAGTTAGAGACAATCGTTTGTTTGATGGGTTTTCCGGTTGTTGAAACCGCATGGATTCAAAGGCAGATGTATAAATGAAAAGTTAAAGGATCAAATGCAATGTTCAATTGGGCATTTCGAACAACGAAGGTGTAATTCAACAGCAACAACTGATGTTCACAAATTAGTTCATCCAATATAATTAGTTGATCAAACGCTAGTCAAGGGAATTGAAAAATTAGAACCAGATCATCAATCAACAGTTAATAATTTAAGGTATTTATTGTAAATATATATATTAATTTTAGTTTAATTATTCTCTTTGGAATGTCAGGCTAATTATATAAAATTTAAGAGATTCCCAAATTTACGATTCGATTTTATCCCGGGTAAATTCCTTTTAAATATATTAGTTAACAAAGGTCCAACATAATACATCTTTGCATGTTTCCAAATTGATCAGTAACCTTAACCATCGCTGTTGGGAGTAATGATTGGAAACGTGATGCTGCTGCATGACAAGTTTGAATACATTCTGACCCAGCATCTGAAATATTCACTGTGTTGCTGCTCGCTGGTTTTGTTTCTTCGACTTTCGGCACGACTTCAGAATGCAAAGATGAGTGATGTTTTCGGTGGCATTTATTACATCGGTATCTAGACCTGCAAGCTATTGCCTGGTGAGTAGGTGATAAACAATTAAAACAGAGCTTCTTTTCTGCTGCCAATCCTCGTCTCTTGTGCACATCTAAAGTAAGAAATTGCTCGCATTTGCTGAGAGGATGATCTTTGAAACAATTAACACAAGATACTTCAGTGTAAGTGGTGTGGAGAGCCTTAACGCGCATATTGCTCATTGTTGCTGGTATTCTGGTATCAGCCGTTGCATCCAGGGAATCACTTCTTCTGTTTAAAAATTTAAAAAACCTTTCCATTGAAGGAAAGTTTTCCTCAGCCGTTTCGTTAGCCCATGCTTGCTTTGTAGTGCTATCCAGTTTACTTAGCAAAATGTGAATCAACCACGGGTCTCTTTTTTCTGCTTCTGCACCCAGCACCTTTAACCCCCTGAGAACCTCATCGGATGTGTCAACCATTTGATGAAGGGTTTTAGCTGACATTTTTGTAATTGCTGGCTGATCAACAAATTGTTTTATCAAGGAATTTATTACCAGCTTTTTTTTGTCGTACCTTGATTTTATTTTTTCCCATGCTTCGATGTAGTTTGCATCCGTTACCGCGATATGTCGAACTAGTGCTGCCGCTTCATCTTTAAGAAGTCCCTTCAGATATTGAAATTTATGCACCCGTGATATTTTAGGGTTGCTATCTATGGAGGCTTCAAATAAATCTTTGAAACATGGAAATTCCGAGTATTTTCCAGAAAGCTTGGTATGTTGATTCTCGGAAGCCTGACTTCACTTTCTCTTTGGTTGAGCATTGAAACTTCCTGTAAAAATGCTTGTTGATTCGTCATTAAGTCAATAAATGATGCATTTTGTACATTTTTTGAAGCATTGAGTTCGCGTTCTTTTTTAGCTTGCACCAGCATTCTTTTAATTTGGAAATAAGCGCCTTCTAATGATTGCTGGAGAGCCTCGTATTTATCTGATTCACCTATTACCTCCTTCTCCACTTCACGATACTCCCTCCATTCATCCTCAAGAAGCTGAAGATTGGTTTCCACTGTTTCTAACTCAACGTTTTCATCGAATTTCGTCGCTATCCCTTTGATGTCTTCGAAACGAGTCAGAATCCGTTTTAGTGCTCTTGTAGTAGACATTTATGTAAGAGTTTATAATGTAAAGAACAAATAAATCAAAGCGATACGCGCAAATATAATTTTCGAAAATTTCAATATTTTACAAACACACACAATTATTTTTTTTTTTTTAAGTACAGTACAAGATTTTACACTCGAAATTCACTTTATTTATATAATTTATTTTCACTTAGGGTTTCGGAAAGAAAAAATGTAATTATAAACATGTGCTGTCGCGTTAATTTCTGTAAAAACAATGCTCGCAGTAATTTTAGCTGTAAAAACAGAAATATCCGGCTCGAAGGACCATGAATCTTTTAGCTTTAACTTTTAATAATTTTCAGTTTAACCATACTATTCATTAAAACATATAATAATTGGAAAAAAAAAAGGAAAAAAAAACAATAAATTCTGTTAATTAAATTATTTATTTACACTAATAAAATATCCCTTAAAATATTCAAATTCAAATGTTTTTCAAATCACTCATTAATAGTTCATGCGCCATATATTTAATAAGAAAATCTTTTAAATTTAAATGTTATTAAAAATAGTTTATTAACACAATATATTTAACTAACAAATTCGCAAAATTTAAATAAAATGTCTTTAAATTATATTAGATATTCACCTGAACCTCTGTTTATAAAATCGCTCGCAAAAATAAATAATTTTGTTAACTGGATAATCGCCAAAATAGGTCTTCTCTCTATGAAGATCGCGTTGATAAGAGATATAAAAATAAATCAAATCTGACAGCATAAAATTTTCGCGGTAAATTATTAAGACTCGACGAAGTCTCGTCCAATCACATGAGAGACATCTACATATAGGCTCGCTTAATTATTTTTATCACGTACACATTTTAGGTCAACTTGCTATAATTCTTTTAACTAAAAGGTTCAGATCCATAATAAACTTCAGACTGTCATCACAAAACAGCAATAATAAGTTTAGTATGAATTTAAATTATATAACATAAATTAAATAAATTACTTAATTCTAACTAAAACTATTTTTAATATTTTAGGAAAGCTGGTTGAACCGCTGGCTAGAGATGACATCTATATATTTGGGCTGTAAATCGCTGGATTATTAGACATCAGACAAGTGTTGTTTGTTTTGCATTAATTTTATTATTTTGATCGTATTTGTATTTTTAGGCATCATTAATCGTCGTTGATCCGGAACAGTACATTTGTCTTTGTCGAGCAATAATAATTTTAGTCACATTTGTTCTTAGCTGTGAACTAATAATTTAAAGATAATAGTATCAATTTTTTTCTTGATGTGCAATAATAATTTTAGGAACATATGTTCGTAGCTGTGAAATAATAATTTAAAGATAATAGTATCAATTTTTTTTGTTGTGCAAAAATAGTTTTAGTAACATTTATCTTTGTCGTGCAATAATAATTTTAGTAACATTTGTTCGTAGCTGTGAAATAATAATTTAAAGATAATAGTATCAATTTTTTTTTGTTGTGCAAAAATAGTTCTAGTAACATTTATCTTTGTCGTGCAATAATAATTTTAGTAACATTTGTGTTTGTCGTGCAATAATAATCTTATTAACATTCGTTCTTGGTTGTAAAATAATAATTTAGTGATAACATCACCATTTTCCTGGTGGTGAACTACTAGTTTAGAGGTATTGATAACACACGATTGGTTGTGATATAAGATGATAGTTTCATCTATGAAACCTATTTTTTTAAATTATTACGTAAACTATAGTTAAATAAATTATTACACAAAGTAACTGTATACCTAATATAATAATCAAAAATAAAAAAAAAAGAGATAAAAAAATACCCGAAAAAAAAAAGAAAAAGATATTTGTTTGTGAGTGTTGATCGTAAAGTTACGGATGATCCTGACAGGCTGTATAAAGATCATGGTTTGGTTCACATGAATGGTATTCTTGTTGCCACGTTATAGAGGGTCGTGTAAGGGTCTTCAATTTAACCTGTAAGATCGGGACGGATTCAAGCGAAAAAGGACGGTGTGGTGGTACAAAACATTTTTTTTTGTTGTTTGTTTGTTTGATTTTATCACAATCTGCCGCCACCAAGGTTACTATTACCATCACCCGAACCTTCCTTCATCCCGCCATCATTTGAATCAGAAAGTTTTGGTTTCTATACGACGAGCTCCACCAACGATTTTGCCTATAAAATTGTTCAACGATATTGATTACATCTCGATTCAACGCATTTGATTAGGAACTCCGTCAACGCTTTTGGCTACGAATTTCTTCCACGATTTTGGATTATAAAATTGTTCAACGACTTGGATTGCAATTGCATCCAACGCATTTGATTACAAATTTGGTCAACGCTTTTGACTACGAATTTCTTCCACGATTTTGGATTATAAAATTGTTCAACGACTGTGATTGCAATTGCATCCAACGCATTTGATTACAAACGGATTCAACGATTTTAAATACCAATTTATTCAACGCCTTTGATTATAAACTTGTTCAACGATTTTGATTGTACTTATATTCAACTCATTTGATTATAAACTTGTTCGACGATTGTGATTGCAATTGTATTCAACGCATTTGATTACAAATTTAGTCAACGCTTTTGACTACAAATTTATTCAACGATTTGGCCTATAAAACTATCCAACAAATTTGATTACAAAGTTATTCAACGCATTTGATTATAAATTTGGTCAACGCTTTTGTCTACGAAATTATTCAACAAACTTGATTACAAAGTTGTTCAACGATTTTGATTGTACTTATATTCAACGCCTTTGATTATACATTTAGTCAACGCTTTTTACTACAAATCTATTCAACGATTTTAACTGCCAATTTATTCAACGCTGTTGGTTACGAATTGATTCATCGGTTCTTCTTATCAATTGCGACATCTTATTTTTGATCAACGTATATGCGGTGCTGATGGAGAGCTGAGACCGGCCGGATTTTGGAGGCTAGGAGGATATAACCATGGGTGAGTCTATTTGATTGTTTTTTTTCTTGTTTTATTATTCTTATGATTTAGGGGTGTGAATGTGTGTGTGTGTGTGGGCGTATGTGAGTGAACGAGGGTGTTGAACGTGCCGACCGTGGTTCTTTCGTAGAAGGGGGTCGCCAGAGTCTCATTTTCACTCTTGTATTTGTTTCCATTTCTGATCTACTTTGAAAAATGCGTACATTTCCGTATTTGTGCTGAAGCAGCAGGTTATTAATATCTCTTATCCACGATGATTGAGACTAAGTCGAACGGCAATACAACATTTCTAGGTACGCTTCCTGCTAAGCCACTCCCATTATCATCATGAGAGGCACTTCATTACAAATTGGCGCCCAACGTGGGGCTGCTCTAAGGGTTCTACAGCAATGTAGGACTCGGGAGGAGTCCCTCCATAATTTCAAAAAACTTAGAAAAAATTTTTTTTTTAACATTTTTCCTCAAAATTTAACGTTCTTTCCACAACAACAATAGTAAAAGACTCTGGCGGCGTAGAAGCAGTCCCCTGCTTCATACGCGCAGGAGCAAAGGAAGTCTGAGATCCCTCAGACTTTTCTTTGATGGGGAGTTGCGTCCCTATGCCTCCAGCTAATTTTTCTCCTTTTTTGTATTTTGATAACGCAAGGGTGGGAATATTTCTTAGGAAGTATTCCCAATGGGCATTACAACCCCACGGACCCTAGTTACGGGCTGGGTTTCTGGCGATGTCACGAGGGCCGAAGGTGACTCAGGTGCCAGACCTAGACTGACGCGTATTGGTGTATACGCCAATTCTCGTCCGAGTCTGGTCACCTGGTCAGGCTTCGGGTTCGTGGTGTCCTCAGAGTCCAGTCCGAGCTGATATTGTCTAACGTTAGAATCCCCTCCCGACAATATTGGCTTCCTATGGCCTGATTTGTTCAGTTCCCCATGGATGATACTGAGAGGCATTTTCCAAAGTAGCCCGATCAGCTACTGAGGGAAAATGTCTGCTCGGCTGTCAGGTCGTGGTTGACTGGATCAGGTTGGGTCATAGCATCTCGCCCGTGTGTGTTGGTGGTGTGGATCGCAGCTGGCGAGTGTTATTGATCGAATGGTGGTCCAGAGGATTTATCTTCTGGCCATCCCGGTAGCACTTGTCAGCTGGGTGAGACCCCATTGACACACACCCCATCTCATTCCTTTCCCACCTTACCTTTTTCCCATCCTTAGACTTCCTAACTTGTGTCCTTTTCCTTTGCCTTTCCGATCCTTTTAACGTAGCTTATTTTCACTCTTCATTGGTCCCAAATATCAAAACAAAATTCCATATAACAAACTGAATAGAAAGAACGGCGATCGCCACTTTCAACCTCGGAGTGATGGACACCCCGTGGTTGAATCCCACTTTCCTCCACCCGCCAAAAAAAAAAAAATAAATAATAAATAAATAATTAAATAAATAAATAATAAATAGATAAATACATAAATATTTCTATATTTGTATAAAAGATAAATAAATGAATGGGTAAATGTTTATATATATATACAAAAAAGTAAATAAATAAATAAATATTTATAGTTGAATAAATAACTAAATAACTAAATAAATAAATAAATATATAATTGCGAACGATACACTTAATATATAAAACTGCTGATATTACCAAATACTAATCAGTTCTTTCTCCAAAATTTTTTAGGTTTAACAAAATAAATAACATACAAATCAGTAAAAGCAAAATAAATAACATACAAATCAGTAAAAGGAAAATAAATAACATACAAATCAATAAAAGGAAAATAAATAACTTAAAAATCAATACAAGGAAAATAAGAAGGATTTACAAACGGAAAAATACATAACAACATTGAAGACACCAACTAATTTTAAGTATTTTAAGAAATCGAACTTAATTGAAAATTAATTTAATTTAAAAGAAAACAAAGAAAAATTTGTCTACCCGAATTTGAAGATTTTAATTCACTAATTTTGATCTCCGTGAGAGATTTGGCTTCAAGTTCGGGGAGAGGATTTTTTTTGGATTCAATTCAGTATTTCATTGGCAGGGTAGCATTAAGTTTTTTTGTTACATTTAAAATTTCTTAGTCTTGTCAAACCGGTAGGCTTGCCGCACTATTTATTAGTTCGCTCAAAAATTTTTTTTTTGTTTTTGCGACTTTCGCGTCACGGGAACCTCCAGATCTGCCCGGAATTGGGTCTGGAAAGTTCATATAATTGTCATTTTCTTAGTATACTTAGTATACTTATTTTTTCGCACAGTACAATTTTACCCCGGTTTGTTCAACCACCTGCGTCTTAGGTCTTAGGTGGTAATAGATATTTTTATTTGCGAGTCACGCTTGGCGACAGCCCGTTCAACACGTTTCCTAATCCATACATCTGACGAATTGGTCTGATATCGCGCAGCTGTTTAAGGTTTGAGTAACTGAGTCTTAATACAACTCTTTAAATTCTGCTCTAATATATTTAAAGTAATAAAATATTGTAGTAAAATATTTTTTCTGGTAATAATTAAATTGTTTATTCATTTTCAACCTTTGCAATCAGTAACAATTAGCTAGTGTAACAATTTTCTCTCCAAATACTTGGCTTTATTGGTCTAGTCCTGTGCGGCGGTTCGAGTATTCATAATGTCTGCCGCTGATAAGATTGACGTTCTGGATAGGTCCAGCTCTTGTGCTGTTTGTCAACACGAAATAGTGCCGGCCGACGTAAAACTTCTCACTCGGTGTAACCACCTCTTTCATGACATCTGCCTCAACGACTGGTTGTTGCAGAATAGCACCTGCCCAATTTGTCGAGCCGCTTGTGAGCGTGCAGAATTACAGAGGTTACCCCGAGGGATGGCAAAAGCTAATGATACAGTAGTGCCACCACCTCCCCGACCAGTGACACGCTCTATTACCGCAGGTTGGCAACGTCGTTCCAGTACCGGAAATCAACCCTCGTCCACTCCCTTGGCAAACCGTCTTCCACCATCTCGATTAGCCGATGAAGTGCGAGTGAATGTAGCTCAACGATCTCCCATACATGGTGCCGCGGCAGCGGAAGATCATGGTTTTCAGGAAGTTGTAAATGCTCATATCGATCAGGAGATTTCAAGGATTAATCACTCAATGATGCAATCACGTGCTCCGGCACCTGAAATGTTACTACCCCTAGCGCATAATGTAGTCTCGCCCACCACCCCGCGACATCAATCGGTTCGTTCCGGAAATTATACGCCAGTGAATGCGTTTGTGCGAAATAATGTACCAGTACCACCAATGTTTGCTGAACCTCATCCCGCTCCTACTACTGCCAGAATGCGAACACATCTCGAACAGCACTCTACAACAATTAGAAATTGGAACGTAACGTTCTCAGGTAGACCCGATGGTCTAGATGTTGAAGCGTTCATCTTCAGAATAGAGCGGCTGACCGAGATGTGTTTAAATAGCGATTTTACTATTGTCACCCGTTGTCTGTACCTGTTGTTCACAGATCGAGCAGCTGATTGGTTCTGGAGATATTTTCGCCAGAACCGACAGCTTATTTGGACTGACTTGTGTCATACTCTGCGAATAGAATTTCAGGACCGGCAGACGGACGAAGAAGTGAAGGAGCGGATGAAGGCCAGGAAACAGCGGCCCACTGAATTGTTTGACGAATTCTTACAATCAATTTATCGACTGGCAGATAAACTACGAGTACCGATGCCGGATGTGGAGTTGTTCTCCTTGATTCGCAACAACTTACGATTGGAAATCAGAAGGGAGCTGTTATACGTCACTATTTATGGGCTGGAACATCTGCGCCAGCTCTGCCGTGATCGCGAAAAGTTATGGGCCGAGTCGGTAACCAGACCGCGAGATTATAATGTTAGACCATCTAGACCGGTGTCTGAGGTGGACTTGGATCGTGAATTTTCACAAATTCAAATTAGCGAATTGCCAACTGAATCGTTACCAATTACATCCACAAATGAACTCGCGGCAATACAGCCTGCCCCTAATCTGAAACGAATAACCAGTTCCACTATTTGTTGGAACTGTAAACGACCTGGTCATCGGTGGCACGATTGTCGTGAACCACAGCGATTGTTTTGTTGGGGATGTGGAAAGGACGATGTATTATGTCCGAACTGTGAAAATTGTCGGGGAAACCGAAGGGGGGGCCAGAATCCCAACACCTTTTCTCGCTCCCAGGACCTGTCTTAGATTCATCTGAGACCACATTTAATTTGTCTCCTGATCCTTCGAATATTTCACCAACTAGTCCCAATAACCTATTAGTAAACGATACACTGTTGGGCCGAGCTTCAGCATCCAATTTGATAGAACACTCTTGGAATACTCTGCCCGTAAGTATTTCAATCAGAGACGAAACAGATAATAATTCCATTATCGTCACCCCTGAAACACCGATTATAAATGCGACTTTTAATGATTGGGTATCCACTCATGATCCTAATGTGAAATTATTGAAACGAACACCCGTGCATACTGAACCACAACCATTGTATACCGAAACCAAATCTTTCCAACAGCGATTGAACGAATACCTGAAAATACGCTCAAACATATTTGTCGATTCATTATCCTACTTGAAACCTACCACACGTTCTGCACTCCGTTCTCGTATTTATTGGCAACAACGACGAATGTTTAAATCCAAAACCATTTCCTCTATTGTGAAATTGGCCAACGATGTGAGATCTTATGCCACAGTGTCAATATTGGGTAAACAACATACTGGACTGTTGGATAGTGGAGCGTCTTTGACTGTAATTGGTGGTGATTTTGCTAAAGAAATCGTACAGACTCCAGACCTTCTGACTTATTCTTCTGCAGTAGTTCGTACTGCTGATGGCCAAAGACAGAAGATTTTGGGATTTGTAAAAACAAAGATTTCATTTATGAACCAAGTCAGAACCCTGGACGTCTTCGTTATCCCGTCTTAACTCAAGATCTATACCTAGGTATAGATTTCTTTAACGCTTTTGGTTTGATTAACCCGATATTTGAATTACCCACATTTTCGACTACGGAGTCAGTAATTTCAGAATTGTCTATGGACAAACAGGAACGCTTACAAAACACTATCCAACTTCTACCTTCATTTTCAAAAATGGGTCTGGGTCGAACACATTTGATAGAACATGTGATTGATGTGGGGACGGCCGCTCCCATCAAACAACGTCACTACCCGATTTCGCCCGCCATTGAGAAACTGATGGGAGAAGAACTGGATAGGATGTTATCTCTGGGTATTATAGAGGTTTCAAACAGTCCATGGTCAAGTCCTGTAGTCTTAATTCGCAAACCTGGGAAGAATCGTCTTTGTTTGGATAGTAGAAAGGTCAATACGGTTACTAAAAAGGATGCTTACCCCCTTCCACAGATAGATGGAATCTTGAGTCGTCTGCCACAGAGCAATTTCATTTCCAGTTTGGATCTGAAAGACGCTTTCTGGCAGATACCGCTAGAAAAACACTCCCGAGAGAAAACTGCTTTTACGGTCCCAGGGCGTCAATTGTATCAGCTCGTAAGAATGCCTTTCGGCCTGTGCAATGCGCCGCAAACGATGACTAAATTGATGGACCAAGTAATTCCTCCACATCTCAAGTCGTACGTCTTCGTATACTTGGATGATCTTCTAATAGTTACCGATACCTTTGAGGCCCATCTGAAACTGTTAGAAGATATCTCCCAGTGTCTTAGACGTGCGAACTTGACGATAAACGTGGAAAAAAGTAGGTTTCTCTTGCCGGAGGTAAAATATTTGGGATATGTTGTGGAAGGTGGTACGTTGAAAATTGATCCTGATAAAACTCTAGCTATTGCTGAATTTCCTACACCGCGTACGTCCAAACAGATTCGACGTTTCCTGGGTATGGCGGGTTGTTATCGCCGTTTCATATCTGATTTCTCTGCTATGTCCTCTCCGATATCAGATTTGTTGAAGAAAAATACTACTAAATTCATATGGACCCCAGAAGCTGAAACAGCATTTGTAAACCTCAAAAATGCTCTCATCTCAGCACCAGTCCTCATAAACCCCGACTATACTAAACCCTTTACTCTCCAGTGCGACGCTAGCAACGACGGTATAGGTTGTGTATTAATGCAGTGTGACATGGACGGTATGGAACATCCCATAGCGTACATGTCCAAAAAACTGAATTCTGCGCAGCGCAATTACTCAACTAGTGAGAAAGAGTGTCTAGCCGCCGTACTGGGAGTAAAGAAATTTAGAGCGTATGTCGAGGGTCAGGCCTTTAAGATCATAACTGACCATGCTTCCTTAAAATGGTTAATGCAACAAAAAGACCTTTCTGGTCGATTGGCTCGTTGGAGCTTGAAATTGCAGGGTTACGTCTTTGATATTGAGTACCGAAAAGGAAAATTAAATACTGTTCCTGACACTCTATCGAGACGTGACTCTGTCGATATCATTTCGGAACTAGGTCCAATGCCTGAATTAGATCTTAATTCCTCTTTCTTCAACACTTCTCGATATCTGGAGTTGGTAAATCTGGTTACCGAAGCAGACGGTACATTGCCTGATCTGAAAGTAATTTCGGGTCGGGTTTATAAACGATTGGCTTGTCTAGATCTTGATATTCTTTCAGAGGGTGAGGTTTGGAAGTTGTGGTTACCTGAGGAATACACTGACGAGTGTATTGCAAGGGCCCACAATCCTCCTACCGCATCTCATGGAGGTCTAGCAAAAACCCTGTATAATATTCGTAAATTCTACTATTGGCCTCGTATGTATACCCAGGTTAAATCCTTCATAGGAAATTGTAAGACCTGCAAAGAAATCAAAGCGACTAATGTTCCACTTCGTGCTCCCATGGTGTCTCAGATGAAAACAGAACGAATTGGTCAGCGATTATATATCGATATTCTTGGCCCTTATCCTCGTTCAAAGGCCGGGAATATCGCTATTCTTGTAGTATTAGATCATGTTACTAAATATCCATTTTTATTTCCTTTACGGAAACTAACTGCTGAACCAATTTGTCATCTATTGGCTACCAATGTCTTTCACGTATTTGGTTGTCCCGAAGTTATTGTGTCCGATAATGGGACTCAATTTAAGTCTAAACTGTTTGCAGATTTCATGGCGAAGCACGGAGTGAAACATACATTACTAGCGTTATATTCACCTCAAGCTAATGCTTCTGAACGGGTGAATCGAAGTGTTTTATCTGGTATTCGAGCCTACCTGAAGGAGGAGCATTCTAAATGGGATCTGCACTTGAGCGAGATCGCTTGTGCACTACGTTGTTCTCTTCACCAAACTCTTAAATGCTCCCCCTATTTCGCAATGTTTGGAATGCCTATGGTGACTCATGGTTCGTCATATGAATTGCTGAGACGACTGAATAGTCTTCATGACCCAGGTGAAACGTTTCTGCGTCCTGATTACCTCAATAAGATTCGGACTCGAATTCTGGATTTAACTGCTGAAGCATTTGTCAAGAGTGCGGAAAAATACAATTTACGAGCTCGAGTAACTTTGTTTAAACCAGGTGATACGGTGTTCCGAAGGAACTTTATTTTGAGTTACGCCGGTAAGAAATTATCTGCTAAACTTGGTGGCGCCGCCTACGAACTGGAAGACCTGGTTTCTAAACGTAGAGGTGTTTATCATTCCAAGGACATTCGCGCCTAACATCGGTAATAATTTTTCTTTGTTTGTCAGTATGATAAAAACTTTCGCTTGTGTTTCACAGCCCTTGCAAGTCAAGGTTGTTGACGACCATAAAGTATGAGGGTGGATTCGTTTTGAAAGGACAGTTCAGCGAGTGGGTATCAACTTTGGTGTTCGGGTCTTGTTTCAATTTTTTTTTGTGTTGACTATTTGCAAGTGCAAATTCCGAGATTGAACGTATTTGAATTTGGTTCGATTAGTTACCTTGTAAACTGTGTGAACAACCTTCCGACTCACTTGGACGGAAGCGTACAACAGTGTGGCCCGGTTAGCGAGTCGGAGAAGTATGAGACTCGTGTTAGTTCAGGTGTGGGTTGCGAGCCTGCATAACGTAAAAACGGAATTGTGTCGGATATTTCATTGAAGGAGTCGGTCCAATGATATTTTACTTTTCGATCTTGTAGCAGATTGCATAATTTTTTTGTGACTTTAGAGTCTCGGGAACCCCCAGATCTGCCCGGAATTGGGTCTGGAATGTTTTAGTTATCCATCGCATACAATAGAGTAGAATACCTGTTTTCTCGTTACCCCTCCAAGATTTTTTTGTATAGTCATAAATAGTTTGTTTCGGTTAAGACTGGGCTATGAAATATCGATCGATGTGATTGCTAATTTTGTTTGAACAATGAAGTGCCTCACCGAACGAATGTGGGTACACAAGATCCATTGGAGACCAGTCTATGCCTTTTTTTTTTTTCTTTCAACTTCTTTTTGGTCGTGAGTGTACTTCCAAAAAGCACTTGTCCTGTAATGGATAGTCTGAACATAGTATATCATAGTCGTAGTTTCATTAAGTGTCATTTCTATTATTAACCGGTACCGCTCATAATAGTTTCCCAACCATTCATCATCAATAGTCATATTTCTTTTAGTCCCCGTAACTCATCGTTTTCTTATTTTTCTTAAAATTTAATTAAATTTTCATTAGCTGGACGGACATGTGCGAAGAGAGTTGAACTCCTTGCACTAATTGATGTTAAATTGTAATTAATTAACAGTTGTCATCACCTATAGTAAACTTTCATCTTGATCGAAAATTGTATGAACGTAAAAATTTTCCTTAAATTTTGTCTCTATAAACATTGCTATTTAATTTTGCAATCCACTAAAATTAGCTCATACTATATTTCCATTCACTTTGGTTCACTCTATTACTTCAATTTGAATTCTCTAAACATCAAACGTAACTTACACAACGAAGTTTTCAAAACCTTACAACAGCTGTGCGTTTATTTTTACAGTCATTAACATGCAAAGAATTATTATCTTGCTTTGTTATACATTCAATCGTTTTTTCTCTTTGCCTGAGAAAAAGAAAATTTACTTCAAACAATCTTTCCGATATAAAACCGAACTTCACTGTACGACTTTTGTAGTTTTCTAATGTCTGAACGCTTTAACGTCGATTAAACTTGCAATTGATTCATTCTGAATTCAATGATAAATGTTATTAATATATCGGAGATAAGTTGTATCGTAAAATTGTTTTTGCGCAATATTTTGAAAAACCAAACAGTTTTGTATAACTATAAAAATTTCCTAACACTTGAATTGAATTAATTGTTTTACATCTGAAACCCTATATTCGAGGTTTTCGATTTTCGAAAAGGAATTTTTTTTGGTATATATGGATCGACTGTAGTCTTTTCAAGCTCTTAATTCTATTACTTTTGCAAACTGATGACACAGCTGATTTCGTTTTGACGTCTTTGGATTTTGTTCATGTGGTTAAGCTGTCATCCATTGTTATTTTTCATTAACTTGTGAATAAATGATAAGTGATATTAAATTGCATGTGCTAAATTACCGAATTGATACTTGCCGTAAGTGAACACTAAGTGCTGCGTTTGTTTAGAAGCCCTGGGTAGATGACCAAAGCTGACCACTCACGGATTCGAGTTGATTAAATTAAACCTAAAAAGACAAAGCATTGTCACTTGGAAGACTGGTTTTTTTGGATGAAGCGCAAAGGTTCAGTATAATCAATTTCCGTAATTAGATAAAATGATAAAAACCAATTTTTATGGTGAATAAGTGTGTGGATTATTCTGGATGCCTCTCCCGAACAATTTAAAGATAATAGTATCAATTTTTTTCCTTGATGTGCAATAATAATTTTAGTAACATATGTTCGTAGCTGTGAAATAACAATTTAAAGATAATAGTATCAATTTTTTTGTTGTGCAAAAATAGTTTTAACAACATTTATCTTTGTCGTGCAATAATAAATTTTAGTAACATTTGTTCGTAGCTGCGAAATAATAATTTAAAGATAATAGTACATTTGTCTTTGTCGAGCAATAATAATTTTAGTCACATTTGTTCTTAGCTGTGAACTAATAATTTAAAGATAATAGTATCAATTTTTTTCTTGATGTGCAATAATAATTTTAGGAACATATGTTCGTAGCTGTGAAATAATAATTTAAAGATAATAGTATCAATTTTTTTTTGTTGTGCAAAAATAGTTCTAGTAACATTTATCTTTGTCGTGCAATAATAATTTTAGTAACATTTGTGTTTGTCGTGCAATAATAATCTTATTAACATTCGTTCTTGGTTGTAAAATAATAATTTAGTGATAACATCACCATTTTCCTGGTGGTGAACTACTAGTTTAGAGGTATTGATAACACACGATTGGTTGTGATATAAGATGATAGTTTCATCTATGAAACCTATTTTTTTAAATTATTACGTAAACTATAGTTAAATAAATTATTACACAAAGTAACTGTATACCTAATATAATAATCAAAAATAAAAAAAAAAGAGATAAAAAAATACCCGAAAAAAAAAAGAAAAAGATATTTGTTTGTGAGTGTTGATCGTAAAGTTACGGATGATCCTGACAGGCTGTATAAAGATCATGGTTTGGTTCACATGAATGGTATTCTTGTTGCCACGTTATAGAGGGTCTTCAATTTAACCTGTAAGGGTCTTCAATTTAACCTGTAAGATCGGGACGGATTCAAGCGAAAAAGGACTGTGTGGTGGTACAAAACATTTTTTTTTGTTGTTTGTTTGTTTGATTTTATCACAATCTGCCGCCACCAAGGTTACTATTACCATCACCCGAACCTTCCTTCATCCCGCCATCATTTGAATCAGAAAGTTTTGGTTTCTATACGACGAGCTCCACCAACGATTTTGCCTATAAAATTGTTCAACGATATTGATTACATCTCGATTCAACGCATTTGATTAGGAACTCCGTCAACGCTTTTGACTACGAATTTCTTCCACGATTTTGGATTATAAAATTGTTCAACGACTTGGATTGCAATTGCATCCAACGCATTTGATTACAAACGGATTCAACGATTTTAAATACCAATTTATTCAACGCCTTTGATTATAAACTTGTTCAACGATTTTGATTGTACTTATATTCAACTCATTTGATTATAAACTTGTTCGACGATTGTGATTGCAATTGTATTCAACGCATTTGATTACAAATTTAGTCAACGCTTTTGACTACAAATTTATTCAACGATTTGGCCTATAAAACTATCCAACAAATTTGATTACAAAGTTATTCAACGCATTTGATTATAAATTTGGTCAACGCTTTTGTCTACGAAATTATTCAACAAATTTGATTACAAAGTTGTTCAACGATTTTGATTGTACTTATATTCAACGCCTTTGATTATACATTTAGTCAACGCTTTTTACTACAAATCTATTCAACGATTTTAACTGCCAATTTATTCAACGCTGTTGGTTACGAATTGATTCATCGGTTCTTCTTATCAATTGCGACATCTTATTTTTGATCAACGTATATGCGGTGCTGATGGAGAGCTGAGACCGGCCGGATTTTGGAGGCTAGGAGGATATAACCATGGGTGAGTCTATTTGATTGTTTTTTTTTCTTGTTTTATTATTCTTATGATTTAGGGGTGTGAATGTGTGTGTGTGTGTGGGCGTATGTGAGTGAACGAGGGTGTTGAACGTGCCGACCGTGGTTCTTTCGTAGAAGGGGGTCGCCAGAGTCTCATTTTCACTCTTGTATTTGTTTCCATTTCTGATCTACTTTGAAAAATGCGTACATTTCCGTATTTGTGCTGAAGCAGCAGGTTATTAATATCTCTTATCCACGATGATTGAGACTAAGTCGAACGGCAATACAACATTTCTAGGTACGCTTCCTGCTAAGCCACTCCCATTATCATCATGAGAGGCACTTCATTACAATATCAAATCAATAAATTCAAATTACAGGTTATGTTATATGATGAAAATAAAATTAAAATAATTCTACAGAATACATATTTTCTCATATTTATAACATTAAAATGTACTTACTGTTGAAATATATTATATTATTAACAAAACTTTATATTTGTTTAATTTATCAACAAATACATATGTTACGCGTGACTATATGTAAATGAAAGATATGTGCAATTTTAAATGTCAAAACGCCATATTTTTTAATTAGAGTAAGGTGACAATATACATTAGGTATGCCTCTTTTTCTCCAATTCGAAACTATCGATTACAAAACGATTTCGATTGCAGTTTCTCGCCTGGGTGAGTAAACCCTGTTTTTTAGAAAAAAAAATTTTTCAAATCCGTCCAGCGGTTTTCTAGATTTCGTAGGTTGTGACGGCCGGACGGACGGCCGGCCTACGGACAGACATACATTTTTTTTTTGCTTTTTTAGAATTAGTATATAATTTATAGTTTTTATAATTTGGCACACCTCGTGTATCTGTAATTTAGTTTTATTTCTTTTCTTAGCCAAAATTTGAACATCATCGAATTTAAATTCATGTTTATTTTCTATAGAATGTTTAGCAAGTGCAGAACAATTATTACTAACTGAAGTTTTTTTAGAATCATATTTATGTTGATCCATACGAAAACCTAATTTTTGAATTGTTTCACCAATATATGTTGTGTTACAGTTATTACAATCAACCTTATAAACAACACCAATATGTTGTTCTTTAGGTATTTTAAAAATTCAAATATTCAAACTTTTTCCGAAATTCTAAAAATATTGCAAAAATTATGACAATATCAAAAATTGAAACTTTTTTCAAAATTCCAAAAGTTACAATAAAATCAAAAATTAAAAATTTTTCAAAATTCTAAAAATGTTCAAAAATTCTTACAAAATCAAATATACAAACTTTTTTCAAAATTCCAAAAATATTTCAAAAACTATAACAAATTCAAAAATTTTCATGTCACATTTACGTCATACAAACAGCTAAATTTTTTTCCAAAAAAATCATTTTTTGACATATAATGCAATAAAATTCTCAATAATAATAATATCATTACATTTCATTTCATCCAAATAACTAGATTTATTATTTTCTAAAAAAAGATATGAACATCCTTCTTTTGACACACTTGACATTATTTTTTTGACAAACTAACTAAACTAAAAGTATAACTTCTGTAAAAGTTGGGAATGATATAGTGACAAACGACCAAGAAATTGCTGAAGAGTTCAATAGTTATTTTGTAAATATCGTCAATATTATCAAAGGTAGTTTTAAGCAGACTAACAAGGACGATTTTGATTATATTAAATATAACATCAATCAGGAACTTAATCTTCACCCAACTGTAGAATCAGAAGTGAGAGAAGTATTATTAAATCTTAACTCAAATTCTGCTGTTGGTATAGATAAAATATCCACCAAAGTTCTTCAATATTCTATCAATTACATTAGTCCACTTTTGGTTAAGTTTGTAAATGATTCTTTTGAAAATGGTGTGTTTCCAAACTGTTGTAAGGTTGCAAAGGTCACACCTGTTTATAAGTCTGGTGACGAAACGGATGTTGCAAATTATAGACCAATTTCTGTTTTGAACGCCCTTGCAAAAGTCTTTGAAAAGATTCTGTTAGATAGAATTCAAAATTTTCTAGCTGCAAATAGAATAATAAGTAATCAACAGTTTGGCTTTACAGTCAACTCTAGCACAACAGCTGCATGTCTTAATTTTACAGACTTTATTAGTCGAAGCATTGATCAAAGAATGTTCTGTGGTTGTCTTTTTTTGGATCTAAAAAGAGCTTTTGATACGGTTGATCCCGACATATGCTTAATAAAACTATCAAAGTTTGGGTTGACACAAAACCAAATTAGTTTATTTCAAAGCTACCTTAGCAGCAGGCGCCAATTAGTACAAATAAATAATACCCTTAGTTCAGAAAAACTGCTTACGGCTGGTGTTCCTCAAGGATCTATACTGGGGCCTGTTCTATTTAATATATATATAAATGACATAGTATTCATTGAATTAAAGGGAGTCTTACAATTATACGCAGATGATTGCTTGATAATGTACTCAGCAAATTCACTTGATGAGTTACTCTTGCAAATGAATCATGATCTACAGACACTTAAAAAGTGGTTTGATTTAAATCATCTGACATTAAACCATGAGAAAACCCAATATATGGTGTTCGATAACAGACACCTTGATGTAGATGTCTTAAATAATAATCCCGTGATTTATGACTCGTTTATAATCAAACGGGTATTGAGCTATACATACTTGGGACTGGTGATTGATAGCCGTTTAAAGTGGTCACCCCATATCGATAAAATAAAGAAAGCTGTGCTACCATACATATTTGCAATCAATCGAATAAGGCATGTTCTTCCGATAAAATCTTTAATGTTGCTTTATTTTGCATATATCCAATCACGATTGACCTACCTCAATCCGATTTGGAGCGGCTGTGCTGAGTACAAAATGAAAGAGTTAGAGGTTTTACAGAAACGTGTCCTAAAATATATAATTAATGCGCCACCAAGATATTCAACTGAAAAGTTGTTTGAAGAATTTCAATCGCTCAAACTTTTATGTGATCGAGAACTCTTTCTTCTGATCAATAAAGTAATTAATAACACGATAAAACATAGTTTTGCGCTGACGCAAGCTCAGGACCAACATGCATATGGTACGCGGCGAAAATCACATTACGTGTTAGAGCATTTTAAAACGGGATCTGCAGAAAATAATATATTGTACCGTGGCCTTTCCAAGTACAATAATTTACCACTTGAAATTAAACACATCACAAATCCAAAAATATTTAAAATTAAAATAGTGGAATATTTGAAGTGTAGTTAAGCGAAATCATTAAATGTATGCGTTAGTATAACTATTTAAATTTGTTCTTTGAATGTTTTTATTTGCAATCAATTTTACTTTTGTTCATTGTTTATTGTTTTATGTAATATATTTCTATTTATTACTTATATATGAATATTTTGTCCATAATCTTTATTACTTTTGTTAATTTCAAATTTGCTTTGTTTACTTAATCTTGTTTATATTACATTTAATTACAATTTGTAAGTAAATTAAGCCACATATATGAAGTTGCGCTATAACCTTTTAAGGTTCGAGCAACTGACTTGCAAACAGTCTCTTAAAGAGAACTAAAAAAAAAAAAAAAAACAATCAGAAAAACTGTAAAAACTTAGAAAATCATATGTTTATAGTAAATAAAGTAAAAAAAAAAAAAAAAAAAAAAAAAAAAAAAACTTATAATGCCATAATTCTCAATAATAATACTAAAATTTCATGTCATACAAATAATTAATTTAATTTTTTTCCAAAAGCTTGGGTAAAAAAATAAATAAACCGAAGTAAAATCTTTCTTTTGACACACTTAACAACATTTTTTTGACAATTTTATAATGCAATAATCTAGTGTTTGGTCTCACATACCGATCCCGACCATCAAAATTTCTTCAAATTCAATGTTTCTATTCGCAATCACTTAAAATGAACGTGTTTTAAGCAAAAAATATGCAAATTTCCTTGTTGTGACACACTTGACGGTTTTTTTGACACACTTCCGGTACAGTTATCGAACACATCGTCCTTTCGGGTCTTCCCGAGTAAACCTATTTTTAGAAAAAAAATTTTGAAATCCGTCCAGCGGTTTTCTAGATTTCGTCGGTTGTGACGGCTGGCCGGACGGCCGGCCTGCAGACAGACATACATTTTTTTTTTTGCTTTTTTAGAATCAGTAGGTCCTAAAACATCGAGAAATGATAAAAAAATGCGGGTAAGAATTTCACTTTTGGAATTTTCACAAGAATTTTCACATGAATGCAATACTTAGGTTTTTTCAAAACCGAAGTAATAAGTGAATTTTAACTTATTTATGAAAATATTGCTCTCTTAAAATATTGTTTTGTAGTATTTCGAATAAGTGTCCATAGGGCAACTTCATAAATATAGTAATAGAATTATGTAATGTAGAGAGGGTGTTTTTCGGTAAAAGAAGAAGGTAATATGGCGGCAGAAAATAAAGAAGCAGTTAAAAAAGTAAGCTCTGTGTTTTTGTATTAATTAAATTGAAAATAAATATTACTTCAAATATCAGAAGTGGGATATTAGCATTAAAAAGTGAATGCTACAACCTGAAATATAAATTCATAAAATAAAAACGAAAAATAAAGTGTATAAAACCATGTGGGGAAATCATGTCGGAAATTTTGTTGGGTTAAGTTACAACGAAAATGGGAGTAATGATTCAAGCAGGACATCACGAGAAAATTTATTTTTATCGATGCATTCGTTACCATCGGATACTTTAATGCTGCGAGATAATTGTATTGAAGATCAATCGGGTAATTTCTCTTATAACTCACCAAACAACTATAACCAACAAATGCGAAATCCAGCACATGATATGTCTCCATCTCGAATCGTGAATTCAACAATAAACGGTACGAATTGTAATAAAGTTTTTGATTCAATCAATGATCAAAAGCCTGTGCCTGAAAATGCTGGTGAAAACGTGCTTGCTTTCGAACGATACTGTTTGGAACGTGAAAAGAAACTTCTCGAACGTGAACGAGAGTTATTTAATCGTGAACAAGAAAATCAACGCCAACATAGAAATCCAGGTAATATTAATCATCATCTGATGCATCCGGACGACATTAAAAACATTATACCTGAATTTAATCCAAGCGGCTCACATATCATGACAGTGGAAAATTGGATCGAAAAAATTGAAGGGTTTCAAAAAATTTATGGTTGGAATGATCTTCAGACCATGCATTATATGTGTCAACGTCTCAGTGGATCAGCGAAGTTATGGTTTCAGAGCTATAATACCGAACAATTAACATTATTAGAATTTAAAACCAATCTGAAGCGTGAATTTTCGAATTACTTAGACGAAGCGGATATCAATTTAAAGTTAATGAGAAGAAGAAAACGTGTCGATGAAACGTATGAAAGTTATTTCTATGAAATGAAATCATTGTCGCTGAAAATGAGTGAAAGTGCAAAAATAAAATATATAATTAGAGGAATTAATGATCGGCGGATATCAGAAGCATTGGCATTAACAAAATTTAACAACACCGATGAACTTCTGCGACAGTTACGTTTTTACGAAGAGTATACGAAAGGTGAAAACATTAAACAACAATCATTTAACAGCGAATTTCCAAAAAAAACTTTTCATCAAGAATCAAGAATCGACGCGAACCTTTAAAGTGACGTGTTATAACTGCAGAGAAGAAGGACATCTATCAATAAACTGTCCAAAGGAACAACGTCGAATTAGATGTACAGTTTGTAAAAAAGTTGGACACTCGAGTGATAAATGTTTTAGTACAGGAACAAATCCTCGACCAGTTCTAGCTATTCATGAAAAGGGTATAACAGCCGACATCAAAATAAAATCGCAAGTTGATGACACCACCTTAAACCTAATCGGAATATTACACAGTGGAAGCGGAATAAGTTTAGTTAAAAATTCAATTATCGTTAAGCACGTCAGAGCTCTCACCTTCGAAGATTCGAAATCTTATACTGGGATTAATTCTTCGCCGTTGGAGGTTTTAGGCGTTGTTCAGTTAAATATTGAAATTGATAATATAAAATTTGTTTTAAATTTTAGGGTTGTTCCTGATTCAGCCATCACATATGACTGTCTGATAGGAAGAGATTTTTTGTTGCACCCTGGCATTAAAGTCGAATTTAACAACGGTAACATTAAAATTTCGGAAACAACGAGTGGTGAGTCATCCAATGATTATATTGTAACCAATAACGACCATATCTCAAACCGCGATTCTCAAACGATTAGTCCAGATAAGATTATTTCTCTTGATAACGACCTCAATAATAATAATCACAGCGACTCTTTAGATTATAATAACGGTATTCAAGAAAACGACGACGTAGAACAAACAATTTCAGAATTATATAACATCGAGATAGACGAAGATAAAATCGATTTAGACATCGGTGACGAAAACGACCATGAACTAAAACGAAACGTTATACAGATTGTAGACAATTATTACAATACGAAAATTGCGAATAACTGCAATATCGAAAAACCTGTAATGGAAATATTATTAAGTGACTATCAACCTGTGAGTCACGCACCGAAACGATTGGCTTTTGCAGAGAAACAGATTATTCGCGAAATAATCGACGAAATGCTACAAAATAAAATCATTCGTCCAAGCAATTCTCCTTACGCGAGTAGAATAGTTTTAGTGAAAAAGAAGAATGGCAAAACGAGAATGTGCGTGGATTACCGAGAACTAAATAAAAAGACAATTCGTGATAAATATCCGTTACCTCTTATTGAAGATCAGTTGGATCAACTGAAGAATAAGAAGTTTTTCACAACGATGGATCTTAAAAACGGCTTCCACCACATCCTTTTAAGCCCAGATTCTATTAAGTATACGGGATTTGTCACCCCTCTTGGACAATTTGAATTCTTGCGGGTTCCCTTTGGCTTGACAAATGCTCCGTCGGTTTTTCAACGCTTCGTTAATACAGTTTTTTGTGACCTTATTAAAGACAATAAGATCCAAGTTTATTTAGACGACATACTTATTGCCACGGAAACGTTAGAGGAGCATATGGAAATACTTAAACAAGTTTTAATCATTTTAAATAAAAATGATCTTGAGTTACAATTCTCGAAATGCAAATTTGTCAAAAACAAAATTTGCCATTTAGGCTACGAAATTGATGTTAACGGAATAACACCTGCCTCAAATCACGTGAGCGCGATAAAAGACTTCCCGATTCCACGAAATGTGCATGAAGCATATAGATTTTTAGGCCTTACGAGCTATTTTAGAAAATTCGTAAACAATTTTGCAATTATTGCAAAACCGTTGCATGACCTACTAAAGAAAGACGCTATTTTTGAGATTGGGGAAAAACAACTGCAGGCTTTCGAAAAATTAAAGGAATGTATAACGAGCAAACCGGTTCTAGCTATCTATTCCCCAACTGTCGAAACTCAGTTGCACACTGACGCTAGTGCAATCGGTTATGGGGCAATATTGCTACAGAAACAGGAATATGACGGTCAATTTCATCCTGTAATGTTTTTTAGCAAACGAACAACTGATTGTGAATCGCGTTACAGTAGCTTTGAATTGGAAACCTTAGCTATTGTGAATAGTATTCAACGGTTTCATATCTATTTGTATGGGATACACTTCAAAATCTTCACCGACTGTAATTCTTTGGCACTTACCTTAAATAAACGTGACGTTAGTCCTCGAATAGCTCGTTGGGTACTTTTCTTAGAGAACTACAATTACGAAATTGCTTTCCGAAGCGGTAACAAGATGAGGCATGTAGATGCCCTAAGCAGAGTATCAAATATTTTGTTAATAGAAAACGGATCGTACGAAGAATTACTTGGTCTGGCTCAAACACGCGATGAATCAATAATTAAATTAAAGGACAAAATACAATCGAAAACAGACGAAGATCCATGGTACGAAGTACGAGATGGATTATTATATCGCAAACACAATAAACGATTATTGTTTTACGTCCCCTTCGAAATGGAAACAAACGTGATTAGGACGTATCATGACGAAGTAGGCCACATAGGGATTGATAAAACAATGAACCTAATATTACGTGTTTATTGGTTTCCAAAGATGAGAGAGAAAATCGGCAAGCACATAAACAACTGCTTGAAATGCTTGGTGTATCAACCGAAAGACAGGAGGGCGTACTCCATAGTATTGAAAAGGGAAACGTTCCTTTTGAAACTATACACGTGGACCACTTGGGACCTCTACCGAAAACACGATCAAAAAACCAACATATTTTTATGATAATCGACGGGTTTACAAAATTTGTTAAATTATATCCAACCCGTACTACTAACACTAGAGAAGTAGTAAAACATTTGAAATCCTACTTTGATCTCTTTACTCAACCAGAAAGAATAATATCAGATCGCGGTACGTGTTTTAGATCGAAAATAATGGAAAAGTTTGTTGACGAACGTCGTATTCAACATATTCATGTCGCTACTTCGTGTCCACATGCGAATGGACAAATAGAGCGAATGAATCGTTTCTTAGCACCGATTTTGAGCAAATATTCAAATGCTGAAAAAAATGATTGGGATAAAATTCTTGTCTGCGCAGAATACGTTTTTAACAATACGGTATCTCGTGCAATAGGTACAACGCCAAGTATGCTATTATTTGGAAGATCACAAAAGCGAAAGTCTGATGATGTTGTTGCCGAAATTTTAGAAAATATGCAAAGCAGCAAACGCGATTTAGAAAATATTCGACAGATTGCTACAGAGAAAATCAAACAATGTCAAGTGAAGAACAAAATCGCTTACGATAAAAAACACAAACCACCAAACGTTTATAAAAGTGGTGATTACGTTTTAATTCGAAACGTACCTCCACCGGGTATGAATAAAAAACTATTAGTAAAATTCAAAGGATTGTTAAGAAAGTCCTGCCAAACGATCGCTACGTGATAACTGACATCGTTGGCTTTCCAAATAGTCAAATTCCGTTTAATGGTGTATTTGACCCGGTAAATATGAAGAAATGGCCATACCATAATAATCAATCGGGTGATATTAATAATAGTACCGATGAAAATACGATAACTAACGATACGGATAATTTTGAAGACGCATACCAGTACAACGACGATTGGTTATTGGATGACGAATATATTTATGATGACGATTGTTTTCTAAAAGCTAACGAGATAGAATCATTGGATACTGCCTGTGCAACTCAGAATTCTTCCATCGGGTCGATGTCTGAGTCAGGACAGCCGAATCTGTAATATTTCGAATAAGTGTCCATAGGGCAACTTCATAAATATAGTAATAGAATTATGTAATGTAGAGAGGGTGTTTTTCGGTAAAAGAAGAAGGTAATATGGCGACAGAAAATAAAGAAGAAGTTAAAAAAGTAAGCTCTGTGTTTTTTTATTAATTAAATTGAAAATAAATATTCCTTCAGTTTAAACTCATTTTTATAATAAACGTGATATTTAAAACAAGCTGTGGAAATTTTACTCTTTAGATATTTTTTTCCGAAATTGAGGCCCGCTATACACTTGAGCTAAACTATGCGAACTATGTTTTTAAAAAAATAATTTTTTAACGCGAATAATATTTTTTAAACAAAATGTAATGAATGTAATGTTGCCCTTTTTATTTTTTTATTTTTAAATTATTTGTTTCCGTAATGTTTTTTTGTATAATTACGTTGTATACAAAAAACATAGTTCGCATAGTTCATATAGTTTAGCTCAAGTGTATAGCGGGCCTAAACCTGCGGAAGAGGAGCTGTTACACGAACTTTAATTATACCATGAAAAATGCTTGTTTTTTAAATATATTTTGCAAAAGTTTTTTTATTGATTTTCAGGATATATAAGCTTAAAGTACCGCAGCATGGAGCACATTCGCAAACGTGTAGTCTACCAGGAAAATTAAAAAACATCTGTTTAAGATAATTAGAAAGATATAATGACAAGCACTCACAAGCAATAAAGTTGCTTAATAGATTTTAGTTTAGATTCACTTGCAGTTTATAGATAAATGAATAGATTATAGTAGTATTATTTTTATTGCTAAAATAATAATAAGAGGCGAATGTGCCCACTCGCCCCTATTACATTACTTATACTCTTTTGACAGATCCGTGGTCCGTCAACAAAATAAAATAGTTCAATATAATTTATTCCGGACCTGGTCTGCGGATCAAAAATCCATTAATTTAAGCGGCCTTTATACCAAAACAAGGATCTGGCCCGACGACGAACTCAATCCGTGGATCGTTACAGTGAACAATTTTACTAAGTGAAGAACAGCCATCGGTCCATATTTGGCGGATCGATTTGATGGACCAAGTCCGCGGATAAATCCTATTCTATGGTTAAAAATAATAATACACGTTACTTTTATAAAAGTTGAATTAATAATAATAAAACAATTTGTTTGACAATTATTGAGGAAATTCCAAATAAATAAAACTAATAATCCTATCCTACAAAAATCACACATAGTGGTGTTAAGAAATTAAAAATCCCTATAAAATATAAATATACTTGTCTGACGACAAAAATAAACTGTGTGATCCCACTTAATAGCAACAAAAAATATGAAGATGAAAAATTTTCAAAAACTTGAAAGCCGAAATCTGTAGTACAGTTTTGAGAAACGCGTCTGCCAAAGATCAATGCATTGAAAATGTTATGAGTTCGAATCCCAATCAAACACGTAGAAAAAATGTAGTTTGTAGAAAAATGAAAGAGAAAAATGGAATAATTACTGTGTAAACTGTAAGGTTTATTCAGAGAAACCCAAAACTGATTTCGAATTGAAAAAAAACAAAGAATTCACATAGTTGTTGCTTTACCTTCAATTCATTGCTCATTCGCCGGTGAACAAAAGCTTATAAGTGCATTAAGTCGAAAATCGAAAAATTGATTTCATATTGATTGGAAACAATCAATAATAACTACACAACATAAGTTACTTAAGATGTTACGGAATAATCAAATTCTTTCCTATCCTACAAAAATCACACAAAGTGATGTTAAGAAATTATTAATTCCTAAATAATTATTGAAATAATTAATAATTCCTACAATAATTCCTGAACCATTCAAAATTTCACTCGATTTGTAAGCGGTTTTTCAGTGATGCCAGATTTTCACAAATGAATTTCCCGTTGACGTATCGAAAATACCCGATTTTTCCCGTTTCTTTAAGGAAAAAATCCCTCAGAAATTCCCATCAAACTTTCAATAAAAATATACATATAAATTCAATTATTTATTGGAAAAACTTCAAATACCACCACAATTATAACAATATTTATACTTCCGCCAACTATAAATGTAGGTTTATTTCTGTTTTTACGACTATATTTGTGTAAGTTATTAATCTTAATAGAATAAAACAAACAGCTGTTGATTTTATTCTGTACCGCGAATGTGGCGGAACACAATATTTGATTGTATTGAATGCTTAAATAAATTTGATTATATTTTATAAAAATTTGTTTGCATTTTATAAAATAATCAAAAGCAAACATTTTCGCTCTGGTTATATAAAAAACAGTAAATTCATACTGAAGCGCATGTCCCTCTCTCGAAAATTAATAAAGGCAAAGGCTACTATCATTAAATTGAACTAACTTTCCAAAAAATTGTTTTTTGGTTTCTCATTAGCATAAAATTTGATGTCTTTCATTGTAGGTCTTGTCATTTTCAAAATACCAAATAATTAAATGTATATCGAAATTGAATCAAATTTATTTAACTGTTTGAAATTAATTATTCAAAAAATATAATAAAAGTCATTGTTTTTCTTTATTCGTTTTACTTGTTTTATCAACAAATTTTAAAATAATTCAATTTAAATAAATAAATGTAACTATCGAAAGGATAAAACGTTGTATTGGGTTCGTGTTTAATGAATTTTATTCTCTCAAAAATTTGTAATGCTCGCTCACATCGTAAACCTCTCCTTGAAAAATAAAATATTGCATTCAACACTTACACAATAAATTTCTATTGTTTCGACTTTTCATAAAACTTGTGGAATAAGATAGTATTGCTATAAAATGGGCCACTAAAATTATTAAAATTGAGAGAGACATTTTTTAAAAGAAGTAAATATGTCTTGATTTCATGATTTTCAAAAAATTTTAAAATTGTAATGGCTCTTTTTCGAAACGAAAGCAACTGCTCAGAAATCAAATAGTGATGCCAAATATCCCAATTTTTTTAATATGTGCCTTTTTAAATAGAGCCAACTTGCAGTTCCAGGTGATTGTATTTTTCGTTTAACAGGGTCAAAATATTCCTGAAATTCAGATAACATGATGCTGCTTTGGGGTTTTCGAACATCAGAAGGCTTAAATTATGATATTTCAACATCAGATTATTATCGAGTTGTCGGGTGATCGAAATCTTTCTGAAGAGTGGTAAAAAATTGGTTGGCGCAACCATTTCAAAATAAGTTTTAATTTAAAACGCTTCTACTATTAAATGTGAAAAATTCCGGACTTCCCAAGTTTTTACCCGCGGGAAAAAATCCCGCGATCTGGCAGCACTGACTTCTTATAGCTAACGTATGTTCGATTACTCATTTGATATCGAAGTAAGTCCACTTTTAATTTCTAAGCTTAATATTTTAAATTTTGGCGCTGCTGGTGGTTGGAAGAAAACATTTTTAAACTTGAAACGTCAAATAAAATTAAATGTTTATAAACTTTAAATAATTTGTTTTGATTCAAGTGTATACATATAAAAGAATGTCAACCGATGATACAGACAATTGGTCAATTAACTGTGCGGATAATGATGAATGGGAACCTTCAGTAGAAGAATTGGAAACTTTTTATTTTGCTTTAGAAAACGGAAAAGATTTACAATTAGAGTGGATATGTCATGGACGACGATCGCCTACTCCAATTGATAAAAATACTTTAGATATTAAAGTAGTTAAACCCGAAACGTTAGTATGTATTTCTATAAAGGATTTTGTTTTTAACTTCTATTTTAAATTCCACGTAAATTTGCGTATTTACACCATGCTTGCTATTAATTAAAAAAACCAAATATAACCACATATACAAATATGTATGCTTTATAGCATATTATACAAATATGTATGCACATATTATACAAATATGTATTTATTGTATGCTTTTTTTAACGCAATTTTTGTGGCATTGATCTAAGATAGAGATCAAGAAGAAAACTCACCATTACGACAAATGAAAGTTGATGTTTTTACAATTTGAGACAGCCCTTTGATGCGGCAATTGGCAAACATTTGTTGTGACATGCAGTATGGGGGTATTTTACACAATGTTAAATTTGTAATGATGGATTTATGTAAGGTCGGAACGGAAGGACACGGAATTTTAAAGTTTTACTGGTGGGGATTCTGTTCTGATCGGTTTTGTCAATATTACTGTCTAAATTTTGTGTAATTCCCCAAAAATATTTTATAAATCGTGCAAAATCCCCGCCCGCACTTTGTAAATCCTGCAAAAATTGGCAAAACTGATCAGAATCCACACTCTGGTTTTATTTATGGTTGGTTGATGTAGTGTGATCTCGTATATGTGGTACTTGTCAATAATTTCCGGCTCAATTCTAATTATCTAATTGTTTAAAATTTTTCGCCAACCGCATCTTGGGTTTACCTTTCATCATAGCCGAAGTTTGCCATAAATTGTTTCATCTTTTTATTCCACAAAATGTTTGTTCGCTCACTGCGTCCTTGTCTTGGTAGGCTTTTGGTGAAACTTTGGTATCTGATCTGGATCGGTGCCAAAGGACCTGATCCAAAAAGTGCTGTTTGTTTTAAACTTTAACAAATTCCAAATAGTAACCATCACCGAAACTTTGGAATTGTTACAATAATTCTACATACCATCTTTTGGTTTGCTACGCTCTATAGAATTATTTTGGTTGTACTTAATTTATTGTAATAACTTTTTCTAAAATAAAATTTTAACTAAGCGAAAGCTATATGAATAACAATAGTTGAAGGCTACCAGTTAAATTTAACTCAATTTTTAATTTAAGTGAAGATTTAATGGGTCAAAATTACTTTGTTCATAATTTTGTGCCTCTAGTTCGGTCGTCTCGTCAATAATGGCGTCCATACACGATCAATCATGAATGTTAATCTTGACTGATGATAAAAATTCAAACATGATTAAATTGCATCAGTCATATACAATTTGACTGTTACTCATTATCAGTCACACACAGTCAGTTCATGAATATCAATCACGTTGTCATTCAAAACTCACCGTGTATGTGCCCTTTTACAGACCATATTTTTAGCTTTGAATATATTGCATAGCAAAGCAATGATGCAAAAAGCACCCAAATAAAAGAGAACAAATTAAACCGAAATAGATGAAATCCAAACAAATAATTTTTCCTTTTCTGTTTTTTCTCTCGAATACTACTCTTAACTTTTCAATGCAGGGTGACCATTAACATTTCAGCTTCAGAGCAACCTAATATCCTATCCTATTAATAAAATCTGATTTTAGAAGGATCAGGACACTCGACAACTTTTTAATGCATTTCCTTTTTTTATTTAGGGAAAACCGTGATAAGGATGGTTTTGATTTTATGGATGAAATGTCTCAAACGCCTCAGCAAATGCGTATAAGATCCGGCAACTCAACCCCAAAAGGATCAGCCAAGAAGAAAACTACAGTTTTTTCGGGTGTCTTAGATTCCATGAAAAAACATGGTCGATTGACCTCGGGTAATAGTACACCAAACAAAACAAACAACGAAACTTAAATATTAGAGTAACTTTGTGTTTATTTTCCCAACATTTTATTTTTATATAAATATAATAATATTAACACTAAAAAATAAATTAAAATTAAAAAATTTAATTTTTTTAGTTTAAAAAACTGATAGGATAAATAAAGGCAAGCGCATTAAGAAACCGGCTCTATTTTATGCATGCTTTTGATTTTTTTGGTGAATTATATTTTCCCATTGCGCAATCAAACGATGTGAAGAAGGTGCATTTTCTGGTTCTAAATCACATAATTGAGCTAATGATACGGCTGGTCGTAGTCCATCTCGTGCCTTACGAACGAATTTTGGGCTCGGTGTTTCTCTAGAATGATTTAAAAAGAATATAAAAGTTATGCTTTTTATTTAATTAATATAAGCTAGTAAAAATCTCAACCAAATGAGAAAGTGATAGGGTTTTATTGTGTTAATTAAATATTATTTTATTGCTAGAGAGCAGGACCAGGAACGTAACTCATTTATTATGCACTAATAATGCAACAACATAAAATCGTCTTGACAAGGTGTAACGATTATCATGGCATGGCACGAATATCCAATTACATTTCAGAAAACAAAAAAGTTGGGAGTGTTTTAAATATAATTTCGAAAAATATTAAAAAGAACACTACAGTCTACATACTATACTTTTAAAACTGTTACAAACTATATAAAAACTTTTTTATATTTCAAATTATGAAAAATATGAATTTCATCAAGTGGTTTAACATTGCTATCAAGAAATACTCTATAGCTAAGATTGAGGGTGCTGTTGTTGTTGTTGTAGCGACGGTGCGGTGCTACTCCTCCGGCTCCATGTCCAGATTCAGGAACTCTGCTACTGCTCTCGGGCGGTACCACAAATCTTCCTTCGTCAAGTTGGTTGGCTTTCCTGGACAATTAAATAGGTGGTCTGCATCATGTGGCGTGCCCTCACATATGGGACACTTGTCAACAATGTTGTGGTCAATTCGGCTCATGTAATTATTTAAGATGCGTGACCAACCGGATCTTAACTGCGCTAGAGTGGATCTGGTGCTGCGCGGTAGTTTGACCTCTTCCGCAGCAACCTGTGGCGGTTTACGCTGCAGAACTCGATTTGGAGCGTAGTTTTTTAATGTGTCCTCAACAACCCTCGTGTGTAGCGTTTTTAAGCCCGTTTTATATGCAAGCTCGTCAATGTTATCCGTTATTTCGCTGCCTCTGACATCACTTAAGAAGCATTTCGCAGTACACCATATGTCTCTGGGTGGTGTGGTTATGGATAGGGTGTCATTGCAGGGATGTTGCTTTTTGTGACAGGCCCATAGATATTGTTTGGTGAGCATTTCATTGTGTTGACGGACCGGCAATATGTTACATTCCTGGTGCAGGTGATCTCGGTGAGCCATCAAATGACATCCGGTTGATGTTTGCAACGCTGCGTTTTGTGTTACTTGTAGCTTATTCCAGTGGGTGTCAGCGACTTGAGGTGTCCATATGGGTGCAGCATAATTCAAAATAGGTCTTCCTATTGATTTGTATGTTGCTATAATTGTTTCTTTATCTTTCCCCATGAACTGCCAGCTAGTGCCTTCAGAGCATTGTTTCTGTTTTTCAATCTTGCGTTCACCTGTTGAGCATGCGCATTGAATTTAAGTAGTGGGTCGAATGTAACCCCCAACAGTCTCGGATTTTTGACCGTGGGAATAAGCACGATGTCAATGCAGATATTGAGTGTTGTGTTCACCTCCTTCGTCCATGTGGTGAAAAGTGAAGAAGTGGACTTTTCGGTGGAAAGTATTAGTTTTCTGGTTTTAAACCATTCGTTTAGGATGTTAAGGTAGGTGTTCAGAGAATTAGTGAGTTGTTCCAGGTTGTTCCCTGTTGCAAGCACCGTGCAGTCGTCTGCATACGACGTGATGGTTATTCCTTCTGGTGGTGTAGGTAAGCTGCTTAGGTAGAGATTGAATAATGAAGGTGAGATAACTCTACCTTTGGAACTCCTTGTTTGAGCACTCTCATCTTAGAATTGGAGTTACGGAACTCAACGTATGTTTGTCGGCCTCTTAGGTAGTTGCACAACCAGCGCTTTATTAAACCTGGCAGATTGGTGTTAAATATATCATTTAATAGTTCAGCGTGCGACACTGTATCGAATGCTTTTGAAGAGCGGTTGTGCTGTCCTAAAGCCATGTTGGTGGGGCGCCAAATTGCAAGATCTGGATAACCGAGGTAACAGAAGCGCTTCAATCAGTTTTGCAACCGATGAAAGGATGGAGATCGGTCTGTAAGATTCTGCCTTCTCTTCAGGCTTTCCAGGTTTCAAGATGGGACTTATTCTAGCTGTTTTCCAGATGTTTGGTATCTGAAGAACATTTAGCGATGTGTTGAGTGTAGTAGTGAGAAAGTTCAATCCATTGGGTCCAATGTGTTTTAGCATGATGGCTGAGATGCCGTCCGGTCCAATAGCTTTTGATGTCTTTGTTTTCTTTATAGCATTCTCAACTTCTTCTTCGGTGAATGTGATACCTTCTAGATATTTAGTATTTACTTTACGCAGATGTCTCAACACTGACCTTGTTTTCTTTTCATGTTTACTTGGCTCTTCAGTAAACTGTGTGTTAAAGTTGGTAGCGCATTTCCTTTGGTTTTCGGTTTGGATATCATAGACGGAGATCATGCAGTTATTATCCGGTTGTCGGGGATGCGTTAAGCCTTTTATGACCTTCCAGAGACTTTTGCTTGGGCCAAAGTTTGACTTACTCACTAGCTCTCTCCATTTATTGCGTTTGTGTTCCTTAACTAGCTTATTTATTTGGTTGTTTAATTCTTTAATTCTAGTGTCGGCTGGATCTGCTTCTTAATGTTGAAAGAGCACAAGCTTCCTGTGGGAAGTTTGGTTTCATCTTTTGTATTCTGCCAGCTGGAATGAAGCGAGATCTGGCTTTATTAAAAATTTCTCTGAATTTTTTCTCCCCAGAGAAGGCGTCAAGTGGTAAAAATTGCTTACTGAATTCCATTTCAGTAAAATTTGTAAAATTTTGCCAGTCAGCTTTGTTAAAATTAATATATGTCTTCTTCTCGGACTTTATTTGGTTAATTGAACGGCTTAAGGTGATTATGATCGGCACGTGGTCTGATCCTAATGCGATATCAGTTCTCCATTCAGCAATTGGCATTAGTGACATGCTGGCAAGGGAAACATCTGGAGAAGAATGCGAGTTATTTGTTACCCTTGTTGGTTGTGGTTCGTTGAGGACTCCAAAGTTGGAGCCGCCAATTTGATCAGCAATGATTTCACCTCGTGAATCTGTGTTCGAGTGTGAGTGCCATAGATCATAGTGAGCATTCACATCTCCAAGAATTAGACAGTCTTTAGTATAAAATAGGTGACCTGTGGACGGTTCATAACCTATATCACAGCTGCTTACAGGTGGTATATAAATATTGACTAGTGTTATCGCCGTGTTTCCGGATTTTATTATGATACCCAGTTGTTCTAGGTGATAATCGGTTCCCGGGACTGCTGGTAATGTGGTTGTACGGAAGATAACGGTTTTGTGAATGATAAAGGCGAGGCCACCACCTTTGTCCTTCCCTCTATCCAGCCTTGTAATTCTATAATCACAGATATTATCACTAACTTTAGATCTAGCATTTAATTTGGTTTCTTGTAGAACCGCGACTAGAATATCATTATTGCACATATAGTTTATTATGTCATCGATTTTATTTATGAGACCATTGCAACTTAATTGCATTACTTTCACATCGTTTGGGGTTTTCGGATGTGTGTTCATTCGCATTGTGTTCTGTTGCGAGATCCTGCTTGACTGTTGACCTGATGTTTGGCAACATGGCGCTATATAGTTTTTAGTCCATTGCTTATGTGTGGCAAGGATTGAGCAGTTCTTGAGATGGCACCATTCCTTACAACTGTTACACTGTAAGGATGTAGTGTTTGCCCTTAAAATGTTCTTACATATTGTACAGTGCCATGTTTTAGTTGGTCCAGGGTTTTTTTCAATACCAGCCATGACGAGGAGAGTTTGAAGCAGCAGGCCAGTGACGGCTGCTTCTTTATCCAAAAAATGGAGCGACGGAGTTGCACCTTTCGTCGAAATTGTTGCGATGGTCCTTGGTCGGAACTGTGTTCTTCTTGAGAAGCCGATATCTCAATACAATTAAAAGTGGTATATATTTTACCACGTTAGCTCGTATGTCTATAGCAACGACTGGAGTACGCGGGGTTGTCACACCCGAATCAAAAATAAAAAATTTACAAATCAACAAAAACTGATCTCTCCTTGCGGGCTATTGATGGTAATTGTTATTATTGTGTATATTGATGATTTTTTTGTTATTAAATCGATTAAATTGAGATATTTTCACTTTACAAGCATGTTAGTTGGAGAAAATAGAAAGTGGCAAGTAGCTAGTAAAATAGTAAGTCTATCAAATTTTTCGATATAAATGCTAATTAAATAGTGAACATAATAATACTAAGCGAATTTACTGGTAGATAAAAATTCTTTGGCTAGCAGCAGATTGTAAATTCGCTCAATGTAATCGATGCTTTGATAAACCATAGGCGGCTGATGTCAAGTATAAATCTACATTTATTAATATTATAATTTAAGTCATCATTATCTAATATTTTATATTACCTTGGTGAATTTGTTGAGTTATTTAAAGTATCACATAGTTCTCCAATTGATTTTGATGTTCGTAATTTTCCTGGTGGTGGATAATCAAAACTATATTCCTCATCTTCATTTTCTGACTCATAATCTTCATCGTTTAAATCAAAACTTAAATCAATCTGTGATTGAGATCGTTTTATCTGTCTTCTTAAACGTTTAAGTTCATCTTCACGATTTCTCATTTCACGTAATTCTTTTTGAATTTTCTCCTCAACTGGTACGAAACCTCGGCGAATTGGTCTTCCATCGGAATCGCGTTCGATTTGCGTGGATGGCGTTAAAATTGATGATGGTGGAACCATAAATGTTGATAAATTTATAGAATTCTCCACTGATATATGCTAAAATAGAAATGCAAAATTATTAAAACGTCGGGGCTTATTCTACCCGTATGAGTTTACCGGTGTATGCATGACCGGTCGGACACCATTAATCTTGCCACGTGACGCTATGAACTTTTGCATTAATCCTTTTTTACTATTGGGGCCATTGAAAACTCTACTTGAATGTGGTGTAAAAATATGTGGTGTTGATTGAGTGCGTAGTAAAATTGTTTGATTTTGATATTTTCGCCGTCTTGCTGTGGAATCAAAAATTGCTATTTGTGATGCTTTCGCTTTAACCGAAGTATCAGCTGATTGGCCATTTATAGGACTAGGCGACGCTGAAAAGCCAGAGTCATCTGAAAGAACTGTTGAAACGGCATCTTCTTGATCGGATTTGGATGGTGATCGAGTAATTGTTAGTTGACGTCTAAGTTCACGTTCTCGTTGGGCTACTTCATCTATTTCTTCTTGAATCCGTTTAAGAGGGTCTTCAGTCTGGAAAATAAATAAATAAAACGCAAGTTAGTAAAGGAAATGTTGCTTTTATTTTTTATAAAAAGTGATTAGTGACCAGCATTACATTTGTGTTAAGTAAAAAAAAACAATGAGTCCGTTTTCGTTTCGTTTCGCCCCAGTTACTAATATATGGTTTGATCACTAGATCAGGAAATTAAAACAATGGATTTTCTATACGTTATAATTTTTATTCGTTCATGATTCTATTTTCTTATAAAAATATTTCTCCTATTACTACTCATTAATTGTTCTTATATTCTTATTTTACTTTTAATAATTTACCTATTCCTTATAGACTGCGTTTACTTTCTTATAGGTTAAACAACTATTTTCTGTTGCGTGTTATTATGTTTTTGTTTATTCAGGTGTTTTATATTCTTTTAGTGGAACTATTTTCTCTAAAGAGTATTTTCCAGAACAATGTTTTTTTGTACATAATCCATAATCGTCACACTATTCATTCTCATTTAAAAACCGCATCGAATCGATAGAAAAGTCGTTTATTTTTACGAGAGACGTTAAATGTAAAAAACAATTGTGTCCTTATAGAACTAAACGGCATTCGAACTATAAGTGAAATTACCTGCGATAGTGAGAAAACGCTATAGCATCCAGTAACACAAAATGCTATTGTTTATTCTTCATTTTGATAAAAAATTAGTTTTTGCAGGGTGAACTCTCATCAGGTGAATTTTTATTTTCACTGATTCGAAAATTAACATAGTATCTTTTGAATTATTTTTTTTTTTAAGTGTAATAGGGTTTAGAATATGTGTCACAGCAACACATAAATACCTTTTAAGACCTAGGTGGTCCCACAACAACTGGCGTTCTAAGGTGTAGATGAACGCTTTTTTTAAACCTCTGCGGGTTGAAGCCACCTGAGACTAAGGGTTCCGGCAAACTATTCCATTTGTATGCAGTTCGGACAAAGAAGTCTTTCTGCTATCTGCCAGTATGACAGCGCGGGATCTCGACCGATTCACTGGTTGCGGCAGTCGATTGCCGTGTGGAACGGGGGTAAGAATAAGTTTGAGGCATTATGCCACTGATTTCATCTGAGCACTGCTGATGACGATATTTGTAAAAAACAACGAGGTCAGCAACAGTGCGACGATGTTGTAGGGAACCAAGTTTTGATATCAAAGCTCGATCACCCACAATTCGTTTTTCCCGCTTTTGAAGAGTCCAAGAGGGTCAAAATGGAAACAGAAGCAGCATCCCAAACTTGACAACAGTACTCCATACAGGGACGAATATAGGACTTATAAGCATGGAGCAATTGGTATGGTGTGAAAATGTTTTTTGCATCTATTTAGGTAATTATAAGTAACTAGACCTGATTGTATTCAATTGAATAGAATGAAAAATTGCTTTGAAAAACGAAAGATCCGTAACAAATGTTTTATCTCAATTCCAGTTCGGGGATCGAACCGGCATCCTTCTGATCAGAGTTCATCGTTGATCGACTTAACATCACAATTATTTTAAATCAATTTAATATAAACAAATTTTCGTCAATTTTTGTCTTATTTCATTTATTCTACGAACACGTTTTACCGTTCTTAATATGTACTTCAACTAAGTTGATATTGAATAAAGAATGTGAATGTATTCAATTGAATATATTGAAAAACCGTTTGAAAAGCGAAAGATCCGTAACAAATGTTTTATCTCAATTCCGGTTTGGGGATCCGGATCCATTGCTATCGTATAGGATAAGTTTATACAGTGGCGTAGCTAGCAGGGGTGGCACCAGGGGCGGATATTGTGGTGTCACCCCAAAAATAAAAACTGTCAATAATAATAAGAAGCCGATAAACGAAATTTATAAATTTTTTTAATTAATACAAATGAGCATTATTATTAATAAGCTACATTGGGTCATTGTTGCCCGCAAGTAATTTTTAATTAAGTTTAATTTGCTGAAACTCCTCTTACACGAAACCACTGATACGCAAATAGTCATAAATAACTTTAGTGCGACCGTAAGATTTGGAAGAAATTCTGAAAAATCCCATTCTACGATGAATTTCAAAAAATCTAGGTACACCCAGTTAGAAATTGTAATATTGGCCAATTTTAAATGCCTCCTCAACCTTGGTATCTCTATGATAAGTTCTGTTCTCTATGATAAGTTCTGATACCTTATCATAAAAACCGGTAAATTTTGATACAGATAATTTCAGCTCTTTTCTGTTCGCCAAAAGTTAAGTGTTTGTCTGTATAACCTCGAACAATGAAGCTAAATCTTGAACTGACTTCAGTCTAGTACGCAGTTCAACACTGAATCGGTCCAGACATTCCAAAATGTCCTTTTTAAGTTGAGCTCTCAGTGTCAGTCCAACATCAGGGGCAAACTCACCAGCCATTCGTTTTTTACGTTTTTACGACGAATTCGGCTTTCCATTGGAATGTCATAGTCCTCCGATTTTTTCGCAGCAATATCTATCGCCTCTTCTACAATGTGGTTTCGTTACGAATTGACTCTATTTTGTAACTAATTGATCAATATTCAAGCCTTTGCTTTGCAATCCAATCCGAGCACAGATATTATTTCCATTACATATCATTCCAAAACAAAAGATAGCAAAGAAACGTAAAATCACATGCTGCATGGATAAGGTTCTGTGCAGTGCCTCTAGTGTCTACATTTTCTTGTTGATCACTTAACTTCTCAATTACAGCCATAATCCCATCAAAATTTTCGGCCAATACTTTTACTGCAGCATAATGAGGACTCCAATGCGTCTTTTAACAGCTGCAGAGTCTTTTAACAGTTGCTTTGTTGTGTTTAACAAGCACTTCCCAGCGGCTAGTCGAAGCAGAAAAACATGTAAAAATGGCTTCCGCTGTCGAAAAACGTTACACAAGCTACATTTTGTGCAAATGAGTGTTGGCCACATTAATTAATTGAATGATCTTTGCAGCCGACAAAAATTGCTTTGTTATTTTTTGCTTTAATAATAGCTTGCACTCCTCCATGTATACTACTCATAACAGCTGCATTATCATAACCTTGGGAACGACAATTCATAACATCTATTACGTCATTTTCAAGATTTTTGCTCTAAAAAAAACATGTCCTATTTCCAATCGAAATGTCTCAACCTCACCGTGCGGGCAGATATGGCGAATCGAACTACGAGATTGATTCAACAACTGTACAATTATAAGCCGACAATCACATGAAATATTTATGTGAAAATAAAATATAGTTCAATTAATCTCAAATACTTAAATTTTAAAATGAAAAATTCATGATATAAGGCCAAAGAAATATGTTTTCATGGAAATAGTTATTAACTTTATTCAACTACTGTTATATTGGATATAACACTTTATATTTTAAATAAACCTCATTTTGTTGCCAGGACAATGTTACTGAGTACTAAGTAGTTGTCCCAATCACGGTGAAATTGTTTGTAAGTATCTTTTCTTTGCGTGAATAATAAACTGCCAACTTCGAGATGAGGTTGTCATTACTTCAATTTTTTGTTCGGTGTAAGAATTTCATCGCTTAAATCAGTGGCTTTTTTCCCATGTAAAGGAAAAAATGCAAGGTATACTTCCTTGATTTCCACTTTTCTACCATCAATTTTCAAATAACGAATCACTTCTGACATTATATCAGTATGCGAAACGTCAGGTGTGCTATCAAACATAATTCCAAAATATTTAACCGATTTAATTTCGTTGACAAGCTTAAACTTTACGTGGTTCGCTAAAACATTTATGAACTCATTTTGTACATCTGGTGACAAACATGATACTTTTGGTGATTTACCATGCTCCAAATTCAAAATGTGTTCTTTTAACACTACATCATACTTTGACAATAGATGGACTAGTTCTAAAAATTGCCTTTATTTGAAGAATTTTACCCTTCATCATATTCACAAAATGCTAGGTTTAGTTTAGATAAAAACAAAGTTATATCCAATAATCTGGATAAAAGATGTTTCCACTTCTTCATTATCTATTAATTGCAATGCTGAGTCTCCTATCGTTTTATGAAATTTAACCTCATTTCCAAAGTTTTCCACTTTTCTAAATTCTCCAGATGTTCATTTGAAGTTTCATGGTCGGTTACTTTGGGATTTAGTTTCCACCACTTCTGAAATCCAGTCGTCGATTTTGTATTATTACTATTAGTGACAGCAAATATACTACAGCAGAAACAGTGCAGGTTATTATTTAAAGGAGAATAAACCATCCATGACCGCAGAATTTTTTCACCATAAGGCATCACTTTATAATACCATTCTTTAGAAAGATGACGAACATCACCTTTTATGTCTAACCCGTGTCTAGATACAATAACAAACGACCCTTCTCTATTTTGAAAATGTTCACTTCCATTTTTTATGATTTCAATGCGAACATTATCAGAAACGAGTATATTCCAATGTGATACATCTCTTAAGTCCTACAGTGATTCACCCATGCAAATACAGTCTTCAATAGTAGAAGCATTAGCGGCATTATCCCTGTCATTTTCAGTATTTCTTTCTAATTCGTCTTCATCATAGGTTATCATTATTAATTCTGTATTGTCGCTGTTACTTTCCGGAGATGAGCCAATTTTCTCTGAAACAGTCGTTGCATCAACGTGAAAATCAGTTTCTTTTGATGAACCTTGGATATCATCGGGTTTTGTAACATATTTATAGATGGATCCATAAATGCTCTGAACTGCATCTATTTTAGCCTGTTTGGTCTTTCTCTACTGGAACCCACTTTTTCTTTAAGAAGTATGAACTCCTCGTGGCATATTTATTTTTTGGGATATTTGCTAAACGAAATCTAAAAAAATATTTTTAACTATAGTAGGTATATCAGCAAAGCATTTATTCTAAATATATTTGTAGGATACATGTATGTCTAGTTCAAAATAAGTACACTGTGCTAACGACTAAATACACCGCCAAGAAAATTAATTTATTTAAATTTCCTTGTAACCACTTATATTAAATAATATTTGATAAAATGGAAGATACAAATCATATGCCAAATATTATAAGGAACTATTTAAAAAAATATAAGTATGACATCCTAAAAGATATTTTATATAAAGAATTGAAACCAAAATTAAATATCCAATTAGAATCATGCTCAATAATTTACAAAATTAAATGTAATTATTGTAAAAAATTTTACATCGGGAAAACCGGAAAATGTTTTAAAGACTGATTTAAGGAATACCTTCCGAAGAAGAAAAATAAACAAAATTTAAAGTCTATTTTTGCAAACCATTTACATAGTTAATAACAATAGCTACACCACTTTTAAAAAAAATTTGAAGGCTTTACATTTAGGTAGCCAAGGATCTCTAAAAGAATCACTTGATGAGTTTGAAATTTACAAGGGATTTAAAACCCAACAAAATGTAATTTTAAATGATAATTCATTTAATTCAAATATATAAATATATAAAACTGAAAACAAACAGTATGAGTATGTATCTACCTATAAAAATTTGCAAAACTGCAGTAATTGCATAACTGCCATTTTATTCCACAGTAATTATTTTTGTGTCCATTGAAAAACGATCTATTCCAATTTATTCCCTGAGTTTCAAGATAAAGGAAAAAAAATTATTTTGAGATCATTTACAAACACTTGATTTGATTGTTTATTAGTTTCCATAGGTGTTTGCAATTAATTTGTTTGAAATGTAAAACATATATTAGATATAGTAAAGTTAAGCTGATTTTTTAGAAATAATTAATAGAGACATAGAATAGAGACATTGTAACTCAAGGGTGCCACCCTATCGACACAGGGTGCCACATTATCGACGTAAACCACTTTTTCTATACATTATTCAGCATATGGGTTTTCAGACCTGGTCGTTAAAGAATCATTCTTGCATACTAAATAATATACCGTAAAAAAAGTCAATATGGTATCTATAGGAATATTCAAAGCTATTGAGCAATTGTGGTGATGGATTCGATTAAAAAAAAAAGAAATATACACATATTGTTAAAATTTTATTTTACGTAATAACTCAAAAATTTTAAAAAGTAGAATAAATTCTTTTGGAACCAATAACACCTTTATAGGACACATTTAAAAGTTATCACAATTTATAAATTAAAATTATATGGATAACCTGGTTAAAATGGTTTCTAAGTGATTTATATCGTTGAAAAAATTCTGATGGTTTGTTTTTTACGGTCGGGTGTCACCCCCGAGTGTTACCGATTTCGGATATACATATTAGAGACCTCAATCGGCCAAACGCTCTTACTACCCTTAATACTAAAATAACCATTAAAGCGTTATGAAAAGGCATAATGAACCCTACATTACGTTCATAAAAATCTATATGTTTTTCGTATTCTAATTGCGTATGAATGTTCTCTAGAATAGAAATAGTCAAGTCGGAACCACATTTGGTTCGTCTTATTCAAAGTTGTTTTATTTAATAAAAGTTAAAGATCATCGTTTAATGATTGGGTAAAAACATAATTTAAGTTTAATTAATACTGTTCGCCCGCCAGTAGGATATATTAGAAATTGCAAACTTTAATATAGCAATTGTACCAAAGTTTATAAAACTAAACGTACATAATATATCGATAAATATAACCGACATCTGGTTATAACCAAGTTTGGACAGGTGGTATACTGTAGTAGTGGTATATTTATTATTATTTATCAAACATATTTATATTTATATATTGGCAGCAGCACCACATAAAATTAAACACTTATTGTTAAGAAATCTAACAGCATATAGTAATAGTGGTAAACCAAATTAAATAAAGTTTGCAAATTTCGTGAAGCAATTATTACAGCTTACTAAAGCCTACATCTCTATCAATAAGAGATGGTAGAAAAAACTTACAAAAATTACTTAGGACAGCTTTTACGGTTTAGAAATTGCATGACCTAATCAGCTGCTCAGCAAATTTGTTAACTTTTTTTCCTATTAAATTTTTTCTACATCTATTAGCTTCCTATAATATATATTTCTTTTTAACCGCCTTTGGAACGGTCAGTCTATGTGGAATAAACCAACGCATACCCTGGTACCCGCATACAGATTTGGAAAAATTAACATAAAAAATGGTTTTGTCCCATACGAACATTTCGTTTTTAAGGAAATCATTTAAAATAAAAAAACATTTTAGTGGAGATTAAATTATATAAACTAAACTGCATATAGCTCAGTCTGTTTACCAAGCTCGTCTGCCTTAACTGTATGTGAGCTAATGTTTATTGTGAATATTAAAATCTCCAAGAATTATATTTAGTTAGTTCCACACTAACTTTGTTTTGTACAGTTGTTTTCCTTTTCTCGCTCTTTTTCAGCCATTAGTTGAAGGTTCAGCTCAGGTTCAAAAGTAACTTTCAAGTTGACATTTCAAGGAACATTTCCATTGAAAAAAAAATTGTGACGTATATAACCGTTTTTGAAATAATAGAAAGCAAAGTATTATTTTTTTTAAATTTTAACTAAAAATTGACTTTGTAAAGGAATAGCCTCAAAAGTATCAAAGTAATCTTTGTCAAATGTTCACCCGTTTTAATACACAAACTTATGAATCAAATAAAAAAAACCGCGACCTCCTAACTTCTTCGCTATTGAATTTAGAGGCATTTTAATTTGATAAGGAATAAAAAAACAAAACAAACCGTTTTCCGCGAAACAAAAGAATTATTCGCAAAATGCTTGAACAAAAGTTGCTAGCGCTATTCCAAGGTATCCCCAGTTAGCCGGTGGGACAACTTTCGTGGGACACCCTGTATTTGGGATCAATGCTTGACTCAAACAACAGCATACTTACAGATATAAAAGCTGGAATCGCTGCAGATAATCAAAATTTCTACTCAATTAAACCTCTCCTTGGGTCACCGTATGTATCAACTAACACCAAGCTCAAGTTATGCAAGACATTTATTGGACCGGTTGTGGTGTATGGGTCACAAACGTGGGCCCTTACACAAAATGACGAATCGCATTTATCTGTATTTGAGCGTAAGATCCTACGCTACATTTTTGGTCCACTTACGACAGACGATGGAGAGTATAGAACCCGGTTTAACTTTGAGATCAGAGACCTTCTTAGGGGTTCTGATATAATAGGTTGTATCCGTTCTAATAGGATTGCTTGGTTTGGGCATGTTCTACGAGCTGATTCACAGTCTGGAATGATTAGAAAAATGTACGTTAGTACCCCAGGGAGTGGGCGACCGCAAGGCAGACCACAACTACAATGGGAGACTGACGTAATAAACGACCTTAAACAAATCGGCTGCCATGGTAGTTATGTCACTGTTGCGAATGACCGTGGTGAGTATTCAAAGCTGATAAGCCTGGCAACGCTCCTACATGGAGCATGAACGCCGATAAAAAAAAAATTAAAAAAAAAATACATGTATATTTTTTTTATATATGTGTATATTTTTTTTATTTAATAAAAGGTGTTGTGTAGTGGGAATTACAATATGTGTCACAACAACACATAAAAACTTTTTAAGACCAAGGTCCCACAATAATATACGTTCAAAGGTGTTGATGGACGTAAATCTTTCTTTTTTTGTATTTTTATTTTTTTTGTTAAATAATGGATAACTAAACAATAAATCCTATCACTGACAAAATATGAAATAGGCCAGTATTTTATGATAGAATAGAGAAAGTAAAAGTAAATAGCAAATTTTTTACAAAAATTTGCTGAAACATAACAAAAATGTAGTTGCCAATAATCCAACCGATGGCATATTCCTTGATCCTGTGACGCACCGTCTTTCTTGATGATTAGATCCGACACATAGTTATATAAAAGCTCGTTTCCTCGAGGAAGCAATAGCGCCTCACCGTCAAGGAATATTCCACAGCTAAGATTGAGGGTGCTACCGTTGACTGAATACAGTTCATCCGCCACCACTCCTAAGAAGTCACCATGGCTAGTGACATCTCACTGTTATTGCCAGTGGTATGTGATATCTCACGTTAACTCGTATGTCAATAGCAGGGATTGGAGTACGCGGGGTTGTCACACCCGTAGATCAAAAATGAAACAAATTTACAAAACAAAAACAGCCCTCCATGCATGCATATAAAATGTAAACAGTTGCTATATATATAAGCAATTTATTTGGTATAATAACCAATGCTGATTTTATAATCGAACTCCAAATCGGAAAAATAAATTGTACTAAATATTTGCACAACTTTGATGAATATAATTAGTACTTAGATTATTATATTAGGCAGTCTTATATACCTATATTTTTTCTAAGATGATATAATTAAAATTTTGAAGTAACAAAATTTACAAACACATTAAGAGGTTTTTATGGTTTACCATATTTTTCACTGTTTGTGTGCTTTTGTCACTTTTGAATTAAAATAGAATATTTAAAAATATACTTTTCTTTACCTTTATTTTTAAATTTATTTTTATTTTTATTAAGAATAATATTTATTCCTTATTGATTTTATTTTATTTTTATATTTTATAGAATGTCTTTTATAGAATAAACTAATGTCTTATATTTTTAATAAAATGTGTTGTGTAGTAGGAATTACAATATGTGTCACAATAACACATAAAAACCTATTAAGACCAAGGTCCCACAACAACATACGTTCAAAGGTGAATCTTTCTTTTTTTGTTTTTTTTTTTATAGTTTTTGTTAAAGAATGGATAACTAAACAAAAAAATCCTATCACTGACAAAATATGACATAGGCAATTTTTACAAAAATTTGCTGAAACAAAACAAAAATGTAGTTGCCAATAATCCAGCCGGTTGCATATTCCTTGATCCTGTGACGCACAGTCTGTCTAATGATTGAAGTCCACACATAGTTATATGAAGGCTCGGTTCTTCAAGAAAGCAATAGCGTCTCATCATCAACAGGGATTATTTCACAGCTAAGATTGAGGGTGCTACTGTTGACTGAATACAGTTCATCCGCCACCACCCCTAAAATGTCACCTTGGCTAGTGATATCTCACTGCTATTGCCAGTGGTATGTGATATCTCACGTTAACTTGTATGTCAATAGCAAGGACTGGAGTACGTGGGGTTGTTCCACCCGTCGTAGATCAAAAACAAATAACAAATTCAAAAATATAAAAACTTATCCCTCCATGCGAGAAATATACTATTTCAATTGCTGTTTTTTATTATTATGTCATATTTTATGTTGGTTTTAGTGTTGATTTTATCGTTTAAAATGTTGTTATTATTTTTATGTTTATATATTTCGATCTCTTCTAATCTATCCAGATGCAGTCTTTTCTTTTTTATCTAATATGGTTAAATTTGTGTTGAAGTTATTTGTATTTTGAAATGTTGGGTAAAGTTTGATTTTGGATCGCTTTTATTAATTTCGCTGGTTTGTTCCATAAATCTTTTTGTGAAGGACCGCCACGTTTGACCTATTAACTTGATAACTTAAATCGTCAATCTGTTTGAGCAATTAGTCAACCTGTCGGGATTACTCACTGCCATAGTAACAAAATGCAAAGGGATTTCTTTGTGCATACATCGTACAAATGGAATGCTTTGCCTGAATCAATAGTCTTGAGTGCCTTCAATCCAAAGATTTAAAAAAAATCGTCCACCAACACCTCAAGATGCATGTTGTTGTGGGACCTATAAGGTCTTAAAAGGTATCTATGTGTTGTTGTGACACATTTTGTAATTCCTAATACACAACACAAAAAAAATATAAAACTTACTGCACTCATCACAGGCATATAAACACCCGTGTCTAGGGTTTGGGTTATTTTAGGTAATTTTCTATTTGATTTTTGTTTTTGTAAGCTGCAATATATCCATATTTTTTTTTTTTTGCATTATTATGTTTTTGCCTGTTTTCTTCATTTTTTCAATGTTGTTTTGGGTTTCGCAAATATTTCTTGTTTTATGTTTTGTGTTTAATGCGTCAACTATTTCTTTTTTATACTCGTTTTGCTATAGCTATGTATTTTATGTTGTTTAATTCTTCTTGATAATTTTCTGCATTCCTTGGTAAATTGTTCAATCTAGGGATCATGTGGTTGCATGCTGCTAATTTATGTTGGTATTAAGGATTTCAATAAAAAAACATTTGAATCGTGTTTAGAATTGAACTTCGGGAATTATCGAGAATTTTCGAAAAGTTCTCGAGAATTTCTATTCCGAATTTCGAGAGTTCAAATATTTACATTTCGAAAAATCACGAATCTCGAGAATTTACCAAGACTTCTCGATAATTCACATGTTTTTTTAAATTTTTCATCAAATATTAATTGTAAAACTGATTTTCTTAAAATTAAATTATAAATATTTGAAATAAACAAGTATAAATTGCATCTGAACAAAATATGAGTTGAGTGTAGTGATAGTGTGTGCGAGTGTGCAACCGTTTAATTTAAGTTCTATAATTTCCACAACAGGCAATTTTCAACAAAACACCTAAAAGACTTAATCGTTAAAAAACCAATACAAAACATAAAAAGGCACTTTTGGATTACTGCATTATTGAAAATTAAATTTTTAAATAACAAAAACAAAAAATTTCATGTAAAATAGGCAAATAATTTTATGCATCAGCAAACACGCTGGAAAAAAAGGCACTCGACATGCTTAATTTAAATTTTATATCACTAATGACGCAGACAAAAAAGCATTGCGAGGTTATCATTAGAGCTTAAAAACTTATACAATGTTGCTGTCGAAGCTCTAAGTTGCCAAAATGAGAACTTCAGCAGATACCATTCCAAAAATTTTATTCAAACAATTAGAGAATCGGCACACCCAATTGGAAAATAGCGTAGGGTAAATACTAGCACGTTTCAATATATTCATAGATGGTTTGAGACTTATCTAATGTTCGGCAATATTATTTTGATGCTCTTTTTAGTTTCAACGATGCCCCACAAGGTTGTACAACTAGTCCAGGGTTTGCACAACTGGTTGTACACTGGCGATCAGTAATGCAACAATGACCGAGATTACTGTCAACTATGACTGGACCATTAAAAAAAATATATAAAATATTAGCATATGTTAATATAGTTAATTTAAATAAATTAAATACAAAATAATTAAAATGAAATAAAAAAGTTAAATGAAAAAAATTTTTAAACTTATACCAACTTTATCAATATTATCATATAGTCTTTCAACCGAGGAGCGATAACTAAACTATAGCCTATAGGTGAAATTTTTCAAACTATTTATTTCTAAAATAGATATTACTCTAGTGGATTTTAACCAAATGACATAGAGCAGCCAATTCATGGTTCCAGTACTGGGACAATAACAATAGCCAAGCATTGTTTACCATTCATTGGCTGTTTTTTTCCTGTAAACCTTAGATCGGCCAAAGAATGGTTCTAGTGTTGGCCCAATAACAAAAGCCAAAATACTGTTTACCAAAATTGGGCCAGCATTAACCGTATTTCAGGGTCCGGCAAACCCTGCTTGGGATGAGATGTTAAAACGTTTCTGTTGATTAATTTTTTTAATACCTGAGATCACCGATTTGGCATTTGAACACAGTCAAAAGCGTGATCAATTCCAATGTATGCACCTCTAAAGATTCGCACATCCAAAACACTGAAGAAGAAACATGCGGATATCAGCACGTGATCAAATTGATTTCGAGTGTTTCCATTCAGTGAGACTCTAGTGACTAATCTGCTTATAAAACGATCGATGCGGAAAGTATTAGCGATTCTCAAATTATTTGATAATGCAAACCCAGGGAATTGGTCGCCAACTAATGCAGACTGTGTGGACCCACCCATTATAAGAGAAATCAATACCAAGTGGTCCATAGAGTAACCAAGAACAATGGTTCTGTGTCAGTTGTTGTTGTTGATTTCATTACTATTACCAAGAAGATATATTGAGCACTTGCTTATAAGCACTTGTTCTGACAGTGGACTGATAAATGAACGAAGGAACAAACAAATAATTCGCGCATTTCAAAACATTTTCGCAAATTATTAAAGACTCATTTAACTTTCTTAAAACCTTATCATGATTATAACTCAATAATATATTTATTTATATATGTAACTGATAAAAATGCTTATCATAAAGGAAACAAAAAATACAAAACAAGAGTTTTATTGATTAATATGGTAAAGTAAATTTATTGATACAAAATATCGCAAAGAAGCTTTTAATGAATTCAAAAAGTATAGTTTAATTTGATATTAATAAAGGTGATTTTCTTTTGACGTGATAATGGAATGTGATAAGATAAATGTAATGAATATTACAAAGAATTGCTTATGATAAACCTATATCCTTCGATACATTTAGTTTAAACTTAATCAAAACCAGTTTGACAATTTTGTAATATATTCACCAACCATATAACTGCTTCTGTATCGTTAAATACTGAAACCAGTGTGGACGGATGGTATCCAACTATGGGGCTGTACTAAGAAAACGAACGCGAAAATTATCCAGTCGTTCCAAAACAAACTCCTGCGTTGCATTGTTAATGCCCCGTGGTACATCAGAAACGAAAACCTTCATAGGAACCTAAAGATAGAGTTCGTGAAGGATGAGATGAAATGAAATGAAATATGCAATTAAACACACCACGCGTATTCGCGTACATGAAAATATTGCAATACGCCAGGTAATGGATGTGCCCGTTGCTGACAGAAGCTTAAAAGAACGAAGCCACTAGATTTGATCTTATAATCAAAAGCATACTTAATAAAATAATGTAAATAGGACAAACCAATGGATTACACTTACACCCCCAAAAATGTGTTATAAATATGATATGTAAATTACTAGTTAAGCGTACCTCAGTTGTTCTATTATATAAATAAAAAAAAATTATGTATAGCATCTGTAGGCGAAACAAAACGCCTATCTTTTGGAACAAATTATCTCAGAAAACTGAAACATTGTTCAACTTCAATCTTTGTTACGCAGTTATCCAAACTAGGTTTGCCAGACTCTGAAATACGAACAAGCACTGGCCCATTAACGGTTAACAGTACTCGGCTATTGTTATTTGGCCAGCACTAGAACCATTCATCGGTCGATCTGTGGTTTACAAAAAAGAGCCAGTTTATGGTATAGCTCTAACTTTTCAAACACTGGCCCATAAATGTTGATAGTACTTGACTATTGTTATTGTGCCATAACTGGAACCATAAATCAGCTGATCTACGATTTATACAAAAGAGCCAGTATACTTTACTTTGAATGGTCAGGCAATACCCCGTTAATGGTTTACATTAATTGACTATTGTTTTTGGGTCAGTCCTGCAACCATCTATGTTATTGGGTTAAAATTCACTAGAGTAACATCTATTTATAGAAATACATATATAATTTGAACAATTTCATCCATTGTTTATTTATCCTTACTCGGCTGAAAGATTATGTAACGACGCGACTCATTCGACTTTTAGTCTCAAAATAAGAATATTCATATTTAAAGAAATCTGCTAATGATTTGCTAATTCGGTTCCGACTTTTAAATTAAAAGAAACATAAAACTACAAGTGCTACAAGTTAGTCAATAATTTCTTTGGAATTTTTGTATTATTCAATAATATTTTAACATTTTCTTAGTTAATGATCTCTAAGAGACACTCGACAAGTCTAACTGACGTTCGATCATACAGAGGTGCTGATATGGACACCGATCATATGCTTGTCATCTTTAATTACAATTGCAAGTTATCCTCTACTTTTAATAGACAAGCAAAAAAGACCGTGCGCTGGAATGTCGATGCATTTAAACATCCAGAAACGCTACATAGATATCAGAAAATAGTGACGCAAAACATAGAAAAGTATGACATCTCTTCTTATGTGACATTAAACGTACAAGAAGAATGACAAACGCTTCAATCAACCATTATAACCGCAGAACAAAATACAATCGAAAAACGATCAACAGTGCCGTATCGAAAACATCAACTAAGCTGCGGCTAACGGAAATTCGAACGAGATTTACTGTTTTAATTGAAGAAACGATTTTGTTTTATATAATACACAATTCTTTGTCAGAGAATAAAGTAGTGTAATAAATTCGTGTGTAATGAATTTTATTCTCTCTTGAGAATAAACTATTTCATTACATACTGATCGATTAAAATACTATTAACTCATTATTTTCCTTGGTTTATAAGAGATTTTCCAGTTAGGATTTCCGTTTATTTTTATAAAAAATTCGAAATCCCTAACAACTATGATAATATTGATTATCATCAATATTGATTATCATGAACGTTGGTGTATAAGTTTTAAAAATTTTTTCTTTTCTATTTTATTTTAATTATTTTGTGTATAATTTATTTAAATTTATATATGAAAATATTATTTTATACTTTTTTTAATGGCCGAGTACTGGCAGTCATGGTTGCCACTACTCTGCTATTGTTGCATTACTGGTCGTCAGCAATGGATCATTATTGAACCAGTTGTACTATCTTGTATGGAAAGTTTTGAATTTTTTTTCCTCATTTTTATTTTATTTTAATTATTTTGTATTTAATTTATTTAAATTTACAAATTATTATATATTTTTTTAATGGCGCAGTGGTGGCATGGTGTCCAGTACTCGGCCATTGCTGAGTTACTAAGCTAGCTGTACAAGGTCCGTTACTAGGCTAGCTGTACAACCTTGTATAGGCCATTGCTGTTTTTTTCTCTGGTCCAAGAATTGCACCCGTTTGCTGTCCGAAGTTATTATCTAGTAAAACTATATTAATGGCCTAGTCATGGTTGCCAGTACTCGTTCATTGTTGCATTATTGTTCGCCATTAATGAACCATTATTGGACCAGTTGTAGAACCTTGTAAGGGTAATATAGATTTGCAAAAGATAGAACGAGAGGTACATACAGAATACTAAAAAGATAATAATTATTTACACTGAAAAAACATGTTCCATTTATAATCGAAATGCAGTTGCCTCAACCTCACCGTGGGGCCGAATATGGCGAATTGAATTTCGAAATCGATTCAACTGCTGCATAACTACAGAACCGTGAAGTTGAGATAAACTCACGTAATGTTTATTTAAAAATAAAGTATAGTTCAATTAATTTCAAATATTTTAATTTTGAAATGAAAAAATATGGAGGGGCTGAAATCTCACAGCTCTGAGATATCAAGACTTCGGTCTGGGTTAAGGATTTTGATATAGTTTTCGGCAAAAAACTTTTATGCGGACATGGTTTTTAGTAACACTCAGCAAACTACTCAAAAACCTCTCCATTTAGTGTTTCGAGAAAATATTACAAAATCACAAATTCATATTTCTTTCAAAATTCCAAAAATATTGTAAAAAATAAATAAAATCAAACTTTTTCCAAAATCCTAAAAATATTCCAAAAATTATTACAAAATCAAATATTAGTATTAAACTTTTTTCAAAAATTCTGAAAATATTGCAAAAATTATACAAAATCAAAAATTGAAACTTTTTTCAAAATTCCAAATATTCCAAAAATTAGAATAAAATCAAATATTTAAACTTTTTCTAAATTCTAATAATATTCCAAAAATTCTTAAAAATTCAAAAATTGAAACTTTTTTCAAAATTCTAAATATATATATAAAAATTTTTTTTTTTAAATTCTAAAAACAGTCCAAAAATTGGAATAAAATCAAATATTTAAACTTTTTCTTAATTCTAATAATATTCCAAAATTTCTTAAAAATTCAAAAATTCAAACTTTTTCCAAAACTAAAAATATTGCAAAAATTATAACAATATCAAAAATTGAAACTTTTTCCGAAATTACAAAAATTATGATAAAATCAAAAATTTAAAATTTTTTAAAATTCTAAAAATAATCCAAAAATTCTTACAAAATCAAAAATTGAAACTTTTTCAAAATTCCAAAAATATTCAAAAACTATAACAAATTCAAAAATGTCCATGTCCAATTTCATTTTCATTTTCAACAAACTATTCAAAAACCTTCAATTTAACGATTCGAGAAAGTATTACAAAATCACAAATTCATATTTCTTTCAAAATTCCAACATTCTAAAAATATTCCAATCAAAATTTTTTCAACATTCTAAAAATATTCCAAAAATTCTTACAAAATCAAAAATTAAAACTTTTTCCAAAATTCTAAAAATATTGCAAAAATTATTACAAAATCAAAAATACATACTTTTTTCAAAATTCCAAAAATATTTCAAAAACTATAACAAATTCAAAAATTTCCATGTCCAATTTCATTTTCAATTACATTTACGTCATTAAAACAGCTACATTTTTTTCCCAAAAAATTGGCTAAAAAAATCAATGAAATCATTTTTTGACACGCTTGACGTTATTTTTTTGACAAACTTATAATGCCATAATTCTCTATAATAATAATATATTTTCACGTCATACAAATTATTTATTTTATTTTTTTCCAAAAAATTGGGTAAAAAAATAAATAAAAATTTTTCTTTTGACACACTTGCAACAATTTTTTGACAAACTTATGATGCCATAGTTCTCAATAATAATAATAAAATTTCATTTCAAACAAAATTTTAATTTAATTTTTTTTTCCGAAAAATTGGGTAAAAAAATAAATAAAAATCTTTCGTTTGACATACTTGACACCATTTTTTTGATTAGGGGGCGGTCCGCCCCGGGTGTCAGCCGTTTTGGGGTGATACCCGACTGTAAAAAAACTTAAACAAACCATCACAATGGTTTTCAACGTTTCAATCGTTTTCAACGATAAATCACTTAGAAACCATTTTAGCCAGGTTATCCATTTAATTTTGATTTATAAATTGTGATAACTTATAATGTGTCCTATTGGTTCAAAAAGGATCTATTCTATTTTTTAAAATTTTTGAGTTATTACGTAAAATAAAATTTCAACAATATGGGTGTATTTCTTTTTTTTTAATCGACGTTAAAAGCAACGTTTTAAATACAAATACGGCACAATCTATTGACTAACCCAAATTTATGAGGCGTATATCACACTATCAAATATATTGGTCAATAAAAAAAATATGACATGAAATTGGAGAGGGTAAAGGTTGTAAAATAAAATTCGCTACCGTCTTACCGCGAACATAAGAGCTGGTTCTTTTAAACGAATAAAAGAATAGCCGGTTCACCTATTCAATTAGAAGGACCAGTTCTTTTATTTAAAATGTTTATGCAAACTTTATCACTGCCATCTCTAGCTAGTAAAACTATATTACATATATTTCTTTTTATACAAATTTAGTAATTATTAATTTTGAAATACCATTTTATTTTAATATGTTTAAATTGTATAATATAAGCTATGGCCATTATGTTCTTGTATTATTCATTAACGTTAAAACTGCTTAAATTATGTTTAAAATTTAAGGACTGATCCTTCTATTTGAAAGATCTTTTATTCGAAAAAAAACAATAGAACTTTCAAAAAGGAATTTTTTTTCCAAAATCGAATATAAGAACCGGTTCTTATATTCGCGGTAAGACTGTAGTTTTTCATCCAGTTTTGATGACAAGTTTTTTTACCTCTAATCGTTATATTTTAATTAGCAATACAAATAAGAGTATTTTTCAATTTGATATTGATTTTTGTAAATTAATATTGAAGATCAATGAATAATTTAAAAAAATAATTAATAAATTTAAATTATTGTTTTCTTTAATTTGTACTCTTATTTTTATTCAAACTTTATAAAAACCAATACAATAATTTTTTACAGGTTTCGATACTTTCTAACACTTCTATAATTAATATATAACCTCCACAAAATTATTAATAATCCTTGGTAACGTATTTGACTTAGCATAATATGCTTTTCGTTTATTATCAAATAAAACAAAACTTTCTTTACTAAAACATATTTGATAGTCTAATAATGGCCTTACACGAAGTTGAAGTTTACTATCAATTGAAAAAATTGATTTACTCTGCCATCTGAAAGTTGGCAGTGAACGGATAATGGATAACGGATTTACTCTGCCATCTGAAAGTTGGCTATGAACCATCCATATATAACATTTAATTCGTAATTAAAAAATATTCAGGCATTTAATCAAGATAATAACTATCCTATCTCTCAAGCTGGACCATCATACACACATTGTACAAAATTCCATTAAGATTGGTTACGTTGTTGCGGAGTTCATCGCGGACAAACATCGTGACACGTGATTTTTATATATATAAAGAAGATATACTGTACGGGTGCAGACGTTGAAGGAATTCTGCGACAAAAGTAAATTAAACAAACTACTTGGATACACTGACACTCGCTGTCTGATTAATGCCAGCACAAAAAAAGAATTGAAGAATTTGAAGATGTATACGAACCACTGAAGGTATATATCCTAACGCTCGAGAAATATCCAATTAACATAAAAGAAATTTCGAAAGACCCCATTTCGGAAATATGTGTAAATTTATGCACAATCTATGGCTAGCACATTCCACCATAGAATCAAACTAATTGAGGGCGAAACATCTTTGGCTATGGAAATAGTTCAAACCCTAAGAAGTAACACGATAAGTCAATTTTTACTGACATGCGATAAGTAGATATGTTTTAGTCACTTAAAAAGTCATACATAATATTCTATGAAAATGTTAAAAAGATAGTTGTGTATTCCCTTTGTTTACCAGGAACTGATGCGTCTACAAAGCAAGTATTCTCCATTGTTATAGCATTAATAATATAATGCCTTGACAGCTCGTTTTTTTCTCACTCTTTCATTTATGTGAAGTCATTGGGTGATATTTTACAAGTAGAACTAACAACAACAAAATATAAAATTAGTTATATTTTGGCACTTAGTGACGTCACGCAAAGAAAGAGAAAATAAAGAAAAAAAGGTGCGAGCATATCTTATTATTCTTTGTATCATGGATGAATTTATGAAGGACATTGCAGAAAAGAATGACTTTTTGGAGAGAATTCATAGCTCAGAAAAATACCTATTAAATATTACTTATGAAATATAATTAATATTTAATATTGAATTAAACTATTGTGATTTGTGATGTCATATTTTTTATTTAATTTTATGAGCATTATTTAATTGTTTATTATTTCTGTACTGTATATTATTTTATTTATATTTTTGTTTTTATTTTTATAGAAAAATGAAATATTCTTTAAAAGATTTTACTAGTTTATAATATTTAAATGCTTTTTATTTATAAAAATATATTTGTATTCATCGTTTTTTAAATGAAGTATTTAATAACTATATAATCATTATGATTTTATTTTTTGTACTTAATAAATGTAGACATTTATGCTTTGAACTAGCATTTATATTTTATTATTGTTAATGAATAATGTCTTGTCCTCCTCATAAAAAAACTACATCATTTCAGAAATTTCTAATTAGTTAGTATTTTGATGAATTTTGCATGTTTTCCATTTGGCTCTTGTCAAAAATTCTAAAATACATTTTTAGGATACTGAAATAAAGTCCTTTTATATGATACCCTACTTGACTCGGTCACAAAAAATTATTTTCTTAAAGGTCTCAAATCGCACCCTGTAAAACAAACGAAAACAACTTCATTTTTGTGTTTTGTATCTGCTATCTTAAGTAGACAGATTAATTTTATACAAATCTCAAATTTCATGTCCATAGGATTTATAGTTTACGAGATAATAGATATAATGGGAAAAACACGTTTTACTCTTACCAACAGAGTTCCTTATAAAAAAAGAAACTCTATAGGGATCTGTTTTGTGTTCAAATTTCTGTTTAATTACATGTTTATTTGCTGAAAAATTAACGGTGTAAATATACTTTATTGATTTTCTGCATATGCAGAATATGTATTATATGTATAATCATTGACAACTATTGTATATAAGAAGTGAATGGTGTTATATTTAAATATAAAAAGATCAGTTAAGACGTTGCAATTTTTTTTAGTAAAGTTCAGTTCAAACTTTCGTTTTTTCACATAAAACTGGTTGACTGTAAGTTGTACGTTGTTTTAAGGTAGAACTTAAGGAAATAATAATTGTGACTTTCACACGTCTTAGAATTATGGTGGAATAAATTATTGTGGCAATCACTTACAATCAATTAATATAATTAGTAACAAAGCAATATAAACTTTTAACCGGTTTCGCAAGTTAATGTTGAAATCTAGAATCCGACTAACTTATTTAAGTTTCATTTTTCGCTTTTTCTTATTTAATAATAAGAAGAAATTCTTGTACTCGTTTTAAAGAAGCAAAATAGACACAAATTAAACAGATGGTATAAGTTAATAAAAATATTGAATCTTTGGTATTTTTACTTTAAAGAAAATACTACTAAAGAATATTATTTTTAGTAACAATAAATAAAATTACAATTTCTCCAAATCAAATTAAATAAATGGTTTTAAGTTTGTTTTCTTTGTAACACAAAAAAGATACACAAAAATGTAAAATCATTTTTTAATAAAAAAAAAATATTGGTTGAATAATTAAGTAGCAAAATTAAAATCATGAAATGATGAGTGGTTTTATGGAACATATAACCGTTAGTTGATAAACGATTATAATTTTATTTGGTATCAGAACAGTTTGAATATGGTTTCAGGTTAAGGCAGTTTGAATTTGGATGTGAGACGTCGATGCAATTCAATGTACGCAAAGCTACAAAAATTTGTTACGCTTACGTAAAAACCAATAGGGCTTTGAGACATTTGAACACATCTGCTTACTGGAATAAATTTCAAATTAATTGAGGATTTATGTGATGCTTTGAAAAGAATTGTTATTATTTAAAAAAAACCACTGAAAGAACTATAATTTTGCAGAAACTGTATGATGCAATTCTAATGATTTGCCCACCATCATCCGAACCTAAGCGGGTATTTTCCGTTGTATTCAATTTTAGTTGAAAAGTTAGAGCTCGGTTAAATAGTTTGGTATTTTTGAAATTCCACCGAATTAATAATAATAACTCGTAAATACGTTTTAAATTTTTCAAAGGTTCTCAAGTTTACAATATATTTAATTTAATACTGTTTTTCCTTATGAGTTATGGCACCATGGCAATGAAGTAAAACTGAACTTAGATCTTTATTAATTTTAAACATGAAAGTTTTAATTTGAAATATTTATAGAATATTTTTTCTTTTTTAATTTTAATAATTTATTTTAAAATAAACTGAATTTGAACTCAAAAATAAAAACAGAAAACCGCGATTTTTTTAAGTTTTTTAGAAGATTTAATCATCAGAGCTAAAATCACTATCATTTTCTTCCGATAAGTCAATTGGAGGACAATTCTGACAGTAGTTACCGCAACATGTCCCACATATTGAGTAACAAAATAAACCGAGTCTTCGGCAACCACAAGAGGCACCGCATCCTTTTTTACCGTTACAAAATATTATTTTAAGTAACTCTTCTGGTGCAAATCACGTACTTCCTGCTTTGATTTCGAAAATATGCTGACTATACAGTCACACACTATTTCAAATAGGTTTGTTGTGTATACACGCACAGAAACACTGACACACACTCACACAAATGATGTCGAAAAAAACAGTGTTTTTGCACACAAAAAAATGCAAATGGTTTTTGTAACATATCACTCTCAATTTTAAAGTTACAACGTCCATTAAAAAACCAATATATAGGTACTTTAAAAAGTCATAATATGGTATTAATTCCAACTAGCTCAAAACTTTCATCTGTAACTGGATACGGGTTGAGAGGCTCGGGTTGGGTGGTCGAAGCACTATAATGCATACTTGAAACAGTTACATCTTCGGTATTTTTTATCCCATAGAAAACAAAATACAACCAAACATTTTCGTGCTAAATACTTGTTTTTTTTTTTTTTTTTTTTAAATAAAATGTGTTGTGTAATAGGGTTTAGAATATGTGTCACAACAACACATAAATACCTTTTAAGACCTAGGTCTAGACCTGGATCCCACAACAACTGGCGTTCTAAGGTAACGCTTTTTTTTAAACATCTGCGGGTTGAAGCCATCTGAGACTAAGGGTTCCGGCAAACTATTCCATATTTGTATGCAGTTCGGACAAAGAAGTCTCTCTGCGATCTGCCAGTATGACAGCGCGGGATCTTTACCGTTTCATCGGTTACGGCAGCCGATTGCAGTGTGGAACGGGGGTAAGAATAAGTTTGAGGCATGATGCCGCTGATTTCATCTGAGCACTGCTGATGACGATATTTGTAAAAAACAACGAGGTCAGCAACAGTGCGACGATGTTGTAGGGAATCAAGTTTTGATGTCAAAGTTCGATCACCCACAATTCGTATAGCCCGCTTTTGAACAGAGTCCAAGAGGGCCAAGATGGAAACAGAGGCAGCACCCCAAACTTGACAGCAGTACTCTATACAGGGACGAAGATAGGACTTATAAACGTATCTTATTTAGTTTTAGAGTTATTTTGAAGAGAAGGTACGCTTTCAAGAAATTTGAAATATACATTTTTCATTATCATCATACTTTTTTCAAACACTACCTATTCTAATGCAGCTTAGCTTCTGGATCTCATGACTAATACTAAAATACAGCTATATTGAAAAGGATAACGAAGAATATGGATTTTGTTGGGAATAGCAGAGATTTTACCGCTGGTTTTTTTTTTTTTAAATTCGAGTTGCTCACCGTTTTTGTATCGTAACTCGCTTAGTTTTAAGGGACACGAATTAAACTAGTACTTATTTTAGTACAGGATACTAGTACAGGATCCCATGCAGCATTTTTATCTCTTTCCATTTATAGAAAAAAAGTATATTATTATTCTTCTATTGCCAGAAAGGAGTAACTGCCAAACAATATATATTTCATTTTAATTTCATTCTAAATTAAAACAAAACCAGAGACAGTAAACCAGCAAACAATATCCATTTCACTTTAAATTTAGTTTAAATCAAAGAATTAAGAGACTAAGGAAATGAAACTACTGTATATATATACACAAAAATATTTGAAGCCGTTTTTCTCTCTTCTACTCTCTTTTTTATCTTCAATTCTTTGGGTCTAAGTTGTCAAAAACATAATTTGTAAACATTGCTTAGCTTGGTTATAATTTGGTTTTAATAAAATTGTTTTTAATATTTATCGTGGTGATATTTTGACGAATTTATAAAAAATATAAGAAATACTAGTGATTTTATTATAATTTAAAAATAATTTTACAGAAAAATTAAATATATTAAGTGAAAATTTTGAATAAAACATTAAATATGAAGTGTGTGATAATGACGTGTAAAAATTACCAAAAACATATACAGGATAGGATTTCTTATCATAAGTAATAATATTAATATTATAATTTACTTTTCGATTAATAAGTGTTAAGTTTTTTAAACATTTTCGAGAAAAAAATGTAATCTAAAATCAATGCAAACAATAATAGAATGCTTCGGGTCTGCGTTGTCAAAATTTTTTTTATGTTGTTTTTCTATTTGTTGTTTTTCTTTTCTATGTAATGACGTCTCTTTTTTTTATATTAATTTTGGGGGCAAAATACGCTTAAATTTGGAATTCAATGCAATAATAGAAATATTTACGGCGCCTCTACTAAAACGCAAGTGTGCTAGTAACAATTTATTGGTGTGCAAAAATTGCTTCAACTTTTAAAATCAATTTCACTTCCTCTATTCTCTTAATTCTTTGGTTTAAATGAAAACAAAACCAAAGCGTACATGATAAAATTTTAGTTAGGATCAAATTTTCAGTTTTAAAATATTATTTAAATCGTTTTATTTAAATCGAAATATTTTTGAGAAAAATAAAATAAAAGTCGGCAAATATGTAAATCGGCAAATACATATGTAAAATACAAAACATTTACATAATTATGTTATTTCGTAGGCATGTTTGGTCAATATACGGAAAACCTTATAATGATATTTAAATTTCTAGGCTACTGTGTCTTTTTAATCTTTTTAAATACTATCACGTTAAATTCGCACACTACTTTATGTTTAAAAAAAACTTCAACTTAAAACAATATTACTTATCCTGTGTATTTTATAATCTAAGGTTGGAATACTACTAGCTGCAATACTAATTGATATAATTAGAATATTGATATAATATTGATTAAATTACGCGAAATCTATAACATTGGTTAGTCATTAATTAAAAATTTTTATGGATATTAGTTCACTATATATTCAGAACATTTTGTTTCCAGAGCTGTGGTGAAGTTAGCCTATGCATCAGCGTCGCAATATTTTTTGTTTGAAATGTACTTGTGAGGCTTTATAAAACTATAACACTGACAAAATGTTGCTAGCTGAGCAAAATAGTTTCAGTCTAATTTTTTTTATAAAGTCTTATTCAGTCTCTTTCAACTAACAAACTTACAATGAAATTTGAAAACTATCTTTTAGTGATATGCACAAAGTACAAAAAATTTCCAACTAATAAATAATATATACAAATGCTGTTTCACCGTCTGCGCTTAATATTGGTGGTGTTTAACCACAAATAAAATGCTAAGCTTTAGATCAAAATTTGTTTTATTTAAATATTTCGTTCTTTTTGGGACCCTCTTCAGTAAAGTTTATATTAAAACTTATTACGAACTATATTCTGAACTTAATACTCGAGGAGTACTAATAAGTTTACTGATATAAACTTTACTGAAGAGGGTCCCAAAAAGGACCGAAATATTTAAATAAAATAAATTTTGATCTAAAGTTTGGCATTTTATTTGTGGTTAGACACCACCAATATTAAGCACAGACGGTGAAACAGTTTATCGAATAGATCAGCTTCAATGTACATACCCTGCTTAAACTATCCTATTGAAAAACAAAGTTTAATGGGGAAATTGCATAGGAAATTTCCTATAAAATCCTATTAAACAATAGTTTTTCCTTTTGAAACCGATTGAATCCTATTCAATTGTCCTATAAACTGAAAAAAACATGTCTTATTTCCAATCGAAATGCAGTTGTCTCAACCTCACCGTGCGGGCAGATATGGCGAATCAAACTACGAGATTAATTCAAAAACTGTACAATTATAACCCGATGTAGTTGAGGCAATAACATGAAATATTTATGTGAAAATAAAATACAATTCTATTAATCTCAAATACAAGTTTAACACAAGTTTGCCATTTTTCAAGATTGTCAACACCTAACCCTTTTCCATTGAAGTTTGATTCCAATGATCTGATGGAGAAAGAGTCCGTGAAACTTCTAGGAGTTGAGATTGAAAATAATATGAAATGGAATTTCCATATTTTTAGCCTAGCGAAGAGCGCTGTTCAAAAATTGGGGTTTTTAGGACGATGTCGTAAGTTTTTCAATAGTGAACAGCTTCTTTTAATTTACAAATCTTTTATACGTCCCTGCATGGAATATTGTTCTCATATATGGGGTGGAGCATACTTATGTAGTTTGAAGTATCTTGATTCTGTACAACGGAGAGCAGTTAAATTAATTGGTAACTCAAATCTTACTAATGACCTTGATTCCTTGCAGCATAGAAGAAATGTTGCTGATTTGACGATTTTCTACAATGAACTTTAATCCTGATAACTTTAATCCGCAAAAGTTCAAAGTCGTCGTTCATAAATTTCTCAAAGAAACTTAATTCTCAATCGATTCTAATCCCTAGTTGGCATGGTATCTTCGGATATTCAGAGACGTCAATATATAATTAATTATATTAACACTAAACATGCCTAACTTTCAGTAAAAAAAAAAAAAAAACTTAAATTTTAAAATTAAAAATTCATGATATAAGGAAAACAAATTTTTTTTTCAGGGAAATAGTTATTAACTTTATTCAACTACTGTTATATTGGATATAACACTTTATATTTTAAACTAGCAGGACCCGGCGTGCTTTGCTACGCTTATATATAAAGTTTGTGCGTAGACATTTTGTTGACGTAGTAGCAATGATTTCAAAAAAGTGGTAATGAGAAATGATAGCATAATTTTTAATTGTACTTTTTAAAAATATGAATGAAAAATAATCAGCACTCTAGCTATGTTCGGATATATGAAAAATTGGTGATCAAATAAGTTTTCAAGTAAGCAATAAAAAAATGTATATGACTTGTTGAATTAGTAGAGGTGTGTCATCTCTATATAGAACATTATACAGAACAAAAATAGAATTACAAATGTTTACAGTGCTCATGCATTGTATTTGTTCCCGACACGAAACACACAAAAATCTCTCAAATCACTCACAAAATTTCTCAAAATTTTATTTTTTACACCAAATAGTGTAAAAGTTTTGTTTATTTAACATTATGCTCGTCGCATATTGCCACTATGTCATAAGAAAGAAAATTCGAAAAAACTCGTTATGATAACATTCAATTTCTATTGTGTCATTTTTATTTTTATTACCTTATTTTAATATGGAAAGAATTTCAAAATGTCGTTTTAATTCTATTTATTTATCCGAGTACACTTTATTTTTTGTTTTTCCGTTTAACGGAATGGTTTTCCTAACGCGTTAGCCACATACAGTTGTCCTTGTGAGAAGCACGGATTCTCCAAATCTAGTCCACATACTTGCAGTAACTGTCATTGTGGTATGTTGATGGTCATTGTAAAAGCGAGTTGCACTGGAAACGAAACGTTGGAGTTCAAATGCCTTATCTGTTAGAATACGTGGCAACACTATATCTTCCGGCTCGAATTTTCCATTTAAAACTGTGGCTTCAATGACATTGTTCATCATCTTTTTCACTGAACATTTCAAAAAAATTTGTGCAACTTCAAAGTATTTGACATATTTAGAATTACAATGTATGTCACAAAACACATAAAAACCTTTTAAGACCTAGGTTCCACACCATCATGTTTTTTAAGACGTTGAAGGACGCAAATTTCTTTTTTTTTTTTTGGTTTTTTATGTTCTTTTTAAACAATGGAAAACCAAATAATAAATCCTTTCACATTATAATGTACCACATAGGGCAATATTTCATAATAGGATGGAGGAAATAAAAATAAAATACTTTTTTTTCAAATTTGCAGGAACAAAGCTAAAATTGGGTTACTAAATTTCTAAGTTTACGCATTGTTTTCCTCAATCCTCTCTCTCTCTCTGGCGTTTACATCCCATGAAGGGATTTTGCCGTCTGTGCAATAAGCTTCCAATCATCTCGTTCCATGACCAGTTGACCCCTGTTTCGACATCCTATATCACGAAGGTCTTGGATGATGTCATCACGCCAGCGTTGTCTAGGTCTTCCTCTTCGACGAACACCAGCTGGTTGTTGTTGGGACGCTTTTTTTATCATTCTGGAGCCAATGGAGCCCTTTCTACATGACCAAACCATCTGATCCGGTTAGATTTAATGAATCCGATTACATCGCAGCCTCCAAGAAGCTGTCTGATTTCGTGATTCATTCGGATTCTATACTGATTTTCAGCAACTTTGCATGGACCATAAATTGTTCGTATGACCTTCCTCTCGAATGTTGATAAAATTCTACAATCGGAGGAAGTCAGTGTCCAGCTTTCACTTCCAAATGTAAGCACAGGTCGAATTAATGCTTTGTAAAGTGTGAGTTTACACGACCGCGGAAGATGTTTAGATCGCAGAAGTTTTGAGTATGCGTAGAAAACTCTGTATGCGGCAGAGACACGGGCTTTGATATCTGCCTGCATGTCATTTGACGATGTTATTACAGACCCGAGGTATTTGAAGTTTTCCACGCGTTCCACTTCGTAGTCGCCAGTATCCAGATTTCCGGGAGGTATGTTCTTAGATGTTGTTAACACTTTAGTTTTGCCGGTGTTGATGCATAATCCAAGTCGTTTAGCATTTCTTTCAAGCTGAGAGAGACTATCTTTAATATCGCTCGTTCTGCGTCCGAGAAGCACAATATCATCTGGGTAGCCAAGAACTTGACTAGATTTATTATATATGCAGTTTTGCGTCTCAATTCGGCTTTTTCTTATCGCGTACTCTAGCGCGAAATTAAACAGTACAGGCGCGAGTGCATCACCTTGTCGAACACCTGATGTTATATCGAAAGGATCAGAAACTGACCCTTCGATTACTATTCTACAATTTGATCCCGATGTTGTGAGTTTGCACAGAGAAACAAGTTTCTCTGGGATACCAAGGCATATGAGTGCGGACCAGAGGTTGTCGCGGATGATACTATCATATGCTTGCCTGAAATCAACGTAGAGCTGGTGAATGCTGATGTTGTACTCCCAACATTTTTCCAGAATCATCCTTAGTGTAAAACATTGATCCGTGGTTGAGCGGTTGGGACGAAAACCACACTGATAGTCACCGATGATAGATTCGGCGAACGGGATGAGTCGAGCAAGTACGACATTAGCTAGTATTTTATATGCTGTGTTCAACAGTGCGATGCCACGATAATTCGCACACTTTAGACGGTCACCTTTCTTATGTAGCGGAACAATGAGAGCTGTTTTCCATTCAGCAGGTAGTTCTTCTTGGTCCCAGATTGCAAGAATCAGATCATATATACGTGAGACCAGAGCTGCTCCTCCATTTTTCAAAAGTTCTGCGGGAATACCATCGAAACCTGGTGATTTGCCATTTTTCAGTTTTTTAATGGCAGCTTCCACTTCTTCTATTGCTGGGTAAGGGACAAAAATCTCCTCATTTGATGGAGCAATTGCTCGAACAGGATGAACTTCATTCGTTCTATTCAGTAGGTCTTGAAAGTGGGATCGCCACACTGCCAGCACATCGCGTTCACTTGTTGTAAGTTCATTATTTTCATTTTTGATGGCTGTAAATCTTGGGTGGAATCTTTTGTCAGATTCCGTGCATTGGCAAAGCACTCTTTTGAATTTCCGTTGGCCGCATGTTGGTCGATGTTTTCGATGCAGCTCTTCATGTGTTCGCGTTTCTTTTTACGTAGAAGTTTTGCTGAGGCTTTTCTGGCGCATAGATAATCAGCTTGGGAGCTTCGGGTGTTCCTTGTTAACCATTTTTCTCGCAGTTTTTGTTTATTTTCAACGGATTGGCGGCATTCGTCGTCAAACCATTCGTTGTGTGATTTCGGTGGTCGTTTTCCGATTGTAGTTTGTGCTGCGGCTATAATGGTTGATTGAAGCGTTTGCCATTCTTCTTGTATGTTTAATGGCATCTCAGAAGAGATATCATGCTCTTCTATGTTTTGTGTTATTATTTCCTGATATCTATTCAGCGTTTTCGGATGTTTAAATGCTTCGACATTCCAGCGCACGGTCTTTTTTGCTTCCCTATTAAATGTAGATGATAATTTGCACTTGTACTTAAAGATGACAAGCATATGATCGGTGTCCATATCAGCACCTCTGTATGATCGAACGTCAGTTACACTTGTAGAGTGTCTCTTAGAGATCATGACGTGATCGATTTGATTTTCTGTTCTTCCGTCATTTGATTTCCACGTTGCTTTGTGAATTCTCTTGTGAGGGAAGAAAGTGCTGGAAATTACTAGATCATACATCATAGCCAGCTCGGCTGCGCGAAAACCGTTATTGTTGCTGGTATGATGCAAGCTGTTAGGGCCGATATGTGTTTTAAGTTCTGCAATCCTACCAATTTGAGCATTAAAGTCACCTACCACGATTTTTATATCGTGCCGCGGTATGTTATTGATGACTTCTTCGAGTTCTAGGAAGAACAGGTCTTTAATATCATCTGATTTATCTTCAGTAGGTGCATGAACATTGACGATCGTTACATTGAATTTTTGCGTGCGGATTCTCAGTGTGCATAACCGCATATTAATTGGGCAGAAGTCGATAACATGCTGATTCACGCGACGGTGTATAAGAAAGCCAACTCCAAATTCTCCTCCGTTTTGATGACCGCAATAATAAAGAGTGTATCCTTTCGCTGTTTCATGGATTCCACTACCTGGCCATCTTAGTTCTTGTAATGCCACTATATCCAGTGTGTAGCTCTCGACTTGTTGTATTAGTTTTAGGAGATCTCCTGGTCTTCTAAGGCTTAGCACGTTCCAGGTTTCCATTTTTAAATCGTAGTCCGGGTACAGTTTCCGATGTCGTTCCAATATTGAATCCGAGATATTCCGAGGCCTGTGTACAGAATTCATGACAATATTTTTTTTACGGAAATGGGGTGTTAGCCCTTCGCCCAACCCAAATTTTCGTGAATGGGTTCGTTCTGCATCTTAAGGTCACCAGAAACAACCTTTTTACACGTTTGTATAGCGAGCCGCTTGATCCAAGACAGACGCCCGCTGCAAGCCGTCCCTAACATGGAGAACAGACGCTTTCTACACATTTATATAGCGAGCCGCTTGATCCAAGACAGACGCCCGCTTCAAGCCGCCCCTAACATGGAGAACAGACGCTTGAGTTGCACTGGTTTTATGGCGCTTTCCTCAATCCAGGATATATAATAGTTATATGGAAACTCATTTCTTCGAGCAAGCAAAAAAGTTCATTCTTTAAAAAAAAATATAAAAAATAAAAAAATTGCGTCCATGAACCCCTTAGAAGCATATTGTTGTGGGACCTTATTCTTAAAATGTTCTTATGTGTTGTTGTGACACGTTGTGTTGTAATTCCCTCTACCCAACATATTTTATTTAAATATACCTAAAAAAGCGTGTCATCACCAAAGAATATTCCATAACTATAAGACTAAGTGTGCTATCGTTGATTGAAAAAAGTTTATCCCCCAGCACCCCTAGAATATCACTTATCCTCTTATATCAGTGATATCTTACTGCCATTGCCAGTGGTATACGATATCTCACGTTAACTGATTTGCCAATAGCAGGTACCAAAGTACGCGGGGTTGTCACACCCATAGATCCAAAATTTATATAAAATTCATAGAATTCATAGAAAATATATAGAATTCAATTCAAGATATATAAAAATTATTGGTATTAATGCATTGTTACCGTTTGCAAATCACTATTGTAAACGTGTTGCCGGCTAAGTGCCACTATTTTTAATTAGATTGTTCATCATGATTGCCATCCGTTTTTGATTATACATAAGCTATGCTTCTTTGTATAGTATTTGTGCGAATTCCATTTCGTAATTTCGAGCTTTAAATCGATATAATCGATGTTATCCACTATCTTCACTTAGTTTTAGAAATATGTATCACACACAATTGCATACCAGCAACATATTTAGTGTAGATAAAACAATTTGATCATGTGCTAAATTCCAATATATGTAATTTTGATATATAAATAATAGTAGTTTAATCAATGAGTGAATAATGAAGTAGTTTATTCTCATAGGAAAAGTTTAAAATTCGAGCGAGAATTTTAAATTGCGAGAGAATAAAATTCATTATTCACGAATCGATTACAATACTTTATTCTCTGACAAAGAATTGTGTATTATAAAAAATAAAAACATTTCTTCAATTAAAACAGTAAATCTTTATTGTTTTAATTGATAAATCAAATTTTTTTAATAAAAAAACCCTGATGATAAAAAATGCCCTTCTCATACAATCAACCAAGTTCAACTAAACGAAATAAGAGAATTTAAATTTGATTTTTGAACAAAACTTATCAAAGCAATTGTGATTATAATTTGAAAATAATTTTAATGAAATCAAAACAATTTGACCAATTGGAATCATACCAATTGAATAATGATAATTTTTTTATAGGAAAATTTTCATTAGACAATAGGTTAAGTTCATTAGGCTATAGGTTAGAAAACAATACAATAATACATACTATTATTATCGAAAAAACATACAAATAAAGCTGATATAATTAAATGGAAGAGAATAAACATAATTATCATACTTTTTCAATTTCATTAAATTATGTTCAATGTAAAAAAATGGATCAAAGAAACCCAAATGTATAAAAAGATACATTTAGATAAAAATAAAATAGGCAAAACCCCTTTTAAGTTAATTATAAGAGCCCTGGGGTTCCATTTATCTACATAATATATAGCCTATGTTCATCTTGAATAATGTACCTTTCAAATAGAGAAAGAATTTTTCAAATAGGTGCAGTGGTTTTGGAGATTATCAAATACGAACAAACAAACATTAATTTTTATATATATAGAGATAAACCTCATTCTGTTATCAGGAAAATGTTACTGTGTAGTTGCCCCAATTACGGTGAAATTGTTTGCAAATATATTTTCTTTGCATAAATAATAAACTGTCAACTTTGAGATGAGGTTGTCATTACTTCAATTTTTTTTCAGTGTAGAATTGAATCCTTTTAAAAGAAATGAAAACATTTTTATAGGATTATAAATTCTTCAATGGGATTGTAGGCCAGGAAAAATAGTATTTTAACAACAAAAAAATTCGTTACAGCAAACTGACAGCGGGATATTGTAGAACACGATATTGTAAAAGAGGGAAACATAAATCGAACCAGCTGCTGCTATCCGGGGGAGAATGGGGAGGGTTTTTAGGGGTTGAAAAAGGTTTTTCTGGATTTCTGGCTAAACCGTGCATCCTATCAAAAAGAGTTATATGTAAAAGTTGTAGGGAATAAAAAGATCTACACTTTTTGTACGGACCATTTTTACCCTCACCTCAACATTTTTCGAAAAAAATGCGAAAAACCGATTTTTTTCTTTTTTCTTGTTTTCTTTTACAAAAAAAATTTTATGAAGTTCAAATTTTGGAAAAAGATACCTCCATTTATTGGAAAAAGGCAGCAATTTTTTGGAGGGAAATATTTAGACGTTGTTGTTAAAATTAATTTTTTTGAAAAAAAAAACCAAATTTTTAACTGCGATTCCTCTTAAAACTACGCCTCCTAAAGAGTTCAGTTTTGACTCATTTACTCCTTCTTACGTCTATTTTTGATAAATGGTAAATAAAGTATAAATCTATGGACAAAAAGGCGGGGAAATTGAAAAAACCGAAAAAATTGCTTTTTTCGTGGTAATTTGCATATTTATCGTTGAATAATTGTTACTAATTAATAAAATCATATTATTTTTTTTATTATTACGTAAACAACGATCATTTGGAAATACATTTATGAATGATTAGATGCTTTCGATTTTGAACTTGATAAAAATTGTTCGAAGAAATAATCAACAATTAGAATTTCAGTCGTACTAAAAATCTTAAAAATGAAATATCTCAAGAACACGAATATTAGCCTCTTTGTAAATTTGTAATATTTTAGAGTCAGGATAGAACTGTTTTTACAAAAAAAAATAAATTAAATTTCAATTGATCTTCAACCCAAGCGCCAACTTTAAAAAAGTTTTTTAATATTTTAATTTAAAAATTAATTACAAAAAGAATTAATTATTTTTTTTTTCAAACGATTAACTAATCACCGACAAAAAAAAAAAAAGTTTGATAAAATTGGTAAAGCCGTTCTTGAGCAATTTGATTTCGAAAGTACGTGGGATTGGCAGAATTTTCATTTTTCTAAAATATTTAATGCTTATTTTAGTTTATAATATATGATAATTAATATATGATATATTTTAATTTAATATGAATTTTATATTGTAACTGAAAGGAAAATTCACTATCTATTTGATAAATTTCAGCAAAATCTGCAACTGGCATATTTTTGCTAACAAATATTCGAATTGGTTTTTATCGTCGAACAAAACGTCTGTAATTTGAGTATGTTTTGGGTAAAATATTAAACCTTCAGAAAACCCAAAAAAAGCTTATTTAGTACCTTCTTTAAACCTCATTTAGTACCTTCTAAACCCAAAATAAGTTTAATAGAATCAGTAAACTTGGGTTTAGTGTATGGCACAAAGTAGAAAAAAAATCAACCTATATTCAAATGTGTTTTTCTCAAAAACAAAAAATAACAATTGTCCTTATAGGTTTAGTATGTTTTAAGTAAATAACAAATCTGTAAAATATAAAAAACATGAAAGAAAACTAAAAGGTACTTTTTGAGATCGCCATGTTTGAAGAATAAAATTTACTTTTTTGTTACCTAAATAAACTAAAAGTAACGAAAGCATATAATTATTCATTAATTTATTTCCAAATGATCGTCGTTTACGTTTATCATTAAAAATTTAAATGATTTTATTAATTAATAACTATTATTCAACGATAAATATGCAAATTACCACGAAAAAAAAGCGATTTTCGCGGTTTTTTCAATTTTCCCGCCTTTTTTTCCATAATAGTGTACCATTTTTTTACCATTTATCAAAAATAGACGTAAGAACGAGTAAATGAGTCAAAACTGAACTCATTAGGAGGCGCAGTTTTAAGAGGAATCGCAGTTAAAAATTTGGTTTTTTTTTTCAAAAAAATTAATTTTAACAACAACGTCTAAATATTTCCCGCCGAAAAAATTGCTGCCTTTTTCCAATAAATGGAGGTATCTTTTTCCAAAATTTGAACTTCATAAAATTTTTTTTGTAAAAGAAAACAAGAAAAAAGAAAAAAATCGGTTTTTCGCATTTTTTTCGAAAAATGTTGAGGTGAGGGTAAAAATGGTCCGTACAAAAAGTGTAGATCTTTTTATTCCCTACAACTTTTACATATAACTCTTTTTGATAGGATTCACGGTTTAGCCAGAAATCACGAAAAACCCCTATCAACCCCTAAAAACCCTCCCCATTCTCCTCCGGATAGCAGCTGCTGGTTCGATTTATGTTTCCCTCTTTTACAATATCGTGTTCTACAATATCCCACTGTCAGTTTGCTGTAACGAATTATTTTTTTTTTTTCTAATTTTTTCTCCTATTATTACTGGCCTATTGACTACATATTTTAATTGAATTTTCTGCGACCGTCAAATTTGTTATTAAATAATAAAGAATCCTACTTGACTTTATAATAATATTTTAAAGGGAGTTTTGTAGTCTTAGAATTTCATATGGAATCCTTTTCGATTCTTGATAAGATTGGCTTTATTTTATTACCTTCAAAATTACCTTCAAATTTCCTATTAAATAATAATCAATTAAAATAAAATAAACATATATGTACAACCTTAATGACTATTATTATAATCTTTCAGCCGAGAGGCGCTAACTAAAACACATAAAACGATGACTATATATTTCTAAAATGGATAATATTCAAGTGAATTTTAACCAGACAAAAGAAAAATTTCAGTCGTATTTTCTTGTAATAATTATTCATTTCCTATAGAAACTATTTCAATGTCTTCCAATAAAACTATATAAAATCCTATTGAAAAATACTGTCGTTTAATTAAAATTTTAAAGTCGTATGTTCCTGTAGAAATTATACACTTCCTATTGAAACTATCTCAAGATCTTCCTGTAAAACTATTAATCCTAATGGAAAATCTTGTCGTAACAAATCAATTTTCTAAGTTTTATTTTCCTTTACAAATTATCTATATTTCCCGTTGAAACTGCTTCAATATCTTCCTTTAAAACTAGAAAGAATGCTATTAAGGAATCTTGTCGTGAGAAAAAAATTGTCTAAGTTTTATTTTCCTTTTCAATAACGTTTAGGTTCATTCTTATAAAAATATTTCAATAGTAAAAGTCTGATATTTAAAGGATTTTAAGCGTAATTCCATTTTTCCTATAGAATATGAGTTTTTCCTACCCAACATTTTTATGAAGTAAAGAATTTCTCGGTTGATCCCATTAAAATCGTCCTTTTCCTATCCACTTTTCATCAATATTCTATCGGATTATACCTTTTCTAATGGGACAGTCGAAAATGCTATAAATGAAAATTAAATTCGTAAAACAAAATCCAAAAGCGAATTGTCAAAATCGGATAGTAAGTTGGGTCGTCTGGAGGTAACATCCAATTTGGTCATCCGACGGTCGGTCCCACAAGGTAAATCGTCTGTAGGTCATTTGAGAAATGTTTCATGGCTTGATCATCAGAACATGTACACAAAACGATAAGCAAAAAAAAATAAAAATGGTAAAAAACTTTTTTCTAAAGAGAATAATTTGGTTTACAGGGGTTATCTTTCTTGAGGAGAAACGACATTGGTAAACTATTTCTTTTGATATGAATAATAAATGAAAAACTGTAACAAAACACTATGTTAAATATTTCCTAAGACATTGTATATTTTTATACAAAGTTAGACGTTTTTTTAAATAAATTATTAATTAACGTCTCTGTTTAGCCAAAGATACAATCCCAACTGAAATAATAAGAATATAGTATTCTATATTGATGTGCATACAATTTCTGAAATTCAGACTATGAGATGAAAATGCATCTATATAGCAATTGAATTGGTTATGAAATTGTACGGATATTGTGTCGGTTTGCATATTCATATACAATTAAATATTTTTGAAATGATGTAAAAATCTATTGTTTTGTAGAATTTTTATATTAGGGCCGATTTGTCCAGGTCTTAAAAGGTATTTACGTGATGTTGTGACACATATTACAAAAAAATGTATATTATATTTTAAAATGATTGGAGTGAAGCGTAGCGAAACTCCATTTTTCCCCGATTCGGATTTTCGATTGTCCGCATACTCCTCCCAAAATATTAAAGATATCAAAATTAAATTTTGGATGTAAGACGACATCTCATAGATGGTTGGCCATAGATGGTTTACAAAAAAAAATATTGAAAATTAGACATACCACGGAGGAATAATCACCGAAAAACGGTTCCCATAGACTTTCAATGGGAAAATTGCTGGCTTCGCTCCTTTTTATCAATTGCATTTTGCATTGGTTACCTAGTAAAGTTCGTGAGCTTAAACATTATGTACAGAATTGAGTGTAACTCCTAGTCGTATAATATTTGTATATAGCTGATCGACATCTTCGCCATTGCTTTGAAATTCAGTGGAAGGAATTTAATTTAGACAATTAAGAATAAAAATTGTAAGTTAGAGATAAAAACAGTCAGAGCACTCTACAGTTTATTTTATATTCCTTTTGACTAAAGGCGCTTTCCAATCGAGTGAATTACTGAATGATTCACTTAAACTGAATTGGTCTAATATTCAGTAAATCATCAAAAATAGAGCCAAAACAGCAATTTTTTGACATTTAAAAAATACATAACCAAAATCAAAAATTTAGACACAAACAAATATGTTCCGATTTATTTTTTTATTATTTTTAACGTTTGACCACAAACCGTAAATAAAAAAATATAAATATGTTGAACTGATGAACCTATTTTTTCCTTCACTTTATTCAATTCCATTCAGTTCTGTAGTAGTTTAGTTTACGTTCAGTGGAAACTGAATATTACCATTGGAACATACAAATTCCGGAATACAATTCAGTTTAAGTGAATCATTCAGTAATTCACTCGATTGGAAAGCGCCTTACCATTGGAACATACAAATTCCGGAATACAATTCAGTTTAAGTGAATCATTGTAATTCACTGGATTGGAAAGCACCTTAAAATAATTGATTTTATTTTTATCTTGAAATATTTTTAGATCCAGCTAAACATTTTCATAGACCAAATATAAAATACAACAGAAATACATTTATATAATTTATAAATTTACTGTCAAAAGCAATAAACAATCAAGACGCCATATAATTGTTTTTTTTTTAAATTTAAATTGAAGTAGTTCTTCTTTAATTAAAAATTGATTGGTTAAATCTAAAATCTTGTTTAAAGTTAAAAATTAATTGCAACGAACAAAACTCTAAGTATTGAACATTAATTTTATCTGTCTTTTAGTATTAATTTAATTGTTTATTGTTTAAATAAAAAATAATACAGATAATTAAATCACCCAATTAAAATACGTTGAATAAAGTTTTAAACTAAAGGTTATAAAATTATTTTGCAAAAAGGCAAGGTACAAAGTGGAAAATCATCACAACTTTCATAATTAAACCATAAATAGTCTCTACTATAGTTTAAAAAAAAAAATATATGTTTCTAAATTACAATATACAATCACGCAAATGACGACCATTTTGCGCCACCCTGTACTAAATAAAGGAATGTGTGTATAATTCAATAAATATTATATCGATTCCTCTTTCTGTTTTAAATCGGTATTTTTATGGTTTATTATAAAAAATTAAAATAGATAACATACGTTGTATTTAGAAATATGTATATAGAAGCCGTGTTCGATTTGACTGAAGCAACTGATACAACTGAAAAATTGAATGCAATTGTTGTTTTTTCAGTTGTTTCAGTCAAATCGAACGCACCTAGAATAAATTTTAAGGAGTTCTAACTTTTTTTGCATTTTCTCAAAGGTGAAAAAACGAAGCTTCAAATTGTATTTTCAATAATAATAGTATATACTATATAGTAGAATTTTTTTACCAATTAATTTTTGACAGATAGCACGCAGCATGAGATAAAAGATGAGACAAAAAGTAAAACAGAGATGTATTATTTATTTTGGGAAAAATTTGTTTTGAAAACAATTACATTAGTTAAATTTCTACTCCTAGTTCGTACCATTTGTATGTTGTGACATTTGTTTACATATAGGCGTCGTTATTTTTATCATAATTATTTTTAATTATCAAAATTTTGTTATACTACCTACAAAATTATTAATATTTTTACTAGTTTTTGGTTTTCTATTATAATTGGTTGAATTTCAAAAGTAATTTATTAATTTTATGCGTTTTTTCGTCCATTTCAATGGGACCCCAACAGTTTTTTTTAATTTTTTAATCTGAGACTCTGAATATTCGCACATTTTTATTCAGTTAGACAGTTTATTATTCAGAAGAAATCAAGGAAATGTATCAGGATGCTGAAAACAGAATTCTTCAAAAGGTAAAATGCACGAACGAATTAATCCTGCCCGGAGAGACGCTGCCATAAACGTGAACAAAGACCTGAATAAAGTCGCCGACTGGGGTGACCAAAACCTTGTCAATTTCAACTCCACCAAAACACAGCTGTTGATTGTTTCCAGATTAAAGACCGAGTTCCCCAAAGATATTTTATTTAGTATGTGTGATGAACCAATAGGTGAATGTAAAAACATTCGTTTATTGGGTGTCACAGTTTCAAATGACCTACTCTGGAACGATCATGTAATGGCGATGGCAAAAAGCGCGTCTAAAAAACTCGGCCTCCTAAATAGATGCAAAAAATTTTTCACTCCATACCAATTGCTCCATGTTTATAAGTCCTATATTCGTCCCTGTATGGAGTACTGCTGTCAAGTTTGGGGTGCTGCCTCTGTTTCCATCTTGGCCCTCTTGGACTCTGTTCAAAAGCGAGCTATACGAATTGTAGGTGATCGAACTTTGACATCAAAACTTGATTCCCTACAACATCGTCGCACTGTTGCTGACCTCGTTGTTTTTTACAAATATCGTCATCAGCAGTGCTCAGATGAAATCAGCGGCATCATGCCTCAAACTTATTCTTACCCCCGTTCCACTCGGCTGTCGGCTACCGCAACCAGTGAAACGGTAAAGATCCCGCGCTGTCATACTGGCAGATCGCAGAGAGACTTCTTTGTCCGAACTGCGTACAAATGGAATAGTTTGCCGGAACACTTAGTCTCAGGTGGCTTCAACCCACAGATGTTTAAAAAAAGCGTTAATCTACACCTCAGAACGCCAGTTGTTGTGGGACCCAGGTCTAGACCTAGGTCTTAAAAGGTATTTATGTGTTGTTGTGACACATATTCTAAACCCTATTACACAACACATTTTATTAAAAAAAAAAAAAAAAAAGAATACAAAGGACAGCAAAGTGCAAAATACTAAAACCACCGATGAGTGAGACAAGGCAAAATTATTTGGAATTAAAATTCGAAAATAATAGTGTATTCTTTTCGGCTGTACCGAACAAGTTCCACCACCGAATTATCGAATTTTGCATTCTTTTGGAATGAATTTCAATACAAAAAAAATAATTCGGTGTTGGAACTGTACTGGAATTTGTTCGGTACAGCCGAAAAGAATTCACTATAAGTTTAAAATTTTTCATCAAATTTATTTTTAAATTTTTTTAATTGGTTGCATAAAATAGTATAAAAACCTTGGTAGAAGGTTAGTTATCCCACTCACGCTATAAATTCCTTTAACTATATTTCCATCGGTCATTTATCTAAACTTTAGGCGGAAATAAAACTCACCACCTCGAAAAATAATATAATATTATTAAATATGTGTCAAGGTTATTAATAAAATGTCGAATTAAACAATCTTTTAAATCTTTTTACAGAATTATCTGTTTAGTTTAACTCTTGCCAGGTTACTACTTGCAGAGAATGTTTGGTAATACGTAAGAACTAATAAAATATATTGACCATTTCGTTTGTTTTCCTTAGATGTTACTGAATAGAAAGAACAATTAGAATAAAATTAATAATTATTAATTGTAAGTTGAAACCTGCTACACAAAAAAAATACTTTCGATTATTCATATTTTACCCTGTGGCAAATACGCAGTTACTGATTTCCTTCAAATATATAATAATTTCAAGATCAAGTTAAAATTTATTTAAGTGTTTTCTTTTCTGGGCTAATACATGTTTGAGTTTTAGATAAAATAAGAATACAATACCCACATTTACAAACATTCAACAAACAAATTTTTTTTGTAATCTAAAAAATTTAATTGTAAATATTTATTTAATTGCAAAATATTGTTACTCAACAAATATAAGTGATCGAATAAATAAATTCGAGATAATATTTTGCTAACACAATTAATTCCAAATACCCCTTAACGATTATTAGTTTTAAAACAATATTGATAAGATACCAAATGAGTTTAGCATATTCTTGTAATCGAAAAAAATATTTATATTTACACTTCATAAAATGTTTATCCTCAAGTCAAAAATTTATTATTCTCCATTTTTTCCATACTCCCAGGAATGAAATAATTTTATTTTCACTACTTTGCAGACGTTTATATTTTTTACGCACAAACGAATCGTAAAACACATTTTACATCCTAGTTATCGTGGCTGAAAGTTGAACTTTACATCCATAAAATAAAATCCCGTTGCTATATGAAATATTAATATATTTTTCTACTTTACCGCCCGTAAAATAATCACCCGTAAAATATTCATAAAATTAGAACAAACATAGTAGTTTAATCAATGAGTGTATAATGAAATAGTTTATTCTCAAGCAATAAGTAATTTGCGAGAGAATAAAAATTCATTAAACACGAATCGATTACAATACTTTATTCTCTGACAAAGAATTGTGTATTATAAAAAATAAAAACATTTTCTTCAATTAAAACAATAAATCTTTATTGTTTTAATTGATAAATCAAATTTCTTATTAAAAAAACCCTGATGATAAAAAACGCCCATCTCCTACTATCAACCAAGTACAACCAACCAACGAAATAAGAGAATTTAAGTTAAAATTTGATTTTTGAACAAAACTTATCAAAGCAATTGTGATTATAATTTGGAAATAATTTTAATGAAATCAAAACAATTTGACCAATTGGAATCATACCAATTGAATAATGATAATTTTTTATAGGAAAATTTTCATTAAACAATAGGTTAAGTTCATTAGGCTATAGGTTAGAAAACAATACAATAATACATACTATTATTATCGAAAAAACATACAAATAAAGCTAATTTAATTAAATGGAAGAGAATAAAATAAATTATTGTATGAAGTTTATAGAGAAAATCATGGCATGTTTAGCATAATTTTCAAAATGTCTAGCGAGTAGCGAGTTTAAAAAATTCAAAAATTGATTTATACTACAATAAAGTTGTGCAGTTGTGCGTAAAACGTTGTACATACACTCAGGCTGAAAGGAAAATTACGCCCTTGGTTCAATAAAAGCCCTCGCTTCGCGTCGGGCTTCAATATGAACCGCTGGCGTAATCTTCTACTTTCAGCCCTCGATATGTAAATAACTATTCTCGTTCCATGCACATTTCATGCATAAAGGTTTAAAAAGCATCCATTAACGCCTAACGTTTATTATTGTGGAGCCTAGGTCTTACAAGGTACCTACCTGTGTTGTTGTGAAACATGTAGTGAAAAAAATATTGACTTTGATTAGAGCTTATTTGCTGGTAAATGCTTACAATGAATAAACACATTCCCTTTGCTACGGATAGTTGCGCCTTCATTTTTGGCATAACACATGCATTCAAGAGAATTGTTTTTCATACAGTTATGCATAATCCTTAAAATTTCGAAACTGGTTGTGTAAGAAGGTGAACGTAACTCAAAGCCGTAAATTTTTTTTCTATTTTGTAGTAAATATTGTTACGTTTTTCTAACCTTACTTCAAATTGACCTAACTCACAATTCGATAAACGAAATTCCCAAATCACTTTCTGGATTCGATCACTGATTAGTAAGCAAAAACTCCAGGTTTTTATTAAATCCTCAACCACAGGAAAACAATTCAGCAAACAATATTCCTAACTAGAATATTCTTTAAACAGTTTCGAAACTCCAACGGTTTATTGTAGAAATTTCCAGTAACATAACACAACGTTCAAAATACATAATACACAAAATATTTCTTCTCAATAACACTTAAAACTTTATTCACCAATTTAAAAATTATGTACTTTACCGTCCCAGGTTTAAAACAAAACAAAACTAAACTAACTACAAGAGGGAACTAAGAACTCTTTTTATATACAATTCTAAATAATTTCTCGTATATTCTAGGAAAAACTAAGAAAGGTCTAGAATAGAAATCTACGGTTTTATTTCGATGTATTTTATTTTATGTTGACCCAAGTTCTAAGAATACACTATTCGTTTCATTAATTTGTTGTTGTGTTTTGTTATATTTTATCATAACCGTAACAATAAAATTCAAATTCATCCAGCGATGAATGAAGCATAATAGTATACCTTTATTTAACACATCAGGATATTTGTTTGATTATATGCAAAATATATCTTATAAATTTTAATTTGATTTTTTTTTTAATTTTTTTTAAATTTAAATAAATTGTAAATGAATTCATTCATTTCAATCATTCTTAATTTACAGAAAAACGAATTTGGTTTTTTTCTATGATGCATTCATTTTCATCCACCAATGAAATATAACATTTTAACTCTAATTAAAAGTTTTTTTTAGTTAGTAAGAATGATTTTATTAAATGTTAATTATTTGTATTATGTTGTTACGAATCTACATAAACGCAATGAAATACATAACAATTGTATTCAACCTCATTTTTCGATATATTGTTACGTTTTTCCAACTTTCCTTCGAATTGGCCTTACTCACAATTCGATAAACGGAATTCCCAATCTCTTCTGAGTTCGATCACTGATTAGTAGGCACAAACACCAGGTTTTATTAAGTATTCAACTCCTTAATTGTTCCACAACAACAGGAAACAACAATATTCCTAACTAGAATATTCTTTCAACAGCTTCAGAAACTCCAATGGTTTATTGTAGAAATTTCCAGTACACCACGTTCAAAATAATACACAAAATATTTCTACTCAATAACACTTATAACTTTACACAAAAACTAATTTAAAGATCACTTTTATAATTTTAACTTCACAATCGCAGGTTTAAAATAAAACTAATTCAAAACTACAAGTGGTAATTTTCTTATATACCTTCTGCAATACTTCTAGATAATTCGACATCACTTTCCAGAAACCTTGAGAAAATATTAGAATATTCGATTATTTTACGTTATGTTGATTTGATTCATAAAATCGTTTATGTTGACCCTATTTCTAAGAAGAGACAACAATATTCATTTCATTAATTTGTCTGTTGTGTTTTGTTGATTTTATTTTCCTGGAAGTGACCGTAATCGTCTAGATTTTTCTGAATCGTAACATTACCCTCCACTTAAGCCTGTTCGTCCCGAACAGGATCTAGATCTCTCCTCCAATTGTTGAATCCCCAAACATTTTTTTTTTCTTTTTTCTATTGCCCAGGCGGTTTAGAATTGCTTCTGGTCCCTTTCTAAGTCCTTGGCCAGTACTTTGTTCTATGTCCGCCCACCGTGATAAGCATGGATTCTCATTATCTCTAAAGTCCTCCTTATCTTTTCCCTTTGAGTGTTTCACATTGCCATGTCTCCGAACCATTCTCATTTTCAGCTGCGATTCGTCCCCGTTTGAAGCTATTTGAACCACTTCTTTTACATCGCTCACTTCGTTATGGGCTTTGACCTGTTTCCTTTTTAACTTTCGGCGTTTGTTTAATCGTCTGCGTCGGTTGACGTTTCTCTCCCTCATCTGTTTGGATGGTGCTGGATTTTCCTCTGCACTGCGTAGTTCCTCATCGCTACCAATAACTGTTGGCTCTGCCTTATTCACAAGTAGTGGCATCTCAACATTATTAACCTTTAGGATTCCACATCCAAAATCGAAGACTAATCCCTTCGCCTTCATGAAGTCCATCCCCAAAATGACTTCATCCATAATGTCAGCCACTAGCACCTCTTGTTGATAGCAGTTATTTCCCAATTTTATTTCAGCGATTCTTTTACCTTCTATTTCAGCGCATTCGCATGTTACTGTTTGGAGTATCAATCCATCTGATGGTTCCAAAACACCGTCAATTAAACCTTTGCGAACGAATGTTCGAGCTGAACCTGTATCCAGTGTCATGAAGCAACCTTTACCTTCAAGTTGTCCGTTGATACCCAAGCTTTCACCATTTACTACAATTCTTGAAATTGGAATGTAGGCTACATTCTCCTCACTTTTTGGCTTTACAGTTGCACCTTCAACAAGCTTCCGTTGAATAGGAGACGAAGATCTATCACGCTTCCTGTTCCAGCAGTCCTGTGAGATATGGCCCGATTTCCTACATATCCAGCACAGGAGCTTTCTACTGCTATTCCTGAACCCTACGTGCTCCATTTCTTTGGCTCCTCTGTTCTTCACAGAAGACGACAATCTGTCTGCTTCCCCGTTTTTCTTGCATTCCCGTGCCATGTGACCCTCTTCATCACATACCCAGCATCTGATGTCGCTTCTATCTCTGTGTGCCAAAACTTCCCTTTTGATGTTCCCCTCTACATTCCTTTTTCTGCATCCACCAGATGGCATACACATCCTCTGTACCATCTCATATTGCATTGCGTATGCGACAGTTTTATGGAAAGTCGCCTTAGGTGTAGTCATTACTTTGATCCTGGTTTCTGGATCTCGGATACCATCAATAAAGGCCTCGATCTTCATTTACTCCATGAAATATGGTGGTGTATTTGAGTGTGCTAAATGAACAAGCCGCTCTACAGCCGAGGAATAATCCTGTAGAGATTCACCATTTCGTTGCAAGCGACCTTTTAGCTCAATCCTGTATAATTCCTTTTTATGGTCGCTGCCATATTTTCGTTCCAATGCATTCATTACCTCTGCATAACTTTTGCGATCGTTTTCTGGTACTGCCTGTAATGCTTCAGCTGCTTCCCCTTTAAGAGCAACTATCAATGCAGCAAGACGATTTTCGGCGTTCCAAACATTTTGATCTGCTGCAGTCTCAAACTGGAACTTAAAGATGCCGAAAGATGTGGTTCCGTCATACGATGGTGGTTTCAATTTAATATTAGCTACTTGCTGCACCATCTGGGAAGTAACTTTAGTCGTCTCAACATCCTGCAACCGTTTTTCGAAATCATCAACTTTGGAAAGTACCTTTTTGTTTTCGTCAAGCACTTTTTGTTCTAATTCTTGGATATCGTTTTGAATCTTCTCGACTTTTCCATCGAATGCCGTTGATATTTGTAGAAGTTTCTCATCCATAATTTGTTTGACTTCGTCGCGACTCATAGCAATGTTTGTGTTTATTGCTTCTAACTGTTGATTGATGTTACTGATTTCTTCTTTATTTGCAGCCAATTGTTGATTGATGTTGCAGCTGATCTCTTCCTTATTTGCAGCCATATTATTGTTGACTTTCTCCAGCTGTTGATTGATGTTGCAGCTTTGTTGATCAAATTTTTGATTCATCTCGTCTTTATTGGCAATTATCTGTTGACTGATGTTCAAACTCATCTGTTGCATCATAGCCATTAACTGCATAAAATCGCAGTTTCCAGATGGTAATGTTGTTGTTGTTTCTGCAACAAAACTTTTCTCCTCATCAGCTGCCACTAGATCATTATTTGTACTAATCACTCCAAACTGGTAGCTTTCCACAACTATTCCACTAGCTTCCATAGCTTCTCGAAGCCGTATCGTCAATTCAGTTTTGTTGCCGGTTGTTGCCAATCCACGTTGTTCTAGTTCTTTCTTTAACTCAAGAACCTTCAAATCACTTAATAAAACCATTATTAACAGCTAACTAATCCGCCGATGTCACCAATGTTACGTTTTTCCAACTTTCATTCGAATTGGCCTTACTCACAATTCGATAAACGCAATTCCCAATCTCTTCTGAGTTCGATCACTGATTAGTAGGCACAAACACCAGGTTTTATTAAGTATTCAACTCCTTAATTGTTCCACAACAACAGGAAACAACAATATTCCTAACTAGAATATTCTTTCAACAGCTTCAGAAACTCCAATGGTTTATTGTAGAAATTTCCAGTACACCACGTTCAAAATAATACACAAAATATTTCTACTCAATAACACTTATAACTTTACACAAAAACTAATTTAAAGATCACTTTTATAATTTTAACTTCACAATCGCAGGTTTAAAATAAAACTAATTCAAAACTACAAGTGGTAATTTTCTTATATACCTTCTGCAATACTTCTAGATAATTCGACATCACTTTCCAGAAACCTTGAGAAAATATTAGAATATTCGATTATTTTACGTTATGTTGATTTGATTCATAAAATCGTTTATGTTGACCCTATTTCTAAGAAGAGACAACAACAACAATATTCATTTCATTAATTTGTCTGTTGTGTTTTGTTGATTTTATTTTCCTGGAAGTGACCGTAATCGTCTAGATTTTTCTGAATCGTAACAATATAATATTTCAAAAATAAAATAAAATTAACATCACATTCGTTTCTAAGAACAAGGGCCAAAACATGAAATGAAATATATCGAACATCGAGACATATCGAACATATACGTTGATTTCTGAGGCTTTCTTTGTAAAGAATAGGTTTTCGGTTTTTAAACCAAAAATTAGTATATCCTTATAATATAACGAATTATAAAGAAAACAAAAATTTTACATAACCATGAATATATTAGATTCAGGTACAGGTCAACTCAAGGGACAGTTATGCGGTAGTTTGGGACCAACAAAACAGCGCACAATTAAAAATCGCGTAATTCGAGACTAAGAATATATACAAAATTGAGGGTTCCGTACCAAAGAAAACAATGATCATAAAAAGTCATTTTCACCATTATTTGTATATAAAATAAATTTTTTTAACTACTGACTTGAGAAATCATTAGTCATTATTTACTCAATTGCCCCAATGAGAAGTAACTTTTATCCACGACTACTAAAGAATATATGCTTTCCATGCGTATGTCTTCCATTGTAATTGTATTCATTCCACAACTAGTGATTATATTTAAATTCTTCAACAGTTCTATAGTTTATTAAATATTCCACTAACAAATTAAAAACCTCATTTGTTGGTATAGTAATATAAACAGGTTTAAACAAGAACAATACATATATAAAATAAAAAAAACCGTTGTTTTGTTTTTTATGCTATCTTTGATACATGTATTTCAATATGGTGATACAAACTTAGGCAAACTGGAAATTAATCGAAATATTTTGCAGTCGTGGATAAAATAGCATCTTGTATTCGTATAGGACGATGGCAATTCTTCACTCGGGTGATTCCCTCCACTCGCTACGCTCGTTTCGGGAAACTTCATCCTCGTGAAGAATTGCCATCATTCTACACTCATACAAGAATCTACTATTCACACCCTAGGTCAATAATAATAAAAAATTACTTACGTTAATAATGACAAATTTTCTTTTATTTTTAATTGAAATGAAGAAAAAACACAAACAAATAATAATTTCATTGCTATGTTTCGTTTTATTTGTATGAAACTAAACTTCCAGGCTACTTGATATTTTAAGATATTTAAAATATCTATATATAAATACGTAAGCAATATTTTTGCGGTACAATTTTAAAATATTTGCTCCATCAAACGTGTGGAAATATGTATATCGAAGGACAGGTCTTGAGTAGTAGATGTGCCGAAAAATACTTTTGTTTGAATTTTGACGGTTTTTCAGAAAAAATGGCAAAAATGTGATAATTGTGATAGTTGTGTTTTTTGAGTTTTTTGTTCGGTTATTTTGTTTTTTTTTTCAAGTTATTTGTTTCACAATTCAAAATCAATCTACATCTTCTATCTATATATAAATACGTAAGCAATATTTTTGCGGTACAATTTTAAAATATTTGCTTCATTAAAAGTGTGGCAATATGTATATCGTAGGATAGGTCTTGAGTAGCAGATGGGCCGAAAAATACTTTTTTTTGAATTTTGACGATTGTTTCAGAAAAAATGTCAAAGGCGTATTTGTTTGAGATTTTTGTTCGGTTATATTGTTTTTTTTTTCAAGTTATTTGTTTCACAGTTTAAAATCAATCTATCTATCTCTATCTATATATAAATACGTAAGAAATATTTTTGGGGTAAGATTTTAAAATATTTGCTCCATCAAAAGTGTGGCAATATGTATATCGTAGGATAGGTCTTGAGTAGTAGATGTGCTGAAAAATACTTTTGTTTGAATTTTGATGATTTCTTCAGAAAAAAGGGCAAAAATGTGATAATTATGTTTTTTGAGTTTTTTATTCGGTTATTTTGTTTTTTTTTCAAGTTATTTGTTTCACAGTTCAAAATCAATCTATATCTTCTATCTATATATAAATACGTAAGCAATATTTTTGCGGTACAATTTTAAAATATTTGCTCCATCAAAAGTGTGGCAATATGTATATCGTAGGATAGGTCTTGAGTAGTATATGTGCCGAAAAATACTTTTGTTTGAATTTTGACGATTTTTTCAGAAAAAATGGGAAAAATGTGATAATTGTGTTTTTTGATCATCAATCTATATCTTCTATCTTTGTATAAATACGTAAGCAATATTTTTGCAGTACAATTTTAAAATATTTGCTCCATCAAAAGTGTGGCAATATGGATATCGTAGGATAGGTCTTGAGTAGTAGATGGGCCGAAAAATACTTTTTTTTGAATTTTGAAATGGCAAAAATGGCAAAAATGTGAGTTTTTTTTTCGGTTATTTTGTTTTTTTTTCAAGTTCAAAATCAATCTATATCAATTAATTAAACTCTGAAATAATGTGTTGTAGCTATTTGGTTGGGTAGTGAAATCCGAAATTCTACGTCCACGCCGTGCTACCTGGGTAATGCTAACAGAATTAGGTTGGTGTAGTTGAGAGGGGCAGAGTAAATACTGCTTATACTCAATGATTCTGCACCATGGCGAGTCATTGGCGCCACAAAACCAATGCAACTCAAGCGTCTGTTCTCCATGTTAGGGGCGGCTTGGAGCGGGCGTCTGTCTTGGATCAAGCGGCTCGCTATATAAACGTGTAGCAAGCGTCTGTTCTCCATGTTAGGGGCGGTTTGTAGCGGGCGTCTGTCTTGGATCAAGTGGCTCGCTATATAAACATGTAAAAAGGTTGTTTCTGGTGACCTAAAGATGCAGAACGAACCCATTCACGAAAATTTGGGTTGGGCGAAGGGCTAACACCCCATTTCCGTAAAAAACTACTTGTCATGAATTCTGTACACAGGCCTCGGATTATCTCGGATTCACTATTAGAACGACCTCGGAAACTGTACCCGGACTACGATTTAAAAATGGGAACCTGGAACGTGCTAAGCCTTAGAAGACCAGGAGATCTACTGAAACTTACAAACCAAATCAATAGCTATACACTGGATATAGTGGCGTTACAAGAACTAAGATGGCCAGGGAGTGGAATCCACGAAACAGCCAAAGGATACACTCTCTACTATTGCGGTCATGAAAACGGAGGAGAATTTGGAGTTGGCTTTCTCACACATCGTCGCGTGAATCAACATGTTATCGACTTTCGCCCAATTAATATGCGGATATGCACAATGAGAATCCGCACGCAAAAATTTAATGTAACGATCATCAATGTTCATGCACCTACTGAAGACAAAGCAGATGACATTAAAGACCTGTTCTTCCTAGAACTCGAAGAAGTCATCAATAACATCCCGCGGCACGATATAAGAATCGTGGTAGGTGACTTCAATGCGCAAATTGGTAGAAGTGCAGAACTTAAAACACATGTCGGCCCTAACAGCTTGCATCATGCTAGTAACAATAACGGCTTTCGCACAGCTGAACTGGCTATGATGTATGATCTAGTAATATCTAGCACTTTCTTTCCTCATAAGAGAATCCACAAAGCAACGTGGAAATCAAATGATGGAAGAACTGAAAATCAAATCGATCACGTCATGATTTCTAAGAGACACTCTACAAGTGTAACTGACGTTCGATCATACAGAGGTGCTGATATGGACACCGATCATATGCTTGTCATCTTTAAGTATAAGTGCAAATTATCATCTACATTTAATAGGCAAGCAAAAAAGACCGTGCGCTGGAATGTCGAAGCATTTAAACACCTGGAAACACTGAATAGATATCAGGAAATTGTTACGCAAAACATAGAAGAGCATGACATCCCATCTGAGATGCCATTAAACATACAAGAAGAATGGCAAACGCTTCAATCAACCATCATATCCGCAGCACAAACTACAATCGGAAAACGACCACCGAAATCACGTAACGAATGGTTTGATGACGAGTGCCGGGAAAGCATTGAGCACAAACAAAAACTGCGAGAAAAATGGTTAACAAGAAACACCCGAAGCTCCCAAACTGATTATCTATGCGCCAGAAAAGCCTCAGCAAAACTCCTACGGAAAAAGAAACGCGAACACACGAAGAGCTGTATCGAAAACATCAACCAACATGCGGCTAATGGAAATTCGAAAGAGTGTTTTGCCAATGCGCGGAATCTGACCAAAGATTTCCACCCAAGATCTACAGCCATCAAAAATGGAAACAACGAGCTTACAACAAGTGAACGTGATGTGCTGGAAGTATGGCGATCCCACTTTCAAGACCTACTGAATAGGACGAACGAAGTTCATCCTATTCGAGCAATGGCTCCGTCAAGTGAGGAGATTTTTGTCCCTTACCCAACAATAGAAGAAGTGGAAGCTGCCATCAAAAAATTAAAAAATGGCAAATCACCAGGTATCGATGGAATCCCTGCAGAACTACTTAAGAATGGAGGAGCAGCTCTGGTCTCACGTATATATGATCTGATTCTTGCAATCTGGGACCAAGAAGAACTACCTGCTGAATGGAAAACAGCTCTCATTGTTCCGCTACATAAAAAAGGTGACCGCCTAAAGTGTGCAAATTATCGTGGAATCGCACTGTTGAACACTGCATATAAAATACTAGCTAATGTCGTACTCGCTCGGCTCATCCCGTTTGCCGAATCTATCATCGGCGACTATCAGTGTGGTTTTCGTCCCAACCGTTCAACCACAGATCAATGTTTTACCTTAAGGATGATTCTGGAAAAATGTTGGGAGTACAACATCAGCATTCACCAGCTCTACGTTGATTTCAAGCAAGCATATGATAGCATCATCCGCGACAACCTCTGGTCTGCACTCATATGCCTTGGTATTCCAGAGAAACTTGTTTCTCTGTGCAAACTCACAACATCGGGATCAAACTGTAGAATAGTAATCGAAGGGTCAGTTTCTGACTCTTTTGATATAACATCAGGTGTTCGACAAGGTGATGCACTCGCACCCGTACTATTTAATTTGGCGCTTGAGTACGCGATAAGAAAAAGCCGCATTGAGACACAAAACTGTATATTTAACAAATCTAGTCAAATTCTTGGCTATGCAGATGATATTGTGCTTCTCGGACGTAGAACAAGCGATATCAAGGATAGTCTCTCTCGGCTTGAAAGAAATGCTAAACGACTTGGATTATGCATTAACACCGGCAAGACTAAACTATTAACAACATCCAGGAATATACCTCCCGGCAATCTGAATACTGGCGACTATGAAGTGGAACGTGTAGAAAACTTCAAATACCTCGGGTCTGTAATAATATCGTCAAATGACATGCAGGCAGATATTAAAGCTCGTGTCTCAGCCGCATACAGAGTTTTCTACGCATACTCAAAACTTTTGCGATCTAAACATCTTTCGCAGTCGTGCAAACTCACACTTTACAAAGCATTAATTCGACCTGTGCTTACCTTTGGAAGCGAAAGCTGGACACTGACTTCCTCCGATTGTAGAATTTTATCAACATTCGAGAGGAAAGTCATACGAACAATTTATGGTCCATGTAAAGTTGCTGAAAATCAGTATAGAATCCGAATGAATCATGAAATCAGACAGCTTCTTGGAGGCTGCGATGTAATCGGATTCATTAAATCTAACCGGATTAGATGGTTTGGTCATGTAGAAAGGGGACCATTAGATAGAATGATTAAAAAAGCGTCCCAACAACAACCAGCTGGTGTTCGTCGAAGAGGAAGACCTAGACAACGCTGGCGTGATGACATCATCCAAGACCTTCGTGATATAGGATGTCGAAACTGGGGTCAACTGGTCATGGAACGAGACGATTGGAAGCTGATTGCACAGACGGCAAAATCCCTCCATGGGATGAAAACGCCAGAGAGAGAGAGAGAGAGAGAGCTATTTGGTTGGGAGGTCTATTTACACTTTCTATTTACAATGGCCGAATTCGGCCACTGTGCGATTCCTAGTGAAATGGAAAGTGAATAATATCAAAATCTAACCAAATCAAATATGATAATTAGTGTTAGTAGTTAAAAAAAATTCTATATATACCTCAGTTGAAAAAGCTAATATAGACCTCGAACATTATATCCCTCAGCGCTACGCACCTCAGTATATAAAAGTTCTCGGTCAAGAATAGCTGACTTCTCATCCTTGTTATATAATGTTCTAATTCACTTGAAAATCAAATGGTTTATGTAATATAAAACATATAAGCCAATAATACAGTTTTGTATAGAAGTATAGAATAATTCTCTAATTTGACTGTCTTAATTCACAAATTTGACATTATCGTCGCTGCTTTTCTGACAAAAAATTGGTTGAGATGTTTTTATGGCGTTTTCCTTACCACAAATATTTACTGTAGGAGCAGATGTAGTTTTGAGAAGGAAAATTAGTTAGTAATGGCTGCTTTTTAGAGAGATTTGGCTGTTTGTTTGAATCAAAGTAAGGAACCATAACCTGCGTAATTCACGCTGAATTTTAAGACCTCTTTCCAAATCACTCTAAAAAAAATTGTTGTCGATTGACAATAGCCATTCCGTTTGATGAAATATTTGACTTAATGGCTAGTATCGCTTCGGGGTCTGTCTCATCGTCGTTCTCGTCAGGTAAATCTTAGTTTCTTCATCAATTAAATTAAAAAGATTATCTTTATTTAGGTCATGCTCATAATATATAAAGTCTTGACCATCACGAGAAGTTATTTTGTCAAATTCATCTTTTCAAAACGTATACATCAAATCTACGAAGTGCCTTAGTTCAGTTTGAACTTTCGTTACTAAAAAAAAATTTTCAAATCATTTAAAATCATTGCTAATGCTTTTGGCATCTAACGGATCTCAACCATTCTAACACTGAAGTAATTTTTCCCCCACCTAATACAACTATACTGCAGCCGTTAGAGTAGAGGAATTACCAAAATATTTTTTGCAGGATAAATTAGATGACTCTACTGATATAATAAAAGTAAGTAAACTATTGAAAGATTACACCATGAGAAAGTACGTAAAGCTCATTGCAAATTCTTTTATAGAATTAAAGCCATGTACACTTTAAAGCTTCTGGAAACAATGGCTAGGTGGAGTCGATTCATTACTACTAATAAATCGATTTATTACTTACTAATAAATCGACTCTGCCTAGCCAATGTTGCCAAAACTTTAAAGTGTACATGGCTTTAATTCTATAAATAATTTGCAATGAACTTTACGCACTTTCTCATGGTGTAATCTTTCAATAGTTTACTTACGTTTATTTTATCAGTAGAGTCATCTAATTTATCCTGCAAAAAATATTTTGGTAATTCCTCTACTCTAACGGCTGCAGTATAGTTGTATTAGGTGGGGGAAAAATTACTTCAGTGTTAGAATGGTTGAGATCCGTTAGATCCCAAAAGCATTAGCAATGATTTTAAATGATTTGAAAATCATTTTTTTAACTTCTAGAGCAAACATTTTGTACATACACACAAAGCAGGTAATTGGGAGATAAGTGAGATATCACATACCACTGGCAATAGCAGAGAGATATCACTAGTCAAGGTGATATCCTAGGGGTGCTGGCGGATGAACTATATTCAGTCAATGGTAGCACCCTCAATCTTAGCTATGGAGCATTCCTTTATGATGCCACGTTATTGCTTACTCGAAGAATCGAGCCTTCATATAACTCTATGTATGGACTTTAATCAATGAGGAAGGAAGTGCGGCGCATGCTCGAGGAATATGCCGCTAGCTGGATTACTGGCATTCATATTTTAGTTTTGTTAATGCAAATTGTTAAAATAAATTTGCTGTTTACCTTTTATTTAATCTTTATTTTTTCTATCTTATCATGAAATATTGGCCTATGTCATATTTTATATGTGATAGGATTTATTGTTTAGTTATTCCTTTTATAAAAAAAATATAAAAAATAAACAAAATAAAACAAATTTGCGTCCATCAACACCTTAGAAGTTAGAACGCATGTTGTTGTAGGACCGTGGTCTTAAAAGTTTTTTATGTGTTGTTGTGACACATATTGTAATTCCTACTACACAACACAAAATTTACTCATATCAAAACGTTTGAATGCTTGAGAAATATCAAAAATGAATGAGTAATGGTGTTGTTATAAGATCCATTGGTTTTTAATAATAAAGAAACGCGAACTTATGTGACTTAAAATCCCTTTGCTTTTTTTTGCTTTGAAATATGTCGTTAATCTAGCGCTTTTAAGTATTTATCCACCTTTAATTATCATCTCCCGTTGTAGTAGGAATATATAATTTATATAGAGAAGAAATGTAAAAAAACATATAAGAATCTATTTATCCAAAGCCAAAAAGAGGATGAACGAAAATCAGGCAATGTACGTACAAAAAATAAATACGTATTAGTTATATTAAAAATTGTACCGAAAAGATGAATCGCCACTAAACTAAAATTTAAGCGCATGATTTAAAACTTCGACTCAAAATTTTAACCGCATATAACCAAAATCGCATAATTCAAGTGCCGCATAACTCAAGGGACACCTGTATTTATTAGATTCTCTAGTGATCACTATTGTTGTTATACTCTAGTCATCCTAGTATGGAATAACAATCTTGTATCAACAAGAAGAAGTCTTCAGACTGGTCTTCATTCGTGTCTAATGACACATTATCTACAATAAATTTAATGAATTAATTTAATTGTGATATAACCTCACTTTGATGGAAAATATATAATCACCGAAAACCGAATAGGCTAACTTTTGGTGGTTTATCTAGTCGGCTAAGCTAATCTGATAAGAACGATAAACATTATTAAAGTTTAAAATTTTCTTATTGGTTCGAAACTAGATCGATCGAAAATTACATGGATTGCAAAAACTTTCATAGTTGTCACCATTTTTTTTACACACTTTTATTTTTTTTTGATTCAGCTCTTATTATTCAAGATGGGATATTTTCCTCCAGATTGATAAATAAACTAAATGCTTCTTCATTGAATTAAATAATTAATTGATGTTAGTATTGTCAAAAAAAATTAAGGAAAGAGGCCAATAATTGTATTTGATGTGAATAAAAAAATGGATTTTTCTAGTGAAAAGTTTCTAGTTTTAAAGGTTCCGTTTTTTATAACGACCCTATTGGTGAGAGTAAAACGTGTTTTTCACATTATATCGATTAACCATAAATCCTATGGACCTAAAATTTGAGATACGTATAAAAGTACCCTATGCTCAAAAGATGACGGGTTAAAAATAAATAAATTTGTTTTCGTTTGTTTTACAGGGCTCCGATGTGAGGCCTTTGAGAAAATAAATTTTTTATAGTCAAGTATTGTATCATATGAAAGGGCTCCACTTCAGTATCCCTAAAAATTGTATTTTGGATCTTTACACCCCTCCATTTTTTCTCATTATTTTGAGTAATGGCGTTTTCTTTATGTTTTCTTTCCTCGATTAGCGCCAATTATTTGATCCAAAATATTAAAATGCATTTGGAATATTAATAAGAAAAATTAGTAAGTTTTTAATGAAAAATACATAAAGTATCATATATGTACTCATAATTATATTTATTAAGAGGGTGGGAATGAGAAGGGCTACAAACACCATTTAAAACCTGATCAAGTGGGATGTCATTAAAAGGGCACTTGATCTTAAAAGCATTGAATTTTTTTTTAGAATTTTGGGATACACAGTTCCATTTACCGTTCTTCCCCTACCCTCTTTTACGTTTCGGCGTTCATTGACAGAAAAATTGGAAAAAACTCACAGCGACAGGAAGTTTGGTAAATTTTTAATGAAAATTATAGCGAAGTCTCAAATGATTATATTTCTCTGTTTTTGAGGTATGGAAGTCGGGAGGGGTGAAAAAATGCTTTTTTGACACAAATGGGTGGGATATCGTTTGAAGAGCACTTAAATTAAGGTACGTTGCAATTTTTTTTATAATTTTACGGTGCATTGTGTTTCAGTTATTGTCCAAAATGTTTTTTTAAGTATGTACTCCGTTTACCTCCTCTCTAAATTTCGACGGTGGTTGAAAGGGAAAATTTTTCTAATTTAAACCATTGACAAGCTGGCGTAATTAAATCTTTCGCTCAATTACCATAAACAGCTATGGATAAGATTTAACCTCAAGTAACATTTTTTGTGTCATTTCGATCAATTTAGATTTTAGAAGAGATTGACAATTACTTCGGTTTTGAAAAAACCTAAGTATTGCTCATGAGCCAAAAGTGAAATTTTTTGCCACTTTTTTGGCATTTCTCGACGTTTTATGTCCTACTGATTCTAAAAAAGCAAAAAATGTATGTCCGTGTGCCGGCCAGCCGTCACAACCGACGAAATCTAGAAAACCGCTGGAGGGATTTCAAACATTTTTGTTTCTATAAATAGGTATACTCAATGGTAACAGTCGAAAGAACGATGTGTTCGATAGTTTTCCCGTAAGTGTGCGAAAAAATCGACAAGCGTGTCAAAACAAGGAAATTTGCATATTTTTTGCTGAAAAAACGTTCATAGAAACATTAAATTTGAAGAAATCTTGATGGTCGGGATTGGTATGTGAGAAAACTAGATTATTGCATTAGAAGTTTGTCAAAAAAATGTTGTCAAGTGTGTCAAAAGAAAAATTTTTATTTATTATTTTACCCAATTTTTCGGAAAAATTAAATTAATTATTTGTATGACATGAAATTACTTCGGTTTTTATTTTATTATTATTGAGAATTATGGCATTATAGGTTTGTCAAAAAAATGTTGTCAAGTGTGTCAAAAGAAAGATTTTACTTCGGTTTATTTATTTTTTACCTAATTTTTTGGAAAAAATAAAATTAATTATTTGTATGACATGAAATTTTATTATTATTATAGAGAATTATGGCATTATAAGTTTGTCAAAAAAATAATGTCAAGTGTGTCAAAAAAATTATTTTCATTTATTTTTTTAGAAAATAATAAAATTAGTTATTTGTATGAAATGAAAATGAAATTATTATTATTAAGAATTTTATTGCATTATATGTTTGTCAAAAAAATATTGTCAAGTATGTCAAAAAAAATGATTTCACTTATTTTTTTAGCCAATTTTTTGGAAAAAAAAATTTAGCTGTTGTATGGCGTAAATGTGACATCGAAATTTTTGAATTTGTTATAGTTTTTGAAATATTTTTGGAATTTTGAGTTTGTATTTTTGATTTTGTTATAATTTTTGCAATGTTTTTAGATTTTTATTTGGAAAAAGTTTTAATTTTTGCAATACTTTTAGAATTTTAAAAAAAAATTGAATTTTTGAATTTGTGAATTTTATAAATATATTTTTAGAATTTTGAAAATAGTTTCAATTTTTGATTTTGTAAGAATTTTTGAAATATTTTTAGAATTTTTGAAAAAAGTTTAATCTTTGATTTTGTAATAATTTTTTGAATATTGTTAGAATTTTGAAAAAAGTTTTATTTTATTTAATTTTTATAATATTTTTGGAATTTTGAAAAAAATATGAATTTGTGATTTTGTAATATTTTCTCGAAACGCTAAATGGAGAGGTTTTTGAGTAGTTTGCTGATTGTATCATCTTTTCACTAAATTACGTTAATTTATGATCTGTTATGATTTTCCGGCAATGCATTGATGTTTCGTGTTAGTTTTGTAATAAATTTCTAAACAGAGATAAAAACTTTAGCTTAACTTTAACAAAGAGTTATGTTTGATATACATCGCTGCCCAAAACTAAAAACAATGTCCTCATACAAGTTTTATGCCGAAAACTATATCAAAATCCTTAACCAAAACCAAAGTCTTGATATCTCAGAGCTTGAGAGTTCAGCCCCTCCATATTTTACTATATTACATTTACGATGAAACATTTATTTTTTATGTGTTTTTTAAATGCTTTACAACTCAGCTTTATGTCAATTATTTTTGATATTGTGTTCTTTTACATTGGGTAGTGAAATCCGAAATTCTACGTCCACGCCGTGCTACCTGGGTAATGCTAACAGAATTAGGTTGGTGTAGTTGAGAGGGGCAGAGTAAATACTGCTTATACTCAATGATTCTGCACCATGGCGAGTCATTGGCGCCACAAAACCAATGCAACTCAAGCGTCTGTTCTCCATGTTAGGGCGGCTTGGAGCGGGCGTCTGTCTTGGATCAAGCAGCTCGCTATATAAACGTGTAACAAGCGTCTGTTCTCCATGTTAGGGGCGGTTTGTAGCGGGCGTATGTCTTGGATCAAGCGGCTCGCTATATAAACATGTAAAAATGTTGTTTCTGGTGACCTTTAGATGCAGAACGAACCCATTCACGAAAATTTGGGTTGGGCGAAGGGCTAACACCCCATTTCCGTAAAAAATTACTTGTCATGAATTCTGTGCACAGGCCTCGGATTATCTCGGATTCATTAGTAGAACGACCTCGGAAACTGTACCCGGACTACGATTTAAAAATGGGAACTTGGAACGTGCTAAGCCTTAGAAGACCAAGAGATCTACTAAAACTTACAAACCAAATCAATAGCTATACACTGGATATAGTGGCGTTACAAGAACTAAGATGGCCTGGGAGTGGAATCCACGAAACAGCCAAGGGATACACTCTCTACTATTGCGGTTATGAAAACGGAGGAGAATTTGGAGTTGGCTTTCTCATACATCGTCGCGTGAATCAACATGTTATCGACTTTCGCCCAATTAATATGCGGATATGCACAATGAGAATCCGTACGCAAAAATTTAATGTAACGATCATCAATTTTCATGCACCTACTGAAGACAAAACAGATGACATTAAAGATCTGTTCTTTCTAGAACTCGAAGAAGTCATCAATAACATCCCGCGGCACGATATAAAAATCGTGGTAGGTGACTTCAATGCGCAAATTGGTAGAAGTGCAGAACTTAAAACACATGTCGGCCCTAACAGCTTGCATCATGCTAGTAACAATAACGGCTTTCGCGCAGCTGAACTGGCTATGATGTATGATCTAGTAATTTCTAGCACTTTCTTTCCTCATAAGAGAATCCACAAAGCAACGTGGAAATCAAACGATGGAAGAACTGAAAATCAAATCGATCACGTCATAATTTCTAATAGACACTCTACAAGTGTAACTGACGTTCGATCATACAGAGGTGCTGATATGGACACCGATTATATGCTTGTCAGCTTTAAGTACAAGTGCAAATTATCATCTACATTTAATAGACAAGCAAAAAAGAACAAGCGCTGGAATGTCGAAGCATTTAAACACCTGGAAACACTGAATAGGTATCAGGAAATTGTAACGCAAAGCATAGAAGAGCATGACATCCCATCTGAGATGCCATTAAACATACAAGAAGAATGGCAAACGCTTCAATCAACCATCATATCCGCAGCACAAACTACGATCGGAAAACGACCACCGAAATCACGTAACGAATGGTTTGATGACGAGTGCCGCGAAAGCATTGAGCACTAACAAAAACTGCGAGAAAAATGGTTAACAAGAAACACCCGAAGCTCCCAAACTGATTATCTATGCGCCAGAAAAGCCTCAGCAAAACTCCTACGGAGAAAGAAACGCGAACACATGAAGAGCTGTATTGAAAACATCAACCAACATGCGGCTAATGGAAATTCGAAAGTGTTTTGCCAATGCGCGGAATCTGACTAAAGATTTCCACCCAAGATCTACAGCCATCAAAAATGGAAACAACGAGATTACAACAAGTGAACGTGATGTGCTGGAAGTATGGCGATCCCACTTTCAAGACCTACTGAATAGAACGAATGAAGTTCATCCTATTCGAGCAATGGCTCCGTCAAAAGAGGAGATTTTTGTCCCTTACCCAACAATAGAAGAAGTGGAAGCTGCCATCAACAAATTAAAAAATGGCAAATCACCAGGTATCGATGGAATCCCTGCAGAACTATTTAAGAATGGAGGAGCAGCTCTGGTCTCACGTATATATGATCTGATTCTTACAATCTGGGACCAAGAAGAACTACCTGCTGAATGGAAAACAGCTCTCATTGTTCCGCTACATAAAAAAGGTGACCGCCTAAAGTGTGCGAATTATCGTGGAATCGCACTGTTGAACACTGCATATAAAATACTAGCTAATGTCGTACTCGCTCGGCTCATCCCGTTCGCCGAATCTATCATCGGCGATTATCAGTGTGGTTTTCGTCCCAACCGTTCAACCACAGATCAATGTTTTACCTTAAGGATGATTCTGGAAAAATGTTGGGAGTACAACATCAGCATTCACCAGCTCTACGTTGATTTCAAGCAAGCATATGATAGCATAATCCGCGACAACCTCTGGTCTGCACTCATATGCCTTGGTATTCCAGCGAAACTTGTTTCTCTGTGCAAACTCACAACATCGGGATCAAATTGTAGAATAGTAATCGAAGGGTCAGTTTCTGACTCTTTTGATATAACATCAGGTGTTCGACAAGGTGATGCACTAGCGCCCGTACTATTTAATTTGGCGCTTGAGTACGCGATAAGAAAAAGCCGAATTGAGACTCAAAACTGTATATTTAACAAATCTAGTCAAATTCTTGGCTATGCAGATGATATTGTGCTTCTCGGACGTAGAACCAGCGATATCAAGGATAGTCTCTCTCAGCTTGAAAGAAATACTAAACGACTTGGATTATGCATTAACACCGGCAAGACTAAACTTTTAACAACATCCAGGAATATACCTCCCGGCAATCTGAATACTGGCGACTATGAAGTGGAACGTGTAGAAAACTTCAAATACCTCGGGTCTGTAATAACATCGTCAAATGACATGCAGGCAGATTTCAAAGCCCGTGTCTCAGCCGCATACAGAGTTTTCTACGCATACTCAAAACTTTTCAACGATCCAAACATCTTTCGGAGTCGTGCAAACTCACACTTTACAAAGCATTAATTCGACCTGTGCTTACCTTTGGAAGCGAAAGCTGAACACTGACTTCCTCCGATTGTAGAATTCTATCAACATTCGAGAGGAAAGTCATACGAACAATTTATGGTCCATGTAAAAAATCAGTATAGAATCCGAATGAGTCATGAAATCAGACATCTTCTTGGAGGCTGCGATGTAATCGGATTCATTAAATCTAACCGGATTAGATGGTTTGGTCATGTAGAAAGTGCACCATTAGATAGAATGATTAAAAAAGCGTCCCAACAACAACCAGCTGGTGTGTTCGTCGAAGAGGAAGACCTAGACAACGCTGGCGTGATGACATCATCCAAGACCTTCGTGATATAGGATGTCGAAACTGGGGTCAACTGGATATGGAACGAGACGATTGGAAGCTGGTGGCACATACGGTAAAATACGGTAAAAAATCACGTTAAAGGCTACAGTTCTACACTTTGTTATTTGAACCGCAAAAGGATAGGCCGGCACTGAAGCTCTGGTATTATGACACGAGCAGTGGCGGATTACCATAGAGGCGGAAGAGGCGACCGCCTCAGGCCCCACATGCAACTTTGGCCCCCTCGCTACAAATAGTAATGATATTTTATAGGTATTCAAATATCAGATGACTGCATTCATTCAAGCAAAGTTTTTAAACCTAAAGATTTTTTTATATTATCCCACATGTAAAAGTGTTAGGTTGTCAATTTGTATTACTTTTTTTCATGTATTTATTTTAATAATTCTAATTTGATAGTTTTATAATTTTTTAATGTACATATTCGTTTTCCAATTTGTATAGTAGAAAAAACATTTTGTTTTGAAAAGTTCCACTGTTACGAATGAATATTAATACTAAAACTTTATTTGCAATGGGCTGTTATTATATTAATCGCAAAATTATTGATAAAAACAAAATCCAGATAAGTATTTTTTGGATATTTGAAGTATATTTGAGTTTTAAGTTTTCATCGATGATTTTGGATTTCTTTTAAGACTTACAATTTATTGAAAGCATTAAACTGAAAACCTCAATTTTAAGCATATAATTGTACATTTTAGATTAATTTCATATTTTTTTTTTTTTTTTAAGGCGTTCATGCTCCATGTAGGAGCGTTGCCAGGTTGATCAGCTTTGAATATTCACCACGGTCATTCGCAACAGCGACATAATTACCATGGCAGCCGATTTTTTTAAGGTCGTTTATTACGTCAGTCTCCCATTGTAGTCGTGGTCTACCTCGCAGTCGCCCACTCCCCGGGGTACTAACGTACATTTTTCTAATCATTCCAGACTGTGAATCGGCTCGTAGAACATGCCCAAACCAAGCAATCATATTAGAACGGATACAACCTATTATATCAGGACCCTCAAGAAGGTCTCTGATCTCAATGTTATACCGGGTTCTATACTCTCCATCGTCTGTCTTAAGTGGACCAAAAATGTAGCGTAGGATCTTACGCTCAAATACAGATAAATGCGATTCGTCATTTTGTGTAAGGGTCCACGTTTGTGACCCATACATCACAACCGGTCTAATCAATGTCTTGTATAACTTGAGCTTGGTGTTAGTTGATACATACGGTGATCCAAGGAGAGGTTTAATTGAGTAGAAAGTTCGATTACCTGCAGCCATTCGAGCTTTTATATCTGTAAGTATGCTGTTGTTTGAGTCAAGCATTGATCCCAAATATTTAAAAGATTCAACTCCCTCAATTCGTTCATCGCCGCACATCAAATCTTTCTTCTCAGCCTCCCTTGAAACATTCATATGTTTGGTTTTACTGTAGTTAATTTGCAGACCAATTTTTCTAGCACCACTCTCAAATAATGATCTCCAATTTGGTAAATAACTTTTTTTAAACAATTTAATAATTAAATGAAATCAATAATTTAAATTAATAAATTATTGTTAAATTGAATCACCAAACAATCTTTTTAGTAAGTATATTTATTTATGACGCGTTTCGAATATTAAATATTCATCATCGGTACAAAAAATATGACTAAATCTAAATAAAAACAAATATTCATTCTTTAAATTTTGATTGAAAAAATGGCATACTAACATTTTATGAATTAAATAGTTTAAAATAATTTTCATACGTATAAAATTTACTTGTTTTTTAAAAAAATATGACATACTGATCAAAATACTATGAATAAAATATAAATGAATTGAATTTTTAGAATAAAAATTTACAAAATCGAATTATACAAAATATTTGAATTAAATAATAATTGGTCGTTTAAAATTAAATTTGGAGATTTTTTGAATGCCTTATAAATTTCAAACTCTTCAAGAGAATCCATTAAAAATCCTTTAGTACATAGATGCAATGGTTCTAAATTTTGTTCAAAACTGGTGTAGTTATGGTTATTATCATTTAGATGATTTGCGAAAATGGACTTTAAATTTTGTTTATTTTTGTTCATTGGAATATGTTCTTTAAATCTCTCAATGAAACTTCTTCCTGTTTTTCAATATAAAATTTTCCACAAGTATCACACTTGATTTTATAAATTCCAGAACATGATCTTAAATTGAATTTAGATTTTGGTTTTAAAATTTTGTATAAATTATTTTTTGTTCTAAAAGATATCGAGTAATTATGTTTTTTGAAATGATTTCTTAAAATGTTAGGTAATAAGTTAGTATATTCCATTGAAATATATTTGATGTTGTTATTATTATTATTTGAATTTTTTAACTTATTTAAACATTTAGATAATAACTTATAAATAAATTTTGAATCATAACCATTATCTGAAGCGATAAATTTTATTGTATTCAATTCTGGTAGTAGTTGGTTTTCGAAAAATTTTATATTCAAATTGATTATTAATTTTTTACAAAGTAGCAAAATTTTTAGTCAAAATTATTAATAATAATATTATATTAATGAATAACCAATCGGTTAAAAATAATTTGAGCTTAATTGAGAAAATTAATAAGATCAAATTATTATCTCAATACAAGATGTTTTCGTTAGACATAACAAATATGTATACTAATATACCTATTAATGAAACTGTTAATATTTTAGAAGAAAACTTAACCAACACTGGCACTTTAGATATTTTAAAAATTAAAGATCTAATCAACTTAATTCGAATTATTTTGAAACAAAATTATTTTACCTTTGATGATAAGGGTCTTGCAATGAGTTCTCCTTTAAGTGGATTACTTGCTGAAATTTTCTTAAATAGTTTTGAGAACAAATTCATATTTTCAAATTTAAATATTCAACAAAATTTATTAATATCTTATTCAAGATATGTGGATGATACCTTCATTTTGTTTAATGGAACATGTCGACAAATACAAAATTTTAATAATTACATGAATAGTATTCACCCAAATATAAAATTTACCCTTGAAATTGAAGAAAATAATTCAATAAATTTTTTAGATATAACTATTTCAAAAATTAATAATCAATTTGAATATAAAATTTTTCGAAAACCAACACCAGTATAACAATAAATAATTCGTCACATCATCCAAATTCACAAAAAGCAGCAGCATACAATTCACTCATTTATCGCCTTCTAAATATACCACTAAATATTTCAAATTTTCAAGATGAATTGAATACAATAAAATTTATCGCTTCAGATAATGGTTATGATTCAAAATTTATTGATAAGTTATTATCTAAATGTTTAAATAAGTTAAAAAATTCAAATAATAATAATAACAACATCAAATATATTTCAATGGAATATACTAACTTACTACCTAACATTTTAAGACATCATTTCAAAAAACATAATTACTCGATATCTTTTAGAACAAAAAATAATTTATACAAAATTTTAAAACCAAAATCTAAATTAAATTTAAGATCATGTTCTGGAATTTATAAAATCAAGTGTGATACTTGTGGAAAATTTTATATTGGAAAAACAGGAAGAAGTTTCATTGAGAGATTTAAAGAACATATTCCAATGAACAAAAATAAACAAAATTTAAAGTCCATTTTCGCAAATCATCTAAATGATAATAACCATAACTACACCAGTTTTGAACAAAATTTAGAACCATTGCATCTATGTAGTAAAGGATTTTTAATGGATTCTCTTGAAGAGTTTGAAATTTATAAGGCATTCAAAAAATCTCCAAATTTAATTTTAAACGACCAATTATTATTTAATTCAAATATTTTGTATAATTCGATTTTGTAAATTTTTATTCTAAAAATTCAATTCATTTATATTTTATTCATAGTGTTTTGATCAGTATGTCATATTTTTTAAAAAACAAGTAAATTTTATACGTATGAAAATTATTTTAAACTATTTAATTCATAAAATGTTAGTATGCCATTTTTTCAATCAAAATTTAAAGAATGAATATTTGTTTTTATTTAGATTTAGTCATATTTTTTGTACCGATGATGAATATTTAATATTCGAAACGCGTCATAAATAAATATACTTACTAAAAAGATTGTTTGGTGATTCAATTTAACAATAATTTATTAATTTAAATTATTGATTTCATTTAATATACAACAACTTGGAGATCAAACAAAATACCTTTTTATTTATTTAATTTTTTACAATAAATAAAAATTTATTTGAAACATGTCAACTTAATAATGAATAATTTTTAATTTGGTATGCATGAATTAAGTTATGAAGTAAATAAAATTATTTATTATTATTTATTTAAAATGATTTATTGAACGGATTTAGTTAAAATTAAAATAAATTAATAAATACAAATTAATTAGTTTTTTTTCGACTATTATTTTATTAATTAATTTTAAATAAATTTTATTTCTATATATTCCGACTGATAAGGGCAAATGCACGTTTTCCTTTTTTTATTAAAACAGTAAAAAAACATAATTCGCGTTCGATTTGACTGAAGTAACTGTATTATCTGAAAAAACTATCGAATTGTTGTTGTTTTTTTTTGTAAACTAATAGTGTATTCTTTTCGGTTGTTCCGAACAAGTTCCAACACCGAATTATCGAATTTTGTATTCTTTTGGAATGAATTTCAATACAAAAATAATAATTCGGTGTTGGAACTGTACTGAAATTTGTTCGGGCCAGCCGAAAAGAATGCACTATAAGCTATTTTATATTCATATCGACCTCACTTATTTTAAAAAAACTAAACCAAAAGAAAAGAAAAACAAAAAAATTATTATAAAAAAAACTCTGAGAGCATTATATTTATTTTTTTCAAATAACTATCTGCCAACAAAATCTTTTCTCGTAAATTTTTATTTTGCCTATAAAGAGCTTTTTTGTAAATTTTTTAATTTTATCTTAAGTGCAAGAGTGAAAAATAAATTATAAAAAAAAGCCCGCATGATATTATTTTTAAGATAAGTGCGAGCGCCCTTAAAAAATAAAAATCTGATCACTGCTTGCTATACGAATTGAGGGTGATCGAAATTTAACATCAAATCTTGTTGCTCTACAAGACCGTCGGCTTGTTGCTGTTCTCGTTGTTTTTATAAATATCATCATCAATATAAATATCAATCAGCAGTGCTCAAATGTGTTAAAAATATGATATTTAAATTACTAGATGAACGTAGCTCAGTAGTTCTATTATTATAATAAAAAACCAAGCAGTGCTCGAATGAAATCAGATCCATCATACAAACAGGCAAACGGCCATAGCGACATTTACAATTGCAAATGGATATTTTTGTCCGAACAGGATATAATAAATGGAAAGATTTACCGGGATCGATAGTGGCTTCAATCTACAAAGGTTTTAAAAAAAGCGCTCATTAATGCCTCAAAACGCATGTTGCTGTGAGGCCTAGGTTTTAAATATATCTATACATATATGTTGTTATAACATATATATTGTAAATGGGGGTTGTAGATCGATAAATGATTTCAAAAGATCAATTTGGTATTTATTGTTCAAATACGTGAATTCGAATTAGCTTGTTTATACTAATATTCAAAAATACAATTTTAAATTTTGACAAAAGTTAGCAAAACATAAATCCATAATAAAACCAATCCGAAACGAAATTCTTATGGTAAAACTGGAATATGTGTGTAAGAAAAACAGAAACCAAAACAAACATCAAAATTCAAAATATGCTAATGAGAAAAACCAAGCCAACCTAGAACACAAATTGATAACCGGTACTGCTAAGTGCTACCTATAGTAATATTTTGCTATATCAGCTACATTTTAGTCTTTTATTGCAATTCGGCAAGGTATATTATTTTATCTGGACATATTTTTAACCAAACGACCAGCAACGAGATTCGTTAAATGATCAAAGATTGTTTATAAAAAAAATTATTTTAATCAATTTAGAGTATGTGTGTACATTTTAGATGTATTGCATTGTCGTTGGAACATTTCATTTAACATATATAACGGTATGTGTATTTTTGTTATACACCACTGGTTTTGTAACACAAATTTTTAAAACTATGTATATTTTCATTGTTTTGTAGTTTAAGAGCAAGATGAATTAACTGAACTTTTGTGCAACTAGAACATTTACTCAATGATTATTTTCGAACATATAAAACACAATCAATTAGTACAACCTACCTCTGTAGCAATATGTTTCATTTTCAAAACACTTTTATAATAACAAAAAACTTTATTATAGTTTTTAAACAAAATAAATACGATCTGTTGTTATACTTGTAAAAATTTTCACAAACTAAAACTGTTTCTATTTTTTTCGGCCAAACTTCACTGTTCACAATAAATAATTTTTTATTTTTGTATGATTTACAACAAACAACGGATTTGATTTATTTTCGTTAGCATAGAACAAAACTAATGCCAACGAAACGAGTTGTTTTAAAATTTCTCACGTAAGTGTAACAATAAATTTTTTTTTCGACAACCGAATGTTAAATCAAAGACAGGCAATACTGTACTGTAATGACTTTACTTCATATTAAACAATGTAAAAAGCTAAGTTCTCATTTTGTCTATATTTATTCAATTTTTTTAAGAGGTCACAAGAGAATTAAGTGATTTCAATGGAGGTCACAGACTCGATTGTTTGGAAGAAAGTCAAACAACCAGATCGAAGATTTTTATTTTACCTTGGTGGAGAAAGGAGAAAATATAATTCATTGAATACACATTTTAATAGTTAGTGAGAAAAACCGAATGAAACAACAACCGCCCCTTCAAAAGAGAAATTCAAATTCACCGTCAAAAATACATATATAAATTGAGCAGGTATTTATATCAAATATCAGTGGCGTTGTCAATTTTGGGGCTAATAAAGAAATAATGTATGAAAGCAAAAGTAACAAAATAATATGTACATATGTATCTACATATGTATTTGTAGCAACATCGAACTCATTATTTAACGGTCAAATTAAACGTTGAATACATGTCAAACGAAAGTGGTGGACAAAAATATTTAGCATATTTACGTATAAGCTGTAATTTATTATAAAGATTCACTCTTTAATATAATTAAAATAATAATACAAAAAAACGGGTTAATTTAATTACATCGATGAACCATTAAAGATAATCTATCTATATCATCAATAATATTTTTATAATTGAATGGCATAGTCACTCCATTTAATTAGGGCCATATGGTCGACCAATTTCGATTTTACAAACAAGTTGTAATAAATACAAAAACTCTGTATGTCTTTAAAAATATATAACATTACATATTATAAAATAACGAAGCTATTTAAAAAAAACACTAAAAGAGAAAAACAAACAAATAAACCAAAAAACTAAAAGGAAATGTACAAAAATTTAAAGCCCCAAAAGTTAATCAAAAAACAATTTTGTCCCATATATAAACAAATTATTTAGTCCATTAACACAACCTTTCTTTTAGATCAATTAATTCTTACACTTTCACACTTTATCATACAGATCCGTTTGCCGTTCTAACGATTTGTAAGATTTCAGTCGGTTGTCTTATCTTTTACTCAAGAGGACATTGACTTGCAATGTTATCTGGTCCAACTTTGGGCACCAGTTGTTATTGTAGCGACGGGTATATAGTGCTGCTCTTCCGATTCCGTATCTAAATTCAGGACTTCTACACACACAAATGGTAACACAAATGGTTTTTCGTCAGCTCCGTAACGTGTCCTCACATACGTGACACTTTCAGGGTCAATAATTTCAGAGTCAGTTTTACTCATGTAATTATTTAGATGCTTGATTAATTAAATTTCTTTGACAGTGATTTTTGATGGTTGATTAAGAACTTGGGTTGGGACGTAATTCAATATTGTGTTTTCAACAGCTTTGGTGTTAATTTTTTGTATAGCAGTTGTATATGTGAGCTCATCGAGGTTCCAGGGTCGGTCCTGATATATTGCAGAATATGTAGTAGATTCTTATATGAGTTGAGAATGATGGCAATCCTTCACGAGGATGAAGTTTCCCGATACGAGCGTAGCGAGTGGAAAGAATCATCCGAGTGAAGAATTGCCATCATCCTATACGAATACAAAATGCTATTTTATCCACGACTGCGAAATATTTCAATTAATTTCCAATTTGCCTGCAAAATTTTTTATCACCATATTAAAATATGTAAATCATAGATAGCATAGAAAAACGAAACACGTATAAAATGCTTTTGTTTTTGATATTCATTCATAAAAAATTAAAAATACTTCTTACTTCAGATATTAATTATATTTTTAATATTTATACTTAGTAAAAATATAATTAGGTAGTTATAAATTATTTATAAATTTTATAAATTATAGAAAAATCTATTTGTTTGGAATTTTCTTTTCTTATTTTTTCGAATAGGTCCTTTGATACTTCTTTATTAAAATAATAAAAAAAAAAACAATTAATGTATGTGATAAATTATAAACATAATATACCCATGTATACATTCAATTCAATTATTTAAACTAAAATATTAAATTATGAACTAAAAACTAATATAATTAATACTGATTTGATGAACTTTGGGTTTTTTCGTTCAATTTAAGTGATTAGTATGTACTCAATGCTTTCCTGGAACTTTCTGACTTCTGCAACCAAACGACTACGGAGAGAGTTAGATAAATGACCAGATAGAAAATACTGTTTCTAGTTGGGCAGTTGACACTTGTAAACTTAGTAATTTATTTGGCAACCCTTGATTTTGGGCTGTTTTTAATTAGTTCACATATAAGTAGTGACCACCAGTGCTGTATTTTACCGTACTGTCCTGTTTTTTACCATGCTGTCCTCTGAAATTTTTGTGCAAATACAAAACATTACAATGTCCCTTATTTCCTTATTTGATATGCACATGTCTTGTTTTTTGCATAAATTTTACAAACATGAATTTAAAATTATAATTTTTGTGAATTTCAAGTATTACAATCTAGAGCCAAATGTCAAAATCGTATGCCCACTTTTTTGCATTGCTTGGCGTTAGGTCATAAATAAAAATTCTAAAAAAGCAAACAAAAATGTTAGTCTGTCTACTGACCGACCCACTAACCAACCGTAACAACCGATGAAAACTACTGGAGGGATTTAAAAAAATTTGGTTTCAGAAAATAGGTTTCATCAATGACAAGAACCGCAGGGACGATATATTTGATGTATCGGAAAAAAAAATGGGATATTTGTTTTACTAAAAAACGTTTAAATGATAATGAGCATTGAATGTAGAGAAATCTTGATGGTTGGCATTTGTATGCAGTGGCGTAGCTAGCATGGGTGGCACCCGGGGCGGATATTGTGGTGTCACCCCAAAAATAAAAACTGTCAATAATAATAAAAAGCCGATAAACGTAATTTATAATTTTTTTTAATTAATACAAATGAGCATTATTATTATAAGCCCGCAAGTAACTTTTAACTAATTTTAATTTGCTGAAACTCCTCTCACACGAAGCCACTAATACGCAAATAGTCATAAATAACGTTAGTGCGACCGTAAGATTCGGAAGAAATTCTAAAAAATCCCATTCTACGATGAATTTCAAAAAGTCTAGGTACACCCAGTTAGAAACTGTAACATTGGCCGCTTTTAAATGCCTCCTCATCCTTTGTATCTCTATGAGGAGTTCTGTTGCCAATACCGCATCATAAAAACCAGTAAATTTTGATACCGATAATTTTAACTCTTCACTGTTCGCCAAAAGCTAAGTGTTTGTCTGCACAACCTCGAACAATGAAGCTAAATCTTGAACTGACTTCAGTCTAGTTCGGAGTTCAACACTGAATCGGTCATGACATTCCAACATGTCCTTTTTAAGTAGAGCTCTCAGTGTCAGTCCAACATCAGGTGCAAACTCACCACCCGTTCGTTTTTTGCGTTTTTATGACGAATTCGGCTTTCCATTGGCATGTCATAGTCCTCCGATTTTTTCGCAGCAAGATCTATTGCCTCTTCTACAATGAGACTTCGTTATGAATTGACTCTATTTTTGTAGCTAATTGATCAATATTCAAGCCCGTGCTTTGCAATCCAATCTGAGCACAGATATTATTTCTCTTAGAATATCATTCCAAAACAAAAGATAGCAAAGAAACGAAAAATCACATGCTGCATTGATAAGGTTCTGTGCAGCGCCTCTAGTGTCTACATTTTCTTGTTGATCGCTTAACTTCTCAATTTCAGCCACAATCCCATCAAAGTTTTCGGCCAATACTTTTACTGCAGCATAATGAGCACTCCAATGCGCTGTTAAGAGTATTTTAACAGTTGCTTCGTTGTGTTTAGCAAGTACTTCCTAGCGGCTAGTCGAAGCAGAAAAACATGTAAAAATGGCTTCAACTGACGAGTGTTGGCCGTATAAATTAATTGAATGATCTTTGCAGCCCACAAAAATTGCTTTGTTATTTTTTGCTTTAATAATAGCTTGCACTTCTCCATGTATACTACTCATAACAGCTGCATTATCATAACCTTTGAGAGCGACAATTCATAACATCTATACCATCATTTTCAAGATTTTACACTGAAAAAAACATGTCCTATTTCCAATCGAAATGCAGTTGTCTCAACCTCACCGTGCGGGCAGATATGGCGAATCGAAATACGAGATTGATTCAACAACCGTACAATGATAAGCGGATGCAGTTGAGACAATCACATGAAATATTTATGTGAAAATAAAATATAGTTCAATTAATCTCAAATACTTAAATTTTAAAATGAAAAATTCATGATATAATAGTATAGGATCCGAGTATACAACGACCTTCACCGAACTGGTTAATGGATGAAAAGTATTTTATATTAAATTAAATATGTTAATAAATATATTGCAAGTGGGTTGTCTAAAAAATTTCGGTCCAGAATATGATTAATTAAAAATTTAAAAATTAATTTTTTCTAAACATTTCACCGTTCCGGTTAATAGACAAATGACATGACAAAAGTATGAAGCCTTTAGAATATGCAAACGATAGGTTGTCTATTTTTTTCCCGTCATAACTTAGGGTTGGCAGGTATAAAAAGGCAGATCGAAATTAGTAATTTGCACCGGTCTGGTTAATGAATAAACTTTATGTCAAAATAAAGATTATTTTATTACAAACACGGTGATATAGGGTTGTCTGCAAAAAACCAGTCCTGAATTAGGGTTGTCGAGTTTTAAAATGTGCAATATTCTTACGAATGAATACGTGCGACAGAGAGGTTCCAGCGAACTTTTTGTCTGTGAAAATAAAAAGGATAGCAATAGACTCGTAAATACTGCGCATTATTTTGGAACAGCTTGCCACAACATTCAGAATTTAATTGAAAACTATTAACCAGTTTAATGCACAGAAACATTGTCTTTCGTTTCGTTCTTTATACATTCAAATAACATCTAGAATTATTATTTACAGTTAACGTATATTGTATAATTTAGTATGTATAACTTATTTACATTTTAAATGTGAATTAAATAAATTTGGAATACAAGAAAAAATTTTAGTTTCATTTTTATCGCAATGGATAACTAATTGCAGCAAATAATTTGTGTTTAATACAGGTATTTATTTGTTTATTTCTATCTTTCATAATTTCAAATTATAGATTCTCTTTAAAGGTAAATATTAAATAATTTATATGAATAAAAAAATATAATCAGTTTTATTTTAAGAAAATATTTAGGTAATATTTAATATTTTACTTAAATACATATTTAATAAATATTTATTTTATTATATTAATTATTATGTCGTTTAGTATTATAAAAAAGAAAATTTCGCATACAATTTGAATGTAAAATTCTTGTTTAATGTTTAGTCAGGCTGAAATTGATGACTTTTAAAAAATCTGGCCACTTGGTCATGAGCAGCATACTCGTCATTTTAATGCAAATAGAAATCAATGTCAACCTTAATAAAAAATGAGACTAGTTAAATCCAAAATTAAGTTCAGGAAAATTTATTTAACTTACTAGTTTAAATTAATTCACATAAGTTAAAACAGTCTAATCTCTTAGAAAATCTGCAACTCTATCGCTTAGAAATTCAATGTAGATCAGCTAATTTCTTCTTCCATTGAAAGTTGCATGCCACTTCATTTCTTCATCTCTTGTAGCAAAATGTACTATTTCACAAATGTATTGGCACGCGAAAATAGCGATTATTAAAAAAAATGTTTTGGCACGCCAATAAAATTTAGTTGCGAACCCTGGATATACCAATATTGATTAAATTTAACATAAATCAAGAATAAGCCATAATTTATGAATCTACCTTGAATCACTTTGAAATTTTAGAAGTTGAGTTAAAAAAATTTGATTGTAATTTTCTCAAAATAAAACTGTATTAGAAATAATTTTTCAAGAAATTGTTGTTCTAGAAATGATTGTAAATTATTTGAGCAAAAATGAGAATAAAAGTTGCACAAAATCATCAATTTATTGAAATTCTATTTTGAAGCGTATAGCTATTAAATTGATTGTAAAAATTCTTTAAATAATTGTTGATGATTTAAATTGAGAATTTCGTAATTAAATGAAATTGAATAAGTTAATCTTAATCTTTAAATTGGACTTATTGATAAAACTAACAAAACTTCTCTCGGTTTAAACCAGTTATTCTATAATCTAGAAGATCAGCTTCGAATTTTCATCAACTAAGAGTTTCTGTATTTGAGAAAATCTTTTAATATTAGAATATTATTTCTCTCAGTGACGCACCTGTATTAAACACAAATTATTTGCTGCAATTAGTTATCCATTGCGATAAAAATGAAACTAAAATTTTTTCTTGTATTCCAAATTTATTTAATTCATATTTAAAATGTAAATAAGCTATACATACTAAATTATACAATATACGTTAACTGTAAATAATAATTCTAGATGTTATTTGAATGTATAAAGAACGATACGAAAGACAATATTTCTGTGCATTAAACTGGTTAATAGTTTTCAATTAAATTCTGAATGTTGTGGCAAGCTGTTCCAAAATAATGCGCAGCATTTACGAGTCTATTGCTATCCTTTTTATTTTCACAGACAAAAAGTTCGCTGGAACCTCTCTGTCGCACGTATTCATTCGTAGGAATATTGCACATTTTAAAACTCGACAACCCTAATTCAGGACTGATTTTTTGCAAACAACCCTATATCACCGTGTTTGTAATAAAATAATCTTTATTTTGACATAAAGTTTATTCATTAACCAGACCGGTGCAAATTACTAATTTCGATCTGCCTTTTTATACCTGCCAACCCTAAGTTATGACGGGAAAAAAATAGACAACCTATCGTTTGCATATTCTAAAGGCTTCATACTTTTGATTGGTATGTCATTTGTCTATTAACCGGAACGGTGAAATGTTTAGAAAAAATTAATTTTTAAATTTTTAATTAATCATATTCTGGACCGAAATTTTTTAGACAACCCACTTGCAATATATTTATTAACATATTTAATTTAATATAAAATACTTTTCATCCATTAACCAGTTCGGTGAAGGTCGTTCTATACTCGGATCTTAGACTATAAGGCCAAAGAAATATGTTTTCATGGAAATAGTTATTAACTTTATTCAACTACTGTTATATTGGATAGCACTTTATATTTTAATTATACCTCATTCTGTTATCAGGAAAATGTTACTGAGTACTGAGTAGTTTTCCCAATCACGGTGAAATTGTTTGTAAATATCTTTTCTTTGCATGAATAATAAACTGCCATCTTCGAGATGAGGTTATCATTACTTCAATTTTTTTTTTTCAGGGTAAGAATTTCATCGCTTAAATCAGCGGCTTTTTCCACGTAAAGGAAAAAATCCAAGGAATACTTCCTTGATTTCCACTTTTCTACCATCAATTTTCACATAACGAATCACTTCTGATATTTGATCAATATGTGAAATGTCAGGTGTGCTATCAAACATAATTCCAAAATATTTAACCGATTTAATTTCGTTGACGAGCTTAAACTTTACGTGGATCGCTAAAACATTTATGAACTCATTTTGTATATCCTGGTGACAAATATGATACTTTTGGTGATTTACCATGCTCCAAATTCAAAATGTGTTCTTTTAACACTGCATCATACTTTGACAATAGTTTGGTTAGTTCTAAGAAATTGCCTTTATTCGAAGAACTTTGTCCTTCATCATGTCCATGAAATGCTGGGTTTTGTTTAGATAAAAACAAAGTTATATCCAATAATCTTGATAAAAGATGTTTCCACTTCTGTTTTTTATTATATATATTAATTGCAAGGCTGCGTCTCGTATCGTTTTATGAATTTTTAACCTCATTTCCAAAGTTTTCCACTTTTCAAAATTCTCCAGATGTTTATTTGAAGTTCCATGCTCGGCCACTATAGGATTTAGTTTCCACCGCTTCTGATATCCACCCAGGTAAGGACAAAGGATTGTTTTTACATTGACCCAAGCTTGTTTTAAGGTTGAACAACGTTGAGACAAGCTTTAAAATAAAATTGGTTGAATGTTGTTTTAACCTTAAATGATAACCACGTACCATTATTATTTGTACACATTGGATCAATATTTAAATACAGTGCTGGACCAATTCTAAAACAAATAAATCGAATTCATAGCTTTTTAATTTTTTTTGCAATGTATAATTCACTATATGTGTTGTTATGGTTTTCCATATTATTCACTGTTTGTGTGCTTTTGTCACTTTTGAATTAAAATGCAATATTTAAAAATATACTTTTTTAATATGTTTATTTTTAATTTTAAATTTTATTAATAATAATATAAACTTCCTTATAGTAACAATTTGAATTTGATTTTTTATTTTAATGAATATCGATTTCGACTTACGTCATCCTCAGTTCTTAAATTATTATTACAATCTTTGCTTAAACTAATGTCTTATATATATACTATTTAAACTGCTATTTTTTATTATTATGTCATATATTTTATTAGTTTTAGTGTTGCTTTCATCATTTAAAATGTTGTTATTGTTTTTATGTTTATATATTTTTATTTCTTCGTATCTATCTAGATGTTGTCCTTTTCTTTTTTTATGTAATATTGTTAAATTTGTGTTGATATTGGTATATTTGTGTTTTTCTATTTTTAAATGTTGGGCATATCTGGATCTTGGATCACTTTTATTAATTTCACTGGTGTGTTCAATAAATTTTTTTGTGAAGGACCACCCCGTTTGACCTATATAAAATTCGCTGCAGTCATCGGTAATTTTATAAACACCTGTGTCTAAGGTTTGGGTTTTTTGGTTTATAGGTAATTTTCTATTTTGTTTTTGTTTTTTGTAAGTTGCAATATATCCATATATTTTTAAAGTTTTTTGCATTATTTTGAAGGTTGTTTTATTATATGTTATGCCTATGTATTTTTTGCCTGCTAAGTTTTCTTTATTCCTCAGTGTTGTCAGGGTTTGCAAATTTTTCTTGTTTTTATGTTTTCTATTTAATGTGTCAATTATTTCGTTTTTATATCCGTTTTTACTAGCTATGTATTTTATATTATTTAATTCGTCTTGATAATTTTCTGCATTCATTGGTATATTGTTCAATCTATTGATCATGTGGTTGTATGCAGCTAATATATGTTGGTATGGATGATGTGATTTAATATTTATTGTTTGATCCGCTTGGGTTGGTTTTCGTAATATGTTGAATGTGTGTTTTGAATCTACATTTTTGATTGATAAATCCAAAAAAATTATTGTGTTATTTTCTTCATTTTCTAACATGAATTTAATGAAATGTTCTATGCTGTTTTTGTATTGTATATCATCAAATAGAATATGAAATAATAATGGAATTAGTAAAGAATGATATGGAAAGCACGATAAAAAAGAAAAGTGAAATAAAAAATTGAAATTAAAAAAGTTAAAAGAATCAAAACTAATAGAAACGGGAACTCATCATATTAACATAATAAATCAATACAGACCGCCACAATATTGCAGCTTACGAAAAACAAAAATAAAATAGAAAATTACCTAAAAACCAAAAAAACCCAAACCTTACACACAGGTGTTTATAAAATAACCTGTGATGACTGCAGCGAATTTTATATAGGTCAAACGGGCGGTCCTTCACAAAAAGATTTATTGAACACACCAGTGAAATTAATAAAAGTGATCCAAAATCCAGATATGCCCAACATTTAAAAATAGAAAAACACAAATATACCAATATCAACACAAATTTAACAATATTACATAAAAAAAGAAAAGGACAACATCTAGATAGATAGGAAGAAATAGAAATATATAAACATAAAAACAATAACAACATTTTAAATGATGAAAGCAACACTAAAACTAATAAAATATATGACATAATAATAAAAAATAACAGTTGAAATAGTATATATATAAGACATTAGTTTAAGCAAAGATTGTAATAATAATTTAAGAACTGAGGATGACGTAAGTCGAAATCGATATTCATTAAAATAAAAAATCAAATTCAAATTGTTACTATAAGGAAGTTTATATTATTATTAATAAAATAAAAAAATAAAAAAAAAAATAAACATATTAAAAAAGTATATTTTTAAATATTGCATTTTAATGTATAATGCAGTATAATCCTTGGCTAGCTAACTTTGGTTGCAGTCTGGGCCAGTTGTAAATGCCTAGACTGAACCAAGATTCAGTTTATTATGTTTTGCATTATTTACTAGTCTAATGTAGTGTAAACATGTGCAAGTCATTTTAAGCTTTTCTCTAATTTTATAAATGTTACTCTTTCAACAACTTCTTTCCACACATTTAAAGGAGGTCTGGGAAAAAAATTGGTTTGGTAGATCTAGCCCAAGTCTTATTTGCCAGACAGACATGACTTAAGGACATCAGTCCAAACTTGGCACAAACTTGGGACGTTTGAAAATATTCAGTATGGCCAAAACCCCGAAAGCTGTTGCGTCTGGCCCCTTAGCCTTTTATTACCCGGGTATTGTAGTGGAATTTCCTCATACATTGTAAATTTGTTGGTTACAGTCCATCATTGCACAAATGCTGAAATTATATAACAATTACAATAAATTTGTTTAAACATTGAACCAAGCTTGGCCCAAAACTAAATATAGTAGTCAAAAGATACAATTTACATTTATTTATTTTAACCATTGTCTTAGTATGACAAAATGTATTAAAATAAGGCTTGGCCATGCCTTGATAATCATTTCTTAGTTTTCCAAGGTTGGGCCAAGCTTGGCCCGTTCGATAAGCCTTGGTATTTCTAACCTGGGCAGTAGTAAATGTTGATTTTGTATTATTATTATTGGTGACAGCAAATACACGACAACATAAGCAATACAGGACGCAAGTTATTATTTACAGGAGAATAAACAATCCAAGGCCTAGAATTTTTTCACCATTATTCATCATTTTATAAAACCATTCTTTAGAAAGATGACGAACATCACCTTTTATGTCTAACCCGTGTCTAGATACAGTAACAAACGACCCTTCTCTATTTTGAAAATGTTCACTTTCTTTTTTTATGATTTCAATGCGAACATTACCAGAGACGAGTATATTCCAATGTGATACATCTCTTAAGTCCTGAAGTGATTCACCCATGCAAATACTGTCTTCGATAGTAGAAGCATTAGCGGCATTATCACTGTCATTTTCATTATTCCTTTCTAATTCGTCATCATAGGTTATCATTATTAATTCTGTATTGTTGCTGTTACTTTCCGAAGATGAGCCAATATTCTCTGAAACATTCGTTGCATCAACGTGGTAATCAGTTTCTTTTGATGAAGCTTGGATATCATCGGGTTTTGTAACATATTTATAGACTTGGTCTTTCTCTGTTGAAACCAACTTTTTCTTTAAAAAGTATGAACTCCTCGTGGCATATTTATTTTTTGGGATATTTGCTAAACGAAATCTAAAAAAATATTTTTAATTATAGTATAGGTATCAGCAAAGCATTAATTCTAAATATATTTGTAGGATACATAATAGGTACATAGTTCATAATAAGTACACTGTGTTAACGACTAAATACACCGCCAAGAAAATTAATTTATTTAAATTTCCTTGTAACAACTTATATTAAATAATATTTGATAAAATGGAATATACAAATCATAGCCTAATATTATAAGGAACTATTTAAAAAAATATAAGTATGAAATCCTAAAAGATATTTTATATAAAGAATTGAAACCAAAATTAAATATCCAATTAGAATCATGCTCAATAATTTACAAAATTGAATGTGATTTTTGTGAAAAATTTTACATCGGGAAAACCGGAAAATGTTTTAAAGACTGATTTAAGGAATACCTGCCTAAGAAGAAAAATAAACAAAATTTAAAGTTTATTTTTGCGAACCATTTACATAGTTAATAACAATAGCTACACCACTTTTAAAAAAAAATTGAAGGCTTTACATTTATGTAGCCAAGGATCTTTAAAAGAATCACTTGATGAGTTTGAAATTTCCAAGGGATTTAAAACCCAACAAAATGTAATTTTAAATGATAAACTTTCATTTAATTCAAATATATAAATATATAAAACTGAAAACAAACAGTATGAGTATGTATCAACCTACAAAAATTTGCAAAACTGCAGTAATTGCATAACTGCCATTTTATTCAACAGTAATTATTTTTGTGTCCATTGAAAAACGATCTATTTCAATTTATTCTTTGAGTTTCAAGATAAAGGAAAAAAAATTATTTTGAGATCATTTACAAACACGGTAATTTGATTGTTTGTTAGTTTCCTTAGGTGTTTGCAATTAATTTGTTTGAAATGTAAAACATATATTAGGTAGTAAGGCTAAGCGGATATTTTAGAAATAATTTTGGAATAGAGACATTGTAACTTAAGGGTGCCACCCTATCGACAAAGGGTGCCACATTATCGACGTAAACCACTTTTCCTATACATTATTCAGCATATGTGTTTTCAGACCTGGTCATTAAATAATCATGCTTGCATACTAAATAATATATCGTAAAAAACGGTCAATATGGTATCTATAGGAATATTCAAAGCTATTGAGTAATTGTGGTGATGGGATTCAATGCTCAACATGTTGATTCGATTAATATTGTTAAAATTTTATTTCACGTAATAACTCAAAAATTTTAAAAAGTAGAATAGATTCTTTTTGAACCAATAACACATTTATAGGACACATTTTTAAGTTATCACAATTTATAAATTAAAATTATATGAATAACCTGGTTAAAATGGTTTCTAAGTGATTTATCGTTGAAAACATTGTGATCGTTTGTTTAAGTTTTTTACGTTCGGGTGTCACCCCAAAACGGTTTCGAAGTGATTTATCGTTGAAAACATTGTGATGGTTTGTTTAAGTTGTTTACGTTCGGGTGTCACCCCAAAACGGTTTCGAAGTGATTTATCGTTGAAAACATTGTGATGGTTTGTTTATGTTTTTTACGTTCGGGTGTCACCCCAAAACGGTTTCGAAGTCATTTATCGTTGAAAACATTGTGATGGTTTGTTTAAGTTGTTTACGTTCGGGTGTCACCCCAAAACGGTTTCGAAGTGATTTATCATTGAAAACATTGTGATGGTTTGTTTAAGTTGTTTACGTTCGGGTGTCACCCCAAAACGGTTTCGAAGTGATTTATCGTTGAAAACATTGTGATGGTTTGTTTATGTTTTTTACGTTCGGGTGTCACCCCAAAACGGTTTCGAAGTGATTTATCATTGAAAACATTGTGATGGTTTGTTTAAGTTGTTTACGTTCGGGTGTCACCCCAAAACGGTTTCAAAGTGATTTATCGTTGAAAACATTGTGATGGTTTGTTTAAGTTTTTTACGTTCGGGTGTCACCCCAAAACGGTTTCGAAGTGATTTATCGTTGAAAACATTGTGATGGTTTGTTTATGTTTTTTACGTTCGGGTGTCACCCCAAAACGGCTTCGAAGTGATTTATCATTGAAAACATTGTGATGGTTTGTTTAAGTTGTTTACGTTCGGGTGTCACCCCAAAACGGTTTCGAAGTGATTTATCGTTGAAAACATTGTGATGGTTTGTTTAAGTTTTTTACGTTCGGGTGTCACCCCAAAACGGGTGACACCCGGGGCGGACCGCCCTCCCCGCCCCCCCCTAGCTACGCCTCTGTTTGTATGTAAGACCAGGAGCTTGGTTCAATTCAGCTTCAATTATATTTTCTAAAGCAACTGTTCCTATTAGTCCAGAAAACTAGACTTTATAAATATTAAATATCACGAGGACGATGAATAATACGCCCGCGATAATATTTTTTAAATATATTGTAACGTTTCTTAGCCGAGTTACAATTATTTAGTTCGATCACTAAATCAGGAAATTTAAAACACAATGGATTTTCTAAACGTTATAATTTTATTCGTTCAAGATTTTACAATAAAAATATTTCTCCTATTACTATTCCCCTTTTAGTTCTTCTTGTACTAACAATATTTCACCACTTATAGTTCTTTTATACTTGTTCACAATATCACTTTTAACTTTCTACTTATAACACTGTTAATTTTACTTCGCCTTTATCACTGCTAAATTTTTATACTTTTTGTATCGCTAACAATTTTATACTAATTGTATCCTCGAACAACACCTTTTATATATACTACATGAAATAGCCTCGAAACTGCTGTAATGTTCTAGATAGAACACACCCTTTTTTTCCTTCCTTTATCAACAATAAGACGATCTTCAAATATTGACATCTAGGTGTGAAATCTATTCTTTTCAATTGTTTTATTTACCAATTTTTATTTCGTTAACCAATCCTTATTCGATAAAACAAATACTTCCTATTAAATGTTTACTTTGGTTGCATTATTATCTTTTATTGATTTTCATATTTGTAGAACTAACGAGAATTTTCTTGAAAGTTCTATTGTTGTTGTGTTCTATCATCTTCCATAATCGTCACATTCTCCCCCACTTATTTCTGTTCGTCCCGAATAGAATCTAAATCTCCCCCTCTGTAGGGTGCTAATCTTTCTAGATGAACGACTTTTGGTTTCGCCCGTTGACCTTTCTTTATTCGATAAACGACATCGTTTAATTTTGTTATGATGGTATAAGGTCCTTCCCAAGATGTTTGTAGTTTTGGAGATAATCCTTTTCTCCGCTGTGGATTGTGTAGCCATACTAGTTGTCCTTTCTCAAATCCTTTGTTGTTTGCGCGAATGTCATACCGAGCCTTCATTCGATCACTGGATATCTGTGCTTTTTGTCTTACAAACGTGTGTACCTCCTCCTCAAGTTCTTTTTGAAGTTTATTAACATAATCTTGGACACATAATGTGGACGATGGAATAATCCCAAACTTCAGATCACCAGGTAGCCGTAAATCATTTCCAAAAATGGTTGTAGCTGGCGTCGTTTTGGTTGTATCATGCACTGCTGATCTATAAGCCATCAAGAATAACGGAATATGACGGTCCCAATCACGTTGATTCTTGTTTACTACTTTTGCTAGATATTTCTCAAAAGTAGCATTAAATCTTTCCACCATGCCGTCTGATTGGGGATGTGAAGCAGTTGTTCTAGTTTTATTAATCCCAAGTATCTGACAGATTTCTTGAAATATGGTAGATTCAAAATTTCTTCCTTGATCTGTGTGAATCTCCATCGGTACTCCGTAGCGACTTATCCAATTGCTAACTACTGCTTCAGCGATCGTTGTTGCTTCTTGGTTTGGTATTGCACACACTTCTGGCCATTTGCTAAAATAATCCATTATGACTAGCACATATTTGTTGTTGTTATCAGAAGTCGGAAATGGTCCAGCTACATCCACCGCAATTCTCCCGAATGGTGCTTCTTCTCAAGGGTCCCTTTGCAGCCGCACATTGACACCATTTCACTACCGATTGACGTGCTCCTGATCAATAAAATCTACGCCGTACTTTAGCAAGGGTTTTGTTAATACCCAGGTGACCGCCACTGGTTCCTTCATGATATTCCTTTAATACTTGAGGTATTCTTATTTTGGGAACTACTATCATTGCTTCTTTAACTGATCCGTCAGGGCTTTCCCAAATTCTTTTCAAGCATCCCTCTTCAATACAGAGACTGTCCCATTGTGCCCAATATGCCTTCAACGTTTGACTTTTATCGGCCATCTCACTCCATGCAGGTTTTTCTCCCTTTTCCTTGAACTTTATTATTGGTGCTAAGCTAGGATCTTCCAGTTGCTCCTTTCTTACTACTTCAGGTGTCCAGTCTTCACTAGGAAGCACTTGCAGAAGCCTGACATCAATAATGTTTTCCTTACTCTCCGCCCGATTACAGTGCTTGCATTCCACCTGTCATGGCCTTCTTGATAATGCATCAGCATTTCCATGTGCACTTCCCCTTCGATGTTCAATGTCGAAATCATAAGCTTGTAAGCGTTCAATCCATCGTGCTACTTGTCCTTCCGGGTTCTTAAATTGCAGTAGCCACCTCAATGCTCCATGATCAGTTCTCAAATGGAATTTTTGACCGTACAAATATTTGTGAAAATGTTTTACACATTCCACTATAGCTAGCAATTCTTTACGGGTTACACAATAATTCCTTTCTGGCTTGGACAGTATTTTTGAGTAATAAGCTATTACTTTTTCTTGTCCATCAATTTCTTGAGATAACACTCCTCCTATACCATCATTGCTGGCATCAGTGTCTAATATGAATTTAAAATTTGGTATAGGGAAGCCAGAACTGGTGCAGTGCACAATCTTTTTCGCAGCTCCACAAACGCATTTTCTTGCTTTTCGGTCCATTCGAAAGCTTTATCCTTCCTCATGAGCTCATGTAGACTCTTAGCAACATTGGCAAATCCTGGTACAAAACGTCGGTAGTAAGTGCACAATCCCAGAAAACTGCGAAGCTCATGTAAATTCTTAGGTCTTGGCCATTCTTTTACTGCTGTGATCTTATCAGCATCTGTGTGTATTCCATTCGTTGTTACTTTGTGCCCCAAGTATTTTACTTCCTCTCTGAATAGTGTACATTTCTTTGGACTCAATTTTAGTCCTGCTGCTTGGATTCGCTCGAAGACTTCTTCTAAATTCTTCAAATGATCGTCGAAATCCTTGCCCATTACAATGATGTCGTCCAAGTACACAAGGCACGTTCTCCAATGTAATCCTTTCAACACACGTTCCATTAAACGTTTAAATGTTGCGGGAGCATTACATAGTCCGAATGGCATAACGTTAAACTGCCATAGCCCACTACCCACACTAAACGTTGTCTTTTCTCGATCCTCTTCTTGGAATTCTACCTGCCAATAACCACTTTGTAGATCTAATGTTGAGAATAATTTGGCACCTGATAATGTGTCCAAGGTATCATCAATTCGAGGTAATGGGTAGCTATCTTTCTTTGTTACTGCATTCAGTTTTCTGTAGTCGACGCAGAATCTCATAGTTCCATCCTTATTTCCAACTAAAACCACAGGTGAACTCCATGGACTATCTGATTGCTCGATAACACCAGCCATTTTCATATCCTTTACCATTCTATCAGCTTCTTCCCGTTTTGCTAATGGTAATCTTCTTGGTGCTTGGCGAATTGGCATCTCTGCTCCCGTGTCAATTTTATGTTTAACCAGATTAGTTCTTCCGTTGTCTGCTGATGTACTGCAGAAGATGGATGAATAACGTTCGAGCAACTGCTCTGCTTCTTTTTTTTGTTCTTTTGTAAGCTCTGTTGTCCACTTCTGTAGTAGATTTTGTATTTCTTTCTTCTGCGTTTGATTTTCGACTTTCCTTTCTGTGTGCTGTTGTTCACATTTCACAATGGTAGTTACTTCTTCACATTTACCGACGATTGTTCCTTTCTTGAGGGTTTTTGTTTTGTCTGACAGATTTAGTGTTCTTATCGGTATTCTTAAGTTTTCATCTGGTACAACTAATGTTTTCCCTATAATGATCTCTTGATGTTGTAGACCATTTTCATTGGCTTCCACAACCCACAACCTTGATGACCCAGAAACTCCCTCCAATCTTCCCCAGACGATTGTTTTGGTATTAGGTGGCAGCTTTTCGCGATGTTCCAATATTATTCGCCTCATACTTGATTCTGCACCATTCATCTGAAGAACCAACTCTACGTTACCATACTTGAGTACTCCATTTCTAGCGTCTATTACAAATCCATTCGGCCTCATGAAGTCCATTCCCAAAATTACTTCATCAACGATGTCTGCCACAAGAACTTCATGCCGAAAGTGCGTATTTCCTATTTTTATATCAGCAATTTTGCTTCCCCTGATAGTTGCACTTTCCCCTGTTGCTGTTTGTATTCGATATTTTTCTGCTGGTTGTAATTCCCCTTTTAGTAAATCTGTACGGACTATTGTGCGAGTTGCTCCAGTATCTAGTGTAATGGTACAGTTGTTGTCACCAATTTCAGCTCCAATCGTTAAACTGTCACCATTTCTTGCGATTCTTGAAATAGGGATGGAGATTATGGGGCATTCGGGGAGCCAGCTTACGCCCCTTAAAGCTGACTCGTTTTAGTTTAACCCTTCCGCTGCTATTTGACCATCCTCTCCCGCTTGAGCCTTTTCTTCAGATGATCTCCGTCTGATTGGTGATGTTGATCTTCCCCGTTTTCGTCTGGCCTCTCTGCATTCTCGAGATATGTGACCAAGTTTGTCACATACCCAACATCTCATTCTACTGTTAAATTCTCCGGATCTTCTTTGGGGCCTAAAACTATCCTCTTCTTCCATTTCTACACGGCGTACTTTGATTGTTGGTTTGACAATTGCTTGTGCCGTCTCACTAGTCAATGCACAAGCTATTGTTTCAGCAAATGTAGCTTTAGGTGTCATCACAGCTGACTTTCGCGTCTCTGGATCTCTTATGCCGTCGATGAACGCATCTATCTTCATTCTTTCCATATAGTCTGGTGATGTATTTCCATGTGCCATATGTACCAGACGTTCGATCGCAGACGAAAACTCTTGCAGACTTTCTCCTATTCGCTGGTAGCGACCCTTCAACTCAAGTCTGTATATCTCCCGTTTGTGGTCACTACCATATTTGCGATCTAAAGCCTTCATGATCTCATTGTAGCTCCTTCGATCTTGTTCTGGAACTGATTGTATTGTTTCTGCTGCTTCACCCTTCAGTGCCACTATTAAAGCTGCCACACGATGTGTTTCGTTCCAACTGTTCTGATCAGCTGCTGTTTCAAATTGGAATTTGAAAATTCCAAACGATGATGTACCATCGTATGGGGGTGGTTTTAACTTCATGCTTTGTGTTTGTTGAACCGTGTTAATTGTTTTACCATTAATTTCAACATCTTGAAGCCTTTTTTCAAAATTCACAACCATTGATTGTACTTTCTGGTTTTCGTCGAGAACTTTCTGCTCAAAATGCTTTACTTCTTGTTGAACTTTCTCGACTTTCTCATCCACAATTTTCTCTACTTCGATGTGTAGATTCGCTGCCATCTGTAGAAGTTTCTCGTCGATGTGTGTTTTAACCAAGCTAATTTCTTCTCGACTTGAAGCTAATTGTTGATCGATGTTTGCAGACTGTTGCTTTATGTTGACATCTAACTATTTCATTTCATTACTCATGAGTTCCATATTTGCCTTAACATCTGATCTCATGTTGAAACTCATTTGCTCCATCAAAGCCATTAACTGTGCAAAGTCGTTGTTTGCTGGTACAACTTGCCTCGTTGCTTCAACAGCACCATCTTTATCTTCAATATTTCCTGCATCTGGATTTTCATCTGCTTCTTCTTGCCCAAAATGATATTTTTCTGGATCCAATCCAGCTGCTTCCATAGCTTTTACTAATCGCTCTTACAACTCATTCTTAGTTCCCGTTGTTGAAAGATTCCTTTTCTCCAATTCGCTCTTCAGATCTTGAACTTTTATTCCATTCAAATCCATCTTATTTCCCAATTTCACTTCTGACACCAGTTGTAACGTTTCTTAGCCGAGTTACGGTTATTTAGTTCGATCACTAAATCAGGAAATTTAAAACACAATGGATTTTCTAAACGTTATAATTTTATTCGTTCAAGATTTTACAATAAAAATATTTCTCCTATTACTATTCCCCTTTTAGTTCTTCTTGTACTAACAATATTTCACCACTTATAATTCTTTTATACTTGTTCACAATATCACTTTTAACTTTCTACTTATAACACTGTTAATTTTACTTCGCCTTTATCACTGCTAAATTTTTATACTTTTTGTATCGCTTACAATTTTATACTAATTGTATCCTCGAACAACACCTTTTATATATACTACATGAAATAGCCTCGAAACTGCTGTAATGTTCTAGATAGAACACACCCTTTTTTTTCCTTCCTTTATCAACAATAAGACGATCTTCAAATATTGACATCTAGGTGTGAAATCTATTCTTTTCAATTGTTTTATTTACCAATTTTTATTTCGTTAACCAATCCTTATTCGATAAAACAAATACTTCCTATTAAATGTTTACTTTGGTTGCATTGTTATCTTTTATTGATTTTCATATTTGTAGAACTAACGAGAATTTTCTTGAAAGTTCTATTGTTGTTGTGTTCTATCATCTTCCATAATCGTCACAATATTTTTATTTATTAAGGATTTTACTTTTATACGGTATAAAACGTATATAAGTTTGTGTTTTTTACTATACGTTTTATACTATACGTTTTATACGTACGTATGTATAATGCGTCTTTTATACGTTACCGTATTATACGTTGTAACCCTGTATAATACTATACCAACAAATAAACTATAGAACTGTAGTAGAATGCAACGATTGCGTCATATTCTTTACACAAGTTAAAGAATGTATAAAATTACAATGGAAGACATACACATGGAAAGTATATAATCTTTAGTAGCGTGGATAAAGTATTTTACCACCAATATAGTGCTATTATAATAGTGCTGTTACACACAAATTAAATACAGCTCCCATAATCAATTTTGCTGTTACCATAATCTGAAAAGTTGATGAAAAATATTTTGTATGAGAAAGAGAGGGATAGCATGCGCGAGATAGATATAAAAACTACAAGAAAAGTTTGCTGATAGCAACTGACTTTTTGAAAAATTATTTGGTTTACCAACTAACTGCTAGAAAATTGTCAGATGATTTCATCTGAAAATTCAACCGGTTTAAAACCGATTATCACATTAATTGATTTTCATATTAAAATCATAATAAAAATTATATTATATTAGGTATAAAATGATTAAATACATATTTTCAAGATTTTAATGTGAACATTTTACGTTTTCTTTACGTATTTTCGATCGATTCACTTTTTTTTTTAATCTTAGCGCATTTTCTTATTGTACAAGCTACAACAATTGCTGTATAAATATATTTATTTTTGTGGTCGCAATTTTATTGTTTCATTTACTTTTACATCATATTTGCAATTTGTATACCACTAATTTAGATATAATCGATTATATAATATAATATTAATAACTAATGATTTTTTTAGAAATTGTTCTTTAAAAATTCGTAATTCGTAAAATCATTTTTATTTTCTTGCAGTTTTTTATCTTTTCGCCATCTACAGTCAAAAAAATTAAATAAAATGCTAATTCATTTACAAAAATATCTATTTCAAACAATTATGTAATTGTTATATATAATTACAATTATATATAACAATTATAACAAGTATATTATTCATTCAATACAACTTTATGATAATTACACTTTTAAATCCTTCAATGATTCATCAAATTCATTAAGTGTTTTGTCTAATATGTTTAAATAAAACAGAAAAACTTATTCGCAAAATCAATGAATTGTTAAATGTCTAAAACTTCAATCATTTAGTATAAACTAAATGAATTCTTAAATGAGTTTCGATGGCTAAAATTCACTCGGTTACTTTATATGAGCAATTTCACGAAGATTCAACATCGTTTTGACTTGACCCTTTTAATTTTGATTATTTTTTGTTTATAGATAGTCTTTCATAAATAAAAAATACAAGTTCTCTTAGGATTTTTTTTTTCGACCAGGGGTCTTCACAGGGTGCCCCTCAATTTTTTGTTATTTTGTGATGTGACTGCAGTGGCGTCATTTCACCAAAATCTTGGGGGGGGGGCGAGAATTTAAATGACATAAAAAAATTTTTTTCGTAAAACATAACATGTACATTTTTATACACACATATATTTAAAAGCATTTAAATGCATGGTCTTAGAAATGAAACTAAAATGCTTTTGAGCTACCTTGGTTACTATGCTAGATCTTTGACTTCTATTGTTGTTTCATCGAAGCGAATGCCGCAAAGTTTTGCAAAATCCCTTCATTTGTTAAAAATAATTTTAAATTTAGTATCATCTCTGCATTGTTTAAGCATCAAGAAAGTAGTTTGGCATTACCGCCAGCCAGCGAGTTTCACTGTATCCAATAAGTTGGTTATGTTCGACATTATTTTTGCCGCAACTCCTTCAACGTCTCCAAGCTACTGGAGCTGACGGCTTATAGCAACGCTTTTTTAAGTTTATCTGTATCTATATGTCTTTTAATTCATAATGTCCACTGTTAGTTTGCAAATTCACTCCGACTGGTAATACAATAAACCTTTGCGTCGTTATATTTTGATTTTTTTATAAAAGGATAGTCCAATTCAATATCGTATGAGAATTTACGTAAACGTTTTCTATCCATCTTGATTTGCAGGAGAACTTTTTAAATATAATTTTAAAAATTAGTAAAAATTTACCTTTTATAGTAGCTTTAAACTTTTGTTACACAAGTAAAGACTGCAAAACAATTGAAACAATTTATTTTAATTTTACTAAATAATTAATATCTTTTCTGTATTCTGTAAGTATAAGAGGTATACAGTATACCTCTCGTTCTATCTTTTGCTAATATATACCATTTATCAAGTTTTTATGCTCTCTTCTTTGTTTGTTCTTTATTGAGAAAAAAAAATTATAAATTAGAAAATAATAATTTTACTTTTGAGCTACCTAGTTAAAGTGTGTTTTAAACAGAGTTTGAAACGCTACTTATATCACTCCTTTACTTTGTTCTTTCAGAGTGCGTAGCTTAAAAAAAATATAACACTCCCACATACAGGAGTGAAATAATAAAATATCATTCTTGCTACTAAATTGAAATAAATATTTTCTTTCAAATACTCAAAACTTTTATTTTTGCTTCAAATTTGATGCTTTCCAACGTAAAATGCTTTGAATGATTCGTTCAATTATTCATGTATTGTTAGAAAAATGAATATAAAGGACGACGTAGAGGGACTATTCATAAATCGAATAAAAGAACAGGAAAATGTAATCTACTCCAAAGGAGTAAAATCATTTTTTTTACATTTTAATTTTTGAATATTATTTCAAAGGATTAAAATGAGTGCTCGAATAAAGTAAAACTCTGGTTTGAAAATTTAAATGTTTATGAATTTATACGGAAAACTGCGACTTTTTAAGTAAAATATTTTGTATTTTATTTTTCATAATATACTTTCGATCTCTCGTATATACACCGGGGAGATGTTTCTATAAACAAAGAAACCTTTTCGTTGAGATAGATCTGTTAGACATCAAAAGATATTCGCAAAACAAAATGTAAATTATTGAAGTGAAAAAAACTGAGTTTAGTATTTCTAAGAAAATTATATTTAAAACACTATTTAGTAAAAAAAATATTGCACTAGTTTGTTCTCTCAATATAGATAAATCAACATATACATAACATTATACAAATTGCAAGAAAAAACAGTGAAGCCATTGCTTTGACTAAGATATTGCGCAAACTGTACGTAGGTAGATATAAGGCTTATTTGATTATTTCGATAATGCGGGTAAATGTGGTGGAAATATTTGTTTCGTGGTACGCTTCGTGGGACAAATTTCTCCGTGGGACAACGCAATCAAATGTGGGACATTTCCACGCAGCGTGGGACGTCTGGTTAGTTTACTACCCATAAACGTGCGTAAATTTTTCATTTGATTCAAAATTGTACAATTATTGTGAGCTTCTTTTAAATCTATAAGAAAAACCTACCACAAAAAAATAATAGTTTCTCCTTCCCTGTGACTGCATAAAAAAATAAACAAAGATTGACGTTTAGGATACGTTTTGGATTTTATTATAACCAACCAAACATATAATTTTTGCTATTTTATGAATTAAAAATTATAGTCCATATAGCGAAAAGAATTTGTCAGCAAGTTTTCATAACATACTTTGAAAATATTTACATAACTTAAATATTTGTTCGTGTCTTTAGAAAATATTGCTTGTCCATTATAAAACATTCACTATTATAAAATCACTGGAAATAACACAAAAAATTTAAATTACTCTCGTAATTATTTTCATTCATTTTATAAAAATTAGCACAACTATCAAGAAACCGATATGTTATAGGATTTTACAATTAGAAATGTTTTTAATTTATTGTTTTTAAAAAAGTCTTGTAAAGTTTGTACAATATGATATAGATAAAAAAACAGGGCCAAACAGTCAGGGTTCTCCAAATAAGTGGGATATAATTAGGTTGTGTTCTCCTGCATGTACTTACTTTTAAGTTTATATAAATTACCAATGACCAATAACAATTGAAATTTGAATGTTAAATACTGCACTATGAACTCTCGAGGAACCCTATACTAATGAAATATTTTGTTTCCTCTGGCTTAGACACGAATATCTTATAAACAAAACACTATCGTACGATAGAATTTTGTCAAAATACGCACCCACGGTGTTTTTGGAAGAACGATCGTGTTCTGTTCATAAAACCGATTTCATCAGAAGATTAGATGCAATTCGCTTTTCGTATCAGCGGCGCTCTAGTTTATACAAAGAACGATAACGGTTTGAATATTGTGGTGAACCGTACTTTAGTCGGGCCAAAATAATATGCAACGTAATAATTATATTATCAGATATATTTCAATTAATAGTATGCGATAAAACTGGTATATTAGCTAAGTAAATCTTCTAAAAATTAGACGAATTTACAAAATAACAGTGCATTGAAATTTTTATAGTGTATAATTTTTATATAGTGTAAACGATTTTATGGTTTTATTGAATCGATGTATTGATAGTATCAGATCCTTGGGGGGGCCAATGCCCCCCCTGGCCCTACCCAATTGACGCCTCTGGATGTGAGTGCATTTTGACGAGAGATTGTAGAAAAACTACTCAATCGATTTTCATAAATGATATGTCGTTGAATAGGTATTAGAACAAAGTTTTTAAAAATGTACACTGTTAATTTTTTGAAATTATTTTTAACGGTGTAACATAAGAAAAAAACGGTGTAATTGAACAAAAGATGGCGCTACACCTTTTTTTTTTTAAACTAAATTGAAGCTTATTTTATATCTAACTATTTGTGAAAGTTTAGGACTAGCGATATCTTTTGTTTTAAAGATAAAATTCGTTGTACATATGACTGTCGGCAATCAGTTTTTTTTGTTCTGAAGGAAAATTATAAAAATTGCTTTATAAGCTAAGAGATTTTTTTTTAATGTTAAATATCAAATATTTTATTATTAAATGAACTTTTTAAAATATTATAAAAATTATATATGTAGTACAATAAATAAAATAAATACAATTGTTAAAAATGATTTACTTATTTTACAAACAGAAGTTTCTTTTGAATAGGAAAACACTTCTGCAATTATTTTCTTTGTATTAGATGGCATAAAAAAATGAAATGTTTATTTATCACTCTTAGTAATCACTTGTCACTCTTATAAAAAATAATTTGACAGTCTCGACTGCAAACAAAAAAGCCGTATAAATAACTAAATCTATTTAGGAACTTTTGACTGGAGAAGCATTATGTTCGTATTATGTTATTATGGAATCATAAAGTAAAAGATTGTATTTTAACATTGAATTACAAAGATTTTATTATTGAATAAACTTTTTAAAATATCATACAAATTATATATGTAGGTTAAAGAAAATAAATATAGTTATTAAAAATTATTTACTTATTTTACATTCAAAAGTCTCTTTTGAGTTGGAAAACATTTTTGCAATTATTGTCTTAGTATCTAATGGTGCAAAAGAATGAAATTTTTGAGCTCCACTTATAGTAATCGCATTTTTATATCGATTTTGTAATTTTTCTTTTGTTATAATTGATATTCATTTTTATCGGCGTATCCAAAGGTCATGGTAGATTCCCATTTTAAAGCCCATTCGAAAAGTTTTTTTGGTGTATCAATAATATCTCTGCTCCCCATACTATAACGGTGTGCAGCACGCTTCATCCTGAATTATGAGGGCGTAGTTTTCAGAAAAATCCCCTTGAACAAAGCACTCTCCTGGTTCTAATTTTTTTTCTTTCCTCAATGAATGTAGATTGCTGTTTTGCTATAAAGTTGTGTGGTATCAAAATTTGTAAACGGTAATCAAATTTTTTCATAAATTCTTCTACAGTTTCTATTAAAGTATCCAAATTGCATCGATCAGTGGTAATCCATTGTTGATATTTGACTTAAAGGATTCCTTTAACGTCAAAATCATTTAGTAATCTTTCCTTCTGTTGTTGAAGTTTTTTTGAACATTCATTGCACTTCAAAGTATGACAATCTTCTGTTAATTCACCTCATGAAACAAAGTCAATTAATGTTATATAATTCTGGAAAGTAGCATCAGTAATCCAAGACATCTTAGAGTGTTGAATCATTAGTTTCATATTTTGATGTATGGTACACACGCACACATTATGAACTCCTTGGGATAATTTTATACATTCTTGTGGTCGAAGGGACGTGAATTTAGTAAATCCTATTTTCACATCAGGAAACTTATTTTTAAACTCCACCTAAGCTTCATTTAATGTACATAGCAATAAGCGCTTTTGTGGATTTATGCTGAAATTGCTCATATTTTCTTTATTGTACATATATAATTTTTATAATATTTTAAAAAGATCATTTAATAATAAAATATTTGATTATTTAACATAAAAAAAAATCTCTTAGTTTATAACGCCATTTTTATAATTTTCCTTCAGAACAAAAAAAACTTATTCCCGACAGTCATATGCACAACGAATTTTATCTTTAAAACAAAAAATATCGCTAGTCCTAAACTTTCACAAGTACTTAGATATAAAATAAGCTTCAATTTAGTTTTTAAAAAAAAGGTGTAGCGCCATCTTTTGTTCAATTACACCGTTTTTTCTTATGTTACACCGTTAAAAATAATTTCAAAAAATTAACAGTGTACATTTTTAAAAAATTTGTTCTAATACCTATTCAACGACATATCATTTATGAAAATCGATTGAGTAGTTTTTCTACAATCGCTCGTCAAAATGCACTCACATCACAAAATAACAAAAAATTGAGGGGCACCCTGTGAAGACCCCTGGTCGAAAAAAAAAATTCTAAGAGAACTTGTATTTATTATTTATGAAAGACTATTTATAAACAAAAAATAATCAAAATTAAAAGGGGTCAAGTCAAAATATCCCAAAAATTTGCTGAACTTGCGTGAAATTGCTCATATGATTTAATGAATATTTCGATGGATTTGTAAATACATACATATTTTTTTTCCTGTAAATAATGAAATGAACAGAAACAGAAAAACAAAAACAAATAATAATTGCATTCTCTTGTTTAATTTTATTAGTGATGGGAAATCGAATCAAAACGCCGATGATGGGAACACAAGTTTCGTTCCAAAACACCGAATCGCTTGCTTATTTTCTAAAATAGGCAACTGTCATTCCAAGGGACGTGGCTATCGTACGGAGTACGTTCAGAAACTTTACTATAGTTAAATATTTAATGCACCAATCAAATCACCGCATTAAAATATTTAATAACTATAGTTAAATAATTTCTGAACGATGTTCTTTAAGTAAAATATTAAAATCGTGTTAAAATCATATGTCCGAATAATTCTTTCATAAAATGTTTCAATGGAATAAAATTAAAACCGAAAAAATTAAAAACTGAGATAAAAATTACTAACCATATTGTTATAGAAAACTTGCATTTCATTCAGAATTTGAAAAATATATATGCTGCAATTTCAAAATAAATTGAACTGTCAATTTGAAATATTTAAATTTTAAATAATGCTTATGTATATATGTATTTAATTTTTAACTCTACTCGAGAGCAGATTTAATTTTTAAATAAATGTGGGCGAGGACTAGTGTGTTTCTGAACGCAAACAGCTGTCAAATAGTTAAATATTAACTTTACCATTTCGTTTCTGAACGACAGGATTTAAATATTATTTAAATATAGTTAACAATAGCAAAGTTTCAGAACGTACCCCAGTTCTTCAACAAGAACAAGAATTGGCATTTTGTTTCCGAATGTCCAGGTGGCTAAATATATATGTGAAGTATTAAAAATTAATAATTACGTATTAAAACTTATCACAATGATAATAATAATTTGACAACAAGAAAAACAAACTAAACACAACACGAAAACATTTTAATTTAAAAGTTCTAAACTGTAACAAGATATTTAAATAATAATAAAATAATAAACGCCTTATTCTTGTTAAATTGAGTTTAATTTCACTAAATACGTATTTCGAAAGCTATCTAAAATTCTAAAAACTCTGAGTTTTTAGATACTACTGTCGATGAAAGCATAGCTTTCGAAATACGTATTTAGTGAAATAAAACTCAATTTAACAAGAATAAGGCGTTTATTATTTTATTATTATTTACAACACGAAACATGTTTGGTTTGTGTGAAAAAATAATTATTTGCAGATTTCAAATTATGAAAAATAAAAACTATGATTTAAATTTTTTTATTTGATTAATTTTTGTATAAAAAAATAGATGCAGATTTAAAAAAAATATGAAGGAGCTGAAATCTCACAGCTCTGTTCGGTCTGAGTTAAGGATTTTGATATAGTTTTCGGCAAAAAACTTTTATGAGGACATTTTTTTAAACTTTTATGAGGACGTTTTTAGTTTTGGGCAGCGATGTATATATCAAACATAAAACTCTTTGTGAAAGTACAAGTATTTTTTTATTTCTGTTTAGAAATTTATTACAAAACAAACACGAAATATTAATGCGGAAAATTATAACAGATCATAAATGAATATAACTTAGTGAAAAGATGGTACACCCAGTAAACTACTCAAAAACCTCTCCATTTAGCGTTTCAAGAAAATATTACAAAATCAAAAATTTATATTTCTTTCAAAATTCCAAAAATATTCTAAAAAGTAAATAAAATCATTCCAAAAATTATTACAGAATCAAAGATTGAAACTTTTTTCAAAATTGTAAAAATATTGCAAAAATTATAACAAAATCAAAAATTGAAACTTTTTCCAATATTCTTAAAAAGTTGCAAAAATTATAACAAAATCGAAAATACAAATTTTTTTCAAAATCACAAAAATCATAACAAAATCAAAAATCATACAAACAAGCATTTAAAATCAAACATTTAAACTTTTTCAAAATTCTAAAAATATTCCGAAAATTATTACAAAATCAAAAATTGAATCTTTTTCAAAATTCTAAAATTGTTGCAAATTTTCTTAATTCACAAACTCAAAAATTCGAACTTTTCCCAAAATTCTAAAAAAATTGCAAAAATTATAATAAAATCAAAAATCGAAACTTTTTCAAAATTCTAAAAATATTGCAAAAATTATAACAAAATCAAAAATACAAACTTTTTTTAAAATTCCAAAAATATTTCAAAAATTATAACAAAATTAAAAATACAAATTTTTTCAAAAATCAAAAAATATTACAAAATCAAAAACGAAGTAATTGAAACTTTTTCCAAATCAAAAATTCAAAAAACTTTTTTGAAAATTCTAAGACTATCGCAAAAGTTATAACAAAATCAAAAATACAATCTATCTTCAAAATTCCAAAAATTATAATAAAGTCAAAAATTGAAACTTTCAAAATTCTAAAAATATTGCAAAAATTATAACAAAATCAAAAATACAAACTTTCTTCAAAATTCCAAAAATATTCCAAAAATTATAATAACATTACGTTTTTCCAACCTTACTTCGAATTGGCCTTACTCTCAATTCGATAAACGTAATTCCCAAATATCTTCAGAGTCCGATCACTGATTAGTAAGCACAAACACCAGGTTTTATTAAGTATTCAACACCTTAATTGTTCCACAACAACAGGAAAACAATACAGCAAACAATATTCCTAACTAGAATATTTTTTCAACAGCTTCAGAAACTCCAACGGTTGATTGTAGAAATTTCCAGTAATACAACGTTTAAAATAATACACAAATTATTTCTACTTAATAACACTTTAAACTTTATTAACAAAAACTAATTTTAAATATCACTTTTATAATTTTCACTTTACCGTCACACGTTTAAAATAAAACTAATTGCTAGTCTACAAAAGGCAATTGCATATATACTATTCTGCAAAACCTCCAGACGATTCTAGGTCACTTTTTAGAATCCTTGAGAAAACACTAGAATGTTCGATTATTTTACGTTATAATGATTTGATTCATAAAGTAATTTTATGTTGTCCCAAGTTCTAAGAAATACAATAACAACAACAACACTATTCATTTCATTAATTGGTTATTGTGTTTTGTTGTGATTTTATTTTTCTGGAAGTCACTGTAATCGTCTGGATTTTTCTGTAATCGTAACAAGCAAGAGATTTGGTGTTTACGAACGAACCTCCGATCATCTTGAAACTTCTGCTCTAAATAAGTTATTTTGTTTTGTTATCTAACGACGGACCTATTTCGAGTTTTACTCTACAACTAGAATATTCATAACAAAAAATTCTCTAATGATTTGCTATTTAATTCGATTCCGGCCATTTATTAAACTTACATATTTCCAAAAAAAAAAACATTTGAGACTAGAGGTGGATTGACTGAAACCACTGAAAAAACAACAATATCTGCATTCAATTTTTCAGTTGTATCAGTTGCTTCAGTCAAATCGAACACGGCTTAATACACATTTTTTTTTAATATTTTTAGAGTCAGTCAGTCAACAGTATTTAAACATTTTCTCAGCTAATCGCTTTGTTGCGTCAAACAATGTCTATTAATAATACTTGTTGCTGTCTACATAAATAATAAAAATGTTGTATGTAAAGTTTAGTCATAATAATATTATATGTAGATATAATACGATTGTTTAAATTTATAAAAAGTAGAATGGTTGTCTATAGTTCTAACGGAGAATATTTTCTCGTTTGTTGACTTGTTTATTGAAATCATATACGTGAATGGTTTGACTTCCATTTTGTATTGAGATGGTATGGGAAAATTTAAAATTTGTGTGCGATGAAAAAGATAATCAAAAAGAAACAAGAGATGGACAATCTGACTGTATATACATAATCTAAATTTTCGATCGAAAGTGATTATGATAATTTAATTCAAACAGAAAAGAATATGTAAATTATAATCAAGTTAAAACATCATGTAAATTTTAATCAAATTGTAATCCATAAACGGTAACATTATGTATTTTGAATAAATAACATCAAAGTTTTCATCTTTTAAATGTGCAGATAAATTTGAATTTTTATAAGTGTAAATAAATTGTATTATCAAATTTCATTGAAATACTTAGTTATCATTTGTACTGTTCTTTAAAAATACAAAATAGTTAAAGTAGCAATTTGCCTTTAGCATTGCAAATTCGAAAGGCATTTTTTACTTATCACGAAAATATTTGTGCTGATGCTACCAATCATTAAGTTTATAACTTGTGGTTCGGACAACACAAAATGCTGATAAGTAATACAGATGCATAAACAGTTACTGACAATTGTATTCTTTAGTTAGTTCATCTAACTGTTAAGCAATGTCTGTTCTTGTTATAATATAGTTAATATAGATTATAGATTCTTAGCATAAGTTCTCCATTGTTACTTGTACAAGGGTCAACAAACCAATTATAGTAGAAATTAGAGCGAGCTCCTAATTGAAAAAGCTAATACCATTCTTTACAACAATTAGTGTTTTCTGCACTCGGGATTTATATTTAAAGAAACGGTGTAACATTTTAGAAAATGTATTCCACCTATAGTTTAGTAATTGCTAATGATCTATACAATTTCTTGTTTAGATTTTTTCTTAATATATTTTTGTAAGGCGACGTCATTTTAGGTAATAGATCTTTTGAATATTTTTCCCACTTTTCTAACTGTATGGATTATTTTAAAAATACCTCATCTTAATTGACAAACATTATATCTTGTTTTCGTCGCCCGTTTCCAATTAAAATTTTACTATCCGAATTTTGATCGTCCCTATCCACTTTAACTTCTCAAATTTCTAATTCATCGGGGTGCATTCGTTTTCATGGACAGATTGTTTATATAAGTATAACACTTCCACTACTCCTAAATGTATGTCATGTGATAGCCAAACATGTTGATCAGTCCTAATTATACCTTCCATCTTTCTAAATTTAATCACCTAATAATAATTTATTTTCCTAAAATAATAAATATCCATTATCCAATATTGATTTTATCAAATAGCAAACTAATAACCCTCAGCATTATATTTTCTTTTTCCCGACATTGTAAATTACGCAGGTTTGTTATTGAGCATGTAATTAAAATTATTTAAAAGCAAAATTTAAACTAAACATTTTTGACAGATCCGGTCCACCAACCAAATAATCCGATCAATTTAATTCATGCCGGACCTGGTCTACGGATAAAAAATCTGTCAGTTTTGGACGGATTTTAAACCATTAACACATGACAAGGATCTGGTCCAACGACGGACTTGTTTCGCGGATCGTTACAGGGAACTTTTTTACGTTAGTATGGAGAGCGGCGGATCGGACCCAATCCGGCGAATCAATCCAACGGACCAAATTCGCGGATAAGTCCTATCGTGTATGGTTAGCTTATAAGTTTCCACCGAGTTGTTTGAGAATTTTGACCGATTTTTTTTTCGTTCGGATATAATAAGCTGTTTGGATATAATAAGTTCGGATATAATAAGTTTGCGGATGGTTCCAGCTTTTGTTTGTTTGATTTTCTTGTTGAATATCTGACTCTCCGCTTGAATTTAGTTCAAAATAATGGAGTTGGTTTGAAAAACGTTAGCTTCCATTCATGTGCTGCACAAATTATAATTTGAATTGATTTCTTAACCGCTCTGAATCAGCGAGCAAAACTTTGTTGTTACCACTTTCTGCAATTTATACGGAACATTTTTGACTTTTGTTAACACAACTTTCACTAGAACAACTTCTATTTAATAAAAAGAAATCTATATTTTCTTACTTTTAGCTTATATTTGTATATTTATAATTGATCTTTAACACCTTAGATAGCAACTATTATTATTGACATTTTTTGTTCACATGTTCACGACTCATAGTTGAATATCATAATTATTTTTCATTGTTAATTTGGAAGTTTTTGTAGGAAAACTACGTAATTGGTTTTACTACACTCCTCCTCCTCCGAAAAAAATTTTAAAAATTAAATAAGGTGAATAGTTAAAGATGAACTTAAATTTTAACAAATTATGTATTAATATTGATTTGTTTTACTTAAATTTTATCGAGTCTTCTCTCGCTGTATGTTTTTCAATAAAAATAATGATCGCATCCTTTCAAGTTACTAAATTTCCTTTTTTAATTTTAAAATATACGTTTAAAATGAATTACAATATATGAATTGCAATACAATATATGTGTATTTAAGAGAATTTAATTTTTTTATTTATTTTGTTTTATATAAATTCGCAAAATGCGTGAATATAGTTTATTATTATTGTTATTTTTTGTGTTTTGTTTTATTTTGTGTATACAATATTTTTATCTAAAATATAATCTATTATAAACATTTTAAATTTTGTTATTTATTAAATACGTGTGAGATATTTTTTTAAATTTTCAGCATTTAAGATACATTAAATAACTGATAATTTTTATTTTTAGTTTCTGTATGATAATTTTAGCTTTACATTGAAATTGCGATAAACATTTTATTTATTTTGTTTTTATAAAATGTTATTAGTATTTATTATTTTTAGAATAATCTGATATTAGGACGGATAAGCTCTCTACACATTGTTGTTTAGGTTTTGGGCAAGAATCCCTGTTGTGTTCTACAAGGGAAACAGTTCTATTTCGCCGGCCTAGTCTTGTTTAGTCTCCTTAGATATGGCTGTTAACGAGTGAAATTCGATTACTATAGTCATTTCGCCGAGTGTTATTGACGTTTGAATTTGTCGGTCTTTATTGTGTACTCAAACATCATTTTCAGGTGGAAAATGTCTTTTTATTCTCTTATAATTTCTTCCAGATCTTGTTTTTCTTCCGTTGTTGCCATATTATCTAATCTGATTGATTCTATAATCCTGTTCTCGTCCGTTGCACTACAGTATGTCGTTATTTCTTTTTCCGTATTCTCTGGGAAATCGCAAAGTCTTCTGTAAGTGTATTTCGACAATGGTTCATATTGGGTCAGGAAATCATTCAAGTGTACGTCTTCGTTATTTACTTTTATGACACTCAGCATTATTTTGCTATTCCATTTCCAGTTTGAATAGTATATTTCCTATCAACACACCAGGTCTTATTTTTTAGCCATGGTGTTTATGGAATGTTTGAGGCGCCCATATGTATTACTTTCTTTGATCTGACCGGTATGATAGTGTCTTTTGTTGTACGACTAAGTACGTTTACGGTTGTCTTAATTTCCTAAGATTGTGAAGGGATCATTAGACTGATGTAATCTAGCACAAACATTTAATTCAGAATTCTGCTAACATGAAGAATTATCAGCAGAAACATGTGGAAAAGTTGAACATAGAATTGACGCAATATTTTCTGGATTTAAATAATTAAGGTTTTCAGTGTTAATAATAAAAGACGGAATACCTGTATACATATATATATTGGTAAAAAGAAAATTATTTGACAAGGACCTACTGGCTACTGGGTGGGCTTGAAAGCAATGGAGATGCAACCCTTTTTGTGCAGATAATGGTACAGGATCTAGCGTTGTCCGATAAACTTGATTTTGTATTTGGTTTGAAGGCGCTATCACTTCAAGGTTTATATTGAAGTTTGATTTTGATGAAATATTTATAGTTGAATTGGGTCGTCCTGCTTGAGGCTCATACTCTTGAATATTATTTTTGTTTCCTGATTGATTACCAGATACCTTGGACAGTAGACATGAGAGCTATGAGAAATGTTGATCCACCATATATGGTGGAATGTTTCTAGCGTAAGTGTTGTAAATTGTACTATAAGAAACAGGCATAGCGTTAATTATGCCAAATGCTGTTGTTACTTTTGGTTTTAAGGACGGATTAAGGTGTATATGGGATTTGAAATTGCCCTGATTATTCAGTACTGAAGAAAATTTTGGTATAGTTGCCACCTGATATTGTTAAGAATTAAAATGATTTGGTTTACGAATATTTGAAACTACCTGAGCAGCAGAAAACGATTGACAAAAACGCATAGGATCTTGATGAAACTTTGGTATATGATCCAGGATAACTCGAAAATGGAAGGTTGGTTTGAATCTTAGAATCTTAAATAATGGTTTGAATCTTCAATAATTTCTAATCTTGGCTTTCAATATTATTGAGACTTGGTGTATAAGTTTTTAGTACTGTCTCCAATATTTCTGCATACCAACTTCCGATTTGTCACTTCCAGTTAAAAAATTTTTTTTAACTGTTTATCCCTACTGTACCTTACAGTTACAAATCGATTTTCATAAAACGTTGGTAAAAGGTTACAACTTGCAATCAATATGAGAAAGATTCCATTAGCTTTTGAGGTACATTGGACAAAGGGTTAGAAGGTTCACCATAGAAGGTGTTTTTTTCACTATGTTTTTAATATTTGTTGGGCGCAATCCGGCACATACAACATTTGTTCGTGTACATTTAAAAAAAAGATGCATATATGTATGGCAAGGAGCTGATTAGTTTTTGAGCGATATTCAACAAAGTGGTGGGGGTCCTCCGAGCACCTGTTTTTTTTAAAGCTCAATAACATCTCTACCTGATAGTCGTATTGGATAAAACTTGGTACATAAGCATTTGGTACGGTTTAGTTCAAAACAGTTCCGGCACATCCCAGCTTCCGGTAAAAATTTTTTTTTTTCAATTTTTTTGTGTATTTTTCAGTGTTTTTATAAAGCCTACAATACTGAAGTGATTATGTTGAAACTTATGAAAAAGGTGTGAGAAGATAATGCTCAAGTGATTAGTGTGAGAAGATAATGCTCAACTTTTGGGACACATTGATCAAAGTGGTGGAGGATCCACCATACAACTGCTGACTTTTCTCACTTTGTTTGTAAAGTTTGTTTAGAGCATACAGAATTCGTTCATTAAACGATTTTGATGACACTTTGACAAAATATGGAGGTTTGAATGACAAAGAACTGATTCGTTTTTGGACGATATTAGGATAAGTGGTGCGGTGGAAGGTCTCCCGAGCACCTGTTTGTTTGAAACTTCAATAACATCAGTTAATGATAATTGATTTTTAAACTTGGTATATATGCTAAGAGTATGATTTGTAATTGTACATTCCAACTTCCGACAAATTTTTTTTGCTTTTTCTATTCGTTTTACAGAATTTATATCTGTTGGGATACTACGGCATTCCTTAATGTTTTTATAATTAGAACTACGCAAAATCTACAAAATTGGTTAGCCATTAATTGAAGTATTTTATGAATATTAGCTCATATATCCAGAACATTTTGTTTCCAAAGCTGTGGTGAAGTTAGTCTATGCATCAGCGTCGCAATATTTTTTTCTGTAAACAATCATTTTTAGTGTTGTTGTTGTATTAAAAACCGCCGATGTTTCTTTTCGTTTAAAATTTGTATGTGGTATCGTTTTATTGAAAAATGTTGCAAAACATTTTTTGTAGATTATTTCATTTCTTATAATCTACGATGAGTTTTTCGAAATTTTTAGGGGTTGTGAGTTATTTGCATTTCCATTTACCAAGCACCAAGGAAATTACCATCGGCTAAAAGCGAGAAAGCTAAAATAGTGAAGGACAAAGGTGTAATCGAACCATCATACATTCTCAGGAACACACCTGTTTTGTCAGTTGACAAGAAAGATGGGACGTTGAGATTTTGGGTTGATTACAGGAAGCTTAATACAGTGGTTTAAAAGATAGTTATCAATTGGCAAGAATTAATGTTACACTGGATACATTATCGGGTTCAAGATTGTTTTCAACTTTGGTTCTACAGAGTGATTACTGTGAGATGGAAGTAGCAGAGGTAAAAAGAGAGAGACTTTCAGTGTAGCTAATGGGATACGGTAGTTTAATTTCATGTCATTTGAGGTATGCAACACACCCGCAACCTTCGAGAGATTAATGGAACGTGTATACTAAAAAAGGCTTATACTGGCAGACATGGCAGTATGAGCCTTTTATATACTGGCAGACATGCATTGTATATCTGAATGTCATTATAGTTATCGGTAGAGGCTCAGAAAGGTTTGTAGAATAGTTGTTATGAGACCAAACTCGTACATGGCGCTATGGACCGTAGAGTCTGCGTGCCAGGACTAGTTCTGCCTCGTGCAACCTGTCCAACCCTTTCTAATCTACCTAATATATGCTATCGGTAGAGGCTTTGATGAGCACTTGAGAAAATTGACGAAGGTTTTGGAAAAAATGGTGGTTGTGAAGTAATCTTTTTTAAAGGCAGAAGTATTTGGGACACACGTTTACGGCCAAAAGTATTCAAGAATTCTGACCAAATTTTTTCTTTTACTAAAATTTGCTGTGTAGTAGACATTACAATCCTAGTGCTCGGTCGAGATAATGTGATTAAAGTTATGATGTTTCTTTTAGTAGTAGTACACTCATCTATCATGAAAAAAATCAAGTTTTTTCTCGTAGTAAATGTCAAAATATTTTGGATTTAGATCTCAGTAAAAATATTTCATTTTGTTTGTAGAAATCTATTTTTTTCTTTTGGCTGTTCGGTCCCGTTTGACATAAGTAAAGTTAGCGGAACAAACATTTTGACGTAAACTATCATGATATTTTATATCAGTTTGCACAACCGAACACTACGAATATATGTGTGGCACAACAACACATAAAAACCTGTTTAGACCTAGGTCCCACATTACAATGAGTAATGACATGCGTTCTGAGTTGATGGACGCCAAAGAATTAAGAGAATAGAGGAAGTGAAATTGATGTTAAAAGTTGAAGTAATTTTTGCACACCAATAAATAGTTACTAACACACTTGCGTTTTAGTAGAGACGCCGTAAATATTTCTATTATTGCATTGAATTCCAAATTTAAGCGTATTTTTGCCCCAAAAAAGAGACGCCATTACATAGAAAACATAAAAAAATTTGACAATCTAAAAGCGAAGCATTGTGTGCGTTCACCCGACGTCAACAGTTGAGAAAACGATCGCGTTCAGCCGACCCGTTGACTTTACGCTGGATTTCAGCAGTTGAGAGTTTCTTGAAGCGGGATTTATTTCTGCTTTTCAACTCATCTTTTGCTTTGACATGCGCAGAACTGATGTATTTTGACATTATACATGAATATACATTATAAATATAATTAAATTATAATTATAAATACAATTAATTATAATTAAATTATAATTAAATAAATATAATTATAAATTTTAAGGTTATGCGGAACAGTTGTTATAAGTAGTAAACGTCAAATAAAAACGATGTAAAGCAACAATGCGTTCACCAGTTTTACAACTGCTAACTCCGAACTGTTGAGAGCTTGAAATCAGCTGCTGATGTCGGGTGAACGCACCCATTCTATTATTGTTTACATTGATTTTAGATTATATTTTTTTCTCGAAAATATTTAAAACACTTAAAACTAAGTAATCGAAAAGTAAATTATAATATCCATATTAGTTATCTATGATAAGAAATCCCATTCTGTATATGTTTTCGGTAATTTTTCACGTCATTATCACACACTTCATATTTAATGTTTTATCCAAAATTTTCACTTAAATATATTAATTTTTCTTTAAAATTATTTTTAAATTATAATAAAATCACTTTTTTTTTTATATTTATTATAAATTCGTCAAAATATGACCACGATAAATAATAAATATAATTTTATTAAAACCAAATTATAACCAAACCAAAAAATTTTTACAATATTTTTTTTTTTGACAATTGAAAATGGACAAATACGAGAACTACTTCAAATATTTTTGTGTATATATACAGTAGTCAGTAGTTTCATTTCCTTAGTCTCATGGACGCAAATTTTTTTTTCATATCCTTTCTTTCATATGGATAACTAAACAATATATAAAATATGAAATGACAATATTTCATGATAGGATAGAGAAAATAAAACAACAGGTAAAATAAAAAATTTGCAGGACCAAACTAAAATGGGCTTATCAATAATCTTCCTAGAGTCATATTCCTTGATCATCTGACGCACTAAAATTCATGAATTAACTCTATAATACAAACCTATTAATACCTGCCGTTAGTTTTATGTCTTAATCAACGCCATAAAAACAATTTAATATTTCAAAAATGCTAAATTGAAATAATGTATTTCCTTTTATTCTATTTCATTTTGTGTTTTTAAAATCAAAATTTAAATTAAAAATTAATTGTCTACTAAATTTTGTCGCCATGTTGCATGATATGCTATAATAATCATATTAACTTTTGTATATGGTAAAGCTGTAAGCAAAATTTTTTCCACACTTGTAAGAGGTAATATTTCAACTTGAGGTACTTCCGTTACGTTGACTACACGCTTCGACATAATTTGTGTAGAATCTAATATACCAGGAACTGGTTTTAAAACTGGTATGCAATCCGATAACGATTTTTTATTGCGCTTTGTTGCATCACAGTTATCGACATACAGCTCTGTAACACGCACCAATTCTCCAGTAACCGCCCATGTGAAATTTGTTAAAGAATCAGATAATTTCATTATACCGCTTAAGACAATTTGATTTGTTGTTGCTGATTGTGAAACATAGGTTGGTATTAGTAATAATTTCTTGATATTTTTACATTTTGATATATGGTGATCAAATTCTGCTTTAATATCGAAATTTATTAATTCCAATTGTACTAAATTTTCCATTTGTGCAACTCCATTTAAAATATCAAAAGTACAACAACTTTCTTGACCTTTTTCTAAACGTAATCGTTGTAATGTGGTCAACCTTAATAACACAGAAGTCACGAATACATTCGAAAATTCACTGCATTCCCCTAACTCAAGCGATTCTATTATATTTAACTCTCCTAATATTTCAATATTTTTTAATCCTAGAGCTTTAACTGATGTTAATGACAAGTGTTTTATATTTTTCAATACTTTTAATGGAGAAAGATCATCTAAAATCAACCCCGTTAAAGATTTTAATCTTAGCTCAGTTAAATTTGTTAAATTTGAAACATTTTTTAAATTCAACGTTTCGTCTTTTAATGATACGGCATTTAATATTTTTAAATTTCCATTTGATTCAAAAAGGCTTTCTACAACTTTTATTGAGCATTTACATAAATCAATTGATTCTAAATTATGTATGTTTCCAATCGATTTCGAAAATTTTTTCCATAATTCATCAGAGCTATTTTTCGGAGACAACATTTTTCTTAAATCTAAATGTTTCGTTCCATTTTTAATTAATGTTGTTGTCAATCCTTTCCAATCATTTACTTGTGAATTTTTCATGCGTACGGTTTTCCATAACATTGAATGGTTTGCTGCCTGATTCCACAATCGACATACACAACCAGCCCGCAATAACTCCTAAAATGAAGCAAATAGAAAAATGAAAATTATAGTCAAAAAAATGTTAGTTTTGCTCTAAAACTAATTATTATATAAAGGTAAAAGCTTTTAGAACATAATACAATACAATACTTTGTTCGATTGTAACCAAATAGCGAAATTTGAAATTCAGCATAGAGATATGGCGATTAATCTCTGCATCAGTACATAAAGCCATGGGGAGTTCAATTTTCGGTTTACGAGTGAGACAGTTACATAAACTCCAGTTCCTGCCATTGGGATAACTTAATGTAAAATATCACTCAGACAATTTATCATTTCATGTATTTAATGTACACTAAGCATAACCAGCTTATATAAAACGTTCGTTTGGTACGAAGTTTTTACTTTGATTTCAATAATTAATTGAAATTAGTTCGAACATTTCTCGGTGGTATCGGGCTATTGTTTGGTCAAAGAAATTAACTTCTATATAACTCTATATACGGCTTTTTATTCGCATGGTGGGGATCCGGTTTTGTTGATTTGTAAATTGTATTTTTGATCTACGGGTGTTACAAGTCCGTGTACTCCAGTCTCTGCTATTGGCATACTAGTCAAGGTGATGTGTTAGAGGGGTGCCGGATAAACTCTATTCAGTACACGCTATCACTTGATCTTAGTTATGAAATATTCCTTAATTATGACACGTTATTGCATCTTTGAAGAAACTAAACATTTACTTTTGTTCCTCCAATTGTTTTAATAAAATTATCTCTTATTTTATTTTTAGGTACAATCCTAGTTTATCCCCCCAAATAGATTTGCGTTTTTTTTTTCAGATAAATAGAAAGATTAGGTCCTCTGCATCCTAATTATGAAAAAAAAAATTTGCGGAAATGAGGGGGTCAAAAGTTATAAAGGATCAAACTTTCAGTTTTACCTTGGTCCCCCCTTTGGTTTTTTTTTAGTTTTTTTTTTCTTTTTTTCTTTATTTTTATTTATTTATTTTTTATTTTTATGCTTTTTTTTTCGTAATTATGTTTTTTTACGTATTATTATAATTATAATAATTATTTTACCTTAGTCCCCCCTTTGAGTTTTTAGAAGTAACTTGATTTGATTTTTAATTTTTTTTTCTCACTTCTGCGACCTTGCACAACTTCGATCAAAAATAGCACCGATGCACCGGGCAGGATTTATTCGTTCATGCATTTTACCCTTTGAAAATAGGGGGACGAATGACTTGTGCAGTGTACTATCATCTGCAAAACTATTTATTGGGTTACTGGTGATTTGCAACAGTTCGTTGATATAAATTAGGAATAAAGTGGGAGATAAAACTGAGCCTTGGGGTACACCAGCGTTAATTAATTTGGACTCAGAAGAGAAGCCATCTATAGATACCGAGATGTATCGGTTAGACAGAAAATTTTGAATCAACTTCACGACTGCGGGATGAAAAACCGTACGCAACGAGCTTGTTGATCAAGTTGGCATGCCAGATTCGATCAAATGCTTTTGAGATGTCTACTGCGATCACGTACGTTTCACCACCCTTCTCAAGTATGCCACTCCAAAGATGTGCCACATAGTTCAATAGATCGGTTGTAGATCTTTTGTTTCTAAAACTGTATTGGCTGTCAGATATCAAATGGTTGTCCTCCAAAAATTTGGATATGTGTGAATTAATATAGTGCTCGTATATTTTAGACATGACTGGGAGTAAGGCTATTGGTCTATAGTTTGAAATATCACATTTCGTTTCTTTTGTTGGGACTGGCTGTACATTGGCCAACTTCCAGCAGGATGGAAAAATACCAGATTTATAGGATTTATAGAACATTTTGGTGAGAGTTGGTGCAAGTTCTTTTGAAAATGTTTTTAGATTGAATAACAGGAGGAATGTTGTCCAGACCAGAGGCTTTGTTGTTGTCCAACCCCCTTAAAAGTTTTTCGACAATTTTGGGTCTGAAACGTAATTGTTTCACATTAACTCCTGAAGACTGGATTTAGGGTATTCCTTTAGGAGCCTCCAAAACTGTTGAATTTGAAGCAAAGCGTTCCGCGAACAATGCAGCTCCCTTGCAGGGTCAGTAACGATTGAGTCACCATCAATGATAGGAGGGATAGAAGATCCAGTACCACAATTTAAAGAATTAATGGCACTGTAAAAACTTTTGTCAGAAATTGACATACTCGAAAGTTTTGCCGCTTTCGCTCAATCTCTGCTCCCTCGCCTTCAACTATCTGGTTTGATATTTTATTAGCCTTTAAATATTGGGATCGATTAACAGAGTTCTTTTTATGAATCCAAATATTAAATAATCTATGTTTGTTTCTAAGAGGCAATTTGGCTGCTTTCGAAAACAAATATTTTTGTTGGGGTTTCATTATTGAAAAGGGAACGAATTTGTTAATACCGAATAGAATGGTTTCAGTAAAGTTTTGAGCAGAAACATTTACATCGTCAGTATAAAAACAATGACGATCAAAAGGGAAACCTTGAAAAAAAACTTCGGAGACCATTGGTATCCATTTTTGAAAAGTGAAATATTTTACGGGGTTTGGGAACTCTAGTTTGTAGCAAATCAGTTTTGATAATTGATGTGATTAGATAGTGGTCAGAATTTCCAATACTACCCTTATCGACATCGACACTCGTAATATCTGGCATAGATGTGAGATAAAGGTCTAAGAGAAAACTTTTATCACCGCCATTACGAGGAATAAAAGTTGGGCTTTTTACAATCTGCGTCAGGTCGTGTGATGCAGCAAATATTTCTGCCTGCCTTCCATTGTTGTCGTCGTCGGTCATTTTGGAAAATTCTAACCACGATTTGTTGTGGACGTTGAAGTCACCGGTAACGATAACTTCACAATTTTGAAATTGTGCTCTAATTTCGTCGACAAAATTAGTCAAGAAATTAAAAATATTGGGATTATGTTTGTTTGGGGACCGGTATAGAGCTATTGTGAAAAAAGAAATTTCAGGTAGACAAACCTTTAATACTACTGTGCTGTAGCCATCACCATGTGCTTCATAATTTGGAAAGCGTTTATATGCAACACTCTCATGAATGTATGCTCATACACCTTGATGAAGTTTAAAAGCTGATTCAAGCCTATATTTGGGATTTAGTGTTACGTCATAGGGATAGTTTTCAGAAACTTGTGTTTCTGTAAGAAAAAAAATATGCGGTTGGTCGTGCTCGAGATGATGTTGCACGGCGTCACGGTCAAGGTGGAATGTAAACAGTTAAGGTGGAATGTAAACAGTTAAGGTGGAATGCGATTATGTTAAGTGAAATAATTTGTAATTGAAACGCTGTGCTGTATCGTGAACATAAAACCGTGTAAATATAAGCCAAGTTATTTTTTTAATTGTGAAAAAAGTTCAAGGTGTTATTTAATAGAAATATTTTGTGGATTATTTTGGCCGGTGTGGACTGGAAATTTCTACAACCAATCTCGTTGGCGTTTATGAAGAGCCATTGAATATTCTTGCTAAGGAATATTGTTTGTAGAATTGTTTTTCAGTTGTTGTGAAACAATAGCGGTATTGAATACTTAATAAAACCTGGTGTTTTTTATACTAATGAGTAATCGAATACAGAAGAAATTTTGGGAATCATGTTTATCGAATTGAGTAAGACCAATTTCAAGGAAGATAGAGCTCCGTGACAGTTAATGAAATATTTCTAAATTTTGATCACTAAAATATGCCCGTAAAAATGAATTGTGACGATTTTTCGGTAATTAAGATTCGATAGAATATTTGTACAAATTTGCCTTGCTTCAAAAAAAAGTTATCTGAACTCGTTGTTTTTTTGTAAACAAATATTGTTGGGCTAACACTTGTTTAAATATCCATTTTACAAGCTACTAGCTAGCTAATTTACTAACAATAAATAACTAGCAAATTGTAAACAATTTACTCAGAAATTTGATAGGATGGTTACTTTGCTCGCCCGCTTTCAAACTCGTCAACTAGCAGTTTGTAAACTCGCCCAATGTAATTATTGCCTTAGCTTGTAGCAGCATTTCTCTTTCTGTGTTAATTTAATATCGAATAATAATTTTTTTGGGATTTTTGTGGTTTCATATGGTTTTTGAAAATTATGGAATATATCTCAATTTATATAATGTAAGGCGTTTATTCGATGTTTACTTATTTTGAATTCACTGTGATGTTTATTGATTAAATTTCCCGTTTTGCCGGTGGATAAACAAAAACTAAACGGTAATTTGGTAAAATAAACTCTATTCAGTCAACGGTAACTCCATCAATCTTAGTTATGGCATATTCTTAGGTGGTGGCACTGTAACGACGACCTATTTAGATTTTTACTCTAAAATAAGAGTATTCGTATTTAAAGAAATTCCCTAATGATTTGCTATTTTTTTTGGCTCCGGCTTTTAAACTACAATAAACATAAAGCATTTATGTGTCAATCAATAATATTTTAATATATTGTCAGTTAATTGCTTTGTTGTGTCACACAATATCAATTAATAATACATGTTTCTGTCTACATAAATGATAAACATTTTTGTTTGTAAAACTTAGTCATAGCATTATATGTAGTAGAATACGGTTGTTCAAATTTATGTAAGGTAGAATTATTTCATGTTGAGAAATTGTTTATTGAGATGATGTATGGAGGTGGTTGACTTACATGTTTTATTGAGATTATATGGGAAAATTATGAATTTGTGTGCGATGAAGAGTATAATTAACAGCAGAAACAAAGCTCTTTAATAGAAAAAACTGGTTTACGTAATTTCTATAAAGCGATTAAGGTGGTAATTTTTGTAAGTTTTCTCTACCTCCATTAATTGATAGAGATATGCCGGTCATTAACCCAAAAAAACTAACCTTCTAGGCAATTACTTCTCTAAAAATTCCCGCTAAGTGAACCCAATTTCTTACCTAAGGCGATTTCTAGTTTTATACATAACGAGGCGTTTAATTTTTCGTAAAAATACCATTCGTCAAATGGTTTTACAAATTAATACTAACAATTAACAAAGCGTCTAGGCCAGATCGTACTCTTCCCATTATCCTGAAACATTTGCTAGGGACCTATCACTAATCCTCACTTAAATCTTTTATTAGTCATATAAGAAAGGAGTTTTGCAGTTATTTCCAGAAATATGGAAAATAGCAAGCGTACAACCAGTTCCAAAAAAGGTAGTAAAACTGATCCAACAAATTACAGACCCATTTCAATTTTATCGGTTGTACTACTTAACTACTTAATGATAGACAACACGGGTTCCGAAAAAGAAGAGCGACGGCAGATTTACTTTCATTTGTCACTCATGTCTGGAACAAGCCGCTTGAAAATCATGGTGATACTTTCAGTGTAGCTCTTTATATAACCAAAGCATTTGATCAAGTTTGGCACAACAATCTTATTTGCAAATTAAGATGTTATGGTTTGGATGAGCAACTTATTTATTGTATACAAAGCTTTATTTCCGAGCGGTAATTTCAGATCAATGTTAATGGTGTTTCATCGGATGTCTTTTCAACTAATGCAGGAGTTCTTCAGGATGCTACTTTGTCACCAACTCTCTTTCTTATTTATATTAACGATTTGTTGGATTCAACAATTAGTCCTATCCATAGTTTTGCTGATGATAGCACGCTTAATGCATCTCACAAAAACCCTAAATTATATTCAATGTTAGCGGTTAATAACTGTAGTCTGTAGATCAACTTTGATAGATTCAATAAACAATGACCTTAAAATTATGTATTTTGGATTGAGGGTTTGCTAATGTGAATTCAATACGAGCAAAATACAGGTTTGTCATTTTTCTAGATTATCCACATCTAATCCGTCTCCATTAACTTTAAAGATTTGGTAGAGAAAGAATCTGTAAGACTTCTAGGATTAGAAGTTGAAAATAATCTGAATTGGAATTCTTATATTTTTGACCTAGCTAAGAATGCTGTGTGCCTTTTCTGTTCAGCGGAGAACTGTCAAACTGATTGGCAGCTGAACTCTTCCTAATGAGCTTGATTCTTTGCAGCACACACGAAATGTTGCTGAGCTAACAAATTTCTACTAATACATTATGGATGAAAAAACTTCTAGAGAATAAATTAATTTAACCTGAACTAGCACCTTACCTGGGTTTTCTCCGATAGCTTTTATCCTCAAAAATTTAAAGTTAGCGTTCATAAATTTCTTAAAAAAACTTAATTTATTCAAGCTTAATGGTACATGGCATCTTTGTATATTCAGAGATGTTAATTTATTATAATTAACACTAAACAACTTTGTACACAAAAAAAAATTTAGAGGAACAGAACTAAAATTTACAGAAACAAAACTAAAGTTTGCCGGAACAAATCTAAAATTTAGCTTTCTTTTAAAATATCAAAGCAATGATATTTTAAAATATATATATTTATATTATATATTTATAATATACCATATCGTCATGATAAATATATACGAATGCCAACTAGTTTTAATATTTAATCAATAGAGATGATGCAATTGACTTACAATGCCAGGTCACTCATACTAAATTCGTATTTAGAAAACCACTACACTACACTACGCCCAAGTGAACCAGAGGTCTGTTTTTTAATTCAACCGGGTCGTGTAGAACTAACAGATTTACACTGATCGGAGCGAAATTATTCCGAGCTTATTTTAATTAGTGCGGAACATTTTTACACGACGCATGTACACTGCACATGCGTCGTGTAAAAATGTTCCGCACTATTTGGTGTTGAAATTTTACGATTTGTCAATCGTTATAAAGTTGTATGTAGCTGTATGTAATGAATATTAGAAATAATAAATCATGAATTAAAATTTATTACAATAATAATAATTATTTTATAATAATAAAAACAACTTAAACTCAACACAAAACCATCTTTATGTGCAATAAAAAACAATTATTTTAAGTTTTCGAAATACAAACCATTCCAGTCGAGTGAATTGCTGGAGGAAATGATTGTAGCCAATTGGTCTAATATTCAGTAAATCATCAAAAATAGAGCCAAAACAGCAATTTTTTGACATTTAAAAAATACGTAACCAAAATTGAAAATTTAGACACAAACAAATATTAATTTTTTATTATTTTTAACGTTTGACCACAAACCGTAAATAAAAAAATATGGATATGTTGAACTGAAGAAAAAATTTTTTCCATCACTTTATTCAATTCGATTCAGTTCTGTAGTAGCAAAGTTTACGTTCAGTGTAAACTGAATATTACCATTGGAACATGCAAATTCCGGAATACAATTCAGTTTAAGTAAATGATTCAGTAATTCACTCGATTGGAAAGTGACTATAATAAATAAAACAAATAATTCATATGAAACCAATTTTTCGTTTGTGTTATAATTTACACGAGCATACCATTCATACTAAGTTTACACCAGTATCTAATTTGCTACGTATCAAATTTGCTAGCCCTTTTCACCATCATACTTTTTAAATTTGATACGGTGATGTAAACTCTTATTAATTAGGTATGACATATTAATTTTTAGCGCGTCCTTTTCATTGTTAATTTTTTGGTTAGGAAAAAATAATTTCCATATATATTTTTTATAAAAAACTGAAAACATTTATAATATTAATGCTAAAATTTATTTTACTTTTAATTTCAGCAAAAAAATCACATCAAACATAAATATATATTTATAAAATAAGTTGATTTATTTTTATTTTAAATGTCATACCTAATTTTAGTGTTCACACCGTAAAAATAATACCTATTTGCTACGTACCTAATTTGATACGTAGCAAATCATCCTACCAAATATTTGGTACGTACTTTTTTGAGAACTGTTTACATCGACCATAGTCGACCTAATAAGTATAGTATGTACCTATTAGATCCTGGTGTAAACTTAGTATCAGAGTAAATTCGACAACACCGTGTATTACACCAATCGAATTAAAAAACGAAGAACGTCAATGTAAGTTTACACAGGTTTTATATAAAAACGCAGTTCACAGGCTGAATTTACACTACTCCGCACCGGTTGAATTAAAAAACAGACCCAAAATATAAATCCAAAATAAAAAAACGAACGAAAATCAAAGGAATCCAAATTTAAACAAACTCAAATAAAATGCGTAGGTAATAGAATGCAAACAAAACAAAATATTATTTCATTTTGCTTAAACAAACTCAAAGTTGTTTGTTTCTCATCTCTGGCTGTGTTCAAGTGTTCTTCACCTCTATTAATCTTAACAATTCAATTAATTTCCTATTTGAGTTGTAATTTAGGTTTGATTAAAAGCATAATTTACCCGATTAATTTTTATATGGGAGATCAACTCATAGAATCATTTGAAGTTTTGAAAAAAAACACACAAAGAAGAAATAGTTACGCTTTAAATAATTACTAAAATGCGAATATCAAATGTCAAATCAGCATAATTAATAAAAAATGTTACCTGAACTTTTAAATATTCAAACGTTTGAAGTAATATATCATATCCCATTGATAAATTTGAAAAAAAATTTGTTGAATAATATTTTGTGAAGGTTTCCTGACTTTTAAATTCATTATTTTCACCATAAAGCCTTTGTACAGATGAGTTTAAGTCATTACAACATTTTGAGGAATTGCTCGGAGAAGTTATTTCGTTTGAAGTTTCCTGTTCTGATGCATTTGTTTTCGGTGTACGAGTTACGCTTTTTTTACGTGACATGCTGTTCTCCTCAATCAATGTTGCACTCAGCTGTCTAGAAAGAATAAAATTATAAAACAAAAATATTTTGTTAAAATTTTTGAACATATTTTGCTAGCGAAAACTCAAAGAAAATAATGAAATATATAGAGTACAAGGAAAAAAAACATTAAAAAGAAAGGAAAATAGGAAATGAATAACTTTGAAAGGAAAAGTGAGATATATTTTGCAAAACCTGAAATCAAAAAAAAAATTGTTGTTTGGTGGTAAGAGACAAAATAATTATAATTGAAACACAATTTGAAGGATCACCGTTTCATTAACAAATACAAAAATTTCATATTATTAACTAACAAATTTAATTACAAACTTTTCCTTTCTTACTATTCTTTTCCTTTTATTAAAATTGTTTGTTTATTTGAAACGATCATCCTAATGCTTAAATTATAAATCAACCAGAAATCTTAAAATAATAATGTTTGTGACGATTATGTTTTAATAGGAGCTTGCCGAATTATGCCGTGTTTAAATGTACCCTTCACCCTACCTTTCTTTCAAATGCTTATCAATAACAATAGAAAAATAGTTATTTAATTTAATATAGATGAAAAACGTGATCTACGCAGGTGAAAAAGTCGAAATTTGAACTTGACCATTTTTGATTTTCCTGAAACATGGTATATTAGTATTATGGACAAAATAAAAAATACAACTTATTTAAAAAAATTTTTAAAGTGCATAGTTTGAGCATAGGGGCACCCCAACATGCATGAAAAATGAAAATTCTGCCAATCCGATGTAACTTTGAAATTAAATTACTCAAGAACGGCTACACCGATTTCATCAAACTTTTTGTTTGATAGATGATTAGTTAGTCCTTTGAAAAAAAATTAATTAATTGTTTTTATAATTAATTTTTAAATAAAAATATTAAAAAAACTTTTTTAAAGATGGCGCTAGGGTCGAAGATCAATTGGAATTTAATTAATTTTTTTTCTGAAAATAGTTCTATCCTTACTCTAAAATATATCAAATTAACTCAGAGGCGTTAATTTTTGTTCTTGAGATATTTAATTTTAAAGATTTTTAGTACGACTGAAATTCGAATTTTTCTTCATTTTTTCAAACAACTTCCATTAACAAAAAATTTTGAAATCAATTAAATTTTAACTTTTTTTTTTTTAATACAGCTCTAACCTTACTTTAAAATATATCAAATTTGCAAAGAGGTGTTAATTCGTGTTCTTGAGATATTTAATTTTAAAGATTTTTAGTCCGATTAAAAGTCTAATTGTTCATTATTTTCTTGAACTTCAGTGGTTAAAATTTTTTGATGATATAAATTGTTCGAAAAAATAATGAACAATTAGAATTTAAATCGGACTAAAAATCTTTAAAATTAAGTATCTCAAGAGAATTAACGCCTCTTTGTAAATTTGATGTATTTTAAAGTAAGGTTAGAGCTATATTTAAAAAAAAAAAAAGTTAAAATTTAATTGATTTTAAAATTTTTTGTTAATGGAAGTTGTTTGAAAAAATGAAGAAAAATTCGAATTTCAGTCGTACTAAAAATCTTTAAAATTAAATAACTCAAGAACAAAAATTAACACCTCCGAGTTAATTTGATATATTTTAGAGTAAGGATAGAACTATTTTCAGGAAAAAATTAATTAAATTCCAATTGATCTTCGACCCTAGCGCCATCTTTAAAAAAGTTTTTTTAATATTTTTATTTAAAAATTAATTATAAAAACAATTAATTAATTTTTTTTCAAAGGACTAACTAATCATCTATCAAACAAAAAAAGTTTGATGAAATCGGTATAGCCGTTCTTGAGTAATTTAATTTCAAAGTTACATCGGATTGGCAGAATTTTCATTTTTCATGCATGTTGGGGTGCCCCCATGCTCAAACTATGCACTATAAAAAATTTTTAAAATAAGTTGTATTTTTTATTTTGTCCACAATACTAATATATCAAGTTTCAGGAAAATCAAAAATAGTCAAGTTTTCACAACTCAGTCTAGAACACTTTTTTCATCTATATCTAATCTGTAAGGTCGAAGAGTATTACCGTTTTAGTTAATGAGAATCACCAACATATTTGAATCCCAGTCAGTAGTTTTGTCTTATAATTTGAAAGGTTTTAGTAGGAAAAATAATATAAACAAATTTTACCTAATACATATTTTACCGTAAGTTTTAAACATGTATGAATCTATACAGGAAGGATTATTTTGGAACTCGAGATTTTATTATTAAATTAAATCCTTTTTAGCTTAATACTAATACTTAATTTTGACACCTAGCGTCAAGAGATTTATAGCGCAAGGTTGATATGAAGCTTTTTTCCGTGGTTTGTACATTTAATTGACAACCAATTACTTAAAGAAAATTAGAATAGTATATTGTATTGCTAGTGCGAACGCGTTTTCCAACCAAGAGTGTAGTTCGCTGGCTAGGCTCGTGCTGCAAACTCTCGCGTTTGTAAACGCAGTTCGCGCTAGTAATACACACAAGTTTTTGTAAAAAATGCACAAAATTCATTAAATATTTATTTAATTGTTGATTATATACACTAGGGGCAGAAAGTATGAGGCAGGTTAAATAAATCGAAATAACTTTTGAAGTTGTATACATATCGCAACTATTTTAGATATTTAAATTTGTCTTAACAACCACAATTTGTTGAACATATAACTATATTTCAGGAGTGATTTAAAAAAATTAAAAAAATATATACAGACATTTATGGAAAATAGGCAAAAAATTCCTTAAAGTAAATATCTTGATAAAGTGATTAAGGTACCTGCATTTAAAATTATTGTGTTTTTTTCTAATAAAACTGAGGTTCCTTAGCGTACACACATATTTATATTAAGAAATAACGGTAAATCTATATTTTTTTTAAAATCTTAGTCTATAAAGTACTTTTTTTTACAATGTTCAGCGATAAAATGATTAAAAGATAAGAATTATCAATAATTCAACGTGAGAGAATATTTGTTTATCACCAAGAAGAATATTCTCAAGTTTAAATTGCTTAAAAATGAATATTTCGCGTTGAGCTGTCCAACGTACGTTTGCGCGCTATCGTGCTCCAGACACTCACGACTCAAAAAATCGTTCTCGCTGCCCAAAAACTACATCAAAACGCCAAGAAATTGAAATAGCGAATATCTCTCTATAAATAGACGTCTATCCAGCGAAGTTACTCTGAAGTACAATCAATTCCATGATCCGAAAGCTAGTGTGTATACAATAAAAAGAAGTGTTCGAGAAAAAGGTCTTAATGAACGAGTTGCCGCACGGAAATCATTACTGCAACCATGAAATAAGGAAAAACGGTTAAAATAGGCGCTGGCACACAAAGATTGGTCACCTCAACAGTGATGGAAAGCCATGTGAACCGATAGTTTCAAATGTTTGAAACCAAGCGAAGAATTTCCGTACTACGCAGAGATGAAGAATGATTTAGATGACTGCACAAGAAGACCAGATTGACTTTGAAACATGGTGGAGGATCCATTATGGTATGGAGATGCTTTGGTGGCAAGTAGCTTGCACAGAATTGTGGTTATTATGAATAAGGAAATGTATAGAAACATTCTAGAAACCCAAGTTGTGCCATCTGCTAAGAAACTATTTCGGAATCAATAAGTCTTTATACAGGATAATTACCCCAAACATAAAAGAAAGATATGCACGCAATTTTTAAAGAATTTGGAAAAGAAAAGAGTGCTCACAGTATTGGAGTGGCCACCACAAACTCCTGATTGCAACCCCATCGAATTACTATGGGAAGAAATGGATCGGCAGGTTCGAAAAACAAATATTGCATCTATTATTAATCTCTGGGAGATACTCCAGTCAGTGTGGGATAATTTGGATGCACAATGTCTTGACAAATTAGACGGTAGAATGCCAAGAATTTATGTAGCAATTATTAAAAGAATGGGTGGTTATTTTGATAAGTCCAATATTGGCCTAAATAAACGTAAACGTGGGCTAAATTACTTTTAATTCGGTGTTAAAAAGTTATATTTCAATATTATTATAACACAATAAAATGAAGTGCATGTTTAATTTTTGTTTGTTCACAAAAATTAAAGGGTGCCTCATACTTTCTGCCCGGGCAATTTAATGCCCGATTTATAGTCGGTAACGTTAACTTAACGTTAACTTTAACTTAACCGTAACTTAAGACAGTACAAAATTTTGATTTATAGCCGGTAAGAAATTACGTATTCTTTGACGTTGATTTGATATTAATTTTGGTTTTGTAATCAATTTTATAAATCAATCAATTCTTTAAAAGTAGCAAACTGATTTTAAAATCAAAATTTAAAATAATAAAATTCGAAATAAACATTTGTTACAAAATTTAAAATTAAAAAAATTTATTTTCATATTAATTTCATGCTAATATTGGCTTTAAAGTCGCTTTTTTATATCCTTTGCATTTTTTAATAAATAAAATTTTATTTTTATAAACACTTGCAATTAAATATTAGTTTTTTTCAGTTTTTATACAAAACTTCAAAAACTCCTTAACAAAATCTTTAAGATAGAATGGAATGAACTTTACGTTAAGTTAACGTTAAGTTTGCGTTAACGACTATAAATACTCTAGTGCATTTTCATACATTCGTACTTTACGTTAAGTTAACGTTAAGTTAAAGTTACCGACTATAAATCGGGCATAAGATATTAAAATATAAACTAAAGTTTATATTTAAATATATTTTAATATTTGTATTCAAAAAGAGTATATAAAAATATAAATACATATATGTACCAATCCGGTTACAAACAAATTTCGAAATTTTAAAAAACATTGTCATCTGTCAACTCAAAAAATATTTTGTGTGCTTGTTTTGATGTGTGACATTTTTTTTTCGCATGCACAAATACTATTTCGAAAAATTAAAAATATTTTGTAGAAGCATATTTTTTTTTATTAATTAGTTGGACATGTTTAGCACACTAAATATGAAATATTCATTATATAGACTGCACACACGATGGGAGGATGTTTTGGATTTCTCTAAAGGATGAATCATATAAATTGTATTTATAATAGATTGACAGTTCGGCAACATTTCTTCGGTGTTGGAGTAAATCAAGTTGATTAGTTAACGCATGATTATCAAACAACCGTATTGCCTTTCTCTGCACAGAGTCTAGCCATTTTATTGTTGACTGACAGGCACCTCCCCATACATGACAACAATATTTCATACATGGGCTGATAAATGACTTATAAATTAAAAAAAGTTGCTCAGAGTTAAAAAACTTCTTACAGCGCCTCAAGAATCCTAATTTTTGCACTGCAGTTTTTGCTAGATTAAACACATGTTTATTTCATTTCATGTTACTTTCGATGACAATTCCTCGTGGTGCGAAATATGTGCGAAATATATATTTTTCGTTTATTTCAATTTCGGACAAAATTGGTATTTTTTGTGCATGAGTTAACAAAATAGTATATTTTCCTACAAGAGATGAAAACATTATTTTTTTCGTGAGTAAACATTTGTTTATGAACGAAAAACGTTTTTATCTCGAGTAGGAAGGAAATGCAATTTTTTCTATGATAATATACAGGATCAGTAATTTAAAAAATTTCACGATGAATGCATGTCCACTTAATTTAACAATTGGTACAACAATTGATGCATTTTTTAATAAATTTAGCAAATTTGTCATAAACCTATAATTTCATATTTCAATTATGCTAATAATTGAATTGACTTTGTAATACATTATGTAAATATTGCTTTTTATTACACATGCTGTAAATTATACTATCAAGGAATGCAACTCTAAATTGCAATATGACATATTTATTTTATATTTCATCTTTTTATTAATACCTGCCACAGTAGCCAAAGAAATTTATTTGAAAGCAAAGATTACACGCACTAATTTTTCTATTTAACAAAACAAATTTAATCAACACAAATATTTTTTCCCGCCCGGGAAAGCTCGGGATGCAAACTCTAAACACCATGACCACCATGACCACCGTGACACCACCATGAACACCATGACCACCATGACCACCGTGAACACCATGATCACCATTACAACTATGACCACCATGACCACTATTACCACCATGACTACCATGACCACCATGGCCACCATGATCACAATGACCACCATGATCACACCATGACCACCATCTACAATCGACACATCCAACTCATATAACATTTAGTACGAGACTGAATAAGTGAATAAAAAATATAATAACAAATGAATGATTTGACATTTATATATGTGTCATAATCGAATTGTATCGTTGGTACGTTCCGAAACTTTACTATAGCTAAATATTTAGTGAACCAATCAAATCACCGCATTAAAATATTTAATAACTATAGTTAAATAATTTCTGAACGACGATCATTAAGTAAAATATTAAGTAAACAAATACTAATATAATCTGTTAAAATCGTATGTCAGAATAATTCTTTCATAAAATGTTTCAATTGAATAAACTTAAAACCGAAAAAATTAAAAACTAAGATAGAAATTACTAACCATATTGTTATAGAAAACTTGCATTTCATTCAGAATTTGAAAAATATATATGCTGCAATTTCAAAATAAATTGAACTGTCAATTTGAAATCGTTAGATTTTAAATAATGCTTATGGATATGTGTATTTAATTTTTAACTCTACTCGAGAGCACATTTAATTTTTTAATAAATGTGGGCGGGGCGTAGTGTGTTTCTGAACGCAAACAGCTGTCAAATAGCTAAATATTAACTAACCTATTGCGTTTCTGAACGACCGTATTTAAATATTATTTAAATATAGTTAACTATAGTAAAGTTTCGGAACGTAACCCGTATATTTGCCGAATATTATATTCGTTTTTTATACTTCCGTTGCAAAATTCTCATAACGCGCCTAAAGAACTTTTACTTCAAAAACTTTGTAAAATTAGATGAAAAACCATAGCAACTACAATTTGTTATTCTTTTTACAATAGTGGAAAAAGAACAACTTTTCACATGTCATTAAGCGTGATGAAAATAGACTTTTCATATGCTATCATAGAAAAAAGAAATTAACATCCTTCAAAATTTAGGCGCGCTATACACTTGAGCTAAGATATGCGAACTATGTTTTTAAAAAAATTATGTTTTAATGTGAATAATGTTTTTGAAAAAAAAATGTAATGTTTCCGTTTTTCTTTTCTTTTTAAAATGTTTTGTTTACGCAATGTTTTTTTTTGTATAATTACGTTACATACAAAAAAGATAGTTCGCATAGCTTAGCTCAACTGTATAGCGCGCCTTATTTTCTAATTCTAAAATACATTTTCTCTAAATAATCTTGACCTAGTTGCTTTAAATTGAAATTCAATTTCCAAATGCCAAACAGCATGAACCGTTTCGTCGCTATGTCAATCATGGTCAAAACTTAGCGATAGAATTGGTATTAAATTTTCTCTATACGAGTAAAAACTTAATGAGCTTCAGAGCTGAGCGCATCTCTAACAGTTTTTAAACTTCAAAATAAAATATAAATAATGTAACTTGTATTATGATATGAACAATGAACTTTCCAATTTAAAAATAAACATATTTATATAATAATGACGATGACTCTCATCATGTAATCAAACACCTTTACCTTTTTTTGTTACCTTTTTCAAATGATATTATTAGTATTACCTTTTTCAAATGATTGGAAGTTGGGATGTAGAACGGTTTTACTTCTATTCAAAAATTTAGATACCGCCTTTCATCAAAATCACTTATCATGGGGTAAAGTTATTGAAATTTCAAATAAAAAAGACTTTGGAAGAGACCAATCACTTTGTCAAATATCGCTAAAAAATTAATCAGTATCTTACAATATAAATCTACGCCTTAAATCAAAGTTTTATTTAAATTGATTGATGACCGAAGGGTGTAGTGCTTACATTTTATTATGAAAGATATACATTTTATTATGGAACAGTAATAAAATTTCTAGACTGCAATTATTTCTAGACTACAAAATATAATAAAATTTCTAGGCTGGAAAATGCGATACGGTTGATCGATAATGTCAAACTAAGTGATGAGTTTGATTCACTCCAGCACCGAACAAATGTTACTGAGTAGTAAATCTATTACATTGTTCCGATTCTACATAATCGCAACAAAACACAAAATAAAATTGTTTTCAACCTCAATTTACACTATATAATATTTCAATAACAATTACAACGAAACAGATGATATAGATATACCAAATAAAAAATATTAAATTTAAACCGGCATCATACGAGGAAACGACATCGTTCCAGTTCCAATTGGAGACAGCAGTAGATCAGAATGTTTAGAATGCCGAAAATTGTTTTGCTGCATTAATAGTTGTACTTAAGGAAGAAGTGACTGAAACATTAGAGACGGGGACAGAAAACTAATGTAGAAGTGATGCAGAAGGGATGAACGCGTTCGAACGAACATATGGTACCAACCAACCATACATAAAAGGGACTTATACAGAACCAAGTTTAAAGGTTGCTTGCAACAAGATGGAGTCTTCAGGAGTGTGCATCAGCAGAGGAGCGGCATTTCCATTTCATCCACGACCACTCGACAACTTCTGCATATTTAATAGAAAAGATTAAGATCGATGCGTTCTTATTCAAGATACAGAAACCAGAATAACAATAATGGTAACACCTAAGGCGACTTTTCATGAAACATTCGCATATGCAATGCAATGTGATATGGTGCAAAGGAACTGCAAGCCATCTATTGGATACAGGATAAGGGAAGGAGAGAGGAACATCAAAAGTAAAGAATTGGAACACAAAGATGGAGGCGAAATCATATGCTCGGTGTGTGACAAAGAGAGCATCACATAGCAGAAAGATCATCGTATTTTGTGAAGAAAGGAAGCGGGACCGACTATGTGTCGGGACATATCTCACAGGACTGCTGGAACAGGAATCGTGAAAGATCTTTTACTTTTTTAAATTTTTATTAATATGGTATTAAAGACAATTTGCCTTATACAATTTGACTATGTTATTGAATTAATCTTCGAGTTGATTGAAATGTATTCACCTTCGTGGTTTATTCAACGGAAACTCATTGAAGATCGAACTGTAAAGCTAAAAAGTGAGGAGAATGTAACCTACATTCCATTTTCAAGAATGGTGGTAAATGGTAAAAGTTTGGGTATCGAATAGTAAATGAAAGATAAGCATTGTTTCATGACACTGGGTACAGGTACAACTTGTACATTTGTTCGCAAAGCTTTGATTGACAGCGTTATGAAATCATCATATGGATTAAAACAGCAAAAAGTAACTGGGTGATGCGCTGAAATAGTAGGTCGCTGAAATTGTAAATAGTAACCACTGTTTAATAAAGCCGAACACATAAATATTGTAAGCAATGAATAACAGTGCAGGGAAAAGGGTAAACCAGAACTATGGTCCCAAAACGATAAGTGAAAGAGAGGTTAAACGACGCACACGTTTAAAGAAAAGGCAAATAACAGCAACAAAGGTGAATACTTAACAAGATACATAGTCAGATCAACTCAAATGAGTGATTTAAAGGACTTTAACCTGGAACGGGTCCCCGCCAAAAAGACATCGTTCGGGAATGTGGATTGGGGGCCAATCTCAAAGAACATAGTGATAGTCAAGTACTTAAAAAGGGATAGCAAGTAATAGGGAAGAGATTTAGAACCTATTCGGGTCGAACAGGCTTAAGGGGAGGGTAATATTATGATTCTACATAATAGTATCGAAATACAAAACAAAATTGTATTCAACCTCAATAATCATTACAACTAAAATAAATCATTTTAGTCATTTTAAAATGGGATAACTAAAACATTAAATAAAATACATCCAAAATAACAACAGCCTCGATTATTCTGACAAATTTTTGAGTTTTTTCTGTAAAGAAAGATATTTTGAATAAGTTAAAATTGCATGGAGGAAATAGATTTTTTTTTGCAGAATGAAAGACAGTTCAAATTGGGATGCGAATGTGTAAACAGTGATAAATTCAACTGGAACCGGAACGTTGTATTGGAACATAAAATCGTGAAAAATAAAGTGAACCTAATTTTAATTGTCAATAAAGTTTTAAGTTTTACTAAATAGGCATATTTTGCGTATTATTTTTGGACAGCATTTATACTGCAAATTTCTAATCATCATCCGTTGGAGTTGCTGAAGTTGTTGCAGAAATTTTCTAATTCGTGAATATTGTATCCTGTATTGTTTTTTTGTTATTATAAAAAAATAAACGTGTTGAATATTTAATGCCTGTTTTTTTTAGGCGTAACGGATTGAGAGTTGGGTTAATTTGAGGGAAGGTAGAAAAACGTGACAATATGTTAATAAATTTTTAATGATTCAACGTTTAGATGAAAATTCACCATATCCTTTTATACTGAGCGCAGCACCATATTTAAAGAAATTCAGAATGCTATTCCTTTGCACAACATATTCAGAACCATTACACCAATATGCTGTTCAAAAACGCCGTTATAGAACTATGTACTTTTCAAATGGATTATTTTAACAGTTGTAAAATTGTGGAATTCAAAGTCGTTTTCACTAGCGACCCTCAGAGATAGAAAAATATTCATCCCCAATAAAAACAAATAGTCTTACTAATCCCATATTCTCGTTCATACCAATTTTCAACTTTTCAATAAATCGAATCTAAACTTTCCATAAATCTAATCAAAAACGTAATCAAAACACTAGTCTCAGTATATAGAAATTAGAATCATAGTATTTATTTATAGAATAGAAATAGTCGTGAATAAAAGTATATCAAGTTAATTAAAAACTGAATAATATAAAGTTAATCCTCAGTTCATACATTTTTCTCAGAGGCAGACACGATAAGGTCAGAAAATAAACTTCTTAAAGATAATGCTATTAATTCTTCATATTATGTTGTTTTGTTAGATTTAATCATTATATAAATTCAACAACAGTCAGTGGATTTTTTGTGGTAACTAAACTGCCTCATATTTTTACTGACAATTTAGGATTTACTTTTAACATTACATCCAAATTAACGGTTTGCAATTCAACTATTTGTGGTGTAAAATGCAGCCTGGATAATAGTAAATTGTCACGCTATTAACCTGGATAATAGTAAATTGTCACGCTATTAATATTCAAGATTTCTGTTTGATACTTCACTTTCATATATATAAACTTACGTGACATTTGTACCCATACTGTGTAAATTATTATTTCTTAAATCCACTCCACCTAAACCGAGAGAAAATGTGTGATGACTATAGCGCCCATTATCCGACCTGCCTACGCTTTGAAAATTTATATTATTTCTTCCATTTCGAGATGGTGAAACATTTAATACATTGGTTTTAGGTACAACGATAAACTTTCGGCCGTTAATAGAAGCAATAGTTTGTGGTGGTGTGTCAATAGTATTTAACATATTGCAATTTGTTGAGATATTAGTAGCGTGATGATGCCAAGTTGTTAATGAATCAACTACATTTTTTTTTGCATTTTGGAGAGTATGTGAACGACTAGTAGTAGATTGTTGGTTGACTGGTTTATTTGTATTGTCACTATTACTAACGTTAATAGGTATTTCATTTTCATTTGTAGTTTGTTCAAGAACGTCAGCCTTGCAGCCCTAAAATTTTAATCGTATTTTTAAAATATATTTGAGTTTTAGTTTTGTAAAAATCTACAAGTTTTACCTCACATATATAATGCTGCAAATTAGAAACATGATTTGGAACCGCAACACACTCGGGATGATATAAACATAAACATTTTTTACACTGCAACTGTGGTATGGTACCCATAGCTAAGACACATTGTATTGTACATGGGTTGCATCTGAAACACCGATGATCATCGCAGATATTCAGTTATTCATGAAGGAAGGATATATATTATCGGGTTAGGATGAAAGGTTTTGGTTTGTTTACAATGTTCAAACAAATGGAAAGTTGGTAAATTAATAATAAGTTTAAACAAAATCTTCAAATAATTGAAATATTTAATTCGCTAACCACTTTGCCGGTTTACATAGTTTGTAGGACTATATGGTTTAGTTTTGTTTGTTATATTTATAACCGTATTTTATTTGCACAATTTAAATTGGGAATTGTTTGTCAAAAAGTTTGTTCTAAACAAAAATTAATGAATTACTACTGACTACTGAAGATAAAAGCATAGCTTTCAAAATATGCATACAGTAAATAAAAGCTCTCAATTTAAAAGAAATTGGCATTATTATTTTATTGGTTAAATTTTAAAAATTATGATAATATTTTATTTAGTAAATTCAACACTTTAATAACTTGTTAATTGAGTTGATAATTGAAAAATTACAAGCTAAAATTAGAAATAAAAAACGATACGAACAAATCGTTATATCTTTAACTACCAGGAATTTCACTTTAGAATTGAACATGGCATTGTTACTTAATAAAATACGGCTTTAGTTCCAAAGGTTACGTACTTTAAAATGGTTTCAAGCTAATTCTTAATAATGGTGATTGGTGAGAAACTTGTAGTTGGCAATAAATTAAGGTGGTATAAATAAAAAATTTGCATAATAGACTTTGAATTGCTTCAATAAAATTAATGTAGATGAATGTAGGACAAATTCAAGTGTTTGTTTTTATATATGGTTTGGTGCTGCCTAAACAAAAAGTATTGATTTGTTTTTACTCTGAGAAAACTGTTGCAAATAATTTGTAATAAAAATGAAAGATAAGAGGTGCATACGTTTTTTGTTGATATATTATTCGGTACACAAATTAAATTGTGAGACAGATCGTCCTTGACTATCATGTTTGATAGGTCTTGCTTACAAGTTAAAGGATCAAACATTAAAATCAAATTTGGAGCAGCAACTTTTCATAACACCTCGATATCTTCGAAACATCAAGATTCTAATTCTAAAATAAGTAAAAAAAATATATTAGATACGAGTTTTTTTAGTTTCTTGACCACAAATAAAACAGATCAAACTAAAATCACGGCTTTCTAAAACGAAAACCTTAAATAAATATTAGGATATTTTTCACAATTGACCACCATTGAAATCATGGATCTTACTTGTTTTAAAAATTCTAGGGATGAACAAAATCAAACGTTTTAGTCTTTGTGATTATCAGTTAACATAGAATATAAAACGCTCGATTTATAATGAGATATGTTACAGGTTAAGATTGTAATGTTAATTTAAGTGTGAATTGTTGTTTGCTCTTACAAGAACGGCTTACAGTCGCCACTGAGTGACGGTGTTTGCTATTATTTACCGAAAACTCGTAGTCATGTTTAGGTATAGCTTTAGCCCGAGGTAGCCGATATATAGAATGTGGCTTTTGTCCGCTATTATATAGCGTAAACTTCTATTCATTTTTTGAAAGAACGGGACCTTAACTTAGTCAGCTGGTTCGCGAACTGATGCTATCTTATCAGCATAAGCGAATAGATCTGGTTGGGGTAAAAAGGTAAGCGTACCAACCTCTGGGCACTTTTTACTTTAGTTGTATATAGACTTAAAACTGGTACGGACGAAGGTTTGTTGGTGAGATTTACTTCATCCAAACTCGTGTAAACAACATGCAAAAAAAATGAAACATGAAAAAAGTTTTCATCTATTTTGTCTTTATTTCTTACATCCTATCATTAAATGTTAGCATCAGTGATGTTTTACTATATGATTGAATTTATTGCTAAATTATCAATTTCTTAAAAAAACTACTGGGATGGGAGTGTGATCTAAGGGATCATGTTGCCAAGAACTTCCCGTAAAGAAAAGATTAACCAGTTGCGAAGACTGCTGGATAAGGTATGCTAACATCACAAACTGTAAAGTTAAACAATATCATTCAATACATCATTCAAAAATATGTTTTATAGAAACACAAATCAAAATAAGAAGAAAATCCCAAAAATTACAATAAAAATATTAAAACAAGTCATCAAAAAGTGAATAAAATCAAAACTTATTCGTGCGTCTAAGGTGCATGCACATTGTACACGAACCCACACAAAATGAATTCGAAGCGGCGCTGTCAAAATTAAAACGTAATAAAGCAACTGGCATGGACGATATAACATCCGAAATGATTGTAAATGGTGGTAAACCTCTTTCTTCAAGATTGTTTGAGCTTGTTAAAATAATCTGAGGGACTGAAACCAAGCACAGTATGGACGGATCAGTTTTTGTTGATTTGTAAATTATTTTATTTTTGATCTACACGGGTGTGACGAACCCGCGTACTTCAGTCCCTGATATAGGGCCGGGAAAAAAATAGCAATATATCGAATAACGATATCGAAATGATAAAATTATATATTTATATATCGATACTTATAGATATATTGATACTTATCGGTATATCGACACTTATGTCGTTTTCTTTTTGACAAAAAAAGTGATCTAAGAGCAAAAAAAGCAGCTGTCAGATCACTTTTTTTTGCATTTCGTATTCTTTTTGTACAAAAAATTGCTCTTTTTTTGATCTGAAAATATTTTTTCTGAATCTAGATTTTTTGGTAGATCAAGTTGCAAATACAATAAATTTACACAAAAACATTAACAAATCTGTAAAATTAGTAAACAAACAAGACGCCATTTATTTATTATTATTTTTTTAGAGTGAAATAAATGAAATGAAATAAATGTTTTGGTTAAATAGTGTTTTAAATTTGTAATTAATAAAAAATTATTTAATTAAATACTATTAATTAACAAAAACATTAAATGAGACTTCACAAACACAACTGCAAAATTAGATCAAATTTTTTCATATTCGTTTTGTGAAAGAAAAATCTTTAAAAAATCACTTTTTCTGCTCTGGCAAAAAGAAAACGACATTAGTGATATATCGATACGTCGATAATTGCAAATATATGTTTATTTTTTACATCAAAATTTTCTATAACCTTTTTCTTCTTCACCCATAGCAGCAGTAACAAAATAAATGCTAAATTATTGACCGATGTTGAATTACAATTTTTAAATCTGGTTATGTATTCTTGCAAGCAAAGTATTTTTTGAAAGAGATTTTTTGTAGTTATTTTAAATAATATTGCAACCGATATTTCTTTAGGGAATTAAAATATTTACGGTTTAGGCCAACAGTTCAACTTGCTAAATGTGGTAATTTAGTAAATTAGATAGAGAGATTAACACGCCGATTACCGAAGGCAAGTCATGTCACTTTAAATGACTAAAGTCACATCGCATCAATTTTGGTATTGTTGAAGTCGTTTTTTACGCCTCAAGTCATTTTATACGACAGATGACATTTTAGTTGCCTCAATTTTTCATGTGACAATAACTTTTTCAAACGTATTTAATTGTTTTTGTGAATTTGAAGAACGTAAAATGCAAGATTTTGTTAGTTTTGAAGTTTTTTGTTTCAGAATTTTTAGTTTTAGTCGTGGCCGTTTTTATAGTCATGTCACCTGATGTGACACGACTTCAGTAATCGAGGTGTTAATATTAAGGTAGATTTAATATTAACACTTAAAATCATCAACAGTGGAAACTGGAAATAGGTCGGATTTCATTTTCATGTACAAACTACAATCATAACGTAATTTTTTTCTATAATGTATGAGAAAACGACTTGGGATTCGTTACTAGTGCCGGGAGCAAATATCGATATTTATCGATACATCGAATAATATATGATCAAATATCGATAAATCAATATATCGGTAAATCGATAAATCAATATATCTATAAAATCGATATATTGATAAAATCGATATATCGATAAAATCCAGTCGATAAAATCGATATATCGATCAAATCGATTTTATCAATATATCGATTTTTTTAGATATCGATATTTTCGATATTTTTTTTAATATCTCCCAGCCCTAATAACATACAACTGGTAATAGCAGTGAGATATCACTTGTCAAGGAGATATCATAGAGGTGCTTTTTTCAGTCAACAATAGCATCCCTCAATCTTAGTTATGGAGTATTCCGTGATAATGTCAAGAATCGAGCCTTCATATAACCCTATGTGTGTGGGCTTTAATCTGTGAGAAAGACAGCGTGTCACACTATCAAGGCATATGGACTTAGTTGGATTATTGGCAACCCCATTTTAGTTTTGGTCCTGCAAATTTTTAAAACGAATTTGCTTTTTATCTCTTTTTTTATTTTTATTATATCTGTCTTATCCTGAAATATTGGTCTATGTATGTCATATTTTATATGTTATAGGATTTATTGTTTAGTTATTCCTTCTTTAAAAAAAAAATATAATAATAGTAATAAAATGATAATAATAACCATTCCCGAACACATAAATGTGAATTTTGACAATATTGTGAAGTTTGTATTGCTTAACATTAAACGGTAACGGTAACGATTTTCCGAAAAACGAGTTTTACAATATTGTCTAAATTCAATTTTGACAATATTGTGAAATTTGTTTTTCGTAAAATCGTTACCGTTACCGTTGTATGTTATGAAATACAAACTAAACAATATTGTCAAAATTCACATTTATGTGTTCGTGAATAGGACTCCTGGGTTTTAAAAGGTTTTTTGTTTGTGTTGTTGTGGCACATATTATAATACCTACTGGACAACACATTTTATTAAAAAAACAACAGCAGAATCTTTTACACAGCAAATAAGATCTGTTCATGCTTTCTGCTGGTCAAAATCAATTGTTTTGTTGAACAAATCTTTGGAGAATACCAGTGTGGTTTACGGCAAGGTCGAGGTACTATATATGCAATTTTATCAATAAAGATGATTTTGGCAAATTGTAGAGAGTTCAACAAACCTGTGCACCAGGTTTGAGATGATTTCAGACACCGACGGAACGAAAAATCAAAGTTTTTAAAGTCAACTTCGATTTAAGACAATGTGATCTATCTAAAAAAAAAAACTACCGACTAACAACAATATCTTGTTATTAAACTCAGTACATTTGATCCGTTGATGATGTTGTCATCCTCGGCCGAAATCAAGCTGTTATATTTGAGGCTTTGAAGCTGCTTGAGAGTGGTGCCAGACAAATTGTTCTGCAAATTAATTACGATAAAACCAAACATATGAATTTCAAGGAAGGCTGAAACGAAAGATTTGATATGCGAGGATGAACGAGTTGAGGGAGTGGATTTTTTTTAAATATTTGGAATCAATGCTTGATTCAAACAACAATACTTACAGATATAACAACTTGAATCAATGCAGGATATCGATCTTTGTAGTCAGTTAAACCTTCCGTTGGATCACCGTATGTGTTAAGTTAACTTACACCAAACTTTATTTATACAAGACTTTGATTAGACCAGTGGTGATATATGAGTTATAAACTTGGACCCTTACACAAAATGACGGATCACATTTAACTGTAATTGAGCGTAAGATCGTACGCTACATTTTTGCATTTGTAGTCTCCTTAAGAAAGACGGTGGAAAGTATAAAACCCGATATAACTTTGAAATCAGACCCTTTTGAGGATCCTGATATAAGTTAAATTCGTTCCAACAGGATAGGATGGCTTAGTTTGGGTATATTCTACGAGCCGGTTCACAGTCTGGAATAATTAGAAAAATTTACGTACGTACTTCAGAGAGTAGACAACAGCGAGTTAGACAACGACTATAATGGGAGACGGATGTAATGAATGACCTTCGACTGCCATGGTAATTTTACAGCAGTTGCGAATGACCGTGGCGCATAGTCGAAGCTGATTAGATTGCCAACGTTCCTAAATTGAGCATGAACGAAACAAAAAAGATTAAACAAAAAAAATTGAGCAATAACGAAACAAAAAAAGAAGGGCAGAAAAAGTACAAAAAGATATTAAAACAAACAAGACGTAAGACGTAACAAGACGTAATCGTAAAGTGAATATTAGCTCAATTGGGTTTTTAAAGTAAAAAATACGCATTGTAAAGGTTTATTTATTATGCGACACATCAATTGTAATAACTTACATTTAAATAGGATTACACACACATACCGACTGTGAACTACAATACAACTAGTTGTCTTAACAGCTTCAGGAGGTCTTACAAACTGAAGATATCATTAAAATATCGATACCAAAAATCATCCCAAACACAACAACCTAACATATCGGTCAGCTTCAGCATTTGTTTAATAGACTCCGGTCACTTTGTACAATATACCCCAAAAGCTAATTAGTTCTTTCTTATACTGTACACAAGCACTAAATGACTTTTGACCATTCTTGCCACAGATTAACTTATTCATAACTCACAGAATACTTGAATTCATATAGACAAATTGCCATCAAATTTGGGTAGCGCAACCGAAATATTTTCCCAAAAAGCAAATAACACCCAATCTTTTCGACAGGGATCAAAAGGTGATAAACGCCTTTTGAAAAACATCGATCTAATCTTAGATTATATTATTACATAGGATAAGCACTATACATATCAAATCTGTATACGTATAGCGTAAAACTGTACACATATTGAAGTTCTGTTTTTAATTCAAATTTTGCATAATTCAGCCTAAATGTATGAACAACGTTTTACGCACAAATGAACAACTTAATTGTAGAATAAACCATGCTTTGAATTTTTTAACTTCGCTAGACATTTTGAAAAATTCGAAAAATAAACTAAACATGTCATGATTTTTACTATAAACTTTATACAATAATTTGGTACAATCGTAGTTTATCCCCCCAAATAGATTTGCGTTTTTTTTCAGATAAATAGAAAGATTTTGTCCTCTGCATCCTAATTATGAAAAAAAATGTGCTATTTTCGATCGAAGTTGTGCAACGTCGCAGAATTAAGTCAAAAAAAAATCAAAAATCAAATCATGTTACTTCTAAAAAATCAAAGGGGGGACCACGGTAAAATTGAAAGTTTGAACCTTTATAACTTTTGACACCCTCATTTCCGTAAATTTTTTTTTCATAATTAGGAGGCAGAGGACCTAATCCATCTATTGATCTGAAAAAAAAACTCAAATCTATTTGGGGGATAAACTAGGAATGTTCCAATAATTTATTTGTTTGTTCAAATTTTATGATTATTTTAATTACTTTACGGGCGATCATTTTACAAGAGGTGCCAATTAGGATTTAAATTATATTTTATTTAAGAATTAATGAATGCTGGCTTTGTTTTGGAGGTATTTTTGAATTCATGTGGTTAACGGGGAAGAATAGAGTAAATAATGGTTATGCTCAATGATGCAACATCACGGCGAGCCGTGCAAAAAGAATTCGAACATGGCACTGATGAGGAAGTTTCGAATCCATCAGAAACACGTAAAGAAGGAATGTAGTTTTTCTCGGAAACAAGTCCAACGATACTTACAATTCAAATTACTTTCCATAGTTACTTGAGATTGATTGCTCACAAAAATCCTCGAAAGTGTAAAAATGTTTTTCTAAGTGCCTTAAAATCAGAACTGACCCATTTGCGAAAATTTGTGTTAGACTTGACGATAACAGCCTCACCACGGAAAAAAATTCGTTAAAATTAGAAGTCAGAAATAGAACTACAGACCCGGACAACAAAATAGAATTTTACGGTACAATCCTATTTTATCCCCGTTTTCAAAATAGCGATTTTTTAGATAAATAGAAAGATTAGGTACTCTGCATTCTAATTATGAAAAAAAAATTGCGGAAATGAGGGGGTCAAAAGTTATAAGGGATCAAACTTTCAATTTTATAATAATAAATATTAAACAAACAGTTTTTTATAATAAATATTAAACAAATTAAATAGTAGTATTTCATAATTATAAAAAAAATTTGTGGAAATGAAGGGGTCAAAAGTTATAAAGGATAAAACTTTCAATTTTACCTTGGTTATTCGTTTTTATTTTGATTTTATTTGAATCGCCCTTGCGACCTTGCAGACCTTCGTTCAAAAATAGTCACCGCCCCTCACCTCCCCCCTCATTTAAAAAAAAATCGGAGTCACTCTCTAGTGTATACTGTGGTGGCCTGGTCATCCTTCTCGAAGAGAATTTGGTACTGGTTCTCTTGTGCGTGGGCGCATACAAGTAGCCATGATGAAATCTATCCTGATCAATGAGAGGATCTGCTACATATGAGTACGCAGAACTAGAGATGCTCATTAGAATTATAAATTCATTGAATTTATCTTCGAACAATATTTCTTTCAATGCCGTGCATGCACCCACTTATAATAAGACCGTCGTCGAGAGTGATACTTTCTACATAGCGATGGAAAACGTTATTAAACTGGAAACTGTGGCTTTAACGGGCAAGTTTGTAGATATATTTCTAATGAAAATGTGGTTGGCTCCACCAGCCTGCATTTGAATTCGAATGATAATGGCGAATGACTGAGTTTGCATTATCAAATAATCTGAGAATTGTCAGTATTTTCTTTACCCATCGATCGATTAAAGACCAAAAGAACCAGAATGGACACATATACAACGCTCCAAACTCCAAGCATGACGAATTTTTTTTTTTTTTTTTTTTTTTTTTTTTAAAGGCGTTCATGCTCCGTGTAGGAGCGTTGCCAGGTTAATCAGCTTTGAATATTCACCACGGTCATTCGCAACAGCGACATAATTACCATGGCAGCCGATTTTTTTAAGGTCGTTTATTACGTCAGTCTCCCATTGTAGTCGTGGTCTACCTCGCGGTCTACCACTCCCTGGGGTACTAACGTACATTTTTCTAATCATTCCAGACTGTGAATCGGCTCGTAGAACATGCCCAAACCAAGCAATCCTATTAGAACGGATACAACCTATTATATCAGGACCCTCAAGAAGGTCTCTGATCTCAAAGTTATACCGGGTTCTATACTCTCCATCGTCTGTCTTAAGTGGACCAAAAATGTAGCGTAGGATCTTACGCTCAAATACAGATAAATGCGATTCGTCATTTTGTGTAAGGGTCCACGTTTGTGACCCATACATCACAACCGGTCTAATCAATGTCTTGTATAACTTGAGCTTGGTGTTAGTTGATACATACGGTGATCCAAGGAGAGGTTTAATTGAGTAGAAAGTCCGATTACCTGCAGCGATTCGAGATTTAATATCTGTAAGTATGCTGTTGTTTGAGTCAAGCATTGATCCCAAATATTTAAAAGATTCAACTCCCTCAATTCGTTCATCGCCGCACATCAAATCTTTCTTCTCAGCCTCTCTTGAAACATTCATATGTTTGGTTTTATCATAGTTAATTTGAAGACCAATTTTCCTAGCACCACTCTCAAGCGACTTGAAAGTCTCACTCATAACAGCTTCACTTCGGCCGAGGATGACAACATCATCAGCGTAAGCAATCATCTGTACTGAGTTTATTGACAAGATATTGTTATTAGTCGGTAGTTTCTTTTGACGGCACACATATTCCAAGGCTAGATTAAAAAGTATAGGAGAGATAGCATCACCTTGTCTTAAACCGGAGTCGACTTTAAAAAGCTTTGATATTTCGTTCTCTACTCGTACACAGCATTGAGAGTTCTGTACTATCATTTTGCATAGTGATACCAGTTTACCAGGAATTCCCATTGACACCAGAGCAGACCATATAGTCTCTCGTTCGAGAGAGTCGTAGGCCTGCCTGAAATCAATGAAAAGTTGATGCACAGGTATGTTGAACTCTCGACACTTTTCCAAAATCATCCTTATCGAGAAAAGTGCATCGGTGGTACCTCGGCCCCGCCGGAAACTACACTGATATTCTCCAAACAGTTGTTCAGCAAAAGGATTGATTTTGGATAGCAAAATGTAGGAAAAGATCTTATATGCTGTGCAGAGGAGGGCGATTCCTCTGTAGTTTGCACATTGTAGGCGATTACCTTTTTTATGGATTGGTATCAGCATAGCTGTGTTCCAGTCCTGTGGCATGGTTTCAGTCCTCCAGATCATTTGAACAAGTTCAAACAATCTTAAGGATAGAGTTTCGCCACCATGTACAATCATTTCGGATGTTATATCGTCGATACCAGGTGCTTTATTGCATTTTAATTTTGACAGCGCCGCATCGAATTCCTCTCTGGTGGGTTCTTCTACATGTACCTTTGATGCACGAATAAGCTTAGCTCGTCGCCCGACTTGTTGCTGGTCACTTAAGTTGAGAAGATTCTCAAAATAAGCGGCCCAAGTATCTAAAATATTTTTAAGGTCTACTTGTAGCTCCCCATCTTCGTTTTGAATAGCAGTCGATCTAGTTTGAGGGCCCTTCTTTAAGGTTTTAACCTGTTGAAAGAAGTTACGCGATTGATGTTCCTTATTGAAGCTTTCAATCTCCTCACACTGTCTCTTCCACCATTCTCTCTTCGTTCGTCTACATAGCTTTGTAACGGCTTGTCTTGCCAGTTTATAATTCTCCTTCGTGGACCTGGTGTTGCGTCCTTGTAAACACTTCAAATAGCAATCTCTTTTGTATTGAATAGCATCAAGGCATGCTTGATCCATCCATGGCTTCTGGGAGTGGTTCTGTGGTCGTCCAAGTATTCCCTCAGCAGCGCTTAAAACAGCATCTTTGAGCAAATACCATGACTTATCGACGTCTCCATTAATGGTTTCTGATTTCTCCAATGTTTCGGCAATATGGATTTGATATCTCTCTTCTGTTTCAGCATTCTTTAATGATGAGATGTTAAAACGTTTCCGTTGATTGAATTTTGGAATGCCTGGATTTGGGAAGTGGAACCTTATCGTTGCACATACAAGGAAGTGGTCACTTCCAATGTATGCACCTCTAAAGGATCGCACATCCAGAACGCTCGAAAAGAAACGTGTTGTTACTAGAACGTGATCAATTTGATTTCGAGTATTTCCATTCGGTGAGACCCAAGTCTGCTTATGAATCGATCGATGCGGAAAGAACGTACTGGCAATTCTCAAATTATTTGATAATGCAAACTCAGTCATTCTCTCACCATTATCATTCGAATTCAAATGCAGGCTGTTGGGACCCACCACATTTCCATAAGAGATATCTCTTCCAACCTGTCCATTAAATTCACCAAGAACCATAATGAAGTCGCGTGTTGGTGTTTGTTTCATAACCTCTTCCAATGCTATGTAGAAATTATCCTTCTCGCAAGCATGACGAATATAGGACTTAAAAAAGTGAAATAAATGATCCGAAATGAAATATTTATTTACATCTATTGACGCTCAGAACCCGGAGGCTCGAACACCGAGTTTTCTTGATGCGATCTTTGCCATCGCGATTTTATGATCGGTCGATGAAAAAACCTCCTAAATTATGAAAAAAAAATCTTATAAAAAATCATCAAAACCATAGTTTTTTCACATTATCCCAAGAAGGGCGATACTCAAATCGGTCAACTGTGCTTCTATATTTAAAGTGAAGACATGTGCAATGACCGTTGGACTAACTAAGAGTAACGGACTAAATGTAATTTTGTATAAGTAAAGTCCTCCGAAGCATACCTACTCCGAAACAGATTGGTCCTTTTCTACAAAATCAATAAAGTTAATTTTTACGATTTTTAACATTTTGTACGCTTTAACAGAACTATTTAAGAGCAATCAGCGATTAATTTATGCAACTATGCAGACCACTCAATTAAAAGTATTCTCAGATTAGAATATATTTTAATTGTTTTTCAGCGCCGGTAATACATAATAACAAAGCAACTAAACCAAAATAATCCCACAACCTAAAATAACTCCCATTGGCATTTAAGTGATAGCAATAAATTTATTTTAAAATTTTCAATTTTTTCTTATATATAACAATCAATACTCACTTTGGCGGTTTGGTACTTTTCCCTCCACCACCTTCGTCATTCTGCTTGCCTTCTTTTGATATGTCTTTTTTAGCTGAACTTAATGTTGAAATACTCCGATTTGGTTTATTCAAACTACTTCTATTAATGTTTGGAGGCGGACTTGCACCTTTCGGAACCTTTGGTTTAGGAACTCGCTTACCAGGCGTAATATTTGTTTCCATATCATAGCGTTTAACTGCATTTGTGCTAATTTTTGCGCTTCTTATTATTTCCAAATCAGGTCCTACGCCTAATGCTTCTTTTGAGAATGTAAAATTTTCGATTGTTAAACTGCCATCTTGAGGTATATTCAAGAAAATTTCATTTCGAGTTCGTAGTTTTTTACCCGTTGGTGTTATATAATATACTTCACCTTTTTCTTTACTTGCTTCTGGAATAGCACGTAAAACTAGCTCTCTTTTCCAACCATATTCAAAAGGTTTACGATAAATAGGATCTGATAGTGGAACGGTTCGTGCACCACCTTTTTTTAGCACCGGTATTGTTGGTGTTGTATTAGATTTATCGAAGTTTTCTGCTTTTATTTCTAACGGGAGATTCGCTACAGGCGATAACGATTTTAAAGTTTGAGGAGATGATGGTCTTGCATCTGCAGTTAAAGTAGAAGTAAACGGTTGCTGTGAATTCGGTATAGTTGGTTCAATTACATCTCTTTTTCTGGAGGGACTTTGTTTGTGTTTTTTAACTTTTTTGTAATCTAGAATTAAATAAAAAATCATTAGTATTATTTGAAATATACACGTAATTTTGATGTCATCTCAACAAAAGAGGTTACATCTAATATGTATAAACATAGTTATGGTTAAGCATGGTAAAAAAAATCAATTTCTCCATTTACAGTCGATTCCGCTTAATTGGGACACCGGTTAATCGGGACAACCGTTTAATTGGGACAAATCCTAAAGAACGGAAACAAAACCAAGCAAATAACACAAATTTACTTCGCTTTTTCGGGACAATATTTCGTTTAATCGGGACAGCTCATACAAAAAAAATTCACTAATCATAGTAAACATATAAAAAAAATTAAAAAATTAAACAAAAATAATATAAAATAAAAAAGAAGAGAAGAAAAAGAATGATTTTTTTCGTCGGTTCGATTACATATTGGAATCCATCCATCCATTTCACCAGGTATTGATATTGAATTTTCGTTAATTGACGACAATTTACTGTGTCATAATGAGAATGAGGATTGTGAGGACGTAATTGTAGCAACAATCAAATCAAAATATCAAACATTGGTGGAATCCGATGACAGTAATGATGAAGAACCTGTGGTCGTAACTAACCGTGAGACAAAACAATGTGCTGACAGATTACAGCGTTATTTTATGCAGTATGGAAATGACGGGAGTCCCATGTCAGCATTAAATTTGTGCTCTGATTTTGTTCAGCTACAATCCAGGAAAAACAAAAGGCAAACTTCTTTGGACGAATTTCTTCAAAAGATTTAATTAAAGTTTAAACTTTTTTTTTCTAACACAATGTATTACATATATGTACATACATATTACATATTTATTATGTATATGTATACATATATTAATATTATTATTAATATTAATGTACATGGTACATACATCCATTTTATATAATTTTTTAATACATCGATACGTATAGTATTGAGATTTTTTTTCAATTTTGTGCAATTTATGAAATAAAATACATTAAAAATTACTAATCCTTTTACTTTTAAAAATTACTTTTTGTGGAACTTCGGATAATTGGGCCAGCCGCTTAATCGGGACAAATTGCACTAGTCCCGATGTGTCCCGATTAAGCAGAACAGACAGTATTACATAAGAGCAATTTCACGAAGATTCAACAACGTTTATACTTGACCCCTTTTAATTTTGATTATTTTTTGTTTATAGATAGTCTTTCATAAATAAAAAATACAAGTTCTCTTAGAATTTTTTTTTTCGACCAGCGGTCTTCACTCGAGGGGGTGCCCCTCAATTTTTTGTTATTTTGTGATGTGAGTGCATTTTGACGAGCGATTGCAGAAAAACTACTGAATCGATTTTCATAAATGATATGTCGTTGAATAGGTATTAGAACAAAGTTTTTAAAAATGTACACTGTTAATTTTTTGAAATAATTTTTAACAGTGTAACATAAGAAAAAAACGGTGTAATTGAAGAAAAGATGGCGCCACACCTTTTTTTTAAAACTAAATTGAAGCTTATTTTATATCTAACAACTTGTGAAAGTTTAGGACTAGCATTATTTTTTGTTTTAAAGATAAAATTCGTTGTGCATATGACTGTCGGGAATCAGTTTTTTTTGTTCTGAAGGAAAATTATAAAAATGGCGTTGTAAACTAAGAGATTTTTTTTATGTTAAATATCAAATATTTTATTATTAAATGAACTTTTTAAAATATTATAAAAATTATATATGTACAATAAAGAAAATATGAGCAATTTCAACATAAATCCACAAAAGCGCTTATTGCTATGTACATTAAATGAAGCTTAGGTGGAGTTTAAAAATAAGTTTCCTGATGTGAAATAGGATTTACTAAATTCACGTCTCTATACACAAGAATGTATAAAATTATCCCAAGGAGTTCATAATGTGTGCGTGTGTACCATACATCAAAATATGAAACTAATGATTCAACACTCTAAGATGTCTTGGATTACTGATGCTGCTTTCCAGCATTAAAAAACATTAATCGACTTTGTTTCATGTGGTGAATTAACAGAAGATTGTCATACTTTGAAGTGCAATGAATGTTTAGAAAAATGCAAAAATCCGCAAAAATTAATAACTGTTATAAACATTTTTTTCAAATTTCTGACAGCAAATTCTAGTGAATTAAATTTCCTACAAAAAGTTGTTCTACTGACTTTTTTATACCAGCTATTCATTTTTTCGCAAAAACGTCATTTTTCATATGCTAATTAAATGTGAGACAAACTCGGCCTGCGCCATTCACAGGTTTGATCTAGGAAGCTGAAGTTTTGGGTGAATTTTTTGTAGGTCCAATGCTTAAAACGTAAGTCTTTTGAACCGAAAAAAATTAAAATAAACAAAAAACACTCGAATGTATTTATGTATATACGAAAGCAATGTATATGTTTCCACTTTTAACACCACTTGAGCAGTTGACAGAAATTTTAATAAAAACTTTCTGTTCATTCATGAAAAATTTTTCTTCTTCGGTTTCATGTTGGATTTAAACCCACACTCATCAGTACTACTGATTCGAATTCATTAATGACATTATCCAGGTGCGTTCCAATGAAGAGCAAAGTTGCTAAAATTTTATTTTATTTACATAGCACAATGAAATTACTTTTACTCATGAGATTAATAGTAGCACAATGCTTTAAAATGTAGCTACGTTGATTCTCTATTAATCACAAGGAAAAAGTTAAGAAATCTTTAACTTTTCATTGAGAAAAAGATATTTCAGAAATAATTTTTTTTCTCAAAATAAATTTTCATACAAACTTGGATCTCACGAGTAAAAGTAATTTCATTGTGCATGCACTGTTATCCTACCTCGAACAAATTCTATTTATATTTTACTTATTTTGAAGTTTTAGACGTTTTTAATATGTTCCGAATAAACGCATGTATAACAAATATAAACTAAAAAATTTATTGAGAGAATTGGAAAACTCAAACTTGGCTTACGAATTGGAAAACTCAATCAAAATTAATTCAAAAAAAGTCCAAGCGCACGTATATCCGCTAGAAAAAAGTAGATTTCGGGATCAGACAGCTTTGTGTACAAACAGAATTGGATGTATCGTCAGATTAGCTTAAATAAAAAATTTAAGTAGAAACAGAATAATCCAAAAAAATTTATCAAACCAACCAAACTAAATACATAAACGGAAACTTTATCAATGCAATTTCGGAACAGTTTTGATTAATTTGGTTAAAACTACTTAATAACTTATAAAATCCTTTGGTGGATTAACGTTCTAACTACGTGACAACTGCAATACTACCACACATAATTTATAATCAAAAATTATCAAACAACTTTTACACCTCAAATATCTATCAATTTAGGAAAACCATTATAAATGTGTAATCAATATATACATATATTTATTTCAACAAAACCACTTCCAAATATTCCAAATTTCTACAGGAAGTATCCCTAATTCCAAACAATAATGATTCAGTTTTGTTTTAATTTTTTTTAAATTTTTGCTAAACTCAAAAAAAAGAAACAAAAGAAAATTTATTTAATGTTTCTATGGGATATTTTTAAGTGATTTGTTGTTGTAATCGAATGTCGTGATAGTGGCTTGCATTAGGTTAGTATAATGCTAATTACATTTACATTGGAACTTCTTGGGTTGAAAATCTCTGAGGTTATAGTTGAAAAGTTTACCTAAAAGCTAGTATTAGTTTAAACAAGATAGACTCAAAAATGATGAAAGCATGGCCGTTTGCGTTTGTTTTCGTTTTAACAGCCCCAGTGTCTCAACCTCTGAACTTAAACAATTTGTTTTTTAAGTTTTTGATAGATTTATGTTTGTATCTACGTGTGCAAAAGTATTCATTTTTGAGCTTGGTCATTTTCATCTATATCGAGGACAACAAAGTTTAGTGAATTTTTAAAACAGCTGATTTTTTAGGAACCTTTTACGCTGAGGTTTTCATTTTGAAAAAAATGATAAAAATAGTTCAAATATTCAATATTTATCAATTTTATTTAAACGTTATGATTCAAACGGCAGTTATAACGCCTTAGATTATTCGACTTTTAAGGCTCTAGTCGCTTAAATGGTACCCCGATATGGCCAGTTCGCCAGCTTGTCCAAGAGATTGTTTGCCGCAACATACACAGAAAATATTTTTGGTGTAGGTCGAAAAGATCGACCGTGAGAGTGTCGGATAATTCCGTTATACCTCATATCGTTATATGTATGCATATATATTATATATATTTTTTTTCATTTTGATTTTCCGTCTCCTCTTATCATATATAGTCGTTTGGCACCAAAATTTTTCTGAAATTCCGACGTGAAGCACATTGCAATAGGCAGATTTTTATATGAAATCTACCAAAATTCTATTAAAATTTCATTCTAGTAAATTATAATTCAAAGAAATTTTATATTTTCGCAAAATGATGTTGCTGAAACACGTAAACATAAAAATGTTTATTAAATGTCATAGGAAAGCAAAATGCCATTACTCGCCAAAATGATAATTTTTCGCCCGTATTATTACAGCACTCTAACTGTAAATTTCGTACTCGAATAAAATGAGTGTCATTTTGGCATGGTCATACAATATACTATACTAAACATTACTAATTTCAATCAAAAAGTTTTCATTTCATCCCATTATAAATTTTATTTCAGGTATTTTGTTTTCAATCTGTTTTTGAAAGGTGCGCCAAATCCTTGACAAACCAAATTTGACAGTCGATGTCGCTCATCATATATTAATATTTACATCCGCGGTTACCATGGGTTGCTATGTACAATGTACATGTTTATACGAATAAAAATGAAGTATAATTTTTTTTTGATATAAAGATGAAATATTCACATTGCTCAAATCCAAATTATGTTTGGCGCTAATAAATTTTATACATTTTAATTCCGTGCTTAAGCATGAAATTCTTGAAAAAACATCTTTAAAAATAACGTTTAGTACAATCGGTGTACTTAAGGTTACACTTACGGAGTAAAATGTATATTCAACAATTTTGAAAAAAAAACTACAAATAGGATTTGTTTTAAATTTTGTAAATATAATTTTGTAAGATGAAATATTGACAATCGATCAATCCTTTAAATATTTATTGTCAATATGAAATATTGACAGGTGGCAACCCTATACCCAAGATATCTTAGGTGTGCTGACGGGTGAACTCGATTCAGTCAACGATAGCACAATCAATCTTAGCTAAGGAATATTTCTTAATAATGGACGTTATTACTTGCTCGAAGAAACGAGCCTTCATATGTCTCTATGGATGGGTTGTGGGACTAAGATCTTAAAAGGTTTTTATGTATTATTGTGACAGATATTGTAATTCCACTAATCTGGAAATTTTATTAATAACAAAATGTATACTTTGCGAGACATTTATGCACATATTTTAATTCCAACAAATGTATACAAAGGTATTAGAAAGTATTGGCAATTCTGATCACGTTTTAGTAACTTCAGTTATCAAAATTGATTTATTAATAACTAGAGTTCCCAAATCCGATCAAATGTATCGCTTTTAAAAAATGGACACTAATGGCCGTCGAAGTTTTTTCCAAGGGTCGAATGTCATTGTTTATATACTGACAATGTAGGTTAATGTTTCTGCTCAACACTTTATTGAACTTTACACTTTACTTTTCAATTCGGTATTAATAAATTCGTCTTTTTACAAAAATCAAACCCCAACATACATATTTGTTTTCGAAGGTGCTTTATAGAAGCAAACGTAAATTATTTAATATTTGGATTCATAAAACAAAAATCCAATAAATCACTCCCAGTATCCATAAATAGACAGAGTGAAGGCGGCAAATATTTCGACGGTGTCAATTTTTATCACACTGAAACAAATATGTTCTATTTCCGATCGAAATTCCGCTGTCTCAACCTCACCGTGGCGAATAGAACTACGAATAGAACTAAATATGGCGAATAGAACTACGAAATTATTTCAACAACTGTACAGTTATAGAACGATGTAGTGAAGACAATCACAGGTAATATTTATGAGAAAATAAAATATAGTTCAACCAATTTCAAACACTTCAATTTTAAAATGAAAAATTCATGATATAAGGCCACAGAAAATTTTTTTCATGGAAATAGTTATTAACTTTGTTCAACTATTATTTATTGGTTTTATCCAATTATATTTATATTCTATATATATTCTAAATAACCCTAATATATTTATGTTCTAAATAACCCTAATTCTGTTGTCAGGAAAATGTTAACGTGCAGTTGTCAAAATCACGGTGAAATTGTTTGCAAATATTTCTTCTTTGTTTGAATAATCAAATGCTAACTTCAAGATCCTTGGTAAACTGGTAATTCCTGGTAAACTGGTATCACTATGCAAAAAGACAGTACAGAACTCTTAATGCTATGAACGAGTAGAGAACGAAATATTAAAGTTTTTTAAAGTCGACTTCGGGTTAAGACAAGGTAATTCTATCTTTCCTATACTCTTTAACCTTCCTCGGTCGAAGTAAAGCAGTTACGAGTGAGACTGTCAAGTCGCTTGAGAGTGGTGCTAGAAAAATTGGTCTTCAAATTAACTACTATAAAACATATGTATGTTTCAAGAGAGGCTGAGAAGAAAGATTTGATGTGCAGTGATGAACGAATTGAGGGAGTGGAATCTTTTAAATATTTAGGATTAATGCTTAACTCAAACAACAGCAGATATAAAAGCTCGAATCACTGCAGGTAATAGAACTTTCTACTCAATTAAACCTTTTCTAGGATCACCGTATGTATCAACTAACACCAAACTCAAGTTAAACAAGACGTTGATTAGACCGGGGTTGATGTATAGGTCACAAACGTGGTCCCTTACACAAAATAACGAATCACAATTATCTGTATTTGAGGGTAAGATCTTACGCTACATTTTTGGTCCACTTAAGACAGACGATGGAGAGTACAGAACGCGATATAACTTTGAGATCAGAGACCATATTGAAGATCCAGTTATAATAGGTTGCATCCGTTCCAATAAGATTGCTTGATTTGGGCATGTTCTACGAGCCGATTCACAGTCTGGAATTACCTAGTACCCCAGGGTACTGCGAGGTAGACCACGAATGCAATGGGAGACGGATGCAATTAACGACCTTAAAAAAATTGACTGTCATTGTAATTATGTTGCTGTTGCGAATGACCGTGGTGAAAACTCGATTAGCTTGACAATGCTCCTACATGGAGCATGGAGCATCGTCACTGACCACACACATCTTGAAAAAGATGGTCAAACTACGTTATCGGATTAGACGTTGCAAAAACACTTAATGGAATCTTGCATTCCAACTTGATAAAAAAGCTTGTTACACACGACTTTAATTCCGCAATCGAAAACCTAATTCAATGTTTTCTGACCGTTTCATACATTTCAGTTTCCATTTGCTTTCTTTATCGGGAGGCAGCGTTGCATTTTTGTTAGTGTTTTGATGCCGATTGAATTTAATTTTTATAGATAGATTAATTATTTGTGATGTAGAAAATAAGAGTCAGCCGTCAGACTTGTGGTGGATGCGGATGTGGCTGTGAGGGAGTTTTAAACTGGTAAAAAAACGAATTCCAAAAGTCATTTGATGCCGCTTCAAAATTTATATGATGCATGTTTACACCATAACAATTGAAAAAAATGTGATCAGCTGATTGGCGGATTATAGGTCAGCTACTCGTATATATCTGTATCAAAATCCGATATGGTCAAGTCATTTGATGCCAGATGAAATTCATACTGATGAATTATAATACTATTAAAAGTATAAAAGCAAGAATCAGCTGCAGGTATTTCGGGGGTAAAACCGTCAGCTGGACAGTAAAATTGTTGAGGATTCATTGAATCTAAGTGAGGAAAAATATTGGTTTCGGCAAACAGCTGAAAAATTTAATTTTTCTGCCGAAGGTTAGTCTTGCTTTTTTGACATATAATAAAAATTGCTGTAAAGTAACACCATTTTTTATTTTTTACGGTGGCAGTAAAGTAACTCATATTTTTATGACGGCAGCAAAGTAACTTTCTATAGCGTTATATAACTATAATTATGCTTTATATAACTATAACTATAATTATAATATGAGATTATAAATTTGAATCTTAAATGTTTTCGTAAAAGCAGCAACTCGTGCCACATTTACGTCGTTAATGATTTTAAAGCCATACATTCGACAGACAAACGACTACATTTGACGACAAACGACTAGTCTTCGCCGTTTCTTTGTAGTTTATCAATATCACAATTGTGTATATCAGATATGTCTATGAATGTTACCACGTATGTAACCACATTTCAATAAATTATTAGAATTTTCATTTTTTGGTGTGAATGTAAATAAAAAATATGAAGGGGCTCAAATCTCAAGGCTCTAAGATATCAAGACTTCGGTTTGGGTTAAGGTTTGGGTTAAATATAATTTTCGGCAAAATGCTTTTATGAGGACCTTGTTTTTAGTTTTGGGTAGCGATATATATTAAACAAAAAATTCTTTGTAAAAGTACACGACAAAAAAATTATAACAAAATCAAAAATTGAAACCTTTATTAAAATTTCAAAAATAATGCGAAAATTACAACAAAATCAAAAATTCAAACTTATTTACCAACTGTTCCTGTTATTCAGAAGTCTGGAATCACACAAAAAATTACTCAAGAAGTGTCTCCCAAATAATTTTGATTTTTGTTAAAAAGCGAAATTTAATCTGCAATATCTTGATATTTTCCAACTGTTCCTTTGAACTGGGAGGAGTTTAATCTGGATTAAACCATATTTCATGTCCAATTTCATTTTCAATTAGATTTTATGTCATACAAATAATTAATTTTATTTTTTTCAAAAAAATTGTGTAGAAAAATAAATGAAAACCATTCGTTTGACACACTTCACGGTATTTTATAGCACACTTATAATACAATAATTAAGGTCCTGGTCTCACGTGCCAATGCCGATCATCAAGATTTCTTCATGTTCGAGGTTATTACTTAAAAGAAACTTTTTATAAGAAAATATATGCAAAATTTCTTGTTTTGACACATTCAATGATTTTTTGACACACTTCCGGTACAGTTAACGAACACATCGTCCTTTCGGATCTTCCCATTAAGTTAACCTATTTTTAGAGACAAAAAATTTCGAAATCACTCCAGCAGTTTTTTCTGTGACGACGGTTGTGACGGCCGGCAGGGCAGACAGACATACATTTTTGAAATCAGTTGGCCCAAAACCCCCGAGAAATACCATCAAAGTGGGGGTAAGAATTTCAATTTTAGATCGAGAATGTAATACTTAGGTTTTTTAATCCGAAGTAATAATAAGTCAAATAGTTTGATTCTTGCTTTTATAGTTTTAATAGTATTATAAGTTGTCTTTATGAATTTTATCTGGAATCAAATGACTTGACTATATTGCATTTTTATACAGATGTATACGAGTAGCTGATCTATAATTCCCCCATCCCCAATCCACCAATCAGCTGATCACTTTTTTTCAATTGTTAAACATGCATCATACAAATTTTGAAGCGGCATCAAATGACTTTTGGAATTCGTTTTTTTACCAGTTTAGAACTCCCTCACAACCACACCCCCCACTAATTTAGCAGCTGACCGCCAGATTTATCATCAGTTGGAGCTAATTAATTATAATAAATAAAAATCAACCGGCATCAAATGACTTTCATTTGCAACGCTGCCTCCCGGCCTATTATACAAAGTTAGTCATTTTTGTATGAATTATAACAACTTATAAATTAAAATCTCTGAATATCCGAAGTTACCATGCTGAATGAGGTTTTGATAACAATTTATATTTGTTTTGAAAATTTATGGAAATTAACCTTAATCTGGGCAAAGATATTTTATTCAGTATGTGTGATGAACCAATATGTGAATGTATAAACATTCGTTTATTGGGTGTCACAGTTTCAAATGACCTACTCTGGAACGATCATGTAATGGCGATGGCAAGCTCCATACCAATTGCTCCATGTTTATAAGTCCTATATTCGTCCCTGTATGGAGTACTGTTGTCAAGTTTGGGATGCTGCTTGTTTCCATCTTGGCCCTCATGGACTCTGTTCAAAAGCGGGCTATACGAATTGTGGGTGATCGAGCTTTGACATCAAAACTTGATTCCCTACAACATCGTGGCACTGTTGCTGATCTCGTTGTTTTTTACAAATATCGTCATCAAACTTATTCTTACCCCCGTTCCACTCGGCAATCGGCTACCGCAACCAGCGAAACGGTCGAGAGCCCGCGCTGTCATACTGGCAGATCGCAGAAAGACTTCTTTGTCCGAACTGCATACCAATCCTTAGTCTCAAGTGGCTTCAACCCGCAGAGGTTTAAAAAAAACACCTTAGAACGCCAGTTGTTGTGGGACCTAGTTCTTAAAAGGTATTTATGTGTTGTTGTGACACATATTCTTTTTAAAAATTTGCACGAACAAAACTTACTCAATGATTAAATCCCAGATATAGTAATCCTAGATATAGATCAGTGTTCGTATAGACTCGTTTCTTTGAGCAAGCAAAAGCGTGCCATCATCAAAACTAATTCCTTATTGTAGGTAAAAGTAATACCTTAACGCGCGATATGCATGTATCTCAATTTTACATTAAGCATAAAATTGCGAAGAATGCCGAAAACAATTAAATGTTTTGCAGTTAGTTTTTTTAACTCATTTAAAGCTTTTTAGAAATCAACAAACAAAATATCTCTGAAAATAAGAACAGGTTAAATCAAACTGCCCAAATCCATATTGGATATAACTAGAATATATTTTTAAGGTTAAAACCTAAAATTGTGTAATAATTAAACTTTATTTCCATATTATGAAGCAACATTTTATCCAAATCTAATGAAAGAGCATTTGTAATTTATGGAGGCAACATTGAGAGCATATGAAATCAATATCAGTAACATTTCCTCCATATAAATGGGTTACGAATCTATAGTAAAATAAAGAGCAAAAAATTTTGCTATGCTAGATTATTATCTCAAATAATTTTCATCTTTATCTTAAATAAACATGATTTTACGCAATCCAGAAATATTTTCTAAAGTGAACAAAATTTAATTGGAACATTCCATACCCCAACCAATGGATTATAAAATAAACCATTATTCAGCCACATTTTTGCGATTGCGTACTACAAAGTACAAACCTGTTAATGTATTTTCTTCAAAGCCAGCAAATTCTTCTTCGTCGCTACTCCATGTAGGTTCAGTATTCTTCCTTTTACTAGTTGGGTTTTTTTCGATTTGGACATCCTCATCAATACTTTCCAAAGTAAATTCCGTTTGATCATCATCTTCACTTTTTAAATTAAGCTCATCACCATTGGAGTAATCCGAATTTGTTTTCGCCTTTTCGGCATCTTCCAAATAATTTTCTTCCAATTTTATGTCAACATTATTATCACTGTCCACATTTTCATTCATGTCTGCTAATGATTTTTTATTTGACTCTGGTTTTAGTTCAATATCCATTTTTATTTCAGAATAAATTAACGAAATTATTTTAAACAATCTCGTCAGAACAATTAACAGTTTTATTTTAACTTATGCGATAACTTGATAGAATATATGAATATTGAACTTCGTGTCCAATATTTTTGACACTTGCTTTAACTTTTTTTATAACTAAACAATATTCTTTTTATTAATGCTTCATCACATATTTTAGTCTTACTCTAAACTACTTTAATTGTTTACAACTTCTGCGTATGACTTTAAACAAATAATATATATTTATATTTATATAAAATTGAACAAATTTAATAATAAATTTTTAAAACTACTAGAGCGCGTTTCTTTTTACAATATACACTCAATTTTGATCATCTTTTTGATAGAATCAACAGCGTCGCTATTATTATTATAATTATAGCAAACACAGCGCCATCTTATTAAAATATATTTACTTTTATAGTATAATTAAAGTAGGGCGATTTTTCTGTTCCGGTGTTTGCCGCAATGGCGCTGCAAATAAGGGATAAGAGAAAAATCACAAAAATTTTATATGGGATTTTATAAAAAACACAACTTGAATAATTTTAAAATTTATCTATGAAAATTCTCATTTTACCACAATTGAACCATTTTAATTTGATTATGAAGTATTATTGACTATATATTAAGCTTAAGCTTTTAAGTCGCTCAAAAAAGAAACAATAATTGCAAAAATTTCCCATACAAAGTAGTATGAAAAGTTTAACCTATTTTCATATTTGTTTTACGGACAGAAGAAAGTAAAATATTTTATGCTTCACAATGAAAGTTGTTATAATGTCTAGGAGTGCGTTCGAGTACTTAATGAGGTTTCATTTTCATTAAATAGTTAATGAACCAATCAAAAGACGCGAGGTTCATTTATGTCGAATTCTTTTCACCCAAATCCATCAAAAAAAATTGATATAAATCAAAAATTTTGTTCTTTTCACCCAAAAACATCAATTTTTTTCCGATATACATCAAAAAAAAAATGTGCATATTTTCGTAAATTTTTTTGACATTACTAATATCAACAAAGAAAATTTAAAAAATAAACGTTTTGTTAACGACAATTTTTATATAACTATGAATTGTTTAATTTTGAAGAATTAATTATTGTGTTTTGTATTATATATATACAATATAATGTAACTAACATTTAATAAAATAACTCCTAATAAATAAAAAAAACTCTAAAATGGATTTATTAGAATTAAAATATTATATTTCATTGGGTGGATGAAAAAAGATGCATCATAGAAAAAAACGAAGACGCTTTTCTCTAAAATGAAGTAATTTAAATTGAAAACAAATATGAATGAATAAAACAAAATTATTTTATTTACAAATTATTTGAAACTAAAATAAATATTTCAATACGCAATTGCAGAATATGCTATTATACGAAATTTTTCAAATTTAATAGTAGACAACCGCCATTTAAATATCACTAATACAAACATATTTCACATCAACTTTTGTTTTTTGTTCTTTTCAGACCCGAATTTATAAATTGATTTAGAAAAGTCGAAAGAAAACCACATTAGTATTCGAACGAATTTCATTTAATGTAAGTAATGTCAGATTTGAAAAATTTTGACCCTTCTATGCAAAATATCTAATTATTGATTAACAGAAATGTGTTATTAACTGTAATATATATAAATAAATAAACGAAGTTTTGGATTATAAAAGTAATAATCAATTTAAAATCTTATGCCCGATTTATAGTCGGTAACGTTAACTTAATGTTAACTTAAACTTAACCGTAACTTAAGACACTACAAAATTTTAATTTATAGTCGGTAAGAAATTACGTATTCTTTGACGTTTGGTTTGATATTAATTTTGGGTTTGTGATCAATTTTATGAATCAATCAATACTTTAATAGTAACAAACTGATTTTAAAATCAAAATTTAAAATAATAAAATTCGTAATAAACATTTGATACAAAATGTACAGTTCACTTTAGAAATTACAAATAAATATATCAAACATTCAAACGAGTAAAAAGACCACAAGATATTTTTCTTTAAATTCACATTATTCGAAAAGTGCAGCAACATTTGGTCATTCGAGCAGGATCCAACATCTATGGATCTCATATACGTGTGTGTGTGAATTAATTAATGTGTTTCAAATACGTGAAGTAATAGTCTAGAAGTGAAATATATACGTGAAAAGTGAAACATATACGTAAAAAGAATATATACGTGAACAAAACAATGGTGTTGGACTAAAAGATTATAAAAAAAAAATAATACGGAAATTTAAAGTAAAAAATGTATAGCATTTGAAACTATAAAAATATTCAGTGAACTAATCGAAAAGTCCAAATTAAATTCAAATATTCTAATATCGAAAAAGAAAAAGTTTGTGTAATATAAGCTGTAAGCTCATTTAATTTTTATCGATTAATTTCCTTGCATTCCTAAATTCCTAAAAAATTGTCTAATATTTTTAACGGTATAATGGAAAAATTCAAAAATCAGAAAACTCAAACCAAATCGAAATTAACACGTTTTTCGAATTTCATAAAACAAAATCCGGATAATAACCATGAAATTAAAGTTAGATTAGAAAAGGCAAAGTCGTTGTTAGAGGAATTTGAAGTAGTTCTAAACAAAATTGAAGCATTAGAGCCGAGTGTAAAAATTTCAAAGGAATTTGAAACCTTTGAAAATGAGTTTTATCAAGTTATGACTCAAGCGGATTTAATAGTTAATTGTAAATCAAACGATGCAATAGAGTCGTCCCAATCGAGTTCAATTAGAGAAAAACCGTCCGTATTAAACAACATCAAACTGCCGATAATAGAACTGCCAAGTTTTAAGGGCTCTCTTGGTACATGGCTAGGGTTTCGAGATACGTTTAAATCTTTAATACAAGACAATGATAGTATCACAGATTAATTCAGTAAATTATTTGTGATATAACATCGCCCCGATAGAAAGTCTCCCATCAAGAATAATATAAGAACTGGATCTAAAAAATTATGGTGCAAATTATGAAACTTTTTGCAATCCATACAATTTTAGAGCGATCTAGTTTCGAAAAAATGAGAAAATTTTAAGCTTTAAAATAGTTTATCATTCTCATCAGGGCTGGCCGACTAGACAAACTCTACCAAAAAATGTCAACGCTAAAGAATATAAACCAAAAATTGGGCTACAACTCTAGCGAAGTGTAAAAACAAAATATTTACATAATCATAAATTTAATAGATTCAGGTTTAGTCAATTAATTTCTCTGGTGATCACTGTTTTGTTATACTCTAGACATTCTAGTATTGAATAACAAACTTGTATCGGTGAGAAGAAGATGACTACTCTTCACTTGTGTCTATTGACACATGATAAACAATTAATTCAGTAAATTATTTGTGATATAACATCACCCCGATGGAAAATCTCCCATCAAGAATAATATAAGAACTGAATCTAAAAAATTATGGTGTAAATTATGAAACTTTTTGCAATCCATACAATTTTAGAGCGATCTAGTTTCGAACCAATAAGAAAATTTTAAACTTTAAAATAGTTTATCATTCTCATCAAGTGATAAATGATCTAGTGCAGTGGTCCCTAACCTTTTAGTACTAAAGAGCATATTCCAAATTACCGATGGTGTAACGGGCACCATTTATTTTCAAAGTAGATTTATAGTGACTTTATAATTAATAATCCAAAATATGTACAAAATAACATAATTATAATTATATATTTTATAAACATGTATATTGTATAACATACATATATTTATGTTACTTTCTTTGTCAACCAAGTTCCAAAAGTTTTCATCCTCTACATATGACCAATGCTATTGGTGAGATCCAAAATCTGAAGTTCCAGTACCTTTGCTATTTTTTCAATAAGTTTTCCAATCGATGTTGCTAATGCGGCTAGGCTCCAATTTCTTGGATATAGTAAATTGATTTAGAAAAAAAAATGATCATTGGTTCTATAATAGCAAACTGTTCGAAACTTTTTTCAAACTATTGTGTGAGTATTTCAAGTGATGATGGGTCAAAATCTCTACCATTTTCTTCAAATTTTGGAAATACAACAGGGACTTGATCTTCAGATGAGATATCCATAAATGAAGTTTTGATTTAAATGGGTTTACAGAGCCTATCATTGTTTACCTTTGCCCTGAAGTTCCAATTTTAAAGCATTCGATTTTTCCATGATATCACTATTCAAAAAGAAAAATCCAAGAAAAATAAAACCCAACTTTTCTTATAGATTTTGACCTGCTGAACACGAATATCACATTTAATTTTTTAGGATTCTGTATTCTGGAAGTTACACTCGAAAAAAATTTAAAAAAATTTAAAACATTTCAAAAAAGAGAAAAACAGAGATTTTTCTGAAATATTTCCAACCATACCTTTGAATTGATAAAATTCAAATCACTTCCTCAGTTACTTGAGTTTATCCAATGTACTCCAAAAGCTGATAAAACCTTTCTTATGTTATTTGAAAGTTTTTACCAATGTTTCATGAAAATCGATCGGTAATTGTAGGCTACAGTAGGGATAAACACCTGAAAAAAAACTTTTTAACCGGAAGTGACAAACCGGAAGCTGGTATGCAGAAATATTGGAAACTGTACTAAAACTTTATATACCAAGTTTCATTAAGATCATAGTCCGGGATCAGAAGTTATTCAAGATTTAAACTTAGAGGTGTTCGGGAGACCCCCCGCCATTTTGTCCAAATTTGAAATGAATCCAGATCTTCCATTTTCAAGTAAAGTTGTATCATTTGCCAAAGTTTCATCAAGATCCTATGCAGAAAACTCGATCATATTCCATATTGAATGAAAATTACCATAGTAAAGCTGTCAAAGTTAAATTGTCAGTAGTAATCTCCCAAGTGCGGTGAAAATTCGAAATAATTTTTTACCAAAAATTTTGAAAGCAATTATATTGATAATAGCATGGGGCGATAAACCGAGGAGAATAAAATGTAATTTTTAGCTTTTTTTTAATAATTTAATTACATAAATGTAATTAGTTAGGTCAAATATTGAATTTATATTTTTAATATTTAATTTAACTTGTGATATTTTATTTAGCCTTGTGAAATGTGAAATATTTTATTAGAATTAATGATTAAACGAAATATATGAAAAACTAAAATACGTTTTTATTGGTTATAAAAAAAATTATTACCATTGATTAAAAATGTTACCTATAAGTTACACTAAAGTGTTACACAAACGTAACACAAATTACGGTTCGTAAACGGCTCACTTAAGTGAAGAATTTATGATTCGCAACAATTTTAATTATCACGGGACAGATGAATCGCAAACGTAACTTTTTTGTTTCGCAAAAGCGATACGTTAGCGAGGAGTTATATCCCTTGACGGAAAATAAAGTATGAAAAACTATGAAAAAAATATGAAAATTTATGAAAAATAAATATGATAAACTATGAAAAAACTATAAAAAAATATGAAAAACTATCTAAATTAATGAAAAACATATGTAATTTGGACATTTTTCATAAATTGCTTCGGTCTGAAAGACCTAAGTATTACATTCAGGAGCTCAAAGTGAAATTCTTACCCCCACTTTTTTTTACATTTCTCGACGTTTTAGGACCTTCTGATTCTAAAAAAGCAAAAAAAATGTAAGTCTGTCTGTTGGCCGGCCGGCCGGCCGTCATTACCTTCGCTGCAGGGAAAACCATTGGAGGGATTTCAAAAAATTTTTTTTCTAAAAATAGGTACAAGGGACAGGTTCGAATTGACGCTGTGTTCGATAACTGTACCCGAAGTGTGTCAAAAAAATCATTATGTGTGTCAAAAATAGCAAATTTTTATATTTTGGCTTAAAAAACGTTCATTTTAAGTTATTACGAGTAGGATCATTAAATTGGGAGAAATCTTGATGGTAGGGATTGGTATGTGAGATCAAAAACTAGATTATTGCATTATAAGTTTGTCAAAAAATGTTGTCAAGTGTGTCAAAAGAAATATTTTTATTTATTTTTTACCTAATTTTTTGGAAAAAAATAAAATTAATTGTTTGTTTGAAATGAAATTTTAGGCATTATAAGTTATTATGTTATTATTATTATGGCATTATAAGTTTGTCAAAAAAATGTTGTCAAGTGTGTCAAAAGAAAGGTTTTTTTTTATTTTTTACCCAATTTTTTTAGAAAAAAAATAAAATTAATAGTTTGTGTGACATGAAATTTTATTATTATTATAGAGAATTATGGCATTATAAGTTTGTCAAAAAAATAATGTCAAGTGTGTCAAAAAATGATTTCATTTATTTTTTTAGCCAATGTTTTGGAAAAAAATGTAGCTGTTTTTATGACGTAAATGTAATTAAGAATGAAATTGGACATGGAATTTTTTGAATTTGTTATAGTTTTTGAAATATTTTTGGAATTTTGAAAATGTTTGTATTTTTGATTTTGTAATAATTTTTGCAATATTTTTAGAATTTCGGAAAAAGTTTTAATATTTGATTTTGTAGGAATTTTTGGAATATTTTTAGAATTTTGAAAAATTTTTAATTTTTGATTTTATTATAATTTTTGGAATTTTGAAAAAATTTTCAATTTTTGATTTTGTAATAATTTTTGCAATATTTTTAGAATTTTGGAAAAAGTTTGAATTTTTAAGAATTTTTGGATTATTATTGGAATTTAGAAAAAAGTTTAAATATTTGATTTCATTCTAATTTTTGGAATATTTTTGGAATATTTAAAAAGGTTTCAATTTTTGATTTTGTTATAATTTTTGCAATATTTTTAGGATTTAAGAAAAATAGAATTTTTGAATTTTATATATATATATATATATAGTTTATGTTTCATGAATAAATAAATTCTAAAAAAAATGATTTGTTTAATACATGTTACATTACAAAGTTTAAAAATTAGACTAACTTAAAATTAATAAAAACTTATTTAAAACTAAAGCCATAAACAACTACTCAGCATTTATGATATTTTATAGTATCATATAACGGCTGCATTCCATTGTAATTGGATTACTTATTTTCCATGGGAAAGTTATTTCTGATTTACTAATATAACTTTTCCATGTGAATGCAATTTTGTTTAGTTAGCACATTCTATGATGTTATAACTTCTTCCGGGGATGATGAAAAGTCGTCCCCGACTTTTGTAACTATACCGGCTTTTTTCAGCAGGTCGTTGTATGCTATTTTTGTGTTGTCTAAAGTTTTTTTTTTTTTTTTTTTTTTTTTTTAATAAAATGTGATGTGTAGTAGGCATTACTTTGTGTGTCACAACAACACATAAAAACCTTTTAAGACCAAGGTCCCACAACAACATGCGTTCTAAGGATGTTAATGGACGCAAATCTGTTTTTTTTTAATATTTTTTTGTTAAATAATGGATAACTAAACCATAAATCCTATCACATATAAAATATGACATAGGCCAATATTTCGTGATAGGATAGGGAAAAAAATAAAATAAGAGATAAAAAGCAAATTTGTTTTAAAAATTTGCAGTAACAAAACTAAAATTGGTTTGCCAATAGTCCAGCTAATGGCATAATCCCTGATTATGGGACGCAGTATATTTTTCAATGATTAAAGCTCAGATATATAGTTATATGAAGGCTCGTTTCTTCGAGCAAGCTACAGCGTTCCAGCATCAAGGAATATTCATTAGCTAAGATTGAGAGTGCTACCGTTGACTGAATACAGTTCATTCGCCAGCACCCCTAAGATATCACCTTGGCTAGTGATATCTCACTGCTATTGCCAGTGGTATGTGATATCTCACGTTAACTCATATGCCAATAGCAGGGACTGGAGTACGCGGGGTTGTCACACCCGTGGATCAAAAAATAGAAAAAAATTAACAAATTAATAAAAACTGATCCCTCCATGCGTACCAAAAAGTGTTTGGACTTTGTATCTCTCTTGTTATTGAGCACCTACATAGGAACATGTATGATAAAACTATGATTATACAAATTGTTGATACCAATACTCCTCCTGAAAGTGACCATATCCAATTTTGATGATGATATTGCTTCAAAAAAACTTGTTTCAAAAGCTTCCGGTTTTCGATAGTGTCTTGCTCTATTGCGCTGTAAAATTCTGGAGTACTTTCATTTGACTTACAATTTGAATTCTATGGAGAGCTCCCTGAATCTCTTCGTTCTCGCTATTAATTTCATAAGCTTGAAATTTTTCATTATTAATCGTTGCTGTGCAATTTTCAATAGTTAGTAAAAAATTTCCTGTAATGTTTCGATCATCAGGTCCGCAATCGGTTGATAGTTCGACGTTCTTGGCATTATTGATTAGCACTTTACCTTCAGAGATCCATTTTACTGTTATATTTGATTCTGATGTCACGTTGCATCTCCCTTGGTTTCCCATAACAAACGGCTTTATGCACTGGTCCTTAAATTCTTTTATGTCTGCATGTCTCTGGACGTAGTTATCGTAATTTGTGGTGGTATATAGTTTTTGCTTAGTTTTAATCAAATATTGTGGGTAGATTTCTATGATGGTATTGTTCACGAGTCACGACTAACTGAGTAGTTCTTATTGTTGTAGAAACTTCTTTTTCTAATTTTGGCACCTCTAAAATATACAGAAGTGTTTCTTCACATATGGCAATTTTCGGTGTGATGAATTTCAGTGCTTCATCTGGTATGGTTATGTTTATGCCCTGTTCAGTTAAAAGGTCCTTCAGTACGATTGTTTCTTTTAATGAAAGTACCTTGTTGCTTGGAAGTGCAATTTTTGTTCTAACAATTGCGTCTTGGATATCTTCCATAATTGTATTAATGAGGTCGATGTGCATAATTGCTGTTATTATTTCTAATTCATTTAAGGCGATTTTATTAATCATTGCTGTGTTCATCATGACTTCATTAATTGTTTTTGTAAGTAACTCAATTCTGTTGTTTATTTGCTCATTCACCTGGTATTGCTGGTTGTTTTCTTTGATCAATCCATTCATAGTACTGTTGATTATCCTTAAATCTTCAGCGTCTGGAATGCTGGCTAACCTTTTCCAACCTGATCCCAAAGCGTCCCATCTTCGTTGTCGAAGTCTCTTCTGTGACTTTATTTGTAGTAGATTGTTTCGTAGGGTTTTACATTTTTCATTAATTACTAGATAAAGTTCTAATTCATCTTTATTTATTTTACTAACTAAATTTTTGGTAATTAAATCTATTGTTAATTCTAAATTGGTTATATTTATTGGATGTATTACTTTAATAATTCCAGTTTGAATCTTACATTCGTTTACTTTTTGTATCAAAATTGGATCTTCATGCAAATTCTTAACTTCTAACCTTTGAGATCCAACATTTACCAAATTAATAATAATAAAAATAAAATTTTTTGTATAACCAACATTTTTCTTTTTTAAAATGACAAATTAAAATAATTCCAAAATTGAGAGTTACTAAAAATTTTTTCAATTAATATTTTTGAAATGATCAAAATTAACAATAATAAACTTTCAACTTCACATTGGCCCCCTTTGAGATTTAAACTAAATTTAGATTTTTACTAAATTTCCAAATTATGAAACTCCACTAATCTGCTTCAAAACTGAGTGATTAACTATCGGATTAAGGTGTAACTGACATAAAATGATTATTACATGATTTTGTTAAAACGCAACGTTACCTTTTCGGAATATTCAGAAATTTTGTTTAACTTTTGTAATTTTCGCCCTCTGAGTTTCCGCCAAATTTGGTTTTCATATTTATCATGCAGAAAACCTAATGTATCTATTAACAAAAATCGTTATTTTGAATACCGAAATAAAATAGGATTCGAAAAAAATTTACGTGCTCAATAATCAGATATTTTCTTCGTTTTTCATAGTTCATAAACATACTTTTTCAGATAAATTCATAATTGTTTACCTAATTTTCATAGAAAATAAAAGATTTTAAAAAAAATAACATGTTCATAGTCATAGTTTTATTATTAGGGTTCCGTTTTTTATACGGAACACTATTGCTGAGAGTACAACGTGTTTTTCACATTATTTCGATTATCTCGTGAACCCTTAATCCGATGAACTTAAAATTTGAGGTGCTTGTAAAACTAACTTATCCACACAAGATGGTGGGTTAAAAAATAAATAAAGTTGCGTTCGTTTGTTTTAAGGAGGTACGATGTAAAGCCTTTGAAAACCTACATTTTTTTATCGAGACGAGTAGGGTATCATATGAAAGGGCTTCATTTCAGCATTATTTAAAAATATATTTTGGAATTTTACACCTCACCATTTTTTGTATAATTTTGAAAAATGACGTTTTCTGGATGTTTTATTGTCCCGAATAACTCCGACCCTACTTCATCGAAAATCTTGAAATATATTTGGAATGATAGAAAATTGAGTAGGTTTTTAATGAAAAATATAGAAAAGTGGCAGATACTCATAACTATATTTATTAAAGGGGTGGGAATGTTAAGGGGTAAAAACATCATTTAGAACCAGGTCATGTGGGGTGTCATTTGAAAGAGCACTTGATCTTAGAAATATTGCCATTTTTTTTAGAATTTTGCAATGCATAGTTTTTGAATTATTATCAATAAAGTGACACAAAAAGTTGGTCCCCCCTCCCTTGCATTTCGAGCCTAATTAACAAAAAAATTTGAAAAAATTCACAGAGACAGGAAGTTTGATAAACTCTGAACGAAAAATATAGCGAACTCTCAAATAATTATATTTTTGTGTTTTTAAGGGATTGGGGTGGGGAAGGGTGAAAAAAAACTTTTTTGACCCAAGCGAGTGGGGTGTCATTTGAAAGAGCAATCAATTTCAGAAAGTTTGCAATTTTTTTTAGAATTTTGCGGTACACAGTTTTTGAGTTATTCTAAAAAATGTGCAAATTCCAGACCATTCCCCCCCCCTACGTTTCGACACTGATAGACAGAAAAAATTGAAAAAATTCATAGAGACAGGAAGTTTGCTATATTTTGAACGAAAATTATAGCGAACTCTCAAATAATTATATTTCTATGTGTTTAGGGGATGGGTGTAAGGGGGGTAAAAAAAAAACTTTTTTTGACCCAAGCGAGTGGGGTATAATTTGAAAGAACATCAAATTTCCAAAACATTGCAATTTTTTTTAGAATTTTGCGGTACACAGTTTTGGAGTTATTCCAAAAAATGTGTAAATTCCAGATCGTTCCCCCCCTACGTTTCGACACTGATAGACAGAATAAATTGAAAAAATTCATAGAGACAGGAAGTTTGCTATATTTTGAACGAAAATTATAGCGAACTCTCAAATAATTATATTTCTGTGTGTTTAGGGGATGGGCGTGGGGAGGGTAAAAAAAACTTTTTTGGAACCAAACGACTGGGGTGTCATTTGAAAGAACACTTAATCTAACAAACATTGCAACATTTTTTAGAATTCTGCGATACACACTTTTTTAGTTATTGATAAAAAAAAGTGCTATTTTAAGTGTATGTATACCACCCTATATTTCGACGCTGATTTATAGAACAAATATTCCCTATGTAGACAATTAAAATACTGCTTAAATCTTTCTATAGCTAACATAAACAGCTATGGATAAGATTTAACCTCAAGTAACATTTTTGATCAATGTAGATGTGATTGACATTTACGATTGACGTTTACGATTAAACATTTATTCTGTTATGCGTCCATAGTCTGGCGATATAAAGACTTTACAACATAACTTTATGTCATTTATTTTTGATATTGTGTTCTTTTACATTCACGGAACCCTTGGCGAGCGAATTTTATTCGCACTTGTCCGACTTTTTCTTTTTTCAAAGACTTACTCTTGCAGAGAAATTCATACTTTTTCCTAAAAAATCCTATTATTTTCTATGAAAAATTATTATTGTTTATGACTTTTCGTTTCATAGCTTTTCATTGAATTTCTTTGAATTTTTCATAGTTTTTCATTGATTTTTTTCCGTCAGGGATGAAATATGTTCTTCGTTTATGTTACGTTTACGTAACGTTTTGCTTAAAGGGTAGTAGGAATTACAATATGTGTCACAACAACACATAAAAACCTTTTAAGACCAAGGTTACACAACAACATGCGTTCTAAGGTGTTGATGGACGTAAATCGGTTTTTTATATATTTTATTATAGGAGGGATAACTACCCAATAAGCAATGCGCATGGAAAGTCGTACCTTTTCGCACTGAAAATTACACGGAGTACTCGGAATAGGTGTATCTTAGAGCACGGCTTTCCGTACCCTTGGCGGATGAACTCTGTCACAATTTTCCAAGTCCAATACTTTTGGTATAGCATGTATGTATTGGTAAGTATGAATTTTCCATACGCATTCCAGACCCGTTCCATGCTCATTTCCGTACCAAATTCCATGCGCTTTCCGAATGAAATATGTAAAGATTGTGGGCAATAAGAGTTCGCCTAGATGTAATGTAATTTCATATGTAAATTAAACAAATTTGTATTGTTTTGATCATTTATTTATTAAATTACTTAATTTAATTCAGTATTCAATTCGATATAAATTTTACCTGGCACTTTGGGACAACAAAAACCAATGACATCTATTCCTACTGTATAGCTTGAGATAAATTTTAATTTTGATTCGTATGTGATGAAGGGTACAGCTGAAAAACAACGTAAGTCCATTTTTTCGAAATCGAGTTAGTGCTGCTATCTATTGAAGAAATACAAAAGCTTTCAATTGGTATATTCAATTTTGATGAATATCAAACCCAGCCCATATAAATCAATTAAAAAGAATTCGCAACATTTTTTTTTACAGGGGAAAAACAATTTACAGGGGAAAAACAACTTAATTCACCATTTTTTACCAACACATGCCTTTGGTGGACCGGTTTAAAACACTTTTATGAACCATGTCTATTCATTGTTTAATCCGAATTCACAAATTTTCTTCAAACGCAAAGACTTCAAACACAAAACTTCAATTTTCTCGAAATTTGATTTTATGGACTTACGTTGTTTTTCCCCTGTGCCCTACATATACATTCTCATTCATAAATGAAAAATGGGTATGGAATTCCGTGCAAAAATTATATACTTTTGGGTACGTACGTAAAATTGTTTGATGGGTAAACAATAAATCCTATATATTATAATTCATATCCTATAATAAAATATAATATGTATAGGATTTATTCTTCAGTTATCGAGAAGTTAGTTATAGAAAAAATAAAAATAAAATAAAAGGTATAGAATTATAAATCAGTAGAAATGAATGTATTCAATTGAATAGAATGAAAAATTGCTTTGAAAAGCGAAAGATCCGTAACAAATGTTTTGTCTCAATTCCGGTTGTTTCGGGAATCGAACCGGCGTCCTTCTGATCAGAGTTAATGGTTAACCATTTAACCAATTCGACCAGCGACGAGATAAAAATTTGTTTTTGGACGATCGACTTAACATCACAATTATTTTTTTAGATTCATTTTTTTTTAGTGCTAATTTTTGTTTTATTTTATTTATTCTACGAACACGTAGATATAAACAGCAAATTTGTATTAACAATTTACAGCAACAAAACTAAACTGTGGTTGCCAATAGTTGCATATTACTTGATCATGCGACGCACTTCCTTCCTCAATAATTAAAGACCATGTACATATGAAGGCTCGATTCTTCGAATAAGCAATAACGTGGCACCATCAAGGAATACTCCATAGCTAAGATTGAGCCGGTGCTACCGTTGACTGAATATCGTTCATATGCCAGCAGCCTTAACATATCACCTTGGCTAGTGATTTCTCTCTGCTATTGCCATTCGTATGTGATATCTCACGTTAGCTCGTATGTCAATAACAGGGACTGGAGTACGCCGGATTGTCACATCCGTAGATAAAAAAAAATGATCCCTCCAAGCGGCAATAAAATTTATATCATATATGTAATCAAGTATGTAATACTTAAACCAATTGTGTTAAATTTTGCATTTTATTTTAAAAAATAATAAGAATCATAAAACTAAGTCAACGTATTTATATTTATGTGCATACAAATTTATACCAGTTCTTTGGTTGCTCAGCATTAATTGAGCATTAATTGAGCAAATTTTTTAGTTATACCTCTGAAATGCGAAAGGTAGATTTTGTTGTTGATAAACAGGAACAGAGGTGTGAACTCGTTGTATGCCAAGACGGGCAGTATTAAACACAGTTGGTGTATTTACAGTAATTTTGTCAACTTTTGTAAATGGCTCAATTACATCAACTTCTTGAACAGTTTCAATTGGTTGGGAGAACACAAAACGACGTGTACTTACACGTTCGTCGGTTGGCTCAGCATTAAAAGGTGCAGTTGTAGCTGAAAGAACTCTACCACGAATTAAATTTGCAATGAAATTGTCGTTGCTCCGTAATGTAGGTAATGATTTAATACCAGCTGAGCTTCCAATTTCAGAAATTCCATTTGGTCCAGATAATAATTTAATTAAGTTTTGTTGATTTGTTTGTAACTCTTCAGCTAAGAATTGACGATTGTATACTACAGGTTCTTTATACGGCTGTGGTAGGGCAGTTTGAGATGCTCCATTTGACATAACTGTTACTTCAGGTTCCCTATACTGGTTAGGTTCTTCTTGTCTTTGTTGTGGTTGTTCTTCTAGATCAAATTGAGGTAGTAATCTTTCATTTGCATTTTGTTGTTGAAAGTGTTTAATTAGTTGTTGCTGTCGACTATCTGTAAATTGATTTTGTCTTTGGAATTTTTTATTATTTTGTTCATCATTAATTTGGTATGGTAATTCTTTAGATTGTAATGCACGTAAACGAGCTTCAGTTTCAAATAGTGTTCGATCATTCGGGTTCGAATTTTGTTGTTTGTTGTTTATATTTAAGCCTGATCTGGCTTCAACAATGATTGAGTCATCGTTATTATCATCTTGTGACTCGTCTTGTTGACTAGTTGAATCTTGGAAAGTTTGTTGTTGTGGTACTTGTTTTTGTTGCTCCTGTTCTTCTTGCAATGGTGTTCTGTTTTGTTCTTCATTAACTGGGTGTGAATTTGAAAGTAGGGAAAATCCTAATGATACTGGCGTTGGACGAGCAAAAAATTTTTCATTTGTATAGCCAAATACGTTTCCATTTAGAATCCTAACGGGTTGAAGTGGCTCAACAATATCTAAACCTTTTTGTGTTTTTGATATGGGATGGGATAGTTCTAACAAAGCTGACCCAGCTGGTCGAACAATAACACGTTCTTCGATATCATAAAAATGTTTCTGAATTGCTGGCCGCCGCACTTCAAACTTTTTGGTTTTTAACGCAGGGTTTACCACATCCACAACTTTTTGAATTACACCATGATGAGCTTCAACGTGTGTAACAGGAATATCTGCAACAGCAGGAATTTGACGAATACCTACGGCGGTAACCCCTAATGAAGGATTTTGTGCAAAGGCTCCCTGAATTTGAGATCTTTGCAATTGTTGAGTATATTGAACTGGAATTCGAAGCGGTGTTGCTACTAATCCAGTGGGCGTTGGTCCATTTATATATGTTACTCCAGCTGGGTTAAGAAATGGAAGCTTAACATTTGCAAGCAAGGTTCCAAAAACAGTTTGGAGACAAAATGCAAGCACTATAACAGCTTCCTTCATGCTGAGTTCTATGCGTAATAAAATAAAACCAGTAAGTTTTTTTAAATATTTTACAACAACAAAATTAATTTACCAACTCTTTTGTCGTACAAACGGATTATGAATCACAAACGACACATCAATTTGAATGTTTAAATATCATAATTGTTTCTTGTTTTTATATGCAAAATAAAATTGCTCAAAACTCATTTTGTTTTGGTGTCATCACAAAAAAAAACATTTACAAAACAAAACATTAAATTAAAAATATATTGCCGTCCACCCCACTGTTACATGTCTTATTGTCTTATTACTATTGCATAAACTAGACTAATTTTTTAAAATTTTGCATAACTTTATTGTGCACGTATATTTTTTAAAAATTTAAATAAGGTATTAGAAAACTGATAGGTATTTATTCATTAAGATGTTTATTTTGATTTGTTTATTATTAACTTGATACAAAAATCTTTACGAATCTTTATGAATTATTTTATACACTTAAGCATTTATGTTCTGACTGCAAATTCGAATTCTACGGGAAATTTCATACATAACATATACTTTTTAATTAGAAACGTCCACCCTGTAAACTATCTAAAAAAGTTGACCTCTTTGACCAGAATATCTATCGATATCATTCCTGCTCTACTCTGCTAACCGCCTCATACGCAACACCGTGACAAGCACAAGCTACCCTGATTGATCATAATCGATATAATGACGTAATTTTTTGTTTGTATAAATTCAAAGCTGTTGAATTTAGCCCATACATGATATACTCCGTAGAGTATGATCAAAACTACTACGTTAGCCAGACCTTTATTTTTATATTGCCGTGCTGTTCCCATCTTCGATATTATACGTGACAGCGCGTTTTTAATTTTAGTTGCCTTGGCTCCAACTGTTTCTAGGTGCTCCTTAAATGAGAGCATTAGACCGATAATTAGCCTGAGGTATTTAATTCTAGTCTGTGAAGTAATCTCCTGCCACCAATTGGTTAAGTGTGACTATATCGCATTTTTTCGGACTAGTTACGAGAACCGATTGGGTATTATGTTCTGCCAACTGGAGATCTGCCACTTTCTGATAAGAATAATGACTATGCCAGATTAACATTACACCTCTTCTGAATACTTTCCCACCACTACCAAAGCAATATCATCTGCAAGGACAACGATCTTGGTATCCTCTGATATCTAGAGTTTGAACTCGCCGTCACAAATCAGATTTCACAACATAGGGCCTAATACTAAAAATTGGAGTACACACTATCATCAGTGTTGTATATAACCACACCTTTTAGGTATCCAGGAGATCTAAATCGACAAAGCTATTCCATTATTAGTTGCCATCGTGCTAAATTAAAAGCACTTTGTTTGACTCAATACAACTCAGATCCTCCTTTCCATTTCTTAGCCGTTATTCCATTTTTTGTCATGTCTATGACGAATTGGGCTGCATCTATGGTTGAACGATTTGTATGCTGAAGTTGCTGGAAATCAAAATTCGAATAAAACAACCTAGGGCAACCATGTGCTGTTCATTCTTTTATTTTTTACTGATTTATTATAAGTCGTTTAGACCTTAGTTACCGAAATAATAATGACATTCATAATTCCCAAGGGAAGGGATGAGAGGGAGTTATGGATTCATAATAGACCTAATTTTTATTATAAATTTTTGTTTTGTTTATTTATAAACAACATTATTTACATAAAGCCATAGTAACGAATAACTAGGTAACCAATGCAAAATGCAATTGATAAAAAGGAGCGAAGCAAGCAATTTTCCCAATTTTCCCATTGAAAGTCTATGGGAACCGTTTTTCGTGGTATGTCTAATTTTCAATATTTTTTTTGTAAACCATCTATGGCTAGATGTCGTCTTACATGCAAAATTTCAATTTGATATCTTTAATATTTTGGGAGGAGCAAAAAAATGGAGTTTCGCTACGCTTCACCCCAACAATACCCTAGCAATACAATTTGAAGTGAAAAAATATCAAGACTTCGGTTTTGGTTAAGGATTTTGATATAGTTTTCGGCATAAAACTTTTATGAGGACACTTTTTTTTAGTTTTGGGCAGCGATGTACATCAAACATAACTCTTTGTTAAAGTACATACAAGTATTTTTTATCTCTGCTTAGAAATTTACTATAAAACTAACACGGAACATCAATACGTTGCCGGAAAATCATAACAGATCATAAATTAACATAATTTAGTGAAAAGATGATACAATCAGCAAACTACTCAAAAACCTCTCCATTTAGCGTTTCGAGAAAATATTACAAAATCAAAAATTCATATTTCTGTCTAAAAATTCTAAAAATATTCCAAAAATTATTACAAAATCAAAGATTAAACTTTTTTCAAAAATTCTGAAAATATTGCAAAATTATAACAAAATCAAAAATTGAAACTCTTTTCAAAATTCCAAAAGTTATCAAATATTTAATTAAACTTTTTCTAAATTCTAATAATATTCCAAAAGTTCTTAAAAATTCAAACTTTTTCAAAAATTCTAAAAATATTGCAAAGATTATAACAATATCAAAAATTGAAACTTTTTTCAAAATTCCAAAAATAATAATAAAATCAAAAATTTAAAATTTTTCAAAATTCTAAAAATATTCCAAAAATTCTTACAAAATCAAAAATTGAAATTTTTTTCAAAATTCTAAAATTATATATATAAAATACACAAATTCAAAAATTCTATTTTTTTTCAATAATCTAAAAATATTGCAAAAATTATAACAAAATCAAAAATTAAAACTTTTTCCAAAATTCTAAAAATATTGCAAAAATTATTACAAAATCAAAAATACAAACTTTTTTAAAATTACAAAAATATTTCAAAAATTTTCAAAAACTTTGACAAATTCAAAAATTTCCATGTCACATTTACGTCCTACAAACAGCTAACTTTTTTTCCAAAAATTTGGCTAAAAAAATAAATGAAATCATTTTTTTGACATACTTGACAATATTTTTAATGCAATAATCTAGTTTTTGGTTCTAGTGGATGCAATTTTAGAGCCGCTTTCCAATCGAGTGAATTGCTGAAGGAATTGATTGTATTGTAGCCAATTGGTCTAATATTCAGTAAATAAATCATCAAAAATAGAGCCAAAACAACAAAAATAGCAATATTTTGACATTTAAAAAATACATAACCAAAATCGAACATTTATGTGGTTTTCTTTTCACTTTTCTAAATCAATTTATAAATTAGAGTCTGAAAAGAACAAAAAGCAAAAGTTGATGTGAAATATGTTTGTATTAGTGATATTTAAATGGCGGTTGTCTACTTTTAAATTTGAAAAATTTCGTCTAATAGCATATTCTGCAATTGCGTATTGAAATATTTATAAAAGATTCAATTAATTTGTAAATAAAATAATTTTGTTTTATTCATTCATATCTATTTTCAATTTAAATTATATATGTACTTCATTTTAGATAAAAGCTCCTTCGTTTTTTTCTATGATGCATCTTTTTTCATCCGCCCCATGAAATTAATATTTTAATTCTAACTAGCCCGGCGTGCTTCGCTACGCTTATAAATAAAGTTTTTGCGTAGACATTTTGTTGACGTAGAAGCAATGATTTCAAAAAGTGGTAATGAGAAATGCTAGCATATAATTATATATTAAATATATGAATGAAAAATAATCAAAACTCTAGCTGATCAGTTCGGATATATGAAAAATTAGCGATCAAATAAGTTAGTGATCAAATAAGCTTACTTGAAAAGAAAAATTTAAAAAGAAAAATTAAAAATTATAAGCTAGCATTTCTCATTACCACTTTTTGAAATCATTGCTTCTACGTCAACAAAATGTCTACGCAAAAACTTTATTTATAAGCGTAGCGAAGCACGCCGGGCCCTCCTAGTTTCAATTATTCAGTTATTTTTCTTTTTACTTGCAAAAATATACTTAAGTCGGATGAAATTTGTGGCACCTATTCACAAAACATTGACACCAATACCAAAACTACGTGAAAAAGCCTCAAAAATTCAACCGCGCATAACTCCGATTCAGAGTACACAAAAAATAAAAGCAGAAATAACTTTTTTCCTTTCGTCAATACCAACAAAATATCAAAATTTCAGATTTTTTAAAAATCAAAAATCTAAAAATCAACAAAAAAATGTACGTTTTCAAAATAATAGCCCTCCTGTAATAAAAAAACAAAGAAAAATGTTACGTCTATCGACCCCTAAATCAATTCATAAACTAAATTCTCTAAACTTCAAAGGAAATGTATAAACTAACTAAGAGAAAATAAATATAAAAAAAGAAAAAAAAGTTTTAAGTTTTAAACCATTACCAAAACTACGTGAAAATGCCTAAAAAATTCAACCGCGCATAACGCCGATTGAGAGTACACAAAAAATAAAAGCAGAAACAACTTTTTTCCTTTCGTCAATACCAACAAAATATCAAGATTTCAGATTTTTTAAAAATCAAAAATTTAAAAATCAACAAAAAAATGTACGTTTCAAAATAATAGCCCTCCTGTAATAAAAAAATAAAGAAAAATATTACGTCTATCGACCCCTAAATCAATTCATAAACTAAATTCTCTAAACTTCAAAGGAAATGTATAAACTAACTAAGAGAAAATAAATATAAAAAAAGAAAAAAAAGTTTTAAGTTTTAAACCATTACCAAAACTACGTGAAAAAGCCTCAAAAAATCAACCGCGCATAACGCCGATTCAGAGTACACAAAAAATAAAAGCAGAAACAACTTTTTTCCTTTCGTCAATACCAACAAAATATCAAAATTTCAGATTTTTTAAAAATCAAAAATTTCAAAATCAACAAAAAAATGTACGTTTTCAAAATAATAGCCCTCCTATAATAAGAAAACAAAGAAAAATATTACGCAAATATCTTTATATCAATAAACAAAATAATCGAAATAATATCGAAAACCGTCCTTGTTCAAAGACAAAAGACGACTGAAATGAATGATTTAAAAAAGAAAATAAATTTTTTATTCGTCTATATATTAAAGTGTTACTTTATTACTGTGATTTGCGGCTTTAAAGTATCACTTTTCAACTATTTATTTTGTCGTTATAGCTACGTCCAAAAAAGTAAAAAGCATTTGTATTTGTTTAAATTCTATGAAAAATAAATTTTTTTATCAAAGCAACCCGCAAATTCAAAATTTCATTATCCAATTAAAATAGTTGTTATCATTTGTTGTCATAGAATTTGGAAAAAATAATAAATATTTTTTCAAAGGTTACTTGTTCCACATATTTTTATTTTAAAATTTATGAAAATTTATAATTTTAATTTAGAATAACAATAAACAAATTTTCTTAAAATATTTTGCTTGCGGCGAATAAAAAATAGTATATGATGCACGGACGTAAGCTATTTTGGACTTAATGTGGGTGCAAATCTCGGCTAGCGCCTCGATTTGCAAACTCCACATCCGTCCAAAATCTTTAGCTTTACGTCCTAGCATCATAATGTACTATTTAAGTTTCGTTCTGCATATTACGCATATAATCTCTTTTATTCCGACGACTCGAAAACCGTCCTTTGTTCAAAGACAAAAGACGACTGAAATGAATGAGAAAAAAAAGTTTCGTTTTTGTTGTTCGTTGTTCGCTAATATATAAAAAAGAAAATATAAAAAAATAAAATAAATTTTTAATTTCGTTTTTATATGTATGTAAACTTATAATGCATATGTATATAAAAAGTTTTCCGTATATAATAACTTTTTTATTTATGATCCGATTTGTGTGAATCCGAATCCGATTATAGGTTACACTAATATCAGTTAGCTGTGAAAATTTGAAATGAATCCATCTGCGAATAAAAAAGCCTTAGGCTCCACAAAGTTTTGATCTAGCGTATTAATATATAAAAGAAGATAAATCCATTTTAGAGTTTTTTTTTAATATATTAGGAGTTATTTTATTAAATGTTACTAACATTATTGTATATAATATAAAACGTATATTATATAATATAAATATAAAATATAAATATAATATAATATAAAACACAATAATTAATTCTTCAAAATTAAACAATTCATAGTTATATAAGAATTGTCGTAAACAAATAGTACATTATGATGCTAGGGCGTAAAGCTTAAGATTTTGGACGGATGTGGAGTTTGCAAATCGAGGCGCTAGCCGAGATTTGCACCCACATTAAGTCCAAAATAGCTTACGTCCGTGCATCATATACTATTTTTTATTCGCCACAAGCAAAGTATTTTAGAAAAATTTGTTTATTCTAATTTAAAATTATAAATTTGCATAAATTTTAAAATAAAAATATGTGGAAAAAGTAGCCTTTGACAAAATTTTTGTTATTTTTTCCAAATTATTGTATAACCATGACAACAAATGATAACAACTATTTTAATTGGATAATGAAATTTTGAATTTGCGGGTTGCTTTGATAAAAAAATTTATTTTTCATAGAATTTAAACATATACAAATGCTTGTTACTTTTTTGGAAGTAACAATGACAACAAAATAAATAGTTAAAAAGTGACACTTTAAGGCCGCAAATCATAGTAATAAAGTAACACTTTAATATGTAGGCGAAGCGAATAAAAACGTTTGTTTTTTAAATTTTCTTTGTTGATATTAGTAATGTCAAAAAATTTACGAAAAAATGCACATTTTTTTTGTTGATATAAATCGAAAAAAAAATGATCTTTTTGCGTGAATAGAACAAAATTTTTGATTTACATCAATTTTTTTTTATGGATTTGGGTGATATGTTTTTTTGCTGTCAGAAATTTTATTTTTCATTCATACAAACTATGATATTTAAACGGTAGGCTTTGTTCTAACTGGGGTACGTTCCGAAACTTTACTATAGCTAAATATTTAATGCACCAATCAAATCACCGCATTAAAATATTTAATAACTATAGGGCGATTTTTCTGTTCCGGTGTTTACCGCAATGGCGCTGCAAAAAGGGGATAAGAGAATAAATTCAAAAACTTTTATATGGGATTTCATACAAAACACAACTTGAATAATTTTAAAAATTATCTATGAAACTTCTCATTTTACTACAATGAAATAATTTAAATTTGTTTATGAACTATTATTGACTATATATTAAGCATAATATGTAAAATATTTTATTTTTTCTGTCCGTAAAACAAATACGAAAATGGGTTAAATTTTTCATACAACTTTGTATGGGAAATTTTGGCAATTTTTATGTTTCTTTTTTGAGAGACTTAAAAATAATATTTTATATATTACGCTTAATATATAGTCAATAATACTTTATAATCAAATTAAAATTGTTCAATTGTGGTAAAATGAGAATTTTCATAGATAACTTTTAAAATTATTCAAGTTGTGTTTTGTATGGAATCTCATATAAAATTTTTGTGATTTTTTCTCTTATCCCCTTTTGCAGCGCCATTGCGGTAAATACCGGACCAGAAAAATCGCCCTATAGATTTCTGAACGACGATCATTAAGTAAAATATTAAATACACAAATACTATTACAATCTGTTACGATTTTGTATGTCAGAATAATTCTTTCATAAAATGTTTCAATTGAATAAAATAAAAACCGAAAAAATTAAAAACTAAGATAGAAATTACTAACCATATTGTTATAGAAAACTTGCATTTCATTCAGAATTTGAATTATATATATGCTGCAATTTCAAAATAAATTGAACTGTCAATTTGAAATCGTTAGATTTTAAATAATGCTTATGTATATGTGTATTTAATTTTTAACTCTACTCGAGAGCACATTTAATTTTTTAATAAATGTGGGCGGGGCGTAGTGTGTTTCTGAACGAAAACATCTGTCAAATAGTTAAATATTAACTTTGCTATTTCGTTTCTGAACGACCGTATTTAAATATTATTTAAATATAGTTAACTGTAGTAAAGTTTCGGAACGTACCCCTTTGCTTTGTCGTTATGAAAATTCTTTGTTGTCATTTTTTCTTCTAACAAAATGATATATAATTTCATCTTAGTAGGCGCATGCTATAATAGTTATTTATGTATCAAGGGAATTATAAGGATGTTAATTCCCGCGGGAAACGTTCACTACCCGAGGGCCTCTGGCCCGAGGTTTAGTAAGTTTCACAAGGTAATTGACGTCTAATAATTCACGTGATACATAAATAATTTTATTTTTTATATAAAATATTTAAACTAAAACATTTATTTTTATCAAGTATTTGATAGCATGATTTTGCGTTTTAATTGATCAAGTTAGTTGTTTTTTAGTTCAAATTGTATTATAATTCCCATGGGAATTAAGAGTATCAAACTAAGGTCTAAACGACTCATAATATATCAGTAAAACATAAATTAAAGTTTGTAATTTATTTTTATTTTATAAACATAAACATGCAATCATTTATGAATGAAAACGGACATTTTTATTATTTGCAAACTGCATTTTTACATATTTTTGTATTATTGAATAATTTGTAGAAAAAATGTTATTTAGAAACTAATAATTAAACAAAATTAAATTAAATTAATTAAACAAAATTATAATTAAAAAAATTATTTCATTAAATACCAGTCTTCATTGAAATTTTTGTCTAAAAATTTTTAATTTTACTCATTAAAATTATTTTTAAGCAACACTGCTCACTCAAACCACTACTTAAACCACTCGTCCTTCGGACTCGTGGTTTATTATGCGCTTTGATTCGCAATGTTGCTAGATAATTTAATTCGTAAAATCAACAAATTTTCGAAAAAATTTCAATGACTCGTGGTATTACAACCGAAAAGAATTCGACATTTAGACACAAACAAATATGTTCCGATTAATTTTTTTATTATTTTTAACGTTTGCCCACAAACCGTAAATAAAAATATTGCGACGCTGATGCATAGGCTTCACCACAGCTCTGGAAACATAGTGTTCTGGATATATAATGAGCTAATATCCATCAAATACGTTAATTAAAAGCTAACCAATGTTATAGACTTCGTAGTTTTAATAATAAAAATATTAAAGAAAGCAGTAGTACCCCAACAAACATAAATTCTGTTGTCCGAGAAAAAGTAAAAAAAAAATTTAACCGGAAGTGACAAACCGGAAGAGGATGCAGAACTGTTGTAAACCGTACCAAATGTGTATGTACCAAGTTTCATCCAATTCGATTATCAGGTACAGAAGCTATTGAGCTTCCAAAATAACAGGTGCTCGAAGGATCCCCTACCACTTTGTGCACTATCGCTAAAAAAACTAATCAGTTCCTTGCCATACATATTTGCATCTTTTTGCGAAGTGTCATCAAAATTACTTAACGAACGAATATTGTATGCTTCCAACAAACATTGAAACTATAAACAGGTGTTCGGAAGGACCCCCACTACTTATCCCAATATTGTCCAAAAACTAATCAATTCTCTTTCCGAGAATAAGTAAAAAAAAAATTTAACCGGAAGTGACAAACCGGAAGAGGATGCAGAACTGTTGTAAACCGTACTAAATGTGTATGTACCAAGTTTCATCCAATTCGATTATCAGGTACAGAAGCTATTGAGCTTCCAAAATAATAGGTGCTCGGAGGATCCCCTACCACTTTGTGCACTATCGCTAAAAAAACTAATCAGTTCCTTGCCATACATATTTGCATCTTTTTGCGAAGTGTCATCAAAATTACTTAACGAACGAATGCTGTGTGCTCCCAACAAACATTGAAAAAATGATGACACAGTAAACAGGTGTTCGGGAGGCCCCGTACCACTTATCCCAATATTATTCAAAAACTAATCAGATCTTTGTCATTTAAGTCTCCATCTTTTTCCAAAGTGTCATTAGAATTGATTAATGAATGAAGTCTGTATGCTCCCAACAAACTTTAAAAACAAAGTGTGAAAAGTCAGCAGTTGTATGGTAGACCCCCGCCACTTTGATCAATGTGTCCCAAAATATGAAAATTATCTTCTCACACTAATTGGACCCTTTTCCATAAGTTTCGTCATAATCACTTCATTATTGTAGGCTGTAGTGTGCATAAACACACTGAAAAAAATTGAAAATTTCAAAAAAAATTGAAAATGTAAAAAAAAATTTTTACCGGAGGTGTAAAACCGGAAGTTGGGATGCAGAACTGTTGTGAACCGTACTAAATGCTCATGTACCAAGTTTCATCCAATTCGATTATCAGGTACAGATGTTATTGAGCTTTCAAAAAAACAGGTGTATGGGACACCCCCCACCACTTTGTTCACTATCGCTCAAAAACTAATCAGTTCTTTGTTACTTAATTTTCCATCTTTTTTCAAAGTGTCATTAAAATAAATTAATGAATGAAGTCTGTATGCTCCCAACAAACTTAAAAAACAAAGTGTGAAAAGACAGCATTTGTATGGTAGACCCCGCCACTTGATCAATGTGTCCCAAAATATGGTAATTATTTTCTCACACTATTTGGAACCCTTTTCATAAGTTTCATCATAATCACTTCATTATTGTAGGCTGTAGTGTGCCTAAAAAAAACTTTTTAACCGGAAGTGACAAACCGGAAGTTGGTATGCAGAAATATTGGAAGCTGTACTAAAACCTTATTTACCAAGTTTCATAAAGATCATAGTCCGGGATCAAAAGTTATTCAAGATTTAAACTTAGAGGTGTTCGGGAGACCCTCCGCCATTTTGTCCAAATTTGAAATGAATCCAGATCTTCCATTTTCAAGTAAACTTGTATCATTTGCCAAAGTTTCATCAAGATCCTATGCAGAAAACTCTCCCGTTAAAAACCTAAATTCAGGGTTTATTTATGCACTGAAATGGAGTTGAATTTTTGCGGGAATGAGTTTTTGTTTTGGCCGTATAACCTTTAACGGTTTTTTGTACGCATTTCAATACATTTTTCAAAGGATCTGCTGTTGATGGAAAATCGAATCAAGACACTGATTATGTGAAAAAATAGAATTTTTAAAGATACCGAAATCCCAAAATACTGTTTTTCGGCAAACGGCTGTAAAGTTTAACTTTACTGCCGCTGGGGAGTAGCTAAAGTCTTACTTTTTAGCAGGCGGCTGCAAAAGTAACGCCATTTTTATTTTATCTGCCCGCGGCTGTAATGTAACTTTCATATTTTTACGGCGGCTGTAAAGTAATTTTCATATTTTTACGGCGGCAGTAAAGTAATTTTTATATTTTTACGGCGGCAGTAAAGTAAAATAACTTGATATTATTAATTTGTTCAAAACAGAATGCATTTCAGTTCATTTTAATGAATTAAATCAATAAAAATTAATTTCAGAAAATTTATTACCTAAAACATATTTATAAAAAATTTGATGCATTAATTTCATATTGTTACGATTACAGAATAATCTAGACGATTACAGAGAGATCTAGACGATTACGGTCACTTCCAGGAAAATAAAATCAACAAAACACAACAAACAATGAAATGAATATTGTTGTTGTTGTCTTCTTCTTAGAATTAGGGTCAACATAAACGATTTTATGAATCAAATCAACATAACGTAAAATAATCGAATATTCTAATATTTTCTCAAGGTTTCTGGAAAGTGATGTCGAATTATCGTATATATCGTATATAAGAAAATTACCTCTTGTAGTTTTGAATTAGTTTTATTTTAAACCTGCGAAGTGAAGTTAAAATTATAAAAGTGATCTTTAAATTAGTTTTTGTGTAAAGTTATAAGTATAATAAAGTTATAAGTGTTATTGAGTAGAAATATTTTGTGTATTATTTTCAACGTTGTGAACTGGAAATTTCTACAATAAACCGTTGGAGTTTCTGAAGCTGTTGAAAGAATATTCTAGTTAGGAATATTGTTTGCTGTATTGTTTCCTGTTGTTGTGAAACAATTAAGGAGTTGAATACTTATCAAAACCTGGTGTGTTTGCTAGCTAATCAGTGATCGAACTCAGAAAGAGATTGAGAATTGCGTTTATCGAATTGTGAGTTAGGCCAATTCGAAGGAAGGTTGGAAAAACGTAACATTAGTGACATCGGCGGATTAGTTAGCTGTTTAAAATGGTTTTCTTAAGTGATTTGAAGGTTCTTGAGTTAAAGAAAGAACTAGAATAGCGTGGATTGTCAACAAGCGGAAACAAAACTGAATTGACGCTACGGCTTCGAGAAGCCTTGGAAGTCAGTGGAATAGAAGTGGAAAGTTACCAGTTTGTAAGAATCACGACAAATACTGATTCAATAGTAGCTGATGAAGAGAAAAGTTCTGTTGCGGAAACAACAACCTCATTGCCACCAGCAAATTGTGATTTTACGCAGTTAATGGCTATGATGCAACAGATGAGTTTGACCATCAGTCAACAAATGGCTGCAAATAAGGAAGAAATCAGTTTCAACATGAATCAACAGTTATAGAAAGTCAACAATAATATGGCTGCAAATAAGGAAGAGATCAGCTGCAACATCAATCAATAAATGGCTTCTACCAAGGAAGAAATTAGCTGTAACATCAATCAACAGCTGGAAACAGTCAACAATAACATTGCTGTTAATAAAGAAGAGATTACTGCAACACTTGCTGCAAATAAAGATGAGATGAACCAGCAAATAAATGAATTGAAAATTGGAATACATCAACATTTGGATGAGAAACTTCTACAAATGTCAACGGAAATCAATGGAAAAGTCGAGAAAATTCAAAGCGAAATCCAACAATTAGAACAAAAAGTGCTTGACGAAAACAAAAAGGTACTTTCCAAAGTTGATGATTTCGAAAAACGGTTGCAGGATGTTGAGACGACTAAAGTTACCTCACAGGTGGTACATCAAGTAGCAAATATCAAATTAAAACCACCATCATATGACGGTACCACATCTCTCGGCATCTTCAAGTTCCAGTTCGAGACCGCAGCAGATCAAAATGTTTGGAACGCAGAAAATCGTCTTGCTGCATTAATAATTGCGCTAAAGGGTGAAGCAGCTGAAACATTACAGGCAGTGCCGGAAAATGATCGAAAAAGTTATGCAGAGGTGATGAATGCATTGGAATGTAAATATGGTAGCGACCATAAAAAGGAATTATTCAGAATCGAGTTAAAAGGTCGCTTGCAACGGAATGGGGAAAGCCTTCAGGACTATTCTTCGGCAGTGGAACGGCTTGTACATTTGGCACACTCTAACACTCCACCATATTTTATGGAGAAAATGAAGATCGAGGCCTTCATTGATGGTATCCGAGATCCAGAAACCAGGATCAAAGTAATGACTACACCTAAGGCGACTTTCCATGAAACTGTCGCATACGCAATGCAATATGAGATGGTACGGAGGATGTGTATGCCATCTGCTGGATGCAGAAAAAGGAATGTAGAGTGGAACATCAAAGGGGAAGTTTTGGCACACAGAGATAGAAGTGACATCAGATGCTGGGTATGTGATGAAGAGGGTCACATGGCACGGGAGTGCAAGAAAAACGGGGAAGCAGACAGATTTTCGTCTTTTGTGGAGAACAGAGGAGCCAAAGAAATGGAGCACGTAGGGTTCAGGAACAGCAGTAGAAAACTCCTGTGCTGGATATGTAGAAAATCGGGCCATATCTCACAGGACTGCTGGAACAGGAAGCGTGATAGATCTTCGTCTCCTATTCAACGGAAGTCTGTTGAAGGTGCAACTGTAAAGCCAAAAAGTGAGGAGAATGCAGCCTACATTCCAATTTCAAGAATTGCGGTAAATGGTGAAAGCTTGGGTATCAACGGACAACTTGAAGGTAAAGGTTGCTTCATGACACTAGATACAGGTTCAGCTCGAACATTCGTTCGCAAAGGTTTGATTGGCGGCATTTTGGAATCATCAGATGGATTGAAACTCCGAACAGTAACTGGAGAATGCGCTGATGTAGCTGGGAAAAGGATCGCTGAAATAAAATTGGGGAACAACTGCTATAAACAAGAGGTGCTAGTGGCAAACATTATAGATGAAGTCGTTTTGGGGATGGACTTCTTAAAGGCGAACGGATTCTTCATCGATTTTGGACGTGGAATCCTAAAGGTTAATAATGTTGAGATGTCACTACTTGTGAATGAAGCAGAATCCATAGATATTGGCAGCGATGAGAAACTATGCAGTGCAGGGGAAAATCCAGAACCATCATCCAAACAGATGAGGGAAAGAAACGTCAACCGACGCAGACGTTTGAACAAACGCCGAGAGTTGAAAAGGAAACAAGTTCCGGTCCATTGCGAAGAGAGCAATGTAAATGAAGGGTTCAAATAGCTTCAAACGGTGACGAATCGCAGCTGAAAATGAGAATGGTTCAGGGACATGGCGGTGCGAAACACTCAAAGGGAAGAGATAAGGAGCACTTTAGAGATAATGATTTTCCATACTAATCACGGTGGGCTGATATAAAACAAAGTAATGGCCAAGGACTTAGAAAGGAACCGGAAGTAATTCTAAACAGCCTGGGAAATAGAAAAAGAAAAAAATGTTGGATTCAACAATTGGAGGAGAGATCTAGATCCTGTTCGGGACGAACAGGCTTAAGTGGAGGGTAATGTTACGATTACAGAATAATCTAGACGATTACGGTCACTTCCAGGAAAATGAAATCAACAAAACACAACAAACAATGAAATGAATATTGTTGTTGTTGTCTTCTTCTTAGAATTACGGTCAACATAAACGATTTTATGAATCAAATCAACATAACGTAAAATAATCGAATATTCTAATATTTTCTCAAGGTTTCTGGAAAGTGATGTCGAATTATCTAGAAGTATTGCAGAAGGTATATAAGAAAATTACCTCATGTAGTTTTGAATTAGTTTTATTTTAAGCCTGCGATAGTGAAGTTAAAATTATAAAAGTGATCTTTAAATTAGTTTTTGTGTAAAGTTATAAGTATAATAAAGTTATAAGTGTTATTGAGTAGAAATATTTTGTGTATTATTTTGAACGTGGTGTACTGGAAATTTCTACAATAAACCGTTGGAGTTTCTGAAGCTGTTGAAAGAATATTCTAGTTAGGAATATTGTTTGCTGTATTCTTTTCCTATTGTTGTGGACAGTGGCGGATTACCATAGAGGCGGAAGAGGCGGCCGCCTCGGGCCCCACATGCACAGGGGCCCCTTCGCTACAAATAGTATTGATATTTTATAGGTATTCAAATATCAGATGACTGCGTTCATTCAACCAAAGTTTTTAAACCTAAAGATTTTTTAATATTATCCCACATGTAAAAGTGTTAGGTTGTCAATTTGTATTACTTTTTTTCATGTATGTATTTATTTTAATAATTCTAATTTGATAGTTTTATAATTTTTTAACGTACAAATTCGTTTTCCAATTTGTATAATAAAAAAGCATTTTGTTTTGAAAAGTTCCACTGTTACGAATGAATATTAATACTAAAATTCATGCATATTAATACTTTATTTGCAATGGGCTGTTATTATATCAATCGCAAAATGATTGATAAAAACAAAATCCAGATAAGTATTTTTTCGATATTTGAAGTATATTTGAGTTTTATGTTTTCATCAATGATTTTGGATTTCTTTTAAGACCTACAATTTATTGAAAGCATTAAACTGAAAACCTCAATTTTAAGCATATAATTGTACATATTTTAGATTAATTTCATATATAACTAAATAAATGAAAACTTTTTAACGTGTAGAATTGAAATCTATTATTGTATGCTTAAAATCCTGTATTTTTTATACAATACATGCTAAATTCATCATTTGGATTAACGTTTGAAAAGGGTTTCCATATGATATGATTGATATAGTATAGGTGTTTTAGCTTTAGTTGTATATTTCGTTTTATCAACGTTGATTGGAAAAAAGATTGTCTAAAAAATTTGTTTGAAAAATTTGAAAAAAAGATTGTTTGTAACTGGACGTATTGATACTCAAATAGCTCGTGAAATTGAAGTACAACAAAAATGCTGGCGGGAAGTTTTAAAAAGATTTGCAGCTACAGTAAAGCTATTAGCTACTTTAGGTTTAGCATTTCGTGGTCATCGAGAAGATATTGATTCGAACAGAAAAGGAAATTTTATGACATGCATTGAGTACCTATCCCAATTTGATGATTTTCTTAAAAATCATTTGGAGAGGTACAGGAAAAGGTAATGTAAGTTATTTATCACATACCACATGCGATGAATTTTTAAATTTAATGGGAACTGAAGTAAAAGAACACCTAATTCAAGAAATTCAGGGCTCTTTTTATTATTCAATTATTGTTGATTCTACGCCAGATGTGAACCACACTGACCAACTATGTTTTATATTAGCTGCGTTTTTTTCATTTGGGTCAGGGTCAAGGTCTAGATCAACTCTATTTTTTACATTTTAAAACAACAACAACATAACCCAGATATTTATCTGGGTCTGGATCAATGATCTAAAATATTTTGGTTACATAAAATTGCAAGAGATGGCGAAACGTAGGTTTTGATTTTATAAGGTTGGTATGGTCATTTTAAAACTTATAAATGTCAAAGAATATTTATTCAAAATAAAAAAACTGTCAAAGATGCTTTGTTAAATTTCTTTAAAATCAATTTTAATATGTTTTGTTTTCAACATGATTTCAATAAATTTGCTTAAAATTAAATTTAAAGCAATATCTACGATATAAAATCCATATTTTTTAAAGAATAGATGGTTACAATTTTTTATTAATTATCAATTATTTTATTTCACGCCATTTGCAATAATCAATGAACATTGCCATATGTAAAATAATGGATTAGTGTTTCTGATTAAATTTTTTTGATTTTTTTTATACATAGTTATATTTTTATATAGTTATATTTTTCAAGAGACGTTAAATATTTTTTGAATTTTTTTTATATTGAGTTTTAATTTCAAAATGGCGCTACAAGTTCACAATTTTTTCTTCTCAGCTCAGTGTTGCCAACAATTTAAAATATAATATTTGTTTCCTTTGCGTGACCCACATCGTTTTTTTCAAACCTTGACCCTGACCCAAATGAAAAAAACGCAGCTATTAAGGTACATTGATAAAGTGGGCGATGCGAGAGAACGATTTTTTTATTTTTACAAATTGAAAATCACAATTCAGAATATCTAGCACAACTTATTTTGAAAACTTTAAACAATTTGTGATATTAAAAATTGTCGCGGTCAAACATATATGGCCGGAAAATATAATGATTTACAAGCCAGAATTAAAACTCTAAGTGAGACCGCCATTTTTATTCCTTGTACAAGTCATACGCTTAATTTAATTGGAAATTATGCTGCAGATGCCTATTCTACTGCGGTGTATTATTTTAACTTTATCCAAAATATATATGTATTCTTTTCTTCATCTACTCACAGATGGAAGTTGCTTATTGATAATTTTTCCGATTCTAATTCCAAACATATTAAAAAATTAAGTGATACAAGTGACAAGATGGTCTGCAAGAGCTGATGCAGTATCCGCCTTGCGTTTTAATTACAAAAATATTAAAAGCGTTCTTATCCAAATTAGCGAAGATGAAGACGAAAAACCGATTACTAAAGTTGAGGTTAAAAAATTAGCTAGCTCTTTCGATGAATATGAATTGCCTTATTAACCGTTCTATGGGATATATTATTGCAAAGAATCAATAGTACTAGAAAATCATTTCAAAATAATCAAACGAACTTATTACAAGGAGTAAAACTGTTTAATTTTTTGTCACAATTTATAAGGGATGTTCGGAATGATTTTGAGAGCATAGAAAAGCAAGCAAACTTATTAACAGACAATATTAGCTACAAAGAAGGACGAAAAAGAAAACGCAAAATTATGTATTATCTTCAAATGATACACAGTTAGTAGGACGAGAATTGTTTATTATATTATCTGTGTCTCATATCTCACAATATGATCTGTGATAGACTTGCCACTGAAATGTCTACCAGAACGTCCATATATGAAACTGTTTTAAATAATTTTAAATTATTTTTTGATCAAAATATATCCAGTGATGAAGTTGACAAGTGTATTTTAGAATTGTCAAATACATATGCGAGGGATATAGAAGTACAATATTTTAAAGACGAAGTACATCATTTTTTAAAATATATAAAAGAAGAGAACATCACTTGTCCATTTAAGATGTACAAGGTAATCATTGATGGCCTGCAATCTTCATTTCCCAATGTGGAAACTATGTTAAAAATATTTCTTACATTGCCGATATGCAACGCAAGTAGGGAACGATCTTTCTCCGTTCTGAAGCGGATAAAAAATTATTTAAGAAATAGTCTTAATCAAACTCATTTGCAAAATTTTTGGTAAAATCTTAGGCCCCTAAATTTTTTTCCGCCTCGGGCCCCTTAAAGGCATAATCCGCCACTGGTTGTGGAACAATTAAGTTGTTGAATACTTAATAAAACTTGGTGTTTGTGCTTACTAATCAGTGATCGAACTCAGAAGAGATTGGGAATTACGTTTATCGAATTGAGAGTAAAGCCAATTCGAAGTAAGTTTGGAAAAACGTAACAATATTTTTAAACAAACTTAAACGTTTGCCGAAAAAATAGTGTATTGAATTCGGGGCTAAAGTGACTTTTTGTGTTTCGTCTGAAATTGTCGTGACTATAGCCTCAACACAAAAAGTACAACTTTAGCTCCTAATTCAATAATATACTATTTTCTTTTCTTTTTGTTTATTAAAACAAAACAAATTTGTTTTGAAAAAAACAAAACAAATTGAAAATAATAATTTAGAAATATATTACAAATACCTCTTGTTAACACACAATTTAATAAAACACTGATCCTTTAAATTAATTAACACAAAAATCTTCAAAATTTAATATTTAAAATATAGTTTTCGGCAAAAAACTTTTATGAGGACATGGTTTTTAGTTTTGGGCAGCGATGTATATCAAACATAACTCTTTGTTAACCCCTTAAGGACGAGGGGTCTTATATGACCCCAACATGTTTTCGTTATTATCAATGAACTTCGACGAGAAAAAATTAAAAATTATTTTTTTTTGTTAAGTTTGCATTGCAACATTGTTGTCAATTTCATTTGTTTTGGATATCTTTCGCCGTTTCAAATTTTAAGTGACTTTACAAATTTATAAATTTTGCTCCTCAGTTTTAATTAATAAAAACACTCGATAGCCTTTCAAATTCTAATCAAATCATATTATGTAAGTATTAGTGTTGCTATTTTTCTTTAAATTTAACTTTGGTTTATTTAAAAATATTGTGTAGTTACAGAATAACATAGGATTTTGTTTGTGGTCAAATACAGCACCGAGGGAGATTTTTTTGCGAATTCGCCATTTTTTTACATTTCATTTTTTTTAAATAATTTTCAATATGTAAGTTCGATTTGGACAAACTCAAATGTAAGTTGTTTATTTATTATTTATTTTTGTTTTTCTTAGATTTTGTATTTAAAATATTGTACAGATTCACCAAAATCGCATAAAAACTTTGGGGTCACATATCGCACCGTGGGCCATTAGTTTTGTTGTTTTTCAATAATGTCGAAGAGAAAACGATTTTATTTTGATAAACACATGCAGGAGATTCTGCAACTATTGGAAGCAGATGAAAGTGAGACCGAAGATAATATACCTCTTTTGGATGATGCCGATATTGCATTTCTTGAATGCGATGCAGAAATTGACGCTATTGGCCAAGAGGTTATTATTGAAGAAATAGTTGGAGCAGAAGAAATTGATCCTGTAATCGCTGAGGAGCCGGAACCAGCTGTTCCCAATGTTACAGATGGTAATTATTAGATAAAAATTAATATTTTTTACAGCCTTCAAATTTACCATTGATTTTTTTAGTTATTATAATACTTGAATTCAAATGGATCAAAAATATATATGAGCCAAGAGAATTTGATATATTACAAGAGTTAGAATATTCAAAAATTCTTCTTTCTGAAATGGATGAAATTACTCCCATCAAAGTTTTTGAACAAGTTGGATAAACTTTTAAATATAATAAAAGAACAGAGCGAGTTATATGCTCAACAGAACGGCACGGTTTTCACCACAAGCTTAGAGGAACTTAAAGCTTTTATTCACATTAGTTATGTGATGTCTTACCACGTTTTGCCACGAATGCGTGATTATTGGTCAACAGAACCTGATTTAGGAGTTCCATTTGTGGCAAATCGTTTTGAGGAGATTAGGCAAATTTTACATTTTGCTAATAATCAATTGCAACCAAATCGATGTGATCCGAGGTTTGACAGAGCTTTCAAGGTTTGTCCCATTATAGATCATTTCAATGCAGCTTTTTCCGAGGCTTATTCACCTGCCAAGCAAATGTCAATTGATGAACATATGATTAAATTTACTGGACAAAACCGCATGAAGCAATATGTGAAATAAAAGCCTGTACAATGGGGTTTTAAATTATGGTGCCGGTCTTGTTCCAAAACTGGCTATTTGTATATTGCTGATTTATACGTTGGAAAAAAAAATGTTGAAGCTGATGGTCCACTGGGTGAGTCAGTGATCATAGCATTAACAAAAGGACTAGAGAAAAGTGGCTGCGAATTTTTTTTCGATAATTTCTTTAATTTTCCAACACTGCAGTTCAAATTAGCCGAGAAACATATAAAAGCTTGTGGAACGGTTCGTTCCAATAGAAAATTTATGCCTAAATTTGATTAAAAAAAAAAACAACAAAGGGCATAATGAATCATTTTCATTCAAAGGAATATCGGTCGTCAAGTGGTTTGACAATAAAGAGGTGCTACTATGCTCAAATTTTATATCACCAATACCACGTTGTACAGTAAAACGAAGAATTGTGGGCAGTGCTGAAAAAATAAATGTGCAGTGTCCAGAGATGATTCGATCGTACAACAACTACATGGGTGGTGTAGATTTAATGGACCAAAAGAAAGTTTGTTACGAATTGGATCGCAAATCAAAAATTAAATATTATTTAAGGATATTTTTTGATTTTATGGACATTGCAGTGGGAAATGCATATACCATTTACACTGAATGGTTGAAAACCAAAAAGGAGAAACAAGCAAAAGTGATATCTGCTCTAGAGTTCAAGCAATTTGTTGCTAAAGGACTCATTGCCAACTACTCAAATAGAGCATCACAAATAAGCAATAAGCCACGGAGATTTGCAGTAAAACGCTCCAATATTGACATGAGCAATGCAGTTATCGCGCATAAATTGATTAAAACTGAAAAGCGTGAAAGGTGTTATTTTTGTCCTAGAAAAGACGACAAAAAACCAATAATTTATGCGAAGAGTGCAATCTCTATTTTTGCTTTACTAAAGATCGTGATTGTTTTGACAAATATCACAAAAAAAAATGAAAAATTGCATAAATATCTTTGTATTTTTTTTAATTAATTAAATGAATTTCTATATGTAAATAAATTTGGTTTGTTCTCTATTAGTCATGGGTGCTGTATATGACCCCAGCCAAATTTCCATGAAAACGGAAAATTGGAAAATTCTGGTTTTTATATTTCCATTAAGAATGGAATAAAAAACTTGATTCCGAAAACCGTTTCGAAAAATCTTTTACCGTTTAGGAGCTGTCCTCAAGGGGTTAAAGTACAAGTATTTTTTATCTCTGTTTAGAAATTTACTACACAACTTACACGAAATATCAATACGTTGCCAGAAAATTATAATCAATATTCCAAAAATATTGTAAAAATTAAATAAAGTCAAACTTTTTCAAAATTCCAAAAATATTCCAAAAATTAGAATAAAATCAAATATTTAAATTTTTTCTAAATTCCAACATTTCAAAAATTCTTAAAAATTCAAACTTTTTCCAAAATTCTAAAAATATTGCAAAAATTATTACAAAATCACAAATTGAAAATTTCTTCAAAATTCCAAAAATTATAATAAAATCAAAAATTTAAAATTTTTCAAAATTCTAAAAATATTTCAAAAATTCTTACAAAATCAAAAATTAAAACTTTTGCCGATATTCTAAAAATATTGCAAAAATTATTACAAAATCAAAAATACAAACTTTTTCAAAATTCCAAAAATATTTCAAAAACTATAACAAATTCAAAAACTTCCATGTCTAATTTCATTTTCAATTACATTTACGTCATAAAAACAGCTACATTTTTTCCAAAAAATTGGCTAAAAAAATAAATGAAATCATTTTTTGACACACTTGACATTATTTTTTGACAAACTTATAATGCCATAATTCTCTCTCTATAATAATAATAAAATATCATGTCATACAAATTATTAATTTTATAGTTTTCTAAAAAAAATGGGTAAAAAATTAATAAAAACTTTTCTTTTGACACACTTGACAACATTTTTTGACAAACTTATAATCCATAATTCTCAATAATAATAATAAAATTTCATTTCAAAGAAACAATTTTATTTTTTTCCAAAAAAAGGGTAAACAACTAAATAAAAATCTTTTGACACACTTGACAACATTTTTTTGACAACCTCATAATGCCATAATTCTCAATAATAATAATAAAACTTCATTTCAAACAAACAATTAATTTTATTTTTTTTTCCAAAAAATTAGGTAACAAAATAAATAAAAATCTTTCTTTTGACACACTTGGCAACATTTTTTTGACAAACTTATAATCCATAGTTCTCTATAATAATAATAAAATTTCATTTCAAAGAAACAATTTTATTTTTTTCCAAAAAAAAGGGTAAAAAACTAAATAAAAATCTTTTGACACACTTGACAACATTTTTTTGACAACCTCATAATGCCATAATTCTCAATAATAATAATAAAACTTCATTTCAAACAAACAATTAATTTTATTTTTTTTCCAAAAAATTAGGTAAAAAAATAAATAAAAATCTTTCTTTTGACACACTTGACAACATTTTTTTGACAAACTTATAATCCATAATTCTCAATAATAATAATAAAATTTCATTTCAAAGAAACAATTTTAATTTTTTCCAAGAAAAGGGTAAACAACTAAATAAAAATCTTTTGACACACTTGACAACATTTTTTTGACAACCTCATAATGCCATAATTCTCAATAATAATAATAAAACTTCATTTCAAACAAACAATTAATTTTAGTTTTTTTTTCCAAAAAATTAGGTAAAGAAATAAATAAAAATCTTTCTTTTGACACACTTGACAACATTTTTTTGACAAACATATAATGCAATAATCTAGTTTTTAATCTTACATACCAATCCCGACCATCAAGATTTCTCCAAATTTAAAGTTCCTACTCGTAATCACTTAAAATGAACGTTTTTTAAGCCAAAAATATAAATATTTTTGACACACATAATGATTTTTTCGACACACTTCCGGTACAGTTATCGAACACAGCATCCTTTCGAACCTGTCCCTTGAGTGTACCTATTTTTAGAAAAAAAAATTTTGAAATCCCTCCAGCGGTTTTCCCTGCAGCATAGGTAATGACGGCCGGCCGGCCGGCAGACAGACATACATTTTTTTTTTGCTTTTTTAGAATCAGTAGGTCCTAAAACGTCGAGAAATGTCAAAAAAAGTGGGGGTAAGAATTTCACTTTGAGCTCATGATTGTAATACTTAGGTCTTTCAGACCGAAGTAATTGATGCATCGTGTAGCAATGCTACAAATTGTATAACAAAAGCAATTCACAAAAAAAAAATCTCTTTCACTTGTGTCAAAATACCGACAATGTCCCGAACTTATTCAAATGCCAACGTTCGACGTATGACATTGGACGTTTGTAGTTCGAGCAACGGCCACACGATGTGTCCAACCATCATGCGTCCAACGTTGGAAGATGTTCATAGCATCGTGTAGAGCCGCCTTTACGTTCAGTGTAAACTGAATATTACCATTGATGAAAAACGTGTTCTAGACAGAGTTGTGAAAACTTGACCATTTTTGATTTTCCTAAACCTTGGCATATAAGTAGTACGGACAAAATAAAAAATACAACTTATTTTAAAATTTTTTTAAAGTGCATAGTTTGAGCATAGGGGCACCCCAACATGCATGAAAAATGAAAATTTTGCCAATCCGATGTAACTTTGAAATTAAATTGCTCAAGAACGGCTATTCCGATTTCATCAAACTTTTTTTTTTTGATAGATGATTAATTAGCCGTTTGAAAAAAAAATAAGTTAATTGTTTTTATAATTAATTTTTAAATAAAAATATTAAAAAAACTTTTTTAAAGATGGCGCTAGGGTCAAAGATCAATTGGAATTTAAATAATTTTTTTTCTGAAAATAGTTCTATCCTTACTCTAAAATCAAGAATTTACGCCTCTGAGTTAATTTGATATATTTTAGAATAAGGATAGAACTATTTTCAGGAAAAAATTAATTAAATTCCAATTGATCTTCGATCCTAGCGCCATCTTTAAAAAAGTTTTTTTAATATTTTTATTTAAAAATTAATTATAAAAACAATTAATTAATTTTTTTTCAAAGGACTAACTAATCATCTATCAAACAAAAAAAGTTTGATGAAATCGGTATAGCCGTTCTTGAGCAATTTAATTTCAAAGTTACATCGGATTGGCAAAATTTTCATTTTTCATGCATGTTGGGGTACCCCCTATGTAATGTAAAAGTAATATTACCCATGGTAAAATTACCGGTAAAATTGGTAATATTACGTAATATTACTTGGGCTTGGTAAAATTGGTAAAATTGCAATAATATTTGAATAATCTTTATATAATAAAAATTAAAGTTTGTGCTTTTTTGTTGACACCCCGTATAATTGAAAATTGCCTGCACATTGTTGTGAGAATACCTCGGCTGATTGATCGATTTGCAGCTGAGCACCCATAAATGTGCGTAATTTTAACGTCTCTACGTGGTGCCACATAGGAGAGTACTTTAGGCAAATATTTATTTTGTCGTGTAGTAATTTTGTTCACGTTCCAATTTTACATTGAACGATCAGCAGCAACAGAACTGCAACACAACGAACCATTATCAATGCTTCGTTGTAAATTTCTGCTACGAAACGCACGTTCATATTTAAATATTCCTTGCGTTTTTGAAGGCAAGTATCTTCAGAAATTTGCGATTTATATTTTTCCATGAGAGATAAAGAAACAATGCGCTTGAATTAGATTTTGATGTTACGTATTGCAAACGTAATTAATACATTTATCGCAGTGTTGGCCGTGCCAAGTGTTGTACGCGAAAAGTGACATGTGTAACGCCGTTGACAATTCTCAATTGCATTGCAGGAAAAGCGTTGAACCGGGCTCATTTTCTAACCACATGCGATAAAAGAAGCTTGATTAGGATCCATTGCATACAGTCTAAATAAAGTAAGTTTCATTGATAATGCTTGGTTATCTGTCAATTTGCTCTTTGCATAGCCATAGAAATGCATTTCTACTTTTATTCGATTCGTATAATACCTAAACATTCTCGAATGTGGCAGCGTTTCTAAAACGCATAATTTTACATAACAGTGAAAAAAGCAGTTGAAGCCAGTGTGTTCAGGATTTGTTGCATTTTTACAGCTGTGGAAATAGCGGGCAGCCTGTTTTCTAGATGTCCTGCTAAAAGAATAACAGCTGAACTTTGTTCAAGTATGGATGGGGCATAAAAAAATTTACCATTGTTGCAGATGTATCTTACTGTCTATAATGCTCTGCGAGTGACGATATTTACACTCAATAATAATATATTTGATTTGCATTTTATGTTTTCATAAACTAGAAATGATTGTGATAGTCATCAATTTTGAATCAAATGATTTTGCAACCAAGTTTAAATGTTTTGAAATAGTTTTATATTTTACCAATATTACCAATTTTACCAAGCTTACCGGTAATTTTACGGTAAAATTACCACAAATATATTTTACCGGTAAATTTACATCTGTATATGCTCAAACTATGCACTTAAAAAAAATTTTAAAATAAGTTGTATCTTTTATTTTGTCCGTACTACTTATATGCCAAGATTCAGGAAAATCAAAAATGGTCAAGTTCAAATTTCGGCTTTTTCACCTGCGTAGATCACGTTTTTCATCCATTGTAACATACAAATTCCGGAATATAATTCAGTTTAGGTGCATCATTAAGTAATTCACTCGATTGGAAAGCGCCTAAGTTTTGATTAATGCAATAACTTATGATGCAACAATCTAGTTTTTGGTCTCACATACCAATCCCGACCATCAAGATTTCTTCAAATTCAATGTTTCTATTTGTAATCACTTAAAATGAACGTTTTTTAAGCAAAAAATATGCAAATTTCCTTGTTTTGACACACTTCCGGTAGAGCTATCGAACACATCGTCCTTTTGGCTCTTCCAATTGAGTATAGCTGTTTTCAGAAAAAATTTTTGAAATCCCTCCAGCGGCTTTCGAGATTTCGTCGGTTGCGACGGCCGGCCGGCTGCTTTTTTAGAATCAGTAGGTCCTAAAACGTTAAGATATGCCAAGTGGGTGTAAGAATTTCACTTTTGGCTCATGAATTCAATACTTTGGTTTTTTAAAAACCGAAATAATATTAATATTAAGTTAAGTTAATTAATGCGATTTTTATTGCTGCATCTTGGATGACAAATATTTAATGTAGGGAACGTAATTCGTTCCTTTTAACAGGATGAATGCCGAGCTAGATTTATCAGTCATTCTATTTCTCAAACTGTCCTTTATTATTTTTTTTTAAATAAAAATTGTTGTGTAATAGGGTTTAGAATATGTGTCACAACAAAACATAAATACCTTTTAAGACCTAGGTCCCACAACAACTGGCGTTCTAAGGTGTTGATGAACGATTTTTTTAAACCTCTGCGGATTGAAGCCACCTGAGACTATGGATACCGGCAAACTATTCCATTTGTATGCAGTTCGGACAAAGAAGTCTTTCTGCGATCTACCAGTATGACAGCGCGGGATCTCGACCGTTTGACTGATTTAATCTGAGCACTGTTGATGACGATATTTGTAAAAAACAACTAGGTAAACAACAGTGCGACGATTTTGTATAGGGAATCAAGTTTTGATGTACAAGCTCCATCACCCACAATTCATATAGCCCGCTTTTCAACAGAGTCATAGAGCAATTGGAGCAATTGGTTTATGGAGTGAAAAATTTTTTGCATCTATTTAGGAGGCCGAGTTTTTTAGAAGCGCTTTTTGCCATCGCCATTACATGATCGTTCCAGAGTAGGTCATTTGAAACTGTGACACCCGATAAACGAATGTTTTTACATTCACCTATTGGTTCATCACACATACTGAATAAAATATTCTGGGGAACTCGGTCTTTGATGTGGAAACAATCAACAGTTGTGTTTTGGTAGAGTTGAAATTGACCAGGTTTTTGTCACCCCAATCGGTGACTTTTTTTTAGGTCTTTATTCACGTTTATGGCAGCGTCTCTCCGGGCGGGATTAATTCGTTCGTGCATTTTACCTTTTGAAGGAAGGGGCTCAAACGATTTGTGCAGCGTACTATCATCTGCAAAACTATTTAATGGGTTGCTGGTGATTTTCAACAATTAATTGATATAAATCAAAAATAGTGGGGTTGGGGACAATACTGAGCCTTGAGGTACACCAGCGTTAATTAGTTTAGACTCAGAAGAAAATCCGTCTAAGGAGACCGAAATGTATCGGTTGGTTAGAAAATTTTGAATCAGCTTCACAATATTGGGATGAAAACCATACGCAACGAGCTTGTGAATCAAGTTGGCATGCCAGACTCGATCGAATGCCTTGGAGATGTCTAAAGCGATAACGTATGTTTCACCACCTTTATCAAGTATGCTGTTCCAACAATGCGCTACATAGTTTAATAGATCGGTAGTTGATCTTTTGTTTCGAAAACCGTATTGGCTTTCGGATATTAAATGATTTTATTCCAGAAATTTTGAAATATGTGTATTAATATAATGCTCGTAGACTTTGGATAGGACCGATAGTAAAGCTATTGGCCTATAATTTGATATATCGGATTTCGGTCCCTTTTTGGGGACGGGCTGGACATTTGCCAACTTCCAGCACGAGGGAAATATACCAGATTTGTAGGATTGGTAGAATATTTTAGTTAAAGTTGGTGCAAGTTCTTTGGAAAAGGTTTTTAAAATAATGGGTGGAATATTGTCCATTCCTGAGGCTTTGTTGATGTTTAACCCCCTTAAAAGTTTAGCTACTATTTTGGGTTTGAAGTGAAGTTCATTCATATTAACTCCTGAAGACTGGATTTGGGATATTTCTTTAGGAGTTTCCAAAACAGTGGAGTTCAGAGCAAAGCGTTTAGCGAACTAGTTAGCTTTTCTTGCGGGATCATTGACGATTAAATCACCATCAATAATAGGGGGAATAGAAAATTTTGTACCAGAATTCAAAGAATTAATGGCACTGTAGAAACTCTTGTCAGAAACAGACATAGACGTAAGTTTTGAGGCTTTCGCTCTGTCAATTTCAGACTTTTCGTTTGAGATAATCTGGTTAAATATTTTGTTGGCCTTTAGATATTGGGATCGATTAGCAGGAGTTTTGTTATGAATCCAAATATTAAACGATCTACGTTTGTTTCTAAGTGCCGTTTTGGCAGCTTTTGAATACAAGTATTTTTGTTTGGGTTTTAGTATGGAGAAAGGGACAAATTTATTGATAGCAAATTGAATGGTTTCTGTAAAGTTTTGAGCAGAAACATTTACATTGTCAGTGCAAAAACAATGACGGTCGAAAGGGAAACCATGGAAAAATTTTGAAGACCACTCTTATCCATTTTTGAGTAGTGAAATATTTTACGGGGTTTGGGAGCTGTAGTTTTAAGTAAATCAGTTTTGATAACTAATGAAATTAAATAATGATCAGAATTTCCAATACTACCTCTCGCGACATCGACACTTGTAATATCTGGCATTGTGCTAAGATAGAGATCTAAAAGAAAACTATTATCACCGCCATTACGGGGAGTGAAAGTCGGGTTTTTTACAATTTGGAATAGGCCCTGAGACGCGGCAAAACGCTGCCAGCTTTCCGCTATTGTCAACATCGTCGGTCGATTTGGAGAATTCCAACCATGATTTGCTGTGGACGCTGAAGTCACAGGTAACGATAACTTCACAATTAGGTGACTTTGCTCTAATGTCGTCCACAATTTTTGTCAGTAAATTAAAAAAGATTGGGTTGCGTTTGTTGGGGGACCGGTATAAAGCTATTGTAAAAAAGTCATTTCTGGAAGACAAATCTTTAAAACCATTGTATTGAAGCCGTCACCGTGTAGTTCAAATTTTGGAAAGCGTGTATACGCAACACTCTCATGAATTAATGCGTATACGCCCCGATGGAGTTTGAAAGCTGATTCAAGCCTATATTTGTAATTAAGCGATTCTATAAAGAGAAAATTTTCAGAAACTTGTGTTCTTGTACGGAATAGAATGTTCGGTTTATCGTGTTCAGGATGATGTTGCACGTGGCCATGGTTAGCGTTCAATCCGCAGATGTTTTGAACATGTATTTTAAAATGTTTGATCGATTCATATATGTGTTGTCCCTGCAAATACCATGGACGTGCCGCTTTATGGGCGGGTGGATTGCGCAAATTTGCTTTACCACTTGCAGACTTATTTATTTCTTTTCTGTTGTACTGCCATATATATATATATATATATATATATATATATATATATATATATATATATATATATATATATATATATATATATATATATATATATATATATATATATATATATATATATATATATATATATATATATATATATATATATATATATATATATATATATATATATATATAATTATATATATATATATATATATATATATATATATATATATATATATATATATATATATATATATATATATATATATATATATATATATATATATATATATCAAAAGGTTTATTTCATTTTTTTATGTTTTATTAAAGAATGGATAACTAAGCAAAAAATCTTATCATAAAATAATAATAAAATATGACATATGCCAATATTTCATGATAAGATGAAGAAATAATAACAAAATAATAAGTGAAAAACAAATTGTGAGAAATTTGCAGAAAACAAAACAAAACTAATTTCCAATAATCCAGCTGATGCAGCGCACCCCAGACGCACCGCTTACCACCTCAATCGAGGCACAAAGCCCACACATAATTTTGTGTTGGTCTGATTCTTCGGAAGAGCTAATGAGCGGTACCACTACGGAACGCTGCCCAGCTAAGACTGGAAGTGCTACCGTTGACTAATTAAAGTTCGTCCACCAGTACACTAAGATATCATCTTGGCTAATGACATCTCCTACCATTGCCAGTGGTATGTGATATCTCACGCTAACTCATATGTCAATGACAGGGACTGGAGTACGCAGGATAGTCAGACCCGTAGATCAACATTGATCATAATCGATCAAAATCGACCCCTCCTGCGTCGCTAGTGTCTTTAAACAGTTAAAGTTTTTTGGGATGCTTCTTCAGGTTTTCCAAATCAAATCTATAAACGTTTATAGAATTGTTTCCATATTGAAGTGTCTTGATTCTGTTCAGCGTAGAGCTGTTGAACTGATTGGCATCTTGAATCTTACACCCCGATTACCGAAGGCAAGTCATGTCACTTTAAATGACTAAAGTTACATCGCATCAATTTTCGTATTGTTGAAGTCGTTTTTTACGCCTCAAAACATTTTATACGACAGATGTCACTTTAAATGACATTTTGGTCGCATCGATTTTTCATGGGACAATTATTTTTTCAAACGCTTTTAATTGTTTTTGTGAAATTGAAAAACGTAAGATGTAATTTTTTTTAGTTTTGTAGTTTTTTCGTTCCAGAATTTTTAGTTTAAATCGTGACCGTTTTTATAGACTTCAATTATAACAATTTTTAAGCGACGTGACATGACTATACTTATGTCACCTGAATCTGATGTGACACGACTTCGGTAATCGGGGTGTTATTAATGAGCTTGATTCCTTGCAGCAAAAACGAACTGTTGCTGATCTGACAATTTTCTACACTGAAAAAAAATTTGAAGTAATATGACAACCTCATCTCGAAGTTGGCAGTTTATTATTCATGCAAAGAAAAATTATTCGCAAACAATTTCACCGTGATTTTGACAACTACACGATAACTTTCCTAACAACAGAATGAGGTTTATTTAAAATATAAAGTGTTATATCCAATAAAACTGTAGTTGAATAAAGTTAATAACTATTTCCCTGAAAAAAAATTTCTTTGGCCTTATATCATGAATTTTTTATTTTAAAGTTGGAGTATTTGAGATTAATTGAACTATATTTTATTTTCACATAAATATGTTGTGTGATTGTCTTAACTTCATCGGTTTATAATTGTAGCAATTGTTGAATGCCGAGATTTTTTAGAAAACTAAATCTCGGTCCTATGTTAGTTTAGAAACGTCTGCGCTATGTCAGTTTGGAGAAATTTGTGCTAATTAAAAAAACAGAATTAGTGCCGAGAATTTTCTCGGCGCTATGTCATCAGCGGTATAACAGTCGGCACTATTTTTGGAGCCTATTTATTATTTAGGAAATATTTTATTCCAATACATTACGATTTTAAATTTATCTTTAATATTTATTATTTTTTTTGAAAATATAAATATGTATGCAAATTGTAAACAGCACAAACACAAATACTGTCAACCGTCAGAAATACTAAAAATTAGATTAGACTTCACTCAAAATTCTAATTTTTCTTCCTTTGAAAATTATTCAATGGTAAATTAAAATTTAACATTTTTGCACAAGATTACCTCATGCGAATTTAAAATTTGTCTGATATAAATAATATTCAACATCATACTTCCGTATATGCCGCGTTTATTATAAAATGTAGATCAAAGCCGAATAAAAACAAATTGAATCTGAATCTTTTTATTCGAATTAAAATTGAAATAATATCCAATTCAACTTATACATTTATGTGATTATAATGATGCAAGGTTTATATATTTGAAAACACTCAAGTTCATATATCACAATTCACTGTCATATTATTTTTAGTTTGTGCAATTACATAAAAAATAAGAAAAACAAGTAATCCTCGATCACGTTCAATGTCTCCTTCATTTGAACTTAATCTAAACATGAATGTAACAAACGGCTTACCTTGACCGGGTTTATTTTTATTTATTTCATAACTTTTCTATCTTTCTGTTAATAAAGAGAAAGGGGTGTTATTGTATATGTTCATATTGCAATGAATCAATGGTATTGGCTTCTGTCCCATTGTTCTTTTTTTGCACCATTTTCATAAAATATGTATTACTTCGGTTTAAAAAACCTAAGTATTACATTCACGAGCCAAAAGTGAAATTCTTACCTCCACTTTTTTGGCATTTCTCGACGTTTCAGGATCTACTTATTCAAAAAACGCGGCCTGCCGTCACAACCTTCATTACAGAGAAAACCGCTGGAGCGATTTCAGACATTTTGTTTCTACAAATAGGTTAACTTAAGGTAACGATGTGTTCGATAACTGTACCTGAAGTGTGTCACAAAAATCATTAAGTGTGTCAAAGCAAGAAAACCAGAAATAAAAATTTCAAAATTTGCAGTTAAACAAAAAATTTGAATATTTATTTGATCTCAGAAACTACAAACGACGTAGATGATTGTAGTAAAACAATATTGTTTGTAGTTGTAATAAATATCACTCAAATCATCAAAACAGGTGAATCCCCATAAACAGTGATATTTTTGGTAACCTGAGTATATAAAATCGTTTGTAGTATTATGTAGTAATGATAAATATTTTTGGAAATTTTGTTTACAAAACTCACTCAAAAAATAACAATATGTATAGTTGAGTAAAAAGTTGAAATATTCTTTTGATCTCAGAAACAACAAATGATGTAGATGATGGTAGTAAAATTTTTTGGTTTGTAGTTTTAATAAATAGCACTCAAATCCTTAAAACAGGGAAATCCCCTACACACAGTGATAATTTTGATAATCCGAGTATACAAGACTGTTCGAAATTGTTTGTAGTATTTTGTAGTAATGATAAATAATTTTGGAAATTTTTTTTTCACTCAAAAAATAAAACAAAACAGTTGAGTAAAAAGTTGAAATATTCTTTTGATCTCAAAAACTACAAACGATTTAGATGATTGTAGTAAACATTTTTCGTTTGCAGTTTTAATAAATATCACTAAAATCTCTAAAACAGGTAAATCCCCTACGTACAGTGATAATTTTGATAATCCAAGTATACAAGACTGTTTGAAATCGTTTGTAGTATTTTGTAGTACTGATAAATATTTTTAGTACTTTTAGTATCAAAATTATCATTGTGTGTAGGTGACTCATCTGTTTTGATGATTTGAGTGATATTTAATACAACTACAAATAAAATTGTTTTACTACAATCATCAACATCGTTTGTGGTTTCTGTGATCAAAAGATCCAACATTTTGCTCATCTGTACATTTTGTTATTTTTGAGTGAAAAATAAAGTACCAAAAATATTTATCATTACTACAAATAACTACAAACGATTTTGAACAATATTGTATACTCGGATTATCAAAATTATCACTATGTGTAGGTGACTCACCACTTTTGATGATTTGAGTGACATTTATTACAACTACAAACAAAAATGTTTACGACAATCATTTTCGTCGTTTGTAGTTTCTGAGATCAAAAGAATATTTCATGTTTTTGCTCAACTGTACTTTTTTCTGAGTGAAACAAATTTCCAACAATATTTATCATATCTATAAAATACTACAAACGATTTCGAACAACCTTGAATACTTGGATCACCAAAATTATCACTGTGTATAGGGAATTGCACCTGCTTTGATGATTTGAGTGATATTAGTTACTACTACAAATCAAAAAATTTCACTGCAATCATCTACGTCGTTTGTAGTTTCTGAGATCAAAAGAATATTCCAACTTTTTGCTCAACTGTACATTTTCTTATTTTTGAGTGAAAAATAAAGTTCCAAAAATATTTATTATTACTACAAATAACTACAAACGATTTTGAACAATATTGTATACTCGGATTATCAAAATTATCACTGTGTGTATGTGAATCACCAATTTTGATGATTTGAGTGATATTTATTACAACTACAAACAAAATATTTTTACTACAATCGTTTGTAGTTTCTGAGATCAAAAGAATATTTCATCTTTTTGCTCAACTGTACAGTTTTTAATTTTTTGAGTGAAACAAATTTCCAACAATATTTATCATAACTAGGAAATACTACAAACCATTTCGAACAATCTTGAATACCTTGATCATCAAAATTATCACTGTGTATAGGGGATTCACTTGTTTTGATGATTTGAGTGATATTAATTACTATGACAAACAAACAAATTTTACTACCATCATCTACGTCGTTTGTAGTTTTTGAGATTTATCATTACGATAAAATACTACAAACGATTTCAAATAATCGTGCATGCTCGGATTATCAAAACTATGACTACCTACACTGTGTGTAGGGGATTTATATGTTTTAATGATTTGAGTGATATTTATTACATACAACTCCAAACACAAATTTTATTACAATCATTTGCGTCATTTTTAGTTTCTGTGATCAAAAAAATATGTTTACATTTTGCTCAAATGTTCCTTTTTTTTTTGTTTGGCGAATTGTATTAAATTTGGAATTGTACTAAATATCACTTAATTTATTAAAACGGGTGAAATGTTTGCTTACTGAAAATTTTTTATTTTTTGAGTAAAAAAAAAATTCAAAAATATTGATCATTACTACAAAAAACATTCAATGATTTCGAACAATCTTGTATACTTGTATTATCAAAATTATTGCTGTATGTAGGATACAGCAATAATTTTGATAATACAAGTATACAAGATTGTTCGAAATCGTTGAAAGTTTTTTGTAATAATGATTAATATTTTTGAATTTGTTTTTACTCAAAAAATAAAAAATTTTCAGTAAGCAAACATTTTAAATTTTCTTTCGATCTCAGAAATCACAAACGACGTAGATGATTGTAGTAAAACTTTTTGTTTGAAGTGTTAATAAATATCGCTCACATCATCAAAACAGGTGCAGTCATCTAAATCGTTTGTAGTTTTTGAGATCAAAAGAATATTTCCACTTTTTGCTCTTCTGTACATATTTTTATTTTTTGAGTGAAAAAAATTTCCAAAAATATTTATCATTACTAAAAAAAACAACAAACGATTTTGAACAATCTTGTATACTCGGATTATCAAAATTATCACTGTCTGTAGGGGTTTTCCTGTTTTAAGGATTTGAGTGCTATTTATTAAAACTACAAACAAATTTTACTACAATCATCTACGTCGTTTGGAGGAGTTTCTGAGATCAAAAGAATATTTCAACTTTTTACTCAACTGTACATTTTGATATTTTTTGAGTGAGTTCCGAAAAAAAAAATTTCCGAAAATATTTATAATTGCAAAAAAATACTACAAACGATTTCTAACGATTTTATATACTCAGGTTACAAAGCTATCACTGTGTATAAGGGATTCACCTGTTTTGATGATTTGAGTGATATTTATTACAACTACAAACAACAAATTTTTGCTACAATCATCTACGTCGTTTGTAGTTTCTGAGATCAAAATATTATTTCACCTTTTTGCTCAACTGTACATTTTGTTATTTTTTGAGTGAAAAAAAATTTCCAAAAATATCTGTATGTTTTTCGTTTATGATATATTGAACCAATGTATCATAAATCTGGTCTATATAGTAATACATACTGTCCTTTTAATGTTTTTGTAATGTTCAAGAATCAAGAAACAAAAAACAAAAAACTACCAAGCCTTAGACCAATTGGTCTAAGGCTTGGTAGTTTTTTGTTTCTTGATTCTTGAACATTACAAAAACACTACAAGGACAGTATATAGTTCCAAAAATATTTATTATTACTACAAAATACTACAAACGATTTCGAACAATCTTGTATACTCGGATTATCAAAATTATCACTGTGTATAGAGGATTCACCTGTTTTGATGATTTGAGTGATATTTATTACAACTACAAACAAAATTTTTTTACTACAATCATCTAAATCGTTTGTAGTTTCTGAGATCAAATGAATATTTAAACTTTTTGTTTAACTGCAAATGTTGAAATTTTTTTTTTCTACGCCAAATTTTTTTAAAAATATTTATCATTACTACAAACAAGCTAACAACTACAAACAACTATAAACGATTTCGAACAATCTTGTATACTTGACTTATCAAAATTAACATTGTGTATAGGGAAATCACCATTTTTATGATTTGAGTGAAATTTACTACAACTACAAACAAAAAAATTTTACTACAATCATCTACGTCGTTTGGAGTTTCCAAAAATATGTTTCTTTTTTTTTCTCTTATCTTTGGGTTCCAAGTTCATACAGCTGTTTGCCTCGCCATTTTGTAAAAAATAACAAAGTAAGGTTGTGATGTATTGTGCCACGGTTGTTCTGGACGTGCTACTCCGAATCAACTCCATATCACCAATGAAAGAAAGGTGACAAGCTAAAACGATTTTTCGAACCAGAATCCTAACTTCGAGCAGATGGCTTTCGAACAGAAGGCTAAGCAGAAGGGCGCCCTGCAATTTAGAAATTTTTTGAGATTTTTTTGGGTTAGCTGCTAAGAAAAAGATTGTATATAACCAATGTGAAACATATTTTTACGCTAACATCATTTTTTCTTGTAGAAGTCAGTGTTAGCATTAATTTATTAATACTAATAATATAAGCGACAACTGGTATCCGATGGCATAAATGAATCTTTTATGTGTGGTATATGTAAAATAAGGGAACCACAAAAAACAATGACAGCAAAAAACAAAAAAAACTGCGTTCTGTCTCTTTGACAGTGTGTGATATCAACAGTTAACAGTTTTGCTGTTTCTACAAACCGATTGATGAGTAAATTAAGGATTTGAAGCATGCTGGATCTGATTTCATCCGATCACTGGTGGCGATATTTAATAAAATCAGCAACAGTGACGGTGTTGTTGAGAATCAAAATTTAAATTCAAATTTCGATCACCCACCCATTCGTATAGGACGCTTTTGAAAATAATCCAACAGAACCAGTATGGTAACAGATGCAGCGGCCTAAACTTGAGAACAATACTGCATACATAGACGAATATATTACTAATAAATGTAGAGTAATTGATACGGAAACGGATTGAAATATTTTTTGCATCTATTGAGGAGCCGAGTTTTCTTGACGCGGTCTTTGCCATCGTCGTTATATGATCATTCCAGAGTAAGGGCCGGTTGTTTCATCTACGGTTATTTTTTCTTAATCAGAAGTTAGTTTAATCAATGATTAAATTTAATCACTGGTTAAAAATGAAATCGGTTGTTTCATCCAAAAATTGACAATGGTTAAAATTAATCAGTGATTAATTTTTTAGAACATAAAATGACATTTTATTTAAAGTGTACAATAAAAGATGGCGTGAAATTAAAAACAAAATAGCTTGAAATTTAAATTTTATTTTATTGTTACAACAAAAGTAATAAAACTGCCATTACAAATTCGATTTTTGTTATAGAATTAGCGTTTAATTTTAACATTTTACATTTTAATTTTAACATTTTAGCATTTTAATCGACTATTATTAAATATAGTGCTATCGTGGCTAGAACCTGGCCATCTAGCTACAATATCCATAAATGACATGTCTGCATTTACAACGGCTTGAACGTTAACAGAGAATATATCTTTGCGATTCCTATAAAACTCAGCATTTTCCCCACCTATAGAAATAAAAACAATCTTTAATTTGTAATTGGCTACTAAAAATTCTTTTATACCTGGCGATATTATTGGAACATGAGTACAATCAATTGCACCAATCACGTTCGGAAATCGGGCCATTTTATAAAAATCATATGAGCATTTTTGTTGTTTTTCTTCTGTATCTGGCATTTTAATGAATAATGGACGTAGTTGGGCAATAGCTCTTGTTACCTTCTTTGTGATTCTACATACAGTAGATTTGTGTAGCCCATATAAATCTCCTGTACATTGCTGTATTGTTCCAGTTGCAAAAAAGCTCATTGTTAACAATACTTGATCCAGTGGACTAACAGCTCGATTTCAGAAAATTTATCATTTAATTTAATTAAAAGTATGAATATATTCTTTAAATATAGAACTTACTTTGTTGATATAGTTTTTATCTTTGGTTTAATTAGTTCTGTAAGCCAAAAAATTGTTTCTTTTGACATCCGAAACCTGGCTTCGAAATCTATATCATCCCAACTAAAAAAATCTTCTCTTGATCGGAAGGTTTTCTTTTTCCTTGATGTCACATAGTTAATTATTTCTTCATCGTCAGAAGAATCAGAACAACTAATATTATATATTGAATCAAACATTTTGAATTTATTTATTTAATAAAATTTGCGCACAATTATTTATTTCACAAAGCCACCGAGATAAAAATTACAGTTTGACAGATATATTATAATGACAGATAATCAATGGTTAAATAGTTGATTAGCCATTTTTGGTCGGTAACGGTTAAGGTAAATATTTAATCAGAGATAACCTTAACTTTACATGAAACAACTAGTTTTTAATTTTTTCACCGGTTATCAGAGATTTAACCAAACCGTTGATTTAATCGGTGATGAAACAACTGGCCCTAAGTCGTTAGAAACTGTGACGCCCAATTAACGAATGCTTTCACATTGGTCTATTTATTCGTCACACATACTAATTGAAATATCGTTGTTACCCAACGGAGCTCGGTCTTTGATCTGGAAAAAATTAGCTGTGTTTTGGCGGAATTAAAATTGAACAATTTTTTTTCCACGTCAATCGGCGACTATTTTTAGGACTTCGTTTATATTTATGGCAGCTTCTCTTCGGACGGAATTCCGTTAATGTATTTTACCCTTGAACAAACGACTTGTGCAGTGGACTGTCTGGATGTATCTTAAGTCTCAGTTTGGTTCCCATTCAATTTTAATTTATATCAACGAACTGTTTAAAATCACCAGTAATAAATTGTTTTGTAAAACTAAATCTTACTGGTGATTTTAAACAGTTCGTTGATATAAATTAAAATTGAATAGGAACAAAACTGAGACTTGAGATACACCAGCGTTAATTAATATAGCCTAAGAAGAAAAGCCATCTATAAAATTTAGAATCAGCTTCACCACTGCGGAGTAAAATCCTTACGGAACGAGCTTCGTATATTGAATATTAGATATATCCAATGGTTGTACTTAAAAAATGTTGATATGTGTGTATTAATAGCTATAATGCTTATATATTTCAGATAGGACTGGGAGTAGGGCTATTGGTCTATAACATGAAATATCACATTTTGTTCCTTTTTTTGGGATGGCCTGGACATTGGCCAACTGCTAGCACGAAGGAAAACTACCAGCTTTCTATGAATTGTAATTATAGTCAGAGTGGGTGCAAGTTCTTTTGAAACTGTTTTTAGAATAATAGGAGTAATGTGGTCCCAGACCGAAGGCTTTGTTGATATTTAAGCCCCTTAAAAGTTTTTCGACAATTTTCAGTTTGAAATGCAGTTCTTTCATAATAACTTCTGAAGACTGGATGTGGGGTATTGCTGTAGGAGTTTCCAAAACAGTCGAGATCAAAACAAAATGTTACATAATTAATGTGGCTTTTCTTGCATGGGTTAACGATAAAGTCACCATAAATATAGGAGGGATGGAATATTTGGTACCAGAATTTAATGAATTAATGGGACTGTAAAAACCCAGTCAGAAATTGAAAAGTCGAAAGTTTTGGCGTTTTCGTTCTGTCAATTCTGCTTTTTTATTGTTGATTACGTGGTTTGATGTATTTTAAGGGCCTTTAGATATTGAAAACGATTTACGGGATTTTTGTTATGAATCCATAAATTGAATAATCTAAATTTGATTCAAAGAGCCAATATGGCTGCCTTGCCTTCTTAAACAAATATTTTTGTTGAGATGAGAAGGAACAAAGTTTGGGAAATCTAGTTTTTAGTAAAACAGTTTTGATAACTGATGTGATTAGATAGTGATCAGAATTTACAATACCATCCGTTTTGCATTGACACTCGTAATATTTGAAACATAGATACGTGAGATAAAGATCTAGAAGAAAACTTTTATCACCGCCATTATACGAGGGGTGAAAATTGGCTTTTTACAATTTGAAACAGACCCTGTGATGTGCAAATATTTCTGTCAACCTTCCATTGTTGTCTTCGTTGTTCGTTTTAGAAAATTCTAACCACCATTTGTTGTGGACCGTCACCGGTAACGATAACCTTACAATCAAGAAGTTTTGCTATAATTATTTTGTTCCAATGAGTGTTAGAGTATAGGTGTCCGCCGAGCTCCTAGTTATTTTAAACTTTAATAATTAATTTCAACTTCTAGTTCGCTATTTTCGATCATACTTGTTTTTCAAATTTATTTACTTAAGTGAAAACATAAAATTTATAAAAATTTTTTTGAAATGGTTTTGAAATTTTGAAAAAAGTTTGAATATTTGATTTTGTTATAAGTTTTGCAATATTTTAGGAATTTTGAAAAAAAGTTTCAATATTTGTAATATTTGTAATATATTAAGAATTTTGAAAAAAAAGTTTAAATTTTTGAATTTATTATAATTTTTGAAATTTTGAAAAAGTTTGAATTTTTGATTTTGAAACATTCTCTTGAATTTTTTTCAAATCAATTCAATCAGGCCCCTTTTTTTTAAAAAAACTAAATAATTATTCGTATAACGGGAAATGTATAATTGATTATGAAATTGGTAGATAATGGTTTGTTTGTTTTTGAAAAGCTGAAATTGCTGAACGCTAAATGTAGAGGTTTTTGAGTAGTCTGCTGAGTGTATAATCTTTTCACTAAATTATGTTAATTTATGATCTGTTATAATTTTCTGGCAACGGATTGATGTTCCGTGTTAATTTTTGTAATAAACTTCTAAGCAGAGATAAATTCTATTTGCCATTTTACAAAGAGTTTTATGTGTTATATCATCACATCACATCACTGCCCAAAACTAAAAACAATGTCCTCATAAAAGCCTTTGCCGAAAACTATATAAAAATCCTTAACCCAGACCGAAGTCTTAATATTTCAGAGCTTTAAGATTTCAGCTTATTCATACTTCTAAATTGCCTTCGTTCATGAAACAATTTGAATGAATCTTTGATGCAAGTTCTGATATTTGTCCGGACTAATCTCAAAGAGACTAATCACACTCCAAAGAACAAGTTTATTTTAATAAAACAATAACATTAATTAAATGTTTTTCGGCATTTTGAATTTAGAATTGTTTTTAATATATAATTTAATAAAAAAGTTTGTGGTTGTAAATAAAAACAAATCAAAACGGAGAAAAGAGAAATTGAATATGACATATCAGCGATCAACATTTGTAATGTCTCTAAAATTCTATGAAGAATTTTATAGTTATATTCTCTCTTTATTTGTCTTTATTCTAAGCGGATATGTCATATTCAATTTCTCTTTTCGTCATTTTAATTTTATTTACAACGACAAACTTTTTTATTAAATTATAAATTAAAAACAATTAAATAATTTAAAACGAAAAAAGGTTAAATGTTTTCATCATAGTTGTGCTAATTTTTATAATATCAAGATGAAAATAATTACGAGATTAATTTAAATTTATTGTGTTATTTGCAGTGATTATTTAACTCAAATATTTTAAAAAGGACAAGCAAAATTTTCTAACGACACGAACAAACATTTAAGTTATGCAAATGGTTTCAAAATATATTATGAACAGTAGCTATCAAACTTTTTCCATTATGTAAAAATTTATTTTTCAATTATAAAATATCAAAAATTATATGTTTGGTTATAATGAAGCCAAAACATCTTTTTTTGTTTATTTCTTTTGTTTTTTCCTTTTTAGTCGCAGGAAGGGATAAACTATTATTTTTTTGTGGTAGGGTTTTTTCTCACAGATTTAAAAAAAATCCCAATAATCGTACAATTTTGAATCAAATGAAAAATTTACGCACGTCTATTGGAAAACATAACTGTTTCTCTCTAAGACGAAGAGAAGAAAACAAACAAACAAAAAAAAACGATTTGACATAAGAGGAGTCACGCTAAATAATAGTTGTGGTGATCGGCTGAATAGGAGTTATTGTTAAGTTATCCTTTTTTTAAAACAGAAATACAAAAACACCATCCATTGACACCTCAGAACACAAGTTGTTGTGACTCATATTGTAATTCTTATAACACAACACATTTTATTAAAAAAAATATTGCGATCTGATGTTTAGGCTAACTCCACCACAGCTATGGAAACAAAATGTTCTGGATATATATATATATATATATATATATATATATATATATATATATATATATATATATATATATTATATATATATATATATATATATATATATATATATATATATATATATATATATATATATATATATATATATATATATATATATATATATATATATATATATATATATATATATATATATATATATATATATATATATATATATATATATATATATATATATATATATATATATATATATATATATATATATATATATATATATATATATATATATATATATATATATATATATATATATATATATATATATATATATATATATATAGTGAGCTAATATCCATAAGCTTTGAAAAGTTAGAATTATATTTTAGTTCGCGTACTCAACACGTAATTCGCTATCCATCATTTTTTATTTCTAAAAATTGTTAGAATTTCAAAATTTTGAAATTCTGACAATTTGACTTTAGTATTTATTAATAAAAATGTAAGTATAATATTGTAACGATTATGGAAGATGATAGAACACAACAACAAAACAACAATAGAACTTTCAAGAAAATTCTCGTTAGCTCTACAAATATAAAAATCAATAAAAGATAACAATGCAACCAAAGTAAACAGTTAATAGGAAATATTTGTTTTATCGAATAAGGATTGGTTAACGAAATAAAAATTGGTAAATAAAACAATTGAAAAGAATAGATTTCACACCTAGGTGTCAATATTTGAAGATCGTCATATTGTTGATAAAGTAAGGAAAAAAAAGGGTGTGTTCTATCTAGAACATAACAGCAGTTTCGAGGCTATTTCATGTAGTATATATAAGAGGTGTTCTTCGAGGATAGGATTAGTATAAAATTGTTAGCGATACAAGTAGTATAAAAATTTAGCAGTGATATAGGCGGATTAAAATTAACAGTGTTATAAGTAGAAAGTTAAAAGTGATATTGTGAACAAGTATAAAAGAATTATAAGTGGTGAAATATTGTTAGTACAAGAAGAACTAAAAGGGGAATAGTAATAGGAGAAATATTTTTATTGTAAAATCTTGAACGAATAAAATTATAACGTTTAGAAAATCCATTGTGTTTTAAAATTCCTGATTTAGTGATCGAACTAAATAATTGTAACTCGGCAAAGAAACGTTACAACTGGTGTCAGAAGTGAAATTGGGAAATAAGATGGATTTGAATGGATTAAAAGTTCAAGATCTGAAGAGCGAATTGGAGAAAAGGAATCTTTCAACAACGGGAACGAAGAATGAGTTGAAAGAACGATTAATAAAAGCTATAGAAGCAGCTGGATTGGATCCAGAAAAATATCGTTTTGGGCAAAAAGAAGCAGATGAAAATCCAGATGCAGGAAATAGTGAAGATAAAGATGGTGCTGTTGAAGCAACGAGGCAAGTCGTACCAGCAAACAACGACTTTGCACAGTTAATGGCTTTGATGGAGCAAATGAGTTTCAACATGAGAGCAGATGTAAAGGCAAACATGGAGGTTATAAACAAAAAGTTAGATTTGCAAAGTAACAGCATGAGTAATGAAATGAAAAAGTTAGATGTCAACATCAATCAACAGTCTGCAAACATCGATCAACAATTAGCTGCAAGTCGAGAAGAAATAAAGCAGCAGTCCATAACCATCAATCAACAGTCTGCAAACATCGATAAACAATTGGCAACAAATCGAGAAGAAATGAAGCAATTAATGGAAGAAAAGATTCTTCAAATTTCAAACACATTCCATGGAGAGGTCGAGAAAGTACAACAAGAAGTAAAGCAATTGGAGCAGAAAGTTCTCGACGAAAACCAGAAAGTACAATCAATGGTTGTGAATTTTGAAAAAAGGCTTCAAGATGTTGAAATTAATGGTAAAACAATTCACACGGTTCAACAAACACAAAGCATGAAGTTAAAACCGCCACCATACGATGGTACATCATCGTTTGGCATTTTCAAATTCCAATTTGAAACGGCAGCTGATCAGAACAGTTGGAACGAAACACATCGTGTGGCAGCTTTAATAGTGGCTCTGAAGGGTGAAGCAGCAGAAACAATACAAGCAGTTCCAGAACAAGATCGAAGGAGCTACAATGAGATCATGAAAGCTTTAGATCGCAAGTATGGTAGTGACCACAAGCGGGAGATATACAGACTTGAGTTGAAGGGTCGCTATCAGCGAATTGGAGAAAGTTTGCAAGAGTTTTCGTCTGCGATCGAACGTCTGGTACATATGGCACATGGAAATACATCACCAGACTATATGGAAAGAATGAAGATAGATGCGTTCATCGACGGCATAAGAGATCCAGAGACGCGAAAGTCAGCTGTGATGACACCTAAAGCTACGTTTGCTGAAACAATAGCTTGTGCGTTGACTAGTGAGACAGCACAAGCAATTGTCAAACCAACAATTAAAGTACGCCGTGTAGAAATGGAAGAAGAGGATAGTTTTAGGCTCCAAAGAAGATCCCGAGAATTTAACGGTAGAATAAGATGTTGGGTATGTGACAAACTTGGTCACATATCGCGAGAATGCAGAGAGGTCAGACGAAAACGGGGAAGACCAACATCACTAATGAGACGGAGATCATCTGAAGAAGAAGCTCAAACGAGAGAGGTCGAAACAGTAAACTTGGAACGAGTCAGCTTTGAAGGGCGTAAGCTGGCTCCCACAGCCGAATGCCCCATAATCTCCATCCCTATTTCAAGAATCGCAAGGAATGGTGACAGTCTAACGATTGGAGCTGAAATTCATGACAACAACTGTACCATTACACTAGATACTGGAGCAACTCGCACAATAGTCCGTACAGATTTACTAAAAGGGGAATTACAACCAGCAGAAAAATATCGAATACAAACAGCAACAGGGGAAAGTGCAACTATCAGGGGAAGCAAAATTGCTGATATAAAAATAGGAAATACGCACTTTCACCATGAAGTTCTAGTGGCAGACATCGTTGATGAAGTAATTTTGGGCATGGACTTCATGAGGCCGAATGGATTTGTAATAGACGCTGGAAATGGAGTACTCAAGTATGGTAACGTAGAGTTGGCTCTTCAGATGAATAGTGCAGAATCAAGCATGAGATTGGAACATCGCGAAAAGCTGTCACCTAATACCGAAACAATCGTCTGGGGAAGTGCACATGGAGATGCAGATGCATTGTCAAGAAGGCCATGCTAGATGGAATGCAAGCACTGTAGTCGGGTGGAGAGTAAGGAAAACATTATTGATGTCAGGCTTCTGCAAGTGCTTCCTAGTGAAGACTGGACACCTGAAGTCGTAAGGAAGGAGCAACTGGAAGATCCGAGCTTGGCACCAATAATAAAGTGCAAGGAAAAGGGAGAAAAACCTACATGGAGTGAGATTGCCGATAAAAGTCAAACATTGAAGGCATATTGGGCACAATGGGACAGCCTCTGTATTGAAGATGGATGCTAGAAAAGAATTTGGGAAAGTCCTGACGGATCAGTTAAAGAATCAATGATAGTAGTTCCCAAAATAAGAATACCTCAAGTATTAAAGGAATATTATGAAGGAACCAGTGGCGGTCACCTGGGTATTAACAAAACCCTTGCTAAAGTACGGCGTAGATTTTATTGGTCAGGAGCACGTCAATCGGTAGTGGAATGGTGTCAAGCATGCGATCAATGTGCGGCTGCAAAGGGACCTGCAAGAAGAAGCCGTGGTAACATGAGGCAGTATAATGTAGGAGCACCCTTCGAGAGAATTGCGATGGATGTAGCTGAACCATTTCCGACTTCTGATAACAACAACAAATATGTGCTAGTCATAATGGATTATTTTAGCAAATGGCCAGAAGTGTGTGCAATACCAAACCAAGAAGCAACAACGATCGCTGAAGCAGTAGTTAGCAATTGGATAAGTCGCTACGGAGTACCGATGGAGATTCACACAGATCAAGGAAGAAATTTTGAATCTACCATATTTCAAGAAATCTGTCAGATACTTGGGATTAATAAAACTAGAACAACTGCTTCACATCCCCAATCAGACGGCATGGTGGAAAGATTTAATGCTACTCTTGAGAAATATCTAGCAAAAGTAGTAAACAAGAATCAACGTGATTGGGACCGTCATATTCCGTTATTCTTGATGGCTTATAGATCAGCAGTGCATGATACGACCAAAACGACGCCTGCTACAACCATTTTTGGAAATGATTTACGGCTACCTGGTGATCTGAAGTTTGGGATTATTCCATCGTCCACATTATGTGTCCAAGATTATGTTAATAAACTTCAAAAAGAACTTGAGGAGGTACACACGTTTGTAAGACAAAAAGCACAGATATCCAGTGATCGAATGAAGGCTCGGTATGACATTCGCGCAAACAACAAAGGATTTGAGGAAGGACAACTAGTATGGCTACACAATCCACAGCGGAGAAAAGGATTATCTCCAAAACTACAAACATCTTGGGAAGGACCTTATACCATCATAACAAAATTAAACGATGTCGTTTATCGAATAAAGAAAGGTCAACGAGCGAAACCAAAAGTCGTTCATCTAGAAAGATTAGCACCCTACAGAGGGGGAGATTTAGATTCTATTCGGGACGAACAGAAATAAGTGGGGGAGAATGTGACGATTATGGAAGATGATAGAACACAACAGCAATAGAACTTTCAAGAAAATTCTCGTTAGCTCTACAAATATAAAAATCAATAAAAGATAACAATGCAACCAAAGTAAACAGTTAATAGGAAATATTTGTTTTATCGAATAAGGATTGGTTAACGAAATAAAAATTGGTAAATAAAACAATTGAAAAGAATAGATTTCACACCTAGGTGTCAATATTTGAAGATCGTCTTATTGTTGATAAAGTAAGGAAAAAAAAGGGTGTGTTCTATCTAGAACATCACAGCAGTTTCGAGGCTATTTCATGTAGTATATATAAGAGGTGTTCTTCGAGGATAGGATTAGTATAAAATTGTTAGCGATACAAGTAGTATAAAAATTTAGCAGTGATATAGGCGGATTAAAATTAACAGTGTTATAAGTAGAAAGTTAAAAGTGATATTGTGAACAAGTATAAAAGAATTATAAGTGGTGAAATATTGTTAGTACAAGAAGAACTAAAAAGGGAATAGTAATAGGAGAAATATTTTTATTGTAAAATCTTGAACGAATAAAATTATAACGTTTAGAAAATCCATTGTGTTTTAAAATTCCTGATTTAGTGATCGAACTAAATAATTGTAACTCGGCAAAGAAACGTTACAATATAATATGTTTAAGTAATGTAAGTATATTAACACGCAGAACTATCAAATTATAACAATAATAAAAAATTAAATAAATAAGTTTGCTGATTTTCATATTTAATTTTTTTTTTTTTTCTGAACAAGTACTACCAATCTCCAGAAAACACTTGATATCCAAATCGAATACTATGGTTCATTTTATTTGAAAATTGCGTATTGACTGTTCAATGCGAATTCCGATTGGGCAAATAAAATAATACTATAATTATAAAAACATTAAAGGAAACTGTAGTATTCCAACAAACATAAATTCTGTTGTATGAGACAGAGTAAAAAAAAAATTTACCGGAAGTGACAAACCGAAAGTTGGAATGCAGAACTGTTACAAATTATACTCTTAGCATAGATACCAAGTTTAATCAAAATCAATTATCAGCAACTGATGTTATTGAAGTTTCCAATAAACAGGTGCTCGTGAGGCCCCCCACCACTTATTCCGATATCGTGCAAAATACTAATCAGTTTTTTGTCATTCAAATTCAATTCTTTGTCATTCATCTTTTATACCGTCGAAATTTATTAATGAACGACGTCTGTATGCTCCCAAAGAACTTTAAAAACAAAGTGTGTAAAGTCAGCAATTGGAGTCAGCAGGTGGACTTTCATCATAATCACTTCCTTATTGTAGGCTGTAGTGTGCATAAAGACACTGAAAAAATTCCAAAAATTGCAATTTTTTACCGGAAGTGAAAAACCGAAACTTGGGATGCAGAACTGTTGTAAACCGTACTAAATGCTTATGTACCAAGTTTCATTCAATTTCATTATCCTGTACAGATGTTATGAAGTATTCAAAAACACAAGTGCTCGGGGGACCCTCACCACTTTTTTCAATAGCGCTCAAAAACTAATCAGCTGTTTTTCATACATATTTACATTTTTTTTAAAGTATCATCAAAATTCATTTAAAAACGAATGATGTAAGCTCCCAACAAACATTGAAAACATAGTGAAAAACAACACCTGTTGTATGGTGGAACGCCCAACACTTTGTCCAATGCAGCCCAAGAGCTAATGAAACCTTTCTCATATTGTTTGAAATCTTTTACCAACGTTTCATGAAAATTCAGCTGTAATTGTGTGCTACAGTAGGGATAAACACCAGAAAAAAAAACTTTTTAACTGGATGTTACAAAACGGAAGTTGGTATGCAGAAATATTGGAAACAGTACTGAAACCTTATACACCAAGTCTCAATCAGATTGTAAGCCGGGATCAGAAGTAATTGAAGATTTAAAGTTACAGGTGTTCGGGAGACTCCGCCATTTTGTCCAATTTTGAAATGAATCCATGATTCTCCATTTTAGAGTGAACCTGAATCACTTGCCAAAGTTTCAATAAGATCCTATGCAGGAATGTCACGGAACCACCCACCCACCCACAGACATATACAATTTTTTTTATTGGCTATTTAGATAGAAGATGGTCCAAAACAAAAGAAATTTGGGGTATGCCAGATTTTTTTTAATACATTGCATTACTACACCCAATTTAAAATTGTGGTGAAGTAAAAATTTTGTCAACTGAAATTCACTTTCGTCTACTACAAAATGTAACAGTATATATAGTTTGTTTTAACAAATTTGACATAACCTCAAGTCTAAAATGCTAAATATCTGTAGTAAACATAATATCAAAAACTACTCACATCGCTCAACTCACAAAAATTATAAAAATCTGACAAAGCCGAAAGCCGCGTTTGAATATACACAAGTACAGTTGTCTATTGATTCCAATTATCTTTCATTTTGTAGCAAGGTTGTTCGTGATTTAAGATTATAAAAATTACATACAATTCTCCATCCGAGTTGCAGACATAAATAATTATCTTTGATTTAATATTTAGTCTAGGACATTGTAAAAATAAAAACTAAAATACTAAAAACCAAACATTAAAAATTATTATAAATGAGCGTTTCATAATGTAAAAACATAGTTTTAATTTGATCGTTTCAGTGTAACAATAAAATAAATTCTTAAGATAAATTCTTAAACTTAGTTTTAAGATACTTAATATTTTTTTTAATTAATAATAATAACTAATTAGGTGAGTTTAAGTTTTGTGATTGTGTTGAAATAATTCAAAAAATATTTTTTTATTAAAATTTTAAAATTAAAAAACATCTCCAACAAGTAAATTTATTTTTTGTTAAAATTATTTATGCAACAATACTTAAAACTATTCCACTGGTTCAGTATTTATTTAATATTCATTCTGAATTATATTGAACTTACATGTTGAATACTAAAAATTTGTGTTAAACAATTTGAGTAATCTACTTTCAAATTCGATTTGAATTCATAAAATTTATTGAGGAAAGATGACACGTTCAATTGCAAGATTATTTCATTATTGGTACAAAAACGAAAAATGTGATATTTTATAAATTTTTCAAGCAACCGAATTGATTTTGCGCTTGAGATGCGACGTATTGTGCTTCAGAATCCTGTATTTGATGAAATACATAAATATCAACCAGTCTAAGCAGGATCTGACCCAAAACAGTTTCAAAGATTAAAAAACTTGAATTTATATAATTAATATGTGGTTTTTCAGTGCACATCAAAGCAAACAAGTGAAATATATATATATATCAGTGCCCTTTATACAAATTTCATATGTCTCTATAATTTAGGGTGATAATCTGATTAGTGTGCTTAAAGTTAATATCCAAAGTTAATGTTAATATCCAAAAGAAAAAGTTTTAACTCAACTTGTGATAAGGTATTTAATTTTGAGTTTTTCTCCCATAAAAGAACAAAAAGGTATTATTTTGTTTCGATTTTTTTCAAATGATCAAAAAATTACTTACCCTTTTTTAAATTAACCAAAAATGCCTAAGAACGTTGACCTCTGTTATGATCATGTTATGGTCAAAGCTTTGATCGAAGCGTATTGACCAGATGGATTCATAAACAGAAATTGAGATCAACACAGAAGTGATACACATTCATATCCCAAGCCATTTAAAATAAATCAAAATAATGTAAACGTGTAAAAATCTAAAGAGATCATTTTAATCTAGTGGCTTGACTACCCTATGTACTCCAGCCACAGCATAACCTTACGTAAAATATAGCATAACAACTGACTATAACAGGAAAATGTCACTAGTCAAGAGTTATATATTTAGATATAAACGACTTTATAAACATAACATATGGAGTGTGGTTTGCAAGTAAATCACATATGCGCAATCAACTGCTTATAAAGCAACATATATATCGATTTTGTAGAGCAAAACAGCACGCCTGAATCAAAATTTAAAAGCAAGTATACATCTTTTCAAAAGCGCGCTATAGGAATTGTTGGTGATCGAAATTAACATCAAATCTTGATTCCCTGCAACATCATCGCACTATTGCTGGTTTCATAGTTTTTTATTAATATCGTCACCAGCAGTGCTCGGATGAAATCAGATCAACCATACCTCAAACATATTCTTTGCTCCGTTTTACTCGTCAATCGGTTTGTGCAAACAGTCAAACGGTTTATATCACTCACTGTCATAATAACAAAATGCAAAGGGACTTCTTTGTCCGTACATCATACAAATGGAATGCTTTGTCCGAATCAATAGTCTCGAGTGAATTCAATCTACAACCATTTAAAACCACCGTCCATCAATACCTCAGAATACCTCTGCATGTTGTTGTGAACCTAGGTCTTCAAAGGTATCTGTGTTGTTGTGACACATATTGTAATTCCTATAGCACAGTACTTTTATTAAAACAAACAAACGAAAGGTATTAAGGCTATCAATCGAACGATCGAACCACATTACTGAACGTAATGCTGAACCAACCATATTATTGAACGTACCGCTGAAGTCATCGAGCATGATTAAAGGATCTTTAACTTGTTTAATACATTATTAAGTTTATTCAGCTGATCTTCGCTAGGTTTCGATAGGCTCGATTAATGACATTAAAACAAACATTTTGAAATTTTACGAAGACAATCATTTAATATCTGATAGACAATACAGTTTTCAAAACAAAAAATCAACGGCCGATGTAATCAATTATGTATTGCAAATTGATATAACAATGAGATACAATGAGAAAGGTGGTGAAACAAACATCATCGTCGTCATATATCTCCTTCGATGAAGTTTGCCACGCCCATTTTTTGTACGATTGTGTTATGTGTATGTAATAGGAATTATAAAGAGTCACAACAACACATATGTATACCTTTAAAGACCTACCTAGGTCCCACAGCAATATGCGTTCTGATATTTTGGTTGCTAGACGCTTTGTTTAAATCTTTGTAGATTGAAGCCACTCGAGACTATTTTTAATTTGTGAAGTGAAAAATTCTTTAGCCGCCTTATGAAATTTTGTATGGTGTAAAATTTGTATATTCGCGTCATCAAGTTTTATATGCATTTTTAAAGAACAAAAATATATTTTTTAAATCATTTCTATCTATCTATATTTTTTAAATTAAATCTATCTATCATTTCTTAAACTTTCAAATTGCGTTGTGGATATCGTGCTCGACTGATGTTCTGTAGGTAGTGAGTTCCAATACCTGTTGTTGGAAATATTTTTTTATTGTTTTTTTTTAAATTCATATTAAATACCATTAAAATTATTTTTTTTTATTCATAAATAAAAATTTCTTTATACGAATTTTAAAAAATTCATCTATAACGCAGTTTTTTAAAGTTATATTGCTACTGTCATTTGCAATTTGCATTCGAGTCATCATGCTAAATAAATAGTGAATATATATAAAATTGAAAGTATGTGTGTTTGTTCTTTTTCTTTATGCATTAATACAGTAATCATCATGAAAATTTGGGAAGTTGTTGTGTACACTTAATTTGCTTTTTATTTAACTATCGTTTTAAACGGTAGTTTGTTTTGATCAATGTTTTTTTTGTTGAACATAATGTTTTATGAAATTAATAATAACGTAAGAAAGATAAAGGTCCGAACGGGAAGGGTCCGAACTTAAACGGGTGACCGCTTGGGAACTTCATCAGAAAAAATATGGAAATATGATTGTAGCACATTGAAGCAGGAATATCTCGCCCACGGTATGCCAGTATACCTTATCCAGCAGCCCTGGAAACTGGCTAGGATTCGATGGCCCAATCACCCGTTAATCCGAAAGGTGAATCCGAAATCAAATGATTAAAGAAACGTACACTAAAAAGAAATAAAACAAAACAAATCGGAATAATCAAATATCGACCTTTGGCTACCGTACCCGGACACGAGTAGGAAACTGGAATGTTAGAACTCTGATAGAAACATCGCGGTTAGCACAAGTTGAGAAAGTAATGAAAGAATATAACATCGAGATACTAGGACTCAGTGAAGTAAGATGGAAAAACAGCGGAGAGCTAACAACAAGTAAAGGAAATTACATGATGTTCTCTGGTAAATCCAACACACATGAACAAGGCGTAGCAATATTAATAACACCTAACGCAAAGAAAGCACTTCTCGAATGGAAACCAATCAGTAGCAGAATAATAACAGCAAAATTCCAATCGAAAATTAGAAATACAACGATCATACAGTGCTATGCACCTACCGAAGAAGCAAGTGATGCGACAAAAGATGAATTCTACGACCAGCTCCAAGCAGCGCTGGCTAGTGCACACCGAAATGACTTCAAAATAATACAAGGTGATTTCAATGCCAAAACTGGAACCGACAACACCGGAATGGAATCAGTCATGGGCAAACATGCACTAGAATCAACACGTAGCTATAATGGAGACAGGCTCATCGATTTTTGTGTCACAAATCAACTATTCATAGGAGGCAGCAAGTTCCCACACAAGAACATACACAAATACACTTGGACATCACCAAATGGAAGAACCAAGAATCAAATTGATCACGTACTGGTGAATAAGAAGTTTCTATCCTCACTACAAGACGTCAGTGCAAAGCGAGGAGCAGACATACACAGCGACCATCAACTGGTAATTGCAACATTCAAAATTAAACCAGCCGCTGTAAAACACAACAAGTCATGTCAGAGGAAATTTAACATCAACAGATTGAGCGACAAAAATACAAATAACATCTTCAAAGAATCACTCCAGCTCAATCTACCAAACAACGAAACCACCAGCATTGATGAAAAATGGGAACAAGTTAAAGAAGTTTACGTCAAAACTGCTACAGATGTGCTAGGATACCAAGACAAATCACGGTAGCTATGGATTAGCGAGGATACATGGAAGAAAATTGAAGAGCGTCGTCAGCTCAAGTTGCAGTTGTGTCACCAGAACACAACCGAGATCCGCAACAAATATGAAAGTACAGCAAAACAAGTTAAAAAGATGGCAAGGAATGATCGCAGAAGATATACAGAAAGCATTCTCAAGACTGCAGAAACAGCAACAGCTAATAGAAATATGCGCACACTACACAAATGCGTGAGAAAGGTATAACAAATATACAAACACTCCACCAATAAAGGATGAATCTGGTCAAACCCTCACAACACATGAACAACAGCTAAATAGATAGAAAGAGTACTTCGAAGACAACTGCCACCAACATGAAGATAATTTGCAGTCTCCGGATAACAACTATAACTAAAATATCAGCACCCATCCATCAACGGAACGGGAAGTTGGAGATGCCATACAGAAACTCAAGAATAACAAATCTGCTGGTACAGATAATATATCAGCAGAATTACTCAAAGCAGATGTAAACACAACAGCAGAAGCTCTAACACCACTATTAGCTGATGTATGGAACGAAGGTAAAATACCAACCAAATGGAAAGAAGGTTTAACCATAACAATCCCAAAGAAAGGTGATCTAAGAGAATGCAAAAATTGGAGAGGTATATCTCTGCTCAACACAATAATGAAGATACTAGCGATGATCATTCTCGAAAGAATATCTCCATCAATTAACATGAAACTAAGAAATGAACAAGCCGGCTTTAGACCAGGAAGAAGCTGTACCGATCATATCAACACAATCCATATCATCATAGAGCAATCAAATGAATGGAATTCACCATTGTATCTCCTCTTCGTGGACTTCGAACGCGCCTTCGACTCAATCAACAGAATCGCGATATGGAAGACACTTTGTGAAATGGGTATCCCGAAGAAAATAGTTGATCTAATCAAAGAAATGTATCGGGATGCTGCAAACAGAATACAATACAAAGGACAGCAAAGTGATGAATACTACAACCACCGAGGAGTAAAGGAGGATTCGAGGAGTAAAATTATTCACGGATTTTGCTAAATCGAAACTAAACTTGTTTGGTTGTCATGGTATAACGAATATAAGGTATTCTTGACAGCTAATCGAAAATTTTGTGTGACGTCATCCGGCGTAAATATAAAGAAACAAACAATGTTTTAATTTGAAAATTAGAGAAAACATAATTTTTACGTTACGGTTTTCCTTATTTTTTTCATTAACAATTTGTTTATTAAGTTTTCTAACTCTAAAGAACATTTTGCAGGGTAGGAAATTCGACGTCCACGCCATGCTGCAGGGGTAATGCAGACAGAATTAGGTTGGTGTATCGGAGACAAGCAGAGAAAAACTGCTTAGTCTATTACGCTACATCACCGCGAATTGGCGCCTTAAAACTCCTTATAACCTTAACATCATAACAGAACCATTAACCAAAGTTTGGGTTGGGACTGAGGTTAATACCATCACTCCGAAAAAAAAGCTTTGTTAAATTTGATAACCAAAAAAGAATACCAGACACTAACAAAACAACAGAAGTTTTACCTGGACGTGAGAAAGAACCAAACTACCGAATCGGAACGTGAAACGTGTGCAGCCTGATCGCTCATGATGCTTTAATAAGCCTAGAAACAGAGACTGAGAGGCATAGGATGGATATCATTTCTCTGCAAGAAATTAGACAACCAATAATCGGAAAACAAAACTCGAATAGCCACTCTTTATGCAGTAGTGGTCATTCTTCTCGAAATGAATTTAGTACTGGTTTCCTTGTTGGTGCACGCATACAAGAAGCCGTGTTGAAATGCATCCTGGTCAATGAGAGGATTTGCTACTTAGGTGTACGCGGTACATAAAACAATATTTCTCTTATTGCCTTGCATGCACCTACTGAAGCTAAGACCGTCAAAATTTTCTACATAGCACTGGAGGAGGTTATGAAATCAACACCAACAATGATAATGGTGAGAGAATGACTGAGTTTGCATTATCAAATAATTTGAGAATTGCCAGTACTTTCTTTTCGCATCGATCGATTCATAAGCAGACTTATGTTTTTAAACCGATTTTAAACCGTTCCTTTATATGTGCAATTATTGGAAGTAACCACTTCCTTGTATCTTCTAAGATAAGGTTCCACTTTCAACGATCTTTTACTCATTAGAGTATTTAAAAGTTTGTCTTTTAAAGTCCAATCATTTTCAGTGAAGTGTAAGGAACAAACTATCTTATAATAAATACGAACATTTTCTTTTTCCACATGATTCTATCCACTACAAATTGATTTATTTTTCTGGAAATTAAAAAACCTTATGTTTTGAGAATGATTTTTCACATTTGTTGAAAACTTTTGGTTTTAACGTAGTTCGGCATTTAAATTTGTATATGTTTTAATAGTAAAACAAATACTAAAGTTCATTAATTAATGAATGAGTTAATTTCAATCATTTCATTAACTAATAAATTAACTTATAAATCATACTAAATATATTTTTAATTTAAAAACAATAGCTTTTCTCATTGATAATAACAACAAACGTATTATATAAAACTCTGAATGACGTCAATCAAAATCAAAATGGCATCGCTGTCACTCTAGTGAGAATACCTTATTTTCATTTTACCATGAGTAGAAACAGAATAATTCAAAAAAATTATCGAACCAAATTAAATACATTATCCGAACTAACTCCATCAATACAATTTCGGAACAGTTTTATTTAAGTTGGTTTAAACTACTTTTAATAACATATTAAATCCACCAAAGATCAAATGAACTACGTCACAAGTACAATTATACCATCACACATAATTTATAACATTATCAAACAATTTTATTTCAAAATCATCTTTTGTTGTTGTGTTTTTTTGTTCTTATTTAATCTTTTTTCAAACGGTTACTTAGTAAAAAAAATAAAAACAAAAGAGATTTTGATAATTTTTCTATGGTATTAAATGGGTTGATATTTTTCTTGTAAGGGTTGCATTATAATGCTTATAAAAATGGAACCTTTTGGGTTAGAAAGCTGAAATTTTTTGAGGCTATAGTTGAAAAGTATGTTTAAAAACTAAGATGAATTTAAATAACATAAACTGAAACATGATGAAAGCATTGCCTTTTGCGTTTGTTTTTATTTCAACAGCCGTAGGGTCTCAACCGTTAAACTTAAACTATTATTTTTGAAAATTTTGGAAAGATTTATATTTTAAGTACGTGAAAAAAAGTTTTCAAATATGAGCTTGGCCATTTCAGCTAGATCAAGGGCAGCAAAGTTTAGTAAATTTTTAAAACAGCTGATTTTTGAGGAACCTGAAACGCCAAAGTAGTCATCTGGATAAAAATGATAGAAATATGTTCAAATATTCAATATTTATAAATTTTATTAAAATATTATGATTCAAACGGAAGTTATAGCGCCCTAGATTATTCGACATTTTAGACTCTAGCCGCTTAACTGGTACCCGAATATGGCCAGTTCACGAACTTGTCCAAGACATTATTTGCCGGAACACACACAAAAAATTATTTTGGTGTAGGTCGAAAAATGCGACCGTGAGAGTGCCGCCAAATTCCGTTATATCTCATATCGTTATATATATATATATATATATATATATATATATATATATATATATAAATTTTTTTTTCATTTTGATTTTCCGTCTCCGCTTATCATATATAGTCGTTTGGCACCAAAATTTTTCCGAAATTCCGAGATGAAGCACATACCAATAGGTAGATTTTTATATGAAATCTACCTAAAAACACAGCTATTTCACAGATTTAAGTTTTCGCTTCTGTCGGCAGTCCTTAACACTGTCTTCTTTTTTTTTTAATAAAAAGTGTGTCACACTTATTTTTTTATTTTTTAATAAAAAGTGTGTAACAATATGTATCACAACATAGATACCTTTAAAGACCTAGGTTCCATATCAACGTGCGTTCTGAGGCGCTTCTTTTTAAATGTTTGTAGATTTAAGTTACTCGATATTATTGATTCGGACCAAGTATTTAATTTATATGATGTACGGACCAAGAAGTCTCTTTGCATTTTGTTATTATGACAGTTAGTGACCTCAATCATTTGGCTGTTTGCACAAACCGATTAACAAGTAAAACGGGCAAAGAATGTTGCAAAAAGTTCAAAAGAGCCAGGGTGGAAACAAATACAGCACCCCCAATTGGACAATAATACTACGCACGGACGTAGCACTTATAAATGTGGAGTAATAGATACGTAGTGAAATATTTACATTTAGATTTACATCTATTGAGAAGGCCGAATTTTTTTGACGGGCTCTTTGCAATCGCTTTTATATGATCGTTCCAGTCTCCAGAGTATAAGTCATTTTAAATTGTGACTTCCAATAAACGTCTTTTTGTTCATCTTTTCGTATTTTAAACGTTTAAAAACTTTACTTACTTTTTTACTTTTAATAAACGTCTTTTTTTCGTCTTTTTGTTCATCACAAAAACTAATTGAAATATCGTTGGAGAACTTGGTCTTTTGTCTGCAAACAATCAATAGCTGTGTTTTGGTGGAATCAAAATTAAACAAATTTTTGTCCCCCAATCGGGGACTTTTTCTATGTCCTCGACAAATTTATTCATAAGTATGGTTTTTACCGCAAAATGTATAACACTGAATCCAAATTTTCTTAATGAACGATACACTTGGATCTGCATAAACGAGTTTTCATCCAAGTCTAAACTAATTAGTACTGGTGTACCTTAATAATCAATTTTGGATCTTCTTTATGTAATATACATACTTTCGGGCCCACAACATTAAAAAAAGCGTTCATTGCACATGCACTCTATGTGGTGTTGGGACTATAAGCTCTCCTCAAAATATAGTTTACTTTGTTGTGACACATATTTTCATCCTCATTACACAACTCTTTGTATTTTATTTTATTAAAAAAAGTAATCCATTTAATCTCAATCATTTAACTTACTCTACAGTTTGCGGTTAACCTTGCACGAATGATATTAATTTCAATATTTCATTTCCCGTTCTTAAAATTATGTATTTTCATTGTGATTTTCCCTTTCTTTTTCTTCGATCAAGGTTTAGTATGTAAATATTTATTTAACTTTAATACATGATTATAAATATGTTACAAATATGCATTAATAACTTATACGTTTTAAAGTTATTTTGATTGTTAAAATTTTTGTTTAAATGAATTCAGAAATGAAATAATTCAGACTCGCATTTGAATATGTGTCAATAAATTTGTTCCTATTTAATGATTACACCACAACAAATAAGTTTCTTTTCGAAAAATGTTAACTGTTAATGTTAGCTGTTAGAAGCAAACGTAGATAATTTAATATTTGGATCCATAACGAAAATTCAGTAAACCGATTCCAATATTCAAAATCCGTTAACTTATCAAATTAAAAATCAAAAATTAACGAGCAGAAGCGGCAAAACTAAGGACTTTGTCAATTTCTGCAGATGCCATTAATTCTTTGAAATCTGGTATTAAATCTTCTATCGCCCCTATCAAAAACGGTGATTTCATCCTCACTGACCCCGTAAGCAAAGTTAGCTTGTCAACATTTTGCTTCCAACACGGCTGTTTTGGAAACATCAAAAGAAATAACCAAAAACCATAAAGGATTGGGCAACATCTTACCTCAAAAAATATTTTTAAAAAAAGTTGCACTTGCACCACCAAATTATTCTAAAAATCATATAAATCTGGTAAATTTGATTCGTGCTGGCAGTTTACCAATGTAAAAAATTCCCTTTTGTCATAACAAAAGCCCGTACACAAAAAGGAAACGAAATGTGATATCTTATTACCTCTACCTTATTACCGGCCCTATCGCAAATATAAGAGCATTAAATTAATTCACAAATTTCAAAATTTTTGAAAAATAATCGCTATTTGATATCTGATACCCACAACGAATTTCGAAAGGTCAACAATCGATTTATTGAACTTTTTATAGCCTTGAAAAGGGCACTAAATCATATACTATCGCATTATACGTTTCAACAGCATTAAATTTATTCTATGTCTCAATTAATTACCACCGAGACACCTCACAGCTCAGTTTTAACTCCCATCTCTTTTTTATTTAAATCAACGAATTAGTTAAGTCACCACGAATCCAATAAATAATTTTACAGATGGTAGTAGTTCACAAGTCATTCGTTCTCCTACATTTAAAGGATGAAATGCCCGAGCGAGTAAATCACACAACTTCCTAATGCAAAGAGCATTAAATTTATTTGTTAAGCGAACTTTGCATTGTTTTATAATGGAGACATATATGTGTAGCAATTTGCATTACATATTTAGCTTATTTTTTACTGTGCATCAAATACTTTAATGGCTAACCAATGTTATAGATTTCGCGTATACAAAGATTAAAGAAACCTGGAGTAACCCAACAGACATAAATTCTGTCGTATGAATAGAAAAAGCAAAAAACCGAAAGTGACAAACCGGAAGTTGGCATGCAAAACTGTTACAAACTATGTTCTTAGCATATATACCAAATTTAATTAAAATCAATTAACAGGAACTGATGTTATTGAAGTCTCAAATAAACAGATGCTCGGAAGGCCCTCCACCACTTATCCCAATATCGTCCAAAAACTAATCAATTCTTTGTCATTTAAATCTCCATCTTTTCTCAAACTGCCATCAAAATTGATCAATGAACGAAGTAGGGGTGCTCCCAACATACTTTAAAAATAAAGTGTGAAAAGTCAGCAAGTGTATGGAGGACCCCTCGCCACTTTGATCAATATGTTCCACAAGTTGATCATCATCTTCTCATACTAATTGAAATCTTTTTCATAAGTTTCATCATTATCACTTCATTATTGTAGACAGTGTGCATAAAGACACTGAAAAAAATATGGAGGGCTGAAATCTCACACCTCTAAGATATCAAGATTTCGGTCTGGGTTAAGGATTTTGATATAGTTTTCGGCAAAAAACGATATGCATGGATTACTATTCTATGCATGGATTACTATTCTCACATATGTGATAATGCATATTTAATTGCAATTAATTTCGTTACCGAATTTTGATGAAACTTTAAAAAGAGATGCAAATATATAAGATAAAGAGCTGATTAGTTTTTGAGCAATATTAAACAACGTGGTAGGGGATCCTTAGTGAACCTGCTTTACCTGATAATCGAATTGGATGAAACTTGGTACAATACGGTTCACAGAAGTTCTGCATCCCGTTTTCGCTTCCCGTAAAAGGTTTTGTTTACCTTTTTTGTATCTTTGTCAGCATCTTTATTCACATTACAGGCTACACAAATGAAGTGATTACGATAAAGGCATTATCCTAGTTTACCCCCCCCCAAATAGATTTGCGTTTTTTTTTCAAATAAATAGAAAGATTAGGTCCTCTGCATCCTAATTATGAAAAAAAAAAATTTGCGGAAATGAGGGGGTCAAAAGATATAAAGGATCAAACTTTCAATTTTACCTTGGTCCCCCCTTTGGTTTTTTTTTTGACTCAATTCTGCGATCTTACACAATTTCGATCAGAGATAGCACCGACCCCCCCAACGCGAACAACCCCACGCGCCCCCCCCCCCCCCCTCGCGCGTCCGCTGCGCAGGGGACGCGGAAAAACGCGCGAGGAGGGGGTCGGTGCTATCTCTGATCGAAATTGTGCAAGATCGCAGAATTGAGCCAAAAAAAAATTTAAAAATTGAATTCAAAGTCTAAAAAACCAAAGGGGGGACCAAGGTAAAATTGAAAGTTTGATCCTTTATAACCTTTGATAAATAAAAATAAAAAAAAAAGAAAAAAAAAAAAACTAAAAAAAAAACCAAAGGGGGGACCAAGGTAAAATTGAAAGTTTGATCCTTTATAACTTTTGACCCCCGCATTTCCGCAAATTTTTTTTTTCATAATTAGGATGCAGAGGACCTAATCTTTCTATTTATCTGAAAAAACGCAAATCTATTTGGGGGGATAAACTAGGATTGCACCCAGGCGTGGAGTCCACCATACAACTGCTGATTTTTCACACTTTGTTTTTAAAGTATGTTGGGAGCATATAGACTTCGTTCATTGATCAATCTTGATGACACTTTGACAAAAGATGGGAATTTAAATGATTTTCCAGTGAACACATGACATAAATACGACATCACACGAAGGTCATATACACATATTTGACATTCGTGTGATGTCCTATTTATGTCATTTGTTAACTGGGTAAGAAGTGATTAGTTTTAGGACGATATTGGGATAAGTGGTGGGAGGCCGCCCCGGGAACATGTTTTTTGGAACTTCAATAACATCAGTTCCTGATAATTTATACTAAAGATTTCTTTAATATTTTTATAATTAGAACTACGCAAAATCTAGAAAATTGCTTAGCCATTAATTAAAGTATTTTATTAAAGTCGGATAGGTTTTTGTGAACAATTAAGCTTAAGTACATATTGGAAATCACTTGAATTTTGCAATTCGAAATAACTTTTCATTTTCTCTAAAATTCCTTTAGAAAAAATTTTGTTGTGTTTCGTGTCAGAATTCGAACTACATTCATCAGAGACACATTGTTCAAATTCCGTGTGTCTTACACAACTTAGCCAAAGCGGCGATGACGAAACATATTTTAATTTTGATGTTCAGATAATTTCTAAATTGAAACTTCATCATTTTTCATATTTACTTAATTTGAATTTTTCATCTATGATTACATATTGAAAATTGTATTTCTTTGGTATTTTTTGTATTAAATTTCTAGATATTACGATGTGTGAATTCATAGGATGAGAGAATATTTCGTCAACATCTAAGTCAACATTCTAATCAACATCCTAAGTCACGAGTGTAAAGTCATTATTGATTGTTGCCAATCAATGCGAAACTTAATATCTGACGTAAAGTCAATATGTTGTTATATTTTTGGTTAGGAAATATAGACAACATTAGGGGAATTTTTAATTTCGGATAGGTTTTTGTGAACAATTAAGCTTAAGTACATATTGGAAATCACTTGAATTTTGCAATTCGAAATAACTTTTCATTTTCTCTAAAATTCCTTTAGAAAAAATTTTGTTGTGTTTCGTGTCAGAATTCGAACTACATTCATCAGAGACACATTGTTCAAATTCCGTGTGTCTTACACAACTTAGCCAAAGCGGCGATGACGAAACATATTTTAATTTTGATGTTCAGATAATTTCTAAATTGAAACTTCATCATTTTTCATATTTACTTAATTTGAATTTTTCATCTATGATTACATATTGAAAATTGTATTTCTTTGGTATTTTTTGTATTAAATTTCTAGATATTACGATGTGTGAAGTCATAGGATGAGAGAATATTTCGTCAACATCTAAGTCGAAGTCAACATTCTATGTGGACTTTAATCATTGAGGAATTCAGCGCGTCACATGTTTAAGGAATATACTACTATATGAATATGAGCAGCCTCGTTTTAGTTTTGTTTCTGGAAATTTTTTAAAATTTATTTTTTACGTCTTATTTTTACTATCTAAATTTTATCATGAAAGGTTGGCATGTGTCATATTTTAGTGTAGGATAGGCTTTATTATTTAACTGCGGTATCTATTCTTCAAACCAAAAAATTGCGACCGCATCAATACCTTAGAATGCATTGTGGTGTAACTCAGGTCGTAAAAGGTATTAATGTCTTTTACAACCTTGAACTTGATGAACTGGTATCAGTATGTATGCATTGCAATACAAAACTTGGAAAGTTAAGTGTTCCAGCTCAGAAGAAGCTATCTAAGTTTTGTAATTCGACTCCGGAGTAAGTAAGGCATTACGACGATTGCTTCATTCACTTTTTAATCTTTCTTTTGTGTATGTATTTATAACAAAATATGTATATGTATTTATAACCAACTAATAATGATGTGCTGTTAACAAATTCACTACAACTGGTCATGTACGCAGACAATTTTAATATCATCAGCCGAAGTAAGGCTATAAGTATTTCAAGACACTTAAGGTTTCTGCTAGAGAAACTGTTCTGGCAATAAATAATGGGGAAACCCAGACATTTGATTGTATCAAGGAAGACTGAGGAAAAAGATTTTATGCGTGGCAACTACATAAATCGGAGAGTTGAATCCTTTACATATTTAGGATCACTGGTTGACTCAAGCAAAAACATATTATCGGATATATTAAAGCAAGAATTACTACAGATAATCAATCCTTATAAATATTTAACCTTTTCTTGGATCATGGTAAATGTAAACTGATACCAAACACAAGTTATACAAGACAATGATGTGCCATGTGTGGGTCATAGATGTGGTACACAATAGGTTCACAATCAAAACTTTTCACTTTAAATTGTACGTTTCAGCCTTGGTACAACAAAGACAGACGATGAGAAGCGCCGGATGCGGCCCTAATTGTTTTTGCGCCGTCGATGGTGGATTCATTTTTTGGTTATTTTATTGTTGTGTCGCATACTGTAATTTCTACACTGAAAAAAAAATTGAAGTTCATGACAACCTCATCTCGAAGTTGGCAGTTGATTATTCATGGAAAGAAAAATTATTTGCAAACAATTTCACTGTGATTGGGACAACTACACGATAACATTTTCCTAACAACAGAATGAGGTTTATTTAAAATATAAAGTGTTATATACAATATAACAGTAGTTGAATAAAGATAATAACTATTTCCCTGAAAAAAAATTTCTTTGGCCTTATATCATGAATTTTTCATTTTAAAGTTTAAGTATTTGAGATTAATTGAACTATATTTTATTTTCAAATAAATATTTCGTGTGATTGTCTTAACTTCATTGATTTATAATTGTAGAGTTGTTGAAGCAATTTCGTAGTTTGATTCGCCATATGTGACCGCACGGTGAGGTTGAGACAGTTGCATTTCGATTGGAAATAGGACATGTTTTTTTCAGTGTATTAATTCAAATTACAATTAATCACAAATCAATTAAATTACAAAAATCATTAAAAATTAATCAAATAATTTCAAAAATTAAATGATTTTTGTTTGAACTACTTGAAGCGATTATAATAATAATTAGTAAAACAACGTCTTTTTTCACTTCAAAAACTTTATTTATTTTTAACACCGAATATTTTCTGTCTCTAAGAGACCTTCTTCTTGGGTTAATTGTTTTCTAAACTGGGAGAGAAAATATTCGGTGTTAAAAATAAATAAAGTTTTTGAAGTGAAAAAAGACGTTGTTTTACTAATTATTATTAAAATAATTTCAGTTTTGATAACACAAACTTTCAATTATTTTAATTTCAGTGACCACCATGAAATCAATTTTAGTAGTTATTTCTATTTACTGCTCAGTAGCAACACCACAATACTTATTTAATCAACCAATCGCATATACATTGCAAAAAGTACAACCTGATGTTCCGGCACATCGCGCAGTCGTGGAAAATTCATATAGAGAATCACAATTACCATCAAATTTACGCAATGATTTTTATAAAGATCCGAAAATTGCTGATGCTTTAGCTAAAGAATCATGGTTTACAAATAAAGAGATGCCTGTATATGATCGGGAAGCAGAAAAAATTCCGCGAGAACGTATTTACAAAATTATTAAAGACGCCGGTTTTGTACGAAGACGATAATTTACAAAATTAATTTCTTTAAACTTTTCTGTTTGTGTGTTGTAAATTAAATAGTATAAAATGGGCATTTGTTGTAATTTATTTTTTAATTTAAAATGTAAAAGAAAACTAAACAAATTTGAATTATTCCACTAATTTATTGATCTACATATATGTAATTTATTTATTAAAACAACTGTTATGATTTATGTAGCATTTTATTCACACAATAATATAAGAATTGCTATCAGAAAAAAATGTAAGTAAAATTGCTTTAATTAAATTTAGAGAATAATTTTAAATTCTGATAAGTGATAACAATTAGAAATTCTAGACCACCATTTATTTATAACTCTCTTATACTATAAAAATATCAAAAACGTGATGAAGCAACCTGTGCTTTATTAAGAAAATAATTACAAAGGAATATAGTATATTTGCCTACAAGAGATGAAAACACTGTTTTTATCTCGCGTAGGAAATGAAAGTTTTTATACGATAATATAAATAAAATAGCATATTATTTAATTGGGAGTTAAAGTGCCCCTTTTTGTGTGGAGTCTATTGTTTGGCAATTGTCCGAATTAAATACACTATTTTTGGGGCAAACGTTTAAATTTTTTATAAATATAATTTTTTATCGTCATAATTACGTCCAAAAAAGCAAAAAACATTTAAATTTGTATAAATTATATAAAATATAATATTTTTTTGAAGTGAAACTTCTTTATCGACGTCTGAGAGAAATTTTATAACAGTATAAAAAAAATGAAACGATCTTCGGTAACGCGTTACCCGCCATGTTGCTTTTTTATAGATTTTAATTTTGTTTCGGTAATTTTATTTTTGAAGTGAAACTCACGGTTCACGGTGGTCATGATGGTCATGGCGGTCATGGTGGTCATGGTGGTCATAGTGGTTATGGTGGTCATGGTGGTCATGGTGGTCACGGTGGTCATGGTGGTCATGGTGTTCACGGTGGTCATGGTGGTCATGGTGGTCATAGTGGTCATGGTGGTTATGGTGGTCACGGTGGTCATGGTGGTGATGGTGGTCATAGTGCTCATGGTGTTCACGGTGGTCATGATGGTCATGTTGGTCATGGCTGTCATGGTGGTCATGGCTGTCATGGTGGTCATGGTGGTCACAGTGGTCATGGTGGCCATCGTGTTGGTCATGGCGGTCATGGTGGTCATGGTGGTCAAGGTGGTCATGCTAGTAATGGTGGTCACGGTGGTCATGGTGAATTGGATTGTATCAGAGATATATACGAAGATATATACTCACCAAACAATTGGTTATCCATAATCGGCGTTTTTTTCTTAAGCCTTATCTACCCAATTTCTGTGAAGTTCTAAATAGTAGAAAAATGATATGTCATAAAGAAGTTTCACTTCTTACCTGTGTACTCTCGTACACACACATAACTTTTTTTTATTAAAGCAACCTTTTAATTCAAAATTTCACAATCCAATCAAAATATTTGTTATTTGTTGTCACAGTTATACAATTTGTTTGAAAAAATAACAAATATCGTACAAAAAAGCGACACTTTTTATGCCGCCGTAAAAATATGAAAGTTACTTTACTTTCGCAGTAAAAAAAATGGCGTTGCTTTACAGCCGTCTTGATTATAGGTAAAAAAGTAAGACTTTAACCTTTTCCCAAGCGGCTGTAAAATTCAATTTTACAGCCGTTTGCCGAAAAACGATATTTGTTGTACCTAAATATTTAAATAGGAAAATGACAACAAAACATTCAAAACTGAAATTCTATTTATTCGTGGTTGCTTTAATTTAAAATCTTTGTAAAATTACATGAACATAACATATCAACTATAATTTATTATTAAGCGAAAATGATTTCACAGTAGTGGTAAAACAATTCCTTTTCACTGTAATGGATAGTCTGGACTAATGTCAGAACGCAGTGTGTTACAGTCGCAGTTTCCTTAGTTGTTGTTCCTTATATTAATCTGTACCACTTGTAATAGATTCTCATCCCTTCATCATCAATAGTCATATTTCATGTAGTTTCCTTAACCCATAGTTTCCTTATATTTCTTAAAATCTACTAAATCTGCAATAGCCGGACAAACGTATGGGAGAAAGAAAATTGCCCTAATTACCTTGATTTATTTATTCATTAATATAACACAATATTGGTTAATTTGAATTAATTAATAATTTTCATTAATCATCATCCGTATAACCACTAAAAATTAATCAGAATTTAATCTTGCAACGCACTAAAATTGACGCGCGTTATACTTCCATTCGATTGTTCTCGCCTTACTACTTGAGTTTGAACTTTTTTGTTTCAAAACACAAACCGTAATGAAACAACGAAATTCTCAAAACCTCATAACAGCTACGTGTATTTTGTCTCCAATCGTCAACATACAACGAATTACTATTTCTGCTTTGTTAAACATTTGATTTGTCTTTGTATGAGTGTTTTGCTTTAAACAATCCTTCCGTGATTGATCTGAACTTCACTGTATTGATATTGCAGAATGTAGTTATTAAATGTCTAAACATCATAACATTGATCGAATCTGTATTTGATTCATTTTGAATTCAATTATACGTGTTATGAATGTGTCGGAAATATTGTGGGTCCCAACCTTATTTTCGTACAATATTATCAAACAGCAAACGGTTTTGTGTAACTATAAAAAGTTCCCAATAATTTGAAAATCTGATGTAAATTAATTATCTCCCATCTAAACACTGTATTCGAGTTATTGCGAGACTAAAAATTTGGCTATATAATGAGCCACTGTAGCCTTTTCACTCTCTTAGTTTAATTTGCGATTGACACGAAGACTCTCGCATTCTATTACATTTTTATTCGGGCGTTTGACGTCTCGTAGTCCATGGTGAATTTTGTTCGACCATTGATCTGAAAATAAGTAATTTAATCAGCTGCGCGCGAAGTTGATTTGTCTTTGTGGTTTTGTGATATTTTTTTTGGTATGCTTATCGGTAGAGCAAAAATCAAATCGATTGTCGGTGAATTTACGTGTTTTTTTTGTTTTATTTTAATTAACTTAAATGAAAAAAAAAATTATACCAAAAATAGTGATATTAGAATTAGAATTTAGTTATTACATGAAAGAAAAGAAAAAAATCGAATATCTGTTTGTGTTCCGTCTAAAGTCTGTTTTTTTTCTCATAAGAGCACCGCATAAGAAACTGACATAAATAAGGTAACATATGAACTTAAGTTGTTTTATATCATAGCTGATGAGACGCGGGATTTTTTTTTTGTTAAAACTAGTATATAGTAATAATATACCAAACAACAATCGGTTTTTCAAGATGTCTGTGCGTGCGGCATCGAAAGCCTATTTCGCGCCCCGCCATTAACAAACTTTTTCTGTAAACAGAAAAGTAACAATATACAAAAGTTTACGGCTTTCCATTGGGTATATACACCAATCAGTTTTATTGCCTCCATTTAATGGTGAATAGTGGAATTTAGGATAGAACATTTGTCTATTGTGTAGTTTTGTAATAACCATGAAACAAAAGAAATTACGCTTAACGTTCTAGAATAAAAAAATATAAAAGCCAAACAAAATATTATCAGTTAAAAATTTGAACATTAAACAACATAAAAATTAAGCTTATTTTGGCGGGCATACACACCCAGCAATTTTATTGTGTGAAATTATTGATGCCTAGTTGAACTTATGTTAGGAAATTTTTGTGTTTGAATAATTCTGTAATGAATCAAAAGAAATTACGCTTAACGTTCTAGAATAAAAAAATATAAAATCCAAACAAAATATTATCAGTTAAAAATTTGAACATTAAACAACATAAAAATTAAGCTTATTTTGGCGGGCATACACACCAATCAATTTTATTGTATAAACTTAATGGTGCCTAGTTGAACTTATGTTAGGAAATTTTTGTGTTTGTGTATTTTTGCAATAAACATTAAACCAAGGAACTCATACTTATTGTTCTAGAATAATTACAAAAAACAAAATATTGTTATTAGTTAAAATCTGAAAGTTGTAAAACAAAATAATAAAATGTCTGTTTGTAATATTTTTCGAGTTTTTGTCTACGAACTCAACTAACTACTATTAACCCAAAAGAGAAAAGTTAAGTGGTACATGTTTCGACTGGGATACAAAATAAAGCAATTGTGTATAGTCTAGGGCCTAAGCCTGGTCAACCTTACCATCAGGGCGTTTATTGTGGTTGAAAGTGGATCGTTTTATCAGGTGTGCAGGATACATATTTTAACACGACCTTGATATTAACTATTGGCTGTTGGCAAATCAACCTTTATATCAATTAATACAATGAATTTCCAACCTACTCAACTATAATTTTTCTGAATATTGTTACACGGTGCTAGCAACGATTTCAACCATAGTTAACAATTGATTCAACGTTTATTTACCTAAATTAACATATGATACTTTCACCATACTCAACGATTTGCAAAATTAAATCCACAATCATTTATATTAATTAATACAATGAATTTCCAACCTACTCAACTATAATTTTTTTTTGAATATTGGTACCCGGTATTAGCAACGATTTCAACCATAGTTAACAATTGACTCAACGTTTGTTTATACAAATCAACCTAAGCGTATCACCTACCTACAATATTTGTTGATACTAACGTATTTTCGACGCAACAGTTTTTACCAAATTTTGGCTATTTACACTGAATTATTTATATACAATTTTTGACTGATATTGCCGTATTTCCAAAGCAACATTCTTACAATATTTTGGGATATTTCAACTGATTATTTATATACAATTTTTGGCTGATATTACCGTATTTTCAAAGCAACATTTTTTACAATATTTTGGGATATTTCAACTGATTATTTATATACAATTTTTGGCTGATATTACCGTATTTCCAAAGCAACATTTTTACAATATTTTGGGATATTGCAACTGATTATTTTTGTACCATTTTTGCTGATACTGTCATATTTTCAACTCCATATTTACACCAACTTGTTTGCTATTGCTGCCAAATTGTCCACGCACCAGTGGATCATTCGTACATTTATTTGTTTTTGTAATATCACACCTGTTGGATGAATCATCACTAATGGAGGGCTAAGGCCGAAGACCTTTGACGACTGGAGGATTAATCATGGGGTGAGTGGACTTGTTTTATTTCCTTTATATTTTTTTTTATGTCATTTTATTTGTTATCTAACTTAGAAGTGTGAATGTGTGGGCGAACATTAGCATGCGTGAAGTGTGAGTGTGGGAGCGTCTGAGAGTGATTGTGGGGGGTTGGACGTGTTGATCGTGGGTCTTTCGCCAATGGGGTCGCCAGAGTCTCCTTTTTTCACACTTGTATTTTTTTTCCATTTCTGTAAATTTTCGTAAATAGCGTACATTTCTGTATTTGTGCTGAAGTAGCAGGGTTACTTTATCGTTCCCATGGGCTGAAGCTAGTTCGGGGCTTGAAAATCAATCTCGCTAGGTACGCTTCCTGCTATGTCCTTCTCATGGGTTCGCCAATGAGAAAGCGCTTCATTACAAATTGGCGCCCAACGTGGGGCTCCTCTAAGGGTCCCTACAGCAATGTAGGACTCTGGAGGAGTCCCTCCATATTTTCAAAAATTTTGGAAAAATTTTTTTTTGAAAATTTTTTTTTTTCTTCAAATTAACTTTCATTCCCTCCAACCAATAGTAAAAGACTCTGGCGGCGTGGAAGCAGTTCCCTGCTTCACACGCGCAGGAGCGAAGGAAGTCTGAGACCCCTCAGACTTTCTTTGATGGGGTTTTGCGTCCCCACGCCTCCAGCTACAACTCTCCTTTTTTATTTTCTGAAACGCAAGGGTGAGAATGATTCTTCGGGATCATTCTCAATGGGCTTTACAAACCCACGGACCCTAGTAACGGCTGGGTTTCTTACTGGCACGGGGAATGCCAGAGGTGACCAGATGCCAGGATTAGAAATTTGTGAAATGGGGTATACGCCTATCACATCCATCCTGGTCAGCTGGTCATGCTCTGGGTTCCCTGTGACAGTGAGATTCGCAGCTGGGCTAACAGCTCCATAACGTTAGAGTCCCCTCCCTGGAGCGTTAGCACCCTATGATCTGAGTTGTCCAGTTCTCGCGAATGATACTGGGGAACATCTTCTAAAGCAGTTTGATATCAACTGCTGAGGGAAGATGTTCGCCCAGCCTTCATGTCGCGAGTTAATTGGATTAACTCAGATCATAGCACCTTCCCGTATGTTTCGCCGCTCTCGATCGCGGATGAGAGGTGTCGGTTGATTGAATAATGGTGCAGAGGATTTATCCTCTGACCATTCCGGCGGCACTTGTCATCCGGGTGACGGGCTGACGACACATACCCCGCCTTATTCCCTTCCCACCTTATCAATTCCCTTCCTTATCCATCCCTTCTTGCTCCCTTTCCCTTACCTTATTCCCATCCTGTAGAGTAGTGTATTTTTAAACTTTTCTTTGGTCCCAACAAAAAAAAAACAAAACTAACACTACATTAATACTGAAGGACCGGCGATCACCACCTTCAACCCCAGTGCGATAGATTCCCCGTGGTTGATCCGTCCGTCCTCTGTTCGATAATATTGATAAAAAATAAATTAATAAGTAAATAAATATAAAAATAAATAAATTAATGAATAGAAAATAAATAACTACTTAAATAAACTAACCCCTAATACACAAAGAAAAATTTTTAATAAAAACTCTGTGCTGATTTTTGCTTTTACTAATCGCTCTATCTATACAAATTTTAGGGTCCGACACCAAGCAAATACAAAAAAAAAATTTTTAATATTAAATTGCATAACAAACTAAAAGGAAAATAAATCTATTAAAAGGAACAATTAAATACCAAAAACTAACAGGACAACTTATAAATAAAAGCAAAAGGAAAAAAAAATTTATTCAAGGAAGAACGAGCTTGCACAAAGAAAATTCAACATATCAAGTATCAAGAATTTACTATTAAGTTTAATTAAAATTGCATGCTAGGCTTAAGTCTAAGTTATTTACTATTTCAATTTTCGTAATTTATGCATGGTAGTTTTAAGTTCGTTAAATAATTTTTTTTATACCTAATATTTTTTTCGAATTGATCTCTAAATACTACTTTCTTGTCTAACCGGTAGGCTTGCCGCTCTCCATATTCTTTTTCTGTTATTCGTTAGCTTTCGAGTACTGGGAACCGCTGGATTTGCCCGAAATTGGATCCAGACTTTTTCGATATTTCCACCGCTTTCAATAGTATAGCATACGCACTTACTCTCAATATTTCATTTATTTTTAATTTTTTTATTGTAATCCACCGTCAGCAATAGCATAGTTTATTGATTTTCTCTTCCCCCTCCACCTTCTCGCAATTGGTCAGATAACGCGCAGCTGTTTGAGGTTTGAATGACGGAAATTCCATATAGCTCTTTGAATTCTGCTTTAATATATTTGAAGTAAATATTGTAATAAAATAATTTTATTTTTATTAATAATTAAATTGTTTATTTGGCTTCAGCGCTCGCATTGATAGTGTATCAATTTTCTTTTCGCTCTCCATATACTTGCCTTTATTGTTCTAGTCCTGTGCGGCGGTTTGAGTTTTCATAATGTCTGCTGTTGATAAGATTGACGTTCTGGACAGGTCCAGCTCTTGTGCAGTCTGTCAACAAGAAATAGTACCGGCCGACGTAAAACTCCTCACTCGGTGTAACCACCTCTTTCATGACATCTGCCTCAACGACTGGTTGTTGCAGAATGGCACATGCCCAATTTGTCGAGCCGCTTGTGAGCGTGTAGACTTACAGAGGTTACCCCGAGGGATGGATAAAACTAATGATACAGTGGTACCACCACCACCGCGACCGGTGACACGCTCTATTACCGCAGGTTGGCAACGTCGTCCTAGTATCGGAAATCAACACTCTTCTACTCCCTTGGCAAACCGCCTTCCACGATCTAGACTCGCCGATGAAGTGCGAGTGAATATAGCTCAACGATCTCCCATATATGGTGCCGCTGCAGCGGAAGATCACGGTTTTCAGGAAGCGGTAAATGCACACATCGATCAGGAAATTTCGAGAATTAATCACTCAATGATGCAATCACGTGCTCCAACACCTGAAGTGTTGTTACCTCTAGCACCAATTGCAGTATCACCCACCACCCCGCGTCATCCATCGGTTCATTCAAATTACACGCCAGTAAATGCGTTTGTGCAAAATAATGTACCAGTACCACCAATGTTCGCTGAACCTCATCCTGCTCTTGCTCCAGCTAGAACACGAACACATCTCGATCAGCACTCTACTACAGTTAGAAATTGGAACGTAACGTTCTCAGGCAGACCCGATGGTCTGGATGTTGAAGCATTTATCTTCAGGATAGAGCGGCTGACAGAGATGTGTTTAAATAACGATTTTACTATTGTCACCCGTTGTCTGTACCTGTTATTCACAGATCGAGCAGCTGATTGGTTCTGGAGATATTTTCGCCAGAACCGACAGCTTATTTGGACTGACTTATGTCATGCTCTTCGAATAGAATTTCAGGACAGGCAGACGGACGAAGAGGTAAAGGAGCGGATGAGGGCCAGGAAACAGCGGCCCACCGAATTGTTTGATGAATTCTTACAATCAATTTATCGACTAGGCGATAAACTACGAGAACCGATGCCGGATGTGGAGTTGTTCTCCTTGATTCGCAACAATTTACGATTGGAAATTAGAAGGGAGCTACTTTATGTCACCATCTATGGACTGGAACATCTGCGCCAGCTCTGCCGTGACCGCGAAAAATTATGGGCCGAGTCAATAATCAGACCGCGAGATTATATCAGTAGACCATCTAGACCGGTGTCAGAAGTAGACTTGGTTAGTGAATTCTCACAAATTCAAATTAGCGAAATGCCAACTGAATCGCTACCAATTGCATCCAACGAACTCGCTGCAATACAGCCCGCCCCTAATATGAGACGAATAACCAGTTCAACTATTTGTTGGAACTGTAAACGACCTGGTCACCGGTGGCACGATTGTCGTGAATCACAGCGTTTGTTTTGTTGGGGATGTGGGAAGGATGATGTGTTATGTCCTAATTGTGAAAATTGTCAGGGAAACCGAAGGGGGGGCCAGAATCCCAACACCTTTTCTCGCTCCCAGGACCTGTCTTAGATGCATCTAAGACCAAAATTAATTTGTCTCCTGATCTTTCAGATATTTCATCTACCAATCCCAATAACTTATTAGTACCCGATACACGGTCGAACCTAACCTCAACTTCCAACCTGATAGGACACCCGTTGAATACTACTTCGGTTACATTAGTACCCACTCACGATACTGATGTGAAATTATTGAAACGAACACCCGATCATACTGAACCACCTCCATTATGGACCAAAATCAAATCGTTCCAACAACGATGGAACGAATACCTGAAAGTACGCTCAAACATATTTGTCGATTCATTATCATCTTTGAAACTTCCATCGCGCTCTGCGCTCCGTTCTCGTATTTATTGGCAACAACGTCATTTGTTTAAAACTAAAACCATTTCCTCTATGGTGAAATTGGCCAACGATGTGAGATCTTATGCCACAGTGTCAATATTGGGTAAACAACATACTGGACTGTTGGATAGTGGAGCGTCTTTGACTGTAATTGGTGGTGATTTTGCTAAAGAAATCGTACAGACTCCAGACCTTCTGACTTATTCGTCTGCAGTAGTTCGTACTGCCGATGGCCAAAGACAGAAAATCTTAGGGTTTGTAAAGACAAAGATTTCATTTATGAACCAAGTCAGAACCCTGGACGTCTTCGTTATCCCGTCTTTAACTCAAGATCTATACCTAGGTATAGATTTCTTTAACGCTTTTGGTTTGTTTAACCCGAGATTTGAATTACCTACCTTTTCAACTACGGAGTCAGGAATTTCAGAATTGTCTATGGACAATCAAGCACGTCTACAAGACACTATTCAGCTTCTACCATCATTTTCAAAAATGGGTCTGGGTCGAACACATTTGATAGAACATGTGATTGATGTGGGGACGGCCGCTCCCATCAAACAACGTCACTACCCAATTTCGCCCGCCATTGAGAAACTGATGGGAGAAGAACTGGATAGGATGTTATCTCTGGGTATTATAGAGGTTTCAAACAGTCCATGGTCAAGTCCTGTGGTTTTAATTCGCAAACCTGGGAAGAATCGTCTTTGTTTGGATAGTAGAAAGGTCAATACAGTGACTAAAAAGGATGCCTACCCCCTTCCACAGATAGATGGAATCTTGAGTCGTCTGCCACAGAGTAATTTCATTTCCAGTTTGGATCTGAAAGACGCTTTCTGGCAGATACCTCTAGAAAAACACTCCCGAGAGAAAACTGCTTTTACGGTCCCAGGGCGGCCACTGTATCAGTTCGTAAGAATGCCTTTCGGACTGTGCAATGCGCCGCAAACGATGACTAAATTGATGGACCAAGTAATTCCTCCACATCTCAAGTCGTGCGTCTTCGTATACTTGGATGATCTTCTAATAGTTACAGATACCTTTGAGGCCCATCTGAAACTGTTGGAAGATATCTCCCAGTGTCTTAGACGTGCGAACTTGACGATAAACGTGGAAAAAAGTAAGTTTCTCTTGCCGGATGTAAAATATTTGGGATATGTAGTGGGAGGTGGTAAACTAAAAATTGATCCTGATAAAACTCAGGCTATTTCTGAATTTCCTACACCGCGTACGTCCAAACAGATTCGACGATTCCTGGGTATGGCGGGTTATTATCGCCGTTTTATATCTGATTTCTCTGCTATGTCCTCTCCAATATCAGATTTGTTGAAGAAAAATTCTAATAAATTCGTATGGACTCCAGAAGCTGAAATAGCATTTACAAATCTCAAAAATGCTCTCATATCAGCACCCAGATAAACCCCGACTATACTAAACCTTTTACTCTCCAGTGCGACGCTAGTAATGACGGTATAGGCTGTGTATTACTTCAGTGTGACATGGACGGTATGGAACATCCCATAGCGTACATGTCCAAGAAACTAAATTCTGCGCAACGCAATTACTCAACTAGTGAGAAAGAGTGTCTAGCCGCCGTACTGGGAGTAAAGAAATTTAGAGCGTATGTCGAGGGTCAGGCCTTTAAGATCATAACTGACGATGCTTCATTAAAATGGTTAATGCAACAAAAAGACCTTTCTGGTCGATTGGCTCGTTGGAGCTTGAAATTGCAGGGTTATGTCTTTGATATTGAGTACCGAAAAGGAAATTTAAACATAGTTCCAGACACTCTATCAAGACGTAACTCTGTTGACGTCATTTCTGAATTATGTCCAGTGCCTGAATTAGATCTTAATTCCCCTTTCTTCAACACTTCTCGATATTTGGAGTTGGTGAATCTGGTTACCGAAGCAGACGGTACATTGCCTGATCTGAAAGTAATTTCTGGTCGGGTTTATAAACGATTGGCTTGTCTAGATCTTGATATTCCTTCAGAGGGTGAGGTTTGGAAATTGTGGTTACCTGAGGAATACACTGACGAGTGTATTGCAAGGGCCCACAATCCTCCTACCTCATCTCATGGAGGTCTAGCAAAAACCCTGTTTAATATTCGTAAATTTTACTATTGGCCTCGTATGTACACCCAGGTTAAATCTTACATAGGAAATTGTAAGACCTGTAAAGAAATCAAAGCGACTAATGTTCCACTTCGTGCTCCCATGGTGTCCCAGATGAAAACAGAACGAATTGGACAGCGATTATATATCGATATTCTTGGCCCTTATCCTCGTTCAAAGGCCGGGAATATCGCTATTCTGGTAGTATTAGATCATGTTACTAAATATCCATTTTTATTTCCTTTACGGAAATTAACTGCTGAACCAATTTGTCATCTATTGGCTACCAATGTCTTTCATGTATTTGGTTGTCCCGAAGCTATTGTGTCCGATAATGGGACCCAATTCAAATCAAAACAGTTTGCGGATTTCTTGGCGAAGCACGGAGTGAAACATACATTACTAGCGTTATATTCACCTCAAGCTAACGCTTCGGAACGGGTAAATAGGAGTGTTTTATCTGGTATTCGAGCCTACCTAAAGGAGGAGCATTCTAAATGGGATCTGCACTTGAGCGAGATCGCTTGTGCACTACGTTGTTCCCTGCACCAAACACTTAAATGTTCCCCATATTACGCAATGTTTGGGATACCCATGGTGACTCATGGTTCGTCATATGAGTTGCTGAGACGATTGAATGGTCTTCATGAACCAGGTGAAACGATTCTGCGACCTGATTATCTTAACAAGATTCGATTACGAATTCTAGATCTAACGGCCGAAGCATTTGTCAAGAGTGCTGAAAGATACAATTTACGAGCTCGAGTAACTTTGTTTAAACCAGGGGATACGGTGTTCCGAAGGAACTTTATCTTGAGTGACGCCGGTAAGAAATTATCTGCTAAACTTGCACAGAAGTTTATTGAGACCAGAGTAATAAGGTTGGTAGGTAGCGCTGCTTACGAACTGGAGGACCTGGTTTCTAAACGTAGAGGTGTTTATCACTCCAAGGACATTCGCGCCTAACATCGGTAATAATTTTTTTTTGTTGTCAGTATGATAGTAACTTTCGCTTTTGTTTCACCGCCATTGTAAGTCAAGATTATCGACAACCATAAAGTATGAGGGTAGTTTCGTCTTGAATTCACAGTTCAGTGAGTGTGTATCAACGTTGGTGTTCGGGTCTTGTTTCAAAATTTTTTTTCTGTGTTGACTATTTGCCAGCGAAACTTCCGGGATCGAATGTATTGAATTTGGTTCAATCAGTTACTTAGAAACTATGTGAATAGTTTTCTTCTTTGCAGCCTTCAGAGTCACTTGGACGGAAGCGTACAACAGTGTAGCCCGGCTAGCAGTTGGAGAGCATGAGACTCGTGTTAGTTCAGGTGTGGGTTGCGAGCCTGCATAACGTACAAACGGAATTGTGTCGGATATTTCATCAAAGGAGTCGGCCCAATGATATTAATTTTTTTTGGTGACTGTAGAATCTCGGGAACCCCCAGATCTGCCCGAAATTGGGTCTGGAAGATGTCAGTTATCCATCGTTTGCAATAGAGTAGAATACTGATTTTATTGATACCCCTCCCAAAAGTTTTTTTTTGTATAATCATAGATACTTTATTACTTTGTTTCTGCTAAGACTGAGTTTGTAATACCGATCGCATTGATTGCTAATCTGTGGTACGTCGAGGTGCTTCACCATACTAATATGTATATACAAGGTCTATTGGCGACCAGCCTATGCCTTTTTCAACTTCTTTTTGGTCGTAAGTGTTCGTCCAAAAAGCACTTGTTCTGTAATGGATAGTCTGGACTAATGTCAGAACGCAGTGTGTTACAGTCGCAGTTTCCTTAGTTGTTGTTCCTTATATTAATCTGTACCACTTGTAATAGATTCTCATCCCTTCATCATCAATAGTCATATTTCATGTAGTTTCCTTAACCCATAGTTTCCTTATATTTCTTAAAATCTACTAAATCTGCAATAGCCGGACAAACGTATGGGAGAAAGAAAATTGCCCTAATTACCTTGATTTATTTATTCATTAATATAACACAATATTGGTTAATTTGAATTAATTAATAATTTTCATTAATCATCATCCGTATAACCACTAAAAATTAATCAGAATTTAATCTTGCAACGCACTAAAATTGACGCGCGTTATACTTCCATTCGATTGTTCTCGCCTTACTACTTGAGTTTGAACTTTTTTGTTTCAAAACACAAACCGTAATGAAACAACGAAATTCTCAAAACCTCATAACAGCTACGTGTATTTTGTCTCCAATCGTCAACATACAACGAATTACTATTTCTGCTTTGTTAAACATTTGATTTGTCTTTGTATGAGTGTTTTGCTTTAAACAATCCTTCCGTGATTGATCTGAACTTCACTGTATTGATATTGCAGAATGTAGTTATTAAATGTCTAAACATCATAACATTGATCGAATCTGTATTTGATTCATTTTGAATTCAATTATACGTGTTATGAATGTGTCGGAAATATTGTGGGTCCCAACCTTATTTTCGTACAATATTATCAAACAGCAAACGGTTTTGTGTAACTATAAAAAGTTCCCAATAATTTGAAAATCTGATGTAAATTAATTATCTCCCATCTAAACACTGTATTCGAGTTATTGCGAGACTAAAAATTTGGCTATATAATGAGCCACTGTAGCCTTTTCACTCTCTTAGTTTAATTTGCGATTGACACGAAGACTCTCGCATTCTTTTACATTTTTATTCGGGCGTTTGACGTCTCGTAGTCCATGGTGAATTTTGTTCGACCATTGATCTGAAAATAAGTAATTTAATCAGCTGCGCGCGAAGTTGATTTGTCTTTGTGATTTTGTGATATTTTTTTTGGTATGCTTATCGGTAGAGCAAAAATCAAATCGATTGTCGGTGAATTTACGTGTTTTTTTTGTTTTATTTTAATTAACTTAAATGAAAAAAAAAAATTATACCAAAAATAGTGATATTAGAATTAGAATTTAGTTATTACATGAAAGAAAAGAAAAAAATCGAATATCTGTTTGTGTTCCGTCTAAAGTCTGTTTTTTTTCTCATAAGAGCACCGCATAAGAAACTGACATAAATAAGGTAACATATGAACTTAAGTTGTTTTATATCATAGCTGATGAGATGCGGGATTTTTTTTTTTGTTAAAACTAGTATATAGTAATAATATACCAAACAACAATCGGTTTTTCAAGATGTCTGTGCGTGCGGCATCGAAAGCCTATTTCGCGCCCCGCCATTAACAAACTTTTTCTGTAAACAGAAAAGTAACAATATACAAAAGTTTACGGCTTTCCATTGGGTATATACACCAATCAGTTTTATTGCCTCCATTTAATGGTGAATAGTGGAATTTAGGATAGAACATTTGTCTATTGTGTAGTTTTGTAATAACCATGAAACAAAAGAAATTACGCTTAACGTTCTAGAATAAAAAAATATAAAACCCAAACAAAATATTATCAGTTAAAAATTTGAACATTAAACAACATAAAAATTAAGCTTATTTTGGCGGGCATACACACCCAGCAATTTTATTGTGTGAAATTATTGATGCCTAGTTGAACTTATGTTAGGAAATTTTTGTGTTTGAATAATTCTGTAATGAATCAAAAGAAATTACGCTTAACGTTCTAGAATAAAAAAATATAAAATCCAAACAAAATATTATCAGTTAAAAATTTGAACATTAAACAACATAAAAATTAAGCTTATTTTGGCGGGCATACACACCAAGCAATCTTATTGTGTAAAATTAATGATGCCTAGTTGAACTTATGTTAGGAAATTTTTGTGTTTGAATAACTCTGCAATAAAACAAAAGAAATTATGCTTAAAGTTCTAGAATAAATAAATATAAAAGCCAAACAAAATATTATTAGTTAAAATTTTGAACATTAACCAACATAAAAATTAAGCTTATTTTGGCGGGCATACACACCAATCAATTTTATTGTATAAACTTAATGGTGCCTAGTTGAACTTATGTTAGGAAATTTTTGTGTTTGTGTATTTTTGCAATAAACATTAAACCAAGGAACTCATACTTATTGTTCTAGAATAATTACAAAAAACAAAATATTGTTATTAGTTAAAATCTGAAAGTTGTAAAACAAAATAATAAAATGTCTGTTTGTAATATTTTTCGAGTTTTTGTCTACGAACTCAACTAACTACTATTAACCCAAAAGAGAAAAGTTAAGTGGTACATGTTTCGACTGGGATACAAAATAAAGCAATTGTGTATAGTCTAGGGCCTAAGCCTGGTCAACCTTACCATCAGGGCGTTTATTGTGGTTGAAAGTGGATCGTTTTATCAGGTGTGCAGGATACATATTTTAACACGACCTTGATATTAACTATTGGCTGTTGGCAAATCAACCTTTATATCAATTAATACAATGAATTTCCAACCTACTCAACTATAATTTTTCTGAATATTGTTACACGGTGCTAGCAACGATTTCAACCATAGTTAACAATTGATTCAACGTTTATTTACCTAAATTAACATATGATACTTTCACCATACTCAACGATTTGCAAAATTAAATCCACGATCATTTATATCAATTAATACAATGAATTTCCAACCTACTCAACTATAATTTTTTTTTGAATATTGGTACCCGGTATTAGCAACGATTTCAACCATAGTTAACAATTGACTCAACGTTTGTTTATACAAATCAACCTAAGCGTATCACCTACCTACAATATTTGTTGATACTAACGTATTTTCGACGCAACAGTTTTTACCAAATTTTGGCTATTTACACTGGATTATTTATATACAATTTTTGGCTGATATTACCGTATTTCCAAAGCAACATTCTTACAATATTTTGGGATATTTCAACTGATTATTTTTATACAATTTTTGGCTGATATTACCGTATTTTCAAAGCAACATTTTTTACAATATTTTGGGATATTTCAACTGATTATTTATATACAATTTTTGGCTGATATTACCGTATTTCCAAAGCAACATTTTTACAATATTTTGGGATATTGCAACTGATTATTTTTGTACCATTTTTGCTGATACTGTCATATTTTCAACTCCATATTTACACCAACTTGTTTGCTATTGCTGCCAAATTGTCCACGCACCAGTGGATCATTCGTACATTTATTTTTTTTTGTAATATCACACCTGTTGGATGAATCATCACTAATGGAGGGCTAAGGCCGAAGACCTTTGACGACTGGAGGATTAATCATGGGGTGAGTGGACTTGTTTTATTTCCTTTATATTTTTTTTTATGTCATTTTATTTGTTATCTAACTTAGAAGTGTGAATGTGTGGGCGAACATTAGCATGCGTGAAGTGTGAGTGTGGGAGCGTCTGAGAGTGATTGTGGGGGGTTGGACGTGTTGATCGTGGGTCTTTCGCCAATGGGGTCGCCAGAGTCTCCCTTTTTCACACTTGTATTTTTTTTCCATTTCTGTAAATTTTCGTAAATAGCGTACATTTCTGTATTTGTGCTGAAGTAGCAGGGTTACTTTATCGTTCCCATGGGCTGAAGCTAGTTCGGGGCTTGAAAATCAATCTCGCTAGGTACGCTTCCTGCTATGTCCTTCTCATTGGTTCGCCAATGAGAAAGCGCTTCATTACATCACAGGGGAATAAGCCTGCATGAAATTTAACTTTCATATGGTACCGTAACAAAACTATTTAGTTGTTCTGAAAGCGTTCTATCTATTAGTCGCATTAAATAAATATTTCTGAAACTGCTCATTTCAACTCAAACTAATTTTAACATTATGTAAACGAACAAAGAAATTATTTTATTTATTCAAAGCGGTCATTTTTATTGTTAACTATAATAATTCATAAATTAACATCTCTAAATATCCTAAACCGCCAACAACAGATTAGGATTAAAATTAAGTTTCAATGAGAAAATATAGAGGAGCTGAGAACTCAAAGCTCTGAGATGTTAAAACTCAAGTAACAATTCGAATTTTGATGCTTGAAGCTTGATTTCATTTTTTCTAAAACGACAACTTTATCTTTAAAATTGTAATAGGAGGTCTGGTCTGGTGGTCAGTGAACTTTCACCAGTTGGTCGTGCACAAGAAATTCACCCTGCCGCTAGCTCGATTGCGAGAAGGTTCTTTCGACGAACCTCTTTACAAGAAATTTTAAACAAACTAGAATCACATACGCGTGTGCCTGAAAACACCACCCAGGTCTGATGGCCATGGGTGGTTGCACTGCAGAGTCACAACTGTCCCTAAATTTAAATTACGTTAGCACATCGTTTTCTATGTATACATAAACACTAGCATAAAAAACCCAAAGCTTTGCCGCCACTCAAAACCGAATTAAAATCTAAAATAAAATGCTAAGGCACTCACCCTATGCTAAGGCACTCACCCTAAGGCACCGCATCACCGCTCCTAATTGTGTTGGTCCTCGGGCTAAGATTGTTCTTGCTGCTTTTTTCCAGTTACAATTTACAAATCTCCATCAATTCGTTCATATTGTTACGATTGCAGAAAAATCTAGACGATTACAGAAAAATCCAGACGATTACGGTTACATCTAGGAAAATCAAATCAACAAAATACTACAACAAATTATTGAAATGAATAGTGTTGTTATTGTACTTCTTAGAACTTGGGTCGACAATGAATAAAATTGAATGATTTTATGAATCAAATCAGCATAACGTAAATTAATCGAATATTCTACTATTTTCTCAAGGTTTGGAAAAAGTGACCTCGAATTTTCTAGAACTTAAGCAGAATGGTATATAAGCGATTGCCTCTTGTAGATTAGGAATTAGTTTTATTTTAAACGTCTGACGGTGAAGTTAAAATTATAAAAGTGATATTTAAAATTAGTTTTTGTAAATAAAGTTATAAGTGTTATTGAGTAGAAATATTTTGTGTATTATTTTGAACGTTGTAAACTGGAAATTTTTTCAATAAACCGTTGGAGTTCTGAAGCTGTTGAAAGAATATTCTAGTCAGGAATATTGTTTGCTGTATTGTTTTCCTGTTGTTGTGGAGCAATTAAGGTATTGAATACTTAATAAAACCTGGTGTTTGTGCTTACTAATCAGTGATCGAACTCTGAAGAGATTTGGGAATTGTGTTTATCAAATTTTGAGTAAGGCCAATTCGAAGTAAGGTTAAAAAAACGTAACATTGGTGACATCGGCGGATTAGTTAGCTGTTAATAATGGTTTTCTTAAGTGAATTAAAAGTTCTTGAGTTAAAGAAGGAACTAGAACAACGTGGATTTTCAACAAGCGGAAACAAAACTGAATTAATGCTACGGCTTTGATGGCGCCTCTGACTTGGCAGTGGACTGTATGTTTTCTTTTTTCAGAGACAACAAAACAAACAGCCACGAAATGTTGACTGAGGTTATTCAACAAATATTTTGACGAAGGACAGAGATATTATTGGTAAGTATGACTATTTACATAACATTATTGTTTTATTATTTCGAACAGCTCTGTCCGTTGTCAACATATTCCCGCCTTTGACGATAATTACTTATATAAATTATTATAAATCATGAATTGATGAAAACTATTAATCTAATTGGATATTTAAAAATTCAGAGAGTTAACAACTTATAGCTAATATCATAAGTATGTCATATGACCACTTTAATTTTAATTCAGAACATTTTATGTAAGTTACTTTAATTCAGAAAATTATGTTACTACTAGTTTTAAGATACTTATTTCTGGTTCATAACCAATTATCATTTTTTTGCTTTAGAAATGTTTATTTTTACAAAAACAAAAATTTTTTTTTATTTTGAATAAATTTATCAACAACAACTGTTGTGATTATGTACTTTTTTTATTTACAATTGAACATGAGATATCATGAGAGATGCCAAATGTCAAGAAGTGAAGTTTAAAAGCTCGCATTACTGTAAGTATCAGTGTACTTTCTGCCGTTGAGGTTGGTTGAATAATATGCTAGAGTTCACGATGGGCAGTAACGTGTAGTTCTTAGTGACGCAGGCAACAACTTGAGACCTTCATCAAGCTTGCTAAATACTGATTTTGTGGACTCGACCAATGGTGGTGTTATGATTGTAACAACGCGACAATGGTAAACGACTCAAAACGGAACTGACGTTGTGAAGTGGTGATACATTAGTAACGCGATTAGATTTTGAATTGGACCTAACTGATAATAGGTTCTGCTTCCTAAATGGAATTACAGATGACGCAAATTGAGACGATGAGACGATATTCTGATCGATAGAGACAATGACTCGTATATTAAAATACTTTCGAAGACGAGTCAATCGACGAAATTGATGACAGTGAATTTAAAATTTGAATTAGTCCAAAATCATGACGGATAAAATCATTTAATGTGCGTGTGTAGCTGACGTTATAGCGGATTAACCATTAAATGTGCTGAGCATTGACGACGACTAAAGGTTTAATCATTGAGTGTGCGTAGCAACCCAAGAGATAAATAATTAAACCTGGATTATGCAGAGCATTGACGAAGACTAAAGGTTTAATCATTGAGTGTGCGTAGCAACCGAAGAAATAGATGATTAAACCTGGATTATGCAGAGCATTGACGAAGACTAAAGGTTTAATCATTGAGTGTGCGTAGCAACCGAAGAAATAGATGATTAAACCTGGATTATGCAGAGCATTGACGAAGACTAAAGGTTTAATCATTGAGTGTGCGTAGCAACCGAAGAAATAGATGATTAAACCTGGATTATGCAGAGCATTGACGAAGACTAAAGGTTTAATCATTGAGTGTGCGTAGCAACCGAAGAAATAGATGATTAAACCTGGATTATGCAGAGCATTGACGAAGACTAAAGGTTTAATCATTGAGTGTGCGTAGCAACCGAAGAAATAGATGATTAAACCTGGATTATGCAGAGCATTGACGAAGACTAAAGGTTTAATCATTGAGTGTGCGTAGCAACCGAAGAAATAGATGATTAAACCTGGATTATGCAGAGCATTGACGAAGACTAAAGGTTTAATCATTGAGTGTGCGTAGCAACCGAAGAAATAAATAATTAAACCTGGATTATGCAGAGCATTGACGAAGACTAAAGGTTTAATCATTGAGTGTGCGTAGCAACCGAAGAAATAGATGATTAAACATGAATTATGCAAAGCATTAATGAAGACTGAATGGTTAATCATGGAGTGTGCGTAGCAACCGACGAAATAAGTGGTTAGACATGGACTATGCAAATCAATAATGAAGACTGAATGTTTTAATCACATTGCATAATGTGTTGACGAGAATGGCATCATGAGCCTAAATGTAGCTATGATGCACTAGCTTATGAATTAGAAAGTTATGATTGTGGAATTACCATAAGTAACAGCCGATCGAGGTTGTAAGTTCTTGATCGATTTGCACTGTGAAAAGTCTTTTGACTTTTGATTTTCTTATACCAGTTTTAGTGATTTCAAGTTCACAACTCTTGTACATTGTGAAGACTCGAACCAACGTTTGTTGGTTAAAATACTCTTCACGGAACCAACGAAAGTGTTGGTTACGTGAGAATGCTCTTCACAGGAATGTGAAATTACGATAAGTAACAGCCGATCGAGGTTGTAAGTTCTTGATCGATTGGCACTGTGAAAAGTCTTTTGACTTTTGATTTTCTTATACCAGTTTTAGTGATTTCAAGTTCACAACTCTTGTACATTGTGAAGACTCGAACCAACGTTTGTTGGTTAAAATACTCTTCACGGAACCAACGAAATTGATGGTGACGTGAGAGTGCTCTTCACAGGAATGTGAAATTACGATAAATAACAGCCGATCGAGGTTGTAAGTTCTTGATCGATTTGCACTGTGAAAAGTCTTTTGACTTTTGATTTTCTTATACCAGTTTTAGTGATTTCAAGTTCACAACTCTTGTACATTGTGAAGACTCGAACCAACGTTTGTTGGTTAAAATACTCTTCACGGAACCAACGAAATTGCTGGTGACGTGAGAATGCTCTTCACAGAAACCATATAACTGATGCGAAAATGGGACGAAATTCTCTGTTTGGTTTAGGTAGCGGGAAATTATAAATGCTAGTACTGTATTGGAATGAAGTTAGATAAAACATATAAATTACTATTGAAATTAAATGATACAACTTCAATTAAAATGAGAACTTTAATTGATAAGAATTATTCTGATAACAATGACCTACATAGTATATTTTTTATCGCTTGATACATGATATAGGAGACGATGATTCGTATAATCCTTTGTCTATGCAGTCAACAACTGTAACAACCAACTTGTTCCTAGCGGCAATTGTAGTTGTTTGCCGAATTGACTAGAGCTGCAGGATTTTAAGTTATAGACAACTCATCGCTACTTAATTTATAAGTGGGGAGAGTTTAAAGATTATGGTTGTGAGGAGATGTATGTGACATCAAAAAAATAGAAACAACTCCTATTTGATACACATGTTATGACCAAGGCTAGGTGGTTCATTTAATGTGGAGGATCATCAAGTTAGTAGAAGGAACATATGAATGATTTTAGCCGAGTTTGTATTAAAACCGGGTTAATGATGGTATGTCTGAAAACAAGTTACGTTACGATGAACATGTTAGGTAGTAACGCCTTTGTCGATCTCGGTTTCAAATGGTAGAACACTTATACGATTGACAGCTCTTTTCAATTCTGACAGTGCTGTCTTGACTGTAACCACACGAGTGATCCCATCTTGTCCAGGATGTAATGCTGTTATGCGACCTAAGTGCCATTTTAATGGTGGTGAATTATCGTCATGGAGGATAACTAAAGAACCTACTTGGAACTTATGTGAGCCCTGATGCCACTTGTGTCGTCGTTGGAGTTCCGATAAGTATTCTTTGTGCCACCTTTCCCAAAATTGATGTAAATTTTGTTGGATTCGTTGCAAGCGTGACAACCGGTTGCTGGACAAATCAATTAATGATGGTTCTGGGATTGATGTCAAAGGAGCACCGATAATAAAATGACCAGGTGAAAGAGCGGTCAAGTCTGATGGATCACTAGATAAGGGCGTAAGAGGTCGAGAATTGAGACATGCTTCGATTTGTGAAATCAGTGTAAGGAGTTCTTCCACAGTAAGGGCTGCATTGCCAACTGCGCGTTTGAAATGATGCTTAGCACTTTTGATTGCAGCCTCCCACAAACCCCCAAAATGCGGAGACCGTGGAGGAATGGTTTTCCATTCTATTTCGTTTTCGGAGCAGAATTTTAAGCTGGTGTCTTGAAATGACTGAGAAAGAAATAACGTTTTGAGCTCCTTCAGTTCCGAACGTGATCCGACGAAATTGGTGGCATTGTCCGAATAGATGCGAATGCATATTCCGCGTCGAGCAATAAACCTTCGTAAGCAAGCCAAAAAGGATTCAGTTGAGGCACTCATCACAAGTTCCAAATGCACTGCTTTGGTGGTGAAACAGACAAAAAGACAAATGTAGCATTTAATTCTTGTTCTGGCTTTATTGGTTTGGATATATGAAAATGGCCCACAGAAATCTACTCCGACGATGAGAAATGGACGCTCCACGGATTTCACTCTATCAGATGGCAACTCACCCATTACTTGATTGCGTAATTGTGGTTTTATTCGATGACAACGAACACATTGATGGACGATTGTCCTGCATAAGTTGCGTCCACCAGTTATCCAATATTGCAAGCGAAGGTTATATAAAAGTGATTGAGGCCCAGCGTGTAGCAATTTTTGGTGCTCATGTCGTACGATTAATACACTGAAGGGATGATTACCAGGTAGTAGGATCGGATGTTTCTGATCCTCTGAAATTATTGCGTTATTCAGACGACCGCCGACTCTTAATATATCGTCTTTATCTAAGAATATCGCAAGAGATCGAAGTGAACTGCTAGGTGAACAATACTTAGTCTTTTTAATACACCGAATGTCGTCACTAAAATTACTTCGTTGAACCATTCGGATCAAACACAGTGTAGCATTTTTAATATCGTTAGGTAATAGAAAAATGGACGCATTACCTTCTCGAATATCTCTATGTTTTGTATTGTTAGTAAAACGAAGCATATAGGCAACAACTCGAATTAGCCTTGTGAGAGACGAAAATCGAATAAAAAGAGAGTTATCATCTGTTGTAGAGTGGACTAAACCACGATCGTTGGTTTTACGCACCTCCAAGTTCACAAATTCATCTGGTAGATTGATGTCATGTGAGATTGACCAGGCTGACGAATGGCTCTTCAAGAACTCGGGTCCTATCCACCAAAGTGATGCCGCAGAAAAGGACGAAGGCATAAGTCCTCGAGACGCTAAATCCGCTGGGTTTGCAGCTGTAGGAACGTAATACCAATCATTAGCTGACGTAAGTTCTTGAATTCTTGAAAGACGATTTGCTACAAATACTGCATATTTTGATGGCTCTGACTTAATTCGATGCAACGTGATTTGTGAATCTGTCCAAAGGTATACCGCACTAAAATTCATTTTCAAGACAGACATAACTTTCTGAGTCAATTCTGATAAGAGTACTGCTGCGCATAGTTCCAACCGTGGGATCGTTTCCTGCTTCAACGGTGCCACTCTTGTTTTCGCACAAATGAGATTTAGTTGATATTGATTCGTTGAGGAGAAGGTTCGGGTGTACAGTACACAACCGTATGCTCGCTCGGAAGCGTCGCAAAACCCATGCAGTTCGATCGGATTAGACGTGGAGGAAGCAATTAACCGAGGGATGTTGATTCGTTGTAATGTATTTAATTCCTGTTTGTAAGTTGACCAGGCTTGTGCGATGTGAGGTGGTAGTGGATCATCCCAACCCAGAGTTTGAAGTTTCCAAATAGCTTGCATGATGAGTTTTCCGGTGAGAACAATTGGAGCACAAATACCCAAAGGATCAAAAATTTGGCATAATTCCGAAAGAAGCCTGCGCTTGGTACATAAAGCAACAGTAGGAGGCAAGTCAAATACCATTTCGAACTGATCAGATTTTGTATTCCATATAACCCCCAATAAAATGGTAACGGTTGATGTGTCGTGATCTTCCGATGATAATTGCTTCATGTTAGAAACAAACTTTCGTAGTTCGAAGCCACCGCAGGCTAGAAGTTCAATTAACTCTGTCTTCAGTTGGCTGGCCTCTGACATGTTTGATGCTCCCGTTAATACATCATCTACATAAAAGTCACTATCAAGAATTTTAGATGCTTCTGGATATTTGATACGTTCATCAATGGCGAGCTGATGTAGCGTCCGAGTGGCTAAAAATGGAGCACTTGCAGTTCCGTATGTAACAGTGGCGAGTTTGAACACTTGAAGACGTTCGGAAGAGTTTAAGCGCCAAAATACTCGTTGAAGGTCTTGTTGGTCATCTCGAAGTCTGATCTGTCGATACATCTTCGCGATGTCAGCACTGAACGCAATGTTATGTTTCCGAAAGCGAAGCATTATCGAAACAAGATCCTGTTGGATCGTAGGGCCTACCATCAGGCAGTCGTTCAGGGAAACAAGAGATGAAGATTTTGCGGACGCATTGAATACTACGCGCAACTTTGTTGTTTCACTTTGTTCCTTTATCACATAATGATGGGGCAAGTAAAAGTTGCATTTATCACTGTCGTGTACCGCAGTGGTCATGTGTCCCAACTGATAGTATTCACGCATAAAGTCTTGGTATTGTTTATAGACCTCAGGTTTCCCTTGTAAACGAGTTTCCAGGGCGTAGAACTGACGACGCGCTGACAGATCGGATAAACCTAGTTGGTCTAACTTGGGATTGGTAGGGAGTGCGACGGTGTATCGGCCATCAACTGATCTCTTGACATGTTCCTTGAAATGAGTTTCGCATGCGAATTCTTCTTTAGACCACACCGGTTTGGACGATACTGATTCCAGTTCCCAAAATCGTTTTACTTGAGCTTCGAGAGATTGGATGCTGCACAACGCTATATGTGATTGAGATTGAGTCCTTGGAGTGCATGAAATATTCGTTTTACCAATAACCACGTAGCCCAATTCAGACTCATAAAATGGAGGTAAGTCGCGATGAAGTTGAACTGATGACCCTTTGAACAGACATTGATAAATCTCAGCACCCAACAGAATGTCGATCCGATTTGGTACATTAAAGTGGGGATCGGCCAATTTTATGTGATCAGGTAAGGTTAGCTTGGGAAGCATAACTCTTGTAGAAGGTATTTCATGGGTAATGGTGGGAAGAACATAACATTTTAACGTCGTAGCAAAGGCTGAGACACACGAAGAGATTTTTAAATAGATTTTGTGTTTGATCAATGTTTGTGATCCCGCAATACCGGTAATGGTTTTAGATGTGACGTGTTTACGTGCCTGTAACAATTTGCATGTTTGTGTAGTAACAAAATTCATTGTTGAGCCGCTGTCTAGTAAAGCTCTGCAGAGGATTTGGATACCATCATTAACTGATGCTCGCACTAAAGCAGTGCCGATAAGAATGACCTTGCTGAACTTGGTGGGTGTAGTCTCTGATGAGACTTTCAGACTGGTTACCGCAGCACACGTCGCTTCACTGCAATCATTATTGAGTGACTGAAGTTCGGAACAGTTAGCTACAACTGGTTGCATTTTAACATCCGGAAATTGATTGTTGCGTTCGAAATGCAATAATGTATGGTGTTTGAGTGCGCACGTTTGACACGGCGGTTGACGACATTCACTGAGAGGATGACGATCTCGTAAGCAATTTCCACAAAGACGGCGATTCTTGATAAAATCATATCTGGATCTTGGCGTGAATTTAGTGCTGGAGAATTCTGGACAATGAGCCAACATATGGTTTCCCAAGCAACAACTACATTTGTCGGACGAACTTGCCGGCGGTGTGTGTGTGGCATTTAGAGCGACTGGTTTGTATGACTTATTCACTCGAGAATGAGTGTGAGCTGATGTAGATGCTAATGTCTCGAGCACTCTGACTCGGTTACGCAACAGCTGCATTAATTCGTCAAACCGAAGCAAATCATTTGGTTTGGTGTGTTTTACCACATGGACCCTAGATGCCGTGTCCAATCGTTGAATCAGGTGGTGAACTAGAATTAAATCCCATTCAGAAACAGCTACCTTTAGGGATTTTAATGCATTATAATGTTTGAAGATCTTCTCAACAAACATTTGGAGAGCTTTAGCTGAGTGCTCCTGAGGAGTTCGGGCGTCATAGAGTTCCCGGGTATGGTGCCGTTGAATCGATATTTCGTTATTATATTTGTCGCACAATAATTTCCAAGCTACAGTGTAGTTGGCCGCAGTTACGGGAAGACTCTCGATTAGTGCAAACGCAGACCCTGCTCGAATACTTGAGATTAAATATAAGAACTTAACTGTTTCATCTAAAGCCTTCGTGTGGATTAAATCAAGAAAAATGTCTCGAAACGATAACCACTCCGATTCCAAACCACTAAAGAACGGCAGTGTAAGCTCTGGAAGTCTAACTCCCGCAGAGACATTGGTATTAGGATTTAGCTCATGCTGAGACGTATTGTGAAATGAGGTTGACAGGGAACTGTCTTCCGATTTTTTGAGGTCGTGCAATTTATCTCTCAACACGATCTCTAACTTACTATACTCTTCCTCAAAGCCAGAGCGATCAGGAGTAGCAAATTCATCTAATATCTCGATTTTTGACTGGACACCGTCATACTTGTCGTAAACACGTTGAAGCCGACTAAGAAGAACTTCGACTGCTCCAAATGATTCAGCAGTTGGAACTTGGGTCTTAAAATTGGTCAATTGGCCCTTAAACGCAGCACGCTGCTTTTTGAGGAGCTCTAATTCAGCCATGATGCGGGTTGAAAATTAACACAAAGGAGAATTACTGAACCAATGAGTGAACTAGGAACCGGGGTTCGAACTGTTTTGGAACCTAAAATTGACAATGCTCGAAATACGTATAATGAATTGTTGTAACAAGGACAACCAACTACAACGACAGAAAGATCACTGACACTTATTTGACTACTTATTGATGTGACCGTGTATCGTTTAAACCTCAAAGTTAATGTTAATATAATTTGTATTTAAAAGATATTTGTATTTTAGTATATTAATTTATGGTTTTAAATATAATATGATTACTTAAATGTTTAAAACTAAAATTAACGGAATACCTGAGAAACCAATCTAGACGATATGGTTTTCTACTATTTTTCCTTTGTGATGACAGCTGTGTTCCGGTGGCAAATCCGGCTCGAAGGACCAAAATGATGGCGCCTCTGACTTGGCAGTGGACTGTATGTTTTCTTTTTGACGAACGACGTTAAATAAAAAGCCAGAGAGCTATCAAGAATTTTGATTTTATTATATGCGTGTCCTCAGTTATCGCGCCTAAGAATGGCAAATGTTGATGATGACGGCTGAGAATAATAATGTATGACGACTGATGATGTAATATAAATTGAATGATGTTATGCGTGTCCACTGTTATCACGCCTAGCAATGATAGGAGATGATGATGACGACTGATAATATAGTATGAATGCGACTGATAATATAATATATGACGACTGGTGATATGATATAACTTGATTGATAGTATGCGTGTCCACTGTTATCACGCCTAGCAACGGTAGAAGATGATGATGACGACTGATAATATAATATAAATGTGACTGATAATATACTATATGACGACTGATGATATACTATAAATTGATTGATAGTATGCGTGTCCACTGTTATCACGCCTAGCAATGGCAGAAGATGATGATGACGACTGATGATATGATATGAATGCGACTGATAATATAATATGTGACGACTGATGATATAATATAAATTGATTGGTAGTATGCGTGTCCACTGTTATCACGCCTAGCAATGGCAGAAGATGATGATGACGACTGATAATATGATATGAATGCGACTGATAATATAATATGTGACGACTGATGATATAATATAAATTGATTGGTAGTGTGCGTGTCCACAGTTAGCACGCCTAACAATGATGACGACTGATAAAATAATATGAATGCGACTGATAATATAATATGTGACGACTGATGATATAATATAAATTGATTGGTAGTGTGCGTGTCCACAGTTAGCACGCCTAACAATGATGACGACTGATAAAATAATATGTGGCGACTGATGACATAATATAAATTGATGAATAATGTGCGTGTCCACAGTTAGCACGCCTAACAATGATGACGACTGATAAAGTAATATATGATGAGCGATGACATAATATAAGTTGATGGATAATGTGCGTGTCCACAGTTAGCACGCCTAACAATGATGACGACTGATAAAATAATATATGATGAGCGATGACATAATATAAGTTGATGGATAATGTGCGTGTCCACAGTTAGCACGCCTAACAATGATGACGACTGATAAAATAATATATGATGAGCGATGACATATAATATAAGTTGATGGATAATGTGCGTGTCCACAGTTAGCACGCCTAACAATGATGACAACTAACAATGATGACGACGGATAAAATAATATGTTATGAATTGTAAAGCATGTCCACTGTTATCACGCCTAGCAGCAGCATATATGAATGATGATGATGATGATGATCATTGTGTGCCAACTCATCAATGCCTCAGTTGGCATGCGCTAGTAAATTATTGTATTGCCTAAAAAAGGGCAATGAATTAAAAAATGAATTTCATAAGAAGTAAAAAATGTTTGAAGACACTGTGCCAAATAGGGCTTGTAACATGAATTTCACTCCTTGTGAAAATTAATCAGCATTACAATCAGATATTCGGATGCTTAAATATGGCGGCCATGCAACAATAATTTCGGCAAACACTGGCAGGCAGATGAACACAAAAAACACCACTGCACAATTTCACCAATTAAATGTAGAACTATTTATTTTATTTTAAAAACATTTTTGTTTTACAATGTTTTATAATTCACATTAATTTTACATTTCTTCTGAACATTATTTGTATTAAATTAACTACTCAAAAATTAACCATCACTTGTCAGAAATTAAACGAAGAAGAAGCCTTATTAATCATAAAATCTAAAATATATAGCCAAAAAACTAATCATTTTATTGACTGCAGAGCTCACGTGTTCAACATTAGCATAAATTAGTACTAAATACTGTCGTATCGACACAAGATATGATAAATCTTGCCAAGTGGTGAGAATGTGAACTCATCAGATGAAAACTAAATGTCAAAAATTGACATTTCAAAAAACAATAATATTATTAAAGGTAAAATTATTTGATTAAATTACAAACAATAAATTAATAAAACCTTTCTCTTTCAGTGTTATTCTATGGATCGGAAACATCAACAGCTGGAGATGTCATGGATTGCAAGACTTGTAAGTTGTGAACAACTTAATATAAATAATTTTAATGTTTGCAGACAGACAATATCCAGTGTTAATAAAAATCCCGACGGCTAAGCAAAGTTAATTACGAAACTTAAATTAACAGCTTAAATTAAAGTAATTAACCAATTAATACAAGTCAATTTTTTTCTTTCTTTTTTCAGAGACAACAAAACAAACAGCCACGAAATGTTGACTGAGGTTATTCAACAAATATTTTGACGAAGGACAGAGATATTATTGGTAAGTATGACTATTTACATAACATTATTGTTTTATTATTTCGAACAGCTCTGTCCGTTGTCAACAGGCTTCGAGAAGGTATGGAAGTCAATGGAATAGACGTGAAAAGTTACCAGTTTGGAATAGTTACAACAAATACTGATTTAATAACAGCTGATGAGGAGAAAAGTTTTGTTGCGGAAACAACAACTTCATTGCCATCTGGAAATTTCGATTTTACGCAGTTAATGGCAATGATGCAGCAAATGAATTTGAATATAAGCCAGACAAAACAAGCAATAAATCAGCAATTGAATACAACAAATACACATATGACTGCTACTAAGGAAGAGATCAGCAGTAACATCAATCAACAAATAGCTGCTACCAAAGAAGAAATAACTACAACATTGGCTGTAAATAAAAATTAGATGAACCAGCAAATAAATGAGTTGAATATTGGAATACATCAACATTTGAATGAGAAACTTCTACAAATGTCAACGGTATTCGATGGTAGAGTCGAGAAGATGCAAAGTGAAATTCATGATTTGGAGCATAAAGTTTTAACTAAAGTCGACGATTTTGAGAAGAGGTTACAAGATGTTGAAATAGTTAAGGGTTCTTCAAATGTGATACACCAAGTAGCAAATATTAAACTAAAGCCACCATCATATGACGGTACCACATCTTTCGGAATATTCAAATTCCAGTTCGAGATTATAGCAGCAGAGCAAAATGTTTGGAGCAGTGAAAATCGTCTAGCTGCATTAATAATTGCGCTTAAGGGCGAAGCAGCTGAAACATTACAGGGGGTACCGGAAAACGACCGTAGAAGTTATTCAGAGGTGATGAATGCAGTGGAACGCAAATACGGTAGCGATCATAAAAGAGAGCTTTACAGAATCGAGCTAAAGAAGGGTCGCTTGCAACGAAATGATGAATATTCCTCGGCAGTGGAACGGCTAGTTCATTTGGCACACTCAAATATGCCACCATATTTTATGGAGAAAATGAAGATTGAGGCCTTCATTGATGGTATCCAAGATCCAGGAGCCAGGATAAAAGTAATCACTACACCTAAGGCGACTTTCCATGAAACAGTTGGATACGCAATGCAATATGGGATGGTACAGAGGATATGTATGCCATCTGGCGGATGCAGAAAAAGGAATGCAGAGAAGAACATCAAAGGAGAAGTATTGGCACACAGAAGTGGAAGCGACATCAGATGCTGGGTATGTGATGAAGAGGGTCACATGGCACGGGAGTGCAAGAAAGACGGCGAAGCAGAGAGATTGTTGTCTTCAGTGAAGAACAGAGGAGCCGAAGAAACGGAGCACGTAGGGTTCAGGAACAGCAGTAGAAAACTCCTGTGCTGGATATGTTGGAAATTGGACGATATCTCACAGGACTGCTGGAACAGGAAGCGTGAAAGATCTTCGGCTCCTATTCAACGGAAGCCCGTTGAAGGTGCAACTGCAAAGCCAAGAAGTCAGTAGAATGTTGCCTACATTCCAATTTCAAGAATTGCGGTAAATGGTGAAAGCTTGGGTATCAAAGGACAACTTGAAGATAAAGGATGCTTTATGACACTGGATACAGGTTCAGCTCGAACATTCGTTTGCAAAGGTTTGATTGGCGGCGATTTGGAACCATCAGAAGGATTGAAACTCCGAACAGTAACTGGAGAATGCGCTGATATAGCTGGGAAAAAGATCGTTGAAATAAAATTAGGAAACAACTGCTATAAACAAGAGGTGCTAGTAGCAGAGGTTATTTATTTATTTATTTATTACCCAATCAATTAGGAACTTGTAAGATCCAGTACGATTTAACATTATACAAATATGATAAATATATACAAATTTAAATTTACAATTATACAAAACAAAACTTCATAACAAAACGCCTGAACTCATTTCTCGAAACATTAAAGTCAAAAACATTAGCAACACAATTGAAAAGTTTAACCCAGTGGCGTCATTTCACCAAAATCTTGGGGGGGGGGGGGGCGAGAATTTAAATGACATAAAAAGATTTTTTTCGTAAAACATAACATGTGTATTTTTATACACACATATATTTAAAAGCATTTAAATGCATGGTCTTAGAAATGAAACTAAAATGCTTTTGAGCTACCTTGGTTACTATGCTAGATCTTTGACTTCTATTGTTGTTTCATCGAAGCGAATGCCGCAAAGTTCTGCAAAATCCCTTCATTTGTTAAAAATAATTTTAACTTTAGTATCATCTCTGCATTGTTTAAGCATCAAGAAAGTAGTTTGGCATTACCGCCAGCCAGCGAGTTTCACTGTATAAAATAAGTTGGTTATGTTCGACATTTTTTTTGCCGCAGAACTCCTTCAACGTCTCCAGTAAAGACAGTAAAATATCCAAATTTCTTGAACCCTGCCATTTAAATCAGCAGCACTTGCATTATTTAGATGCATTATTTATTTCATTATTTAGAATATGGGCTGCGAATCCAATACCCAATACATTCTGGTTCAAATTTGAGCTTAGTTTGCTTTTAAATTTTCACTTCTTGACGTGACACCACTAAAATCGGTATTCGAGTTATCAGCGCAAATTGCAACTAACTTTTTGTCAATGTTAAATAACAACAAGAAAACAAAATAACAACAAAACTTGTTCAAGCTACTGGACCTGACGGCTTATAGCAACGCTTTTTTATGTTTATCTGTATCTATTTGTCTTTTAATTCATAATGTCCACTGTTAATTTGCAAATTCACTCCGACTGGTAATACAATAAACCTTTGCGTCGTTATATTTTGATTTTTTATAAAAGGATTTTTTTTTTTTTTTATTGGAGGGCCTTGAGACTTACAGTTCAAGTAGCACTGCGACCTGAAGGTCGACCTGACCCTGATTTTTTTATTAGTCAGTCGTCGTCTGTGCCGTTACTGGTTGTATTCTGTCATCCAAGTTGAGACTTTTAATAAAATTAATTAGCTCAATTGGAGTGACGTTTTGTGGTAATGGAATTGTTAGTCTTCTATGACCAAGTTGGTTGTATCTGTGCCCAGAGAGTTCAGGACAGCTGCAGATGACGTGTTCCATCGTTTCCGCGTCCGAGTAGCAGAATCTGCACCTGTCGGAAACAACAAGGCCTATTTTGTTAAGATGGTGGTTTAAAGGACCATGTCCAGTAACGCACCACGTTAAAATTCTCTGTTTAAGTCGATTGTTTTTAAGGGTGAAAAAGGGAGGTTACCTAGAAACTTCTTGGAGTGTACTAGTCCCTCTCTGCTTCTCCATAATTTAGCATTTTGTTCTTATTCCATTGTTTGGATTGTGCTTTTGAGCGAACTCTTGGCCATTCCGAAGCAAGGTTCCGGTCCAACAAACTTTTTATTTGCACCTTGCTTTGCTAAAGCGTCAGTAATAGCATTTTCTTGTATTCCTGTGTGGCTGGGTGCCTACACAAGTGTGACTCTATTATTGCTGGAGACTTTTAGGCGATTTTGATAGCATTCCCATACCAGTTTTGAATCAAAGCGCGTTGATTTTAGTGCCAAGAGTGCTGCTTGGCTGTCAGAGATAATATATATTTCAATATTTTGGTATTTTCTTTCAGCGCATAGCAAAGCGCAACTGCTAATGGCAAAAATTTCGGTTTGAAATATGGTTGTTGTGGTGCCTATAAGGCAACCGTTTGTTTTGTTCTAGGACCAAACACTACTGCTCCCGTGCCCATGTTGGTTCGAGAACCATCTGTGTACCAGATGCTGGCGTTATGTGGCAGTGACCGTATGTAGTTTTTAATAAGATCTCTGGCCAATATCTTGACATCAAAGTGCCTGTCTAAATCTATTGTTTTTGGCATACAATCCGAAATATGGTATAGTAGTTTGGGGAATAAGTTTGGAATAAGTTTGGGGCGCTGCCTCTGTTTCCATCTTGGCCCTCTTGGACTCTGTTCAAAAACGAGCTATACGAATTGTAGGTGATCGAACTTTGACATCAAAACTTGATTCCCTACAACATCGTCGCACTGTTGCTGACCTCGTTGTTTTTTACAAATATCGTCATCAGCAGTGCTCAGATGAAATCAGCGGCATCATGCCTCAAACTTATTCTTACCCCCGTTCCACTCGGCAATCGGCTGCCGCAACCAGTGAAACGGTAAAGATCCCGCGCTGTCATACTGGCAGATCGCAGAGAGACTTCTTTGTCCGAACTGCGTACAAATGGAATAGTTTGCCGGAACACTTAGTCTCAGGTGACTTCAACCCACAGATGTTTAAAAAAAGCGTTAATCTACACCTCAGAACGCCAGTTGTTGTGGGACCCAGGTCTAGACCTAGGTCTTAAAAGGTATTTATGTGTTGTTGTGACACATATTCTAAACCCTATTACACAACACATTTTATTTAAAAAAAAAAAAAAAAAAAATGTATGCAGTTCAGCTTATAATTCAGAAAGGATTTTAAGGTGTCCAGTTAGATTACCCGGCTTAAACCCTTCTGTGAGCTGCAGTCGCTGCAGAACGCTCAACACCGCTACAGATTTAACATGTAGGTGCAATGGAGAAAGCTTTAGAAGAACCTCCATTGCTGACGTTGGCGTGGTTTTGAAAGCACCTGTGGCACTAAGACACACAAGCCTTTGTATTTTTGTAAGCACATTTTGAGTAGTTATTTGGCGCGTTTTAGGCCACCAACTAAAGCTGCATATGTTAGAATTGGTTTTATAATACTTTGGTGCAACCAAAGTATCATTTTTGGGCTAAGACCCCATGTTTTCCAAACAGGTTTCTGCATGTGAAGAAAAATTTGTTTGCCTTATCAGAGATATATTTCAGATGTGGGTTCCAAGTTAGTTTGCTATCTAGGATCACACCTAAATATCTAACCTCTTTTGATGTTTGTATTGGATCGCCGTTTAGAACAGGAGAAACGAAATTGAAGTTTTTCCTGTTTGTGAAAACGACAATGCTTGTTTTTTGGGGATTGATCGACAGTCCTAATCTGTTGCACCACTTTGATACAATATTAAGAGCTGTCTGGGTTCGACCAGCGACAATGGAGTCATGTTTTCCTCTAACCATGACTGCCAAGTCGTCGGCATAGCCTACAGTGTTTAAGCCGGAATCATTTAGCTTAGTGAGGAGATCATCAGCCACCATTAGCCAAAGCAGCGGAGAGAGCACGCCCCCTTGCGGGCAGCCTCTAGATGCAGTAACAGTAACAGTCACTGAACCTAGCGTAGCCGTTATCTTCCGACTCTGTAGCATCTTGATAATCCACGCAATGATAAGCGGATTTATATTTTTCTTTGTGGCCATTTCGATGATAGCATTGAAGTGGACATTGTCAAAGGCTCCTTGTATGTCCATAAATGTACATACAAGTGCCTCCTTATAGTTTAAGGTGCTCTCAATTTCTTTCACCATTTTGTGTAACGCCATTTCAGTAGATTTCCCAGTCTGATAGGCGTGCTGGCTAGGGTTGAGAGGGTTTTGTTTGAGACGTACATGACGGATGTGATAGTCCAACATCTTTTCCATTGTTTTTAATAGAAAAGATGTAAGACTTATGGGTCTGTATGATTTGGCTTCATTTGGTTTTTTTCCTGGCTTAGGTATAAAAACAACTCTGGTTTCTCGCCATATCTGAGGAATGTAAGCAAGGCGAAAGCTTGCTTTGAGCAAACGCATGAGATATGGAAGAATGATTGTTAGACCCTTTTGCAGAAATACCGGAAAAATTCCATCACCTCCTGGAGATTTATACGGACCGAAGGATTCTATAGCCCATCTCGCTTTGTTGGAGGTGAAAATTGTGTTTGCTAAATGATCTGCAGTACTTTTAGTTGCAGGATCTGTAAGATGTACGTCTTCGTTGCCATTATCTTCCGTGCTCCATTCTATTGAGCCCGGAAAGTGGGTTTGAAGTAAAGTATCTAGTGTTTCAATGCAGATGGTGGTATACGTACCATTTGGTTTGCAGATTGAACCTAGAGGGTTTGTGTGATCAGACGACATCAATTTTTGGAGTCGAGCTGCAGCAGGCTCTTTCCAGCTATTTCTTTTTGATTGTCTGAGTTCTTTATTATAATTGGTTAGAGCTACTCGGTACTCTATCCAATTAATTGTTGTTTTTGCTCTGTTAAAGAGCTTACGAACTTTATTCCTTTTCCTCTCCAAGTTTTTCTCTCCAGTATTCCTTTTCCTCTCTTCTCCAAGGTACATCTCTGCATCTTTTGGATTGAGTTATTGGAGTATTAAGGTTGTATGCCTCAGTGATAATTTCTTGCAAATTATTTGCTGCAGAGTCGAGCTCAAATGTAGAGTTGATACTGCTGCAACTATTTACATTATCATGAAGATACGTTGTGTAAAGTTTCCAGTTGGTTTTCCTCGGGTTTCTGAAGTACTGGATGCTCTTTGGGTAGTGTTCTATGTTGAAACATATATAAGCATGATCAGACATAGAAGCTTCCTTCGAAACATGCCAGTTCTTAATATGGTTAGTAGCGTTTATGTTAGTTAAAGTAAGGTCAAGGACCTCACCTCTGTTTGCGTTTCTAAAGGTAGGCTCACTACCTTTGTTTGCAATAAACATATTGTTTGCATACAAAAATTGAAACAGACGCTCGCCTTTTGTGTTAATGTTACTACTTCCCCACACGGTGTGATGAGCGTTAGCATCACACGCTATTATGAGGTTGTAGTGGTTATTGTTGCAATACTTGATGAGTTTCTCTACCATTTCTGGTGGTGTCTCGTCCTCATCCCCCGGGAAGTATGCAGAAGCTAAAATGAATTTACGAAATCCACCTTGAGGAAGATGAATTTCTATCTGGACCGTTGTAAGATCTCTACAGATAAATTCATTCAATGGAAATATTTTCAGATGTTTGTTGAAAAGAATCGCGGTTCGCGGTCTTTCCACATCTGAGAAATAGATCAGTTTTGTATTTTTGTTTGACGATAGACCTTTTATTCTTTTACTGTCTGCCCACGGCTCCTGTATGAACGCAATATCGTCAGCATCCTGTTCAATTAACCGGTTCAAATTAACTGAGGTCATTTCTGATCTGTGCAGATGAATCTGAACGCAACTTAATTTAGGTACTAGAGATTTTTGTCTATATCGTTTAGGTGTTCTATCTGACTTAGAGTAAGCTGGTGAATCATACATTACCCTAGAGTCAGACATGGTGTGTGTACTATCCGAATTAGGATAAGCTGATAAATCAGGCATTGCCCTAGAGTCAGACATGGCATGTGTGCTGTCTGGTTTAGGATAAGCTGATAAATCAGGCATGATCCTAGAGTAGGACATGGTGCACAGTTTTGTTGTTAGTTTATGTGATGCGTTTGGAGAAGCATCGCTCTCATATAAAACTTTATTGTTTTCCATACAATATTTATGGAGAAAATAGGGTGGTACATTGGTCAACCACAACAGAGCCCTGTGCTGTGGTAAGGCTATTGAAACTGGAGGGCGCCCGGTATCCAGAGTTCCGTACTAGCAATCAAGCACCCCCTTGACCATGCTAAGCTTTCAGCGCACGTGTCTACCTTAGCTTTGGGTTTTGGACTTGATCTTGGCTTCGATTCTCACCGAGGACCTAACGGCATGGGTGACCCTACCGTTGTAACTCCTAAGATCACTGAGTCTACTGAGCCCCATCACTGCGTCAAAAGGATAGTCCAATTCAATATCGTATGAGAATTTACGTAAACATTTTCTATCCATCTTGATTTGCAGGAGAACTTTTTAAATATAATTTTAAAAATTAGTAAAAATTTACATTTTATAGTAGCTTAAAACTTTTGTTACACAAGTAAAGACTGCAAAACAATCGAAACAATTTATTTTAATTTTACTAAATAATTAATATCTTTTCTGTATTCTGTAAGTATAAGAGGTATACAGTATACCTCTCGTTCTATCTTTTGCAAATATATACCATTTATCAAGTTTTTATGCTCTCTACTTTGTTTAATCTTTATTGAGAAAAAAAAAATAGAAATTAGAAAATAATAATTTTACTTTTGAGCTACCTAGCTAAAGTGTGTTTTAAACAGAGTTTGAAACGCTACTTATATCACTCCTTTACTTTGTTCAGAGTGCGTAGCTTAAAAAAAATATAATACTCCCACATACAGGAGTGAAAATAATAAAATATGTATCATTCTTGCTACTAAATTGAAATAAATATTTTCTTTCAAATACTCAAAACTTTTATTTTAGCTTCAAATTTGATGCTTTCCAACGTAAAATTCTTTGAATGATTCGTTCAATTATTCATGTATTGTTAGAAAAATGAATATAAAGGATGACGTAGAGGGACTATTCATAAATCGAATTAAAGAACAGGAAAATGTAATCTGCTCCAAAGGAGTAAAATCATTTTTTTTTACATTTTAATTTTTGAATATTATTTCAAAGGATTAAAATGAGTGCTCGAATAAAGTAAAACTCTGGTTTGAAAATTTAAATGTTTATGAATTTATACGGAAAACTGCGACTTTTAAGTAAAATATTTTGTATTTTATTTTTCATAATATACTTTCGATCTCTCGTATATGCACCGGGAAGATGTTTCTATAAACAAAGAAACCTTTTCGTTGAGATGGATCTGTTAGACATCAAAAGATATTCGCAAAACAAAATGTAAATTATTGAAGTGAAAAAAACTGAGTTTAGTATTTCTAAGAAAATTATAGTTAAAACACTATTTAGTAAAAAAAATATTGCACTAGTTTGTTCTCTCAATATAGATAAATCAACATATACATAACATTATACAAATTGCAAGAAAAAACAGTGAAGCCATTGCTTTGACTAAGATATTGCGCAAACTGTACGTTGGTAGATATAAGGCTTATTTGATTATTTCGATAATGCGGGCAAATGTGGTGGAAATATTTGTTTCGTGGTACGCTTCGTGGGACAAATTTCTCCGTGGGACAACGCAATCAAATGTGGGACATTTCCACGCAGCGTGGGACGTCTGGTCAGTTTAGTACTACCCATAAACGTGCGTAAATTTTTCATTTGATTCAAAATTGTACAATTATTGCGAGCTTCTTTTAAATCTATAAGAAAAACCTACCACAAAAAAATAATAGTTTCTCCCTCCCTGTGACTGTTTAAAAAAAAGAACAAAGATTGACGTTTAGGATACGTTTTGGATTTTATTATAACCAACCAAACATATAATTTTTGCTATTTTATGAATTAAAAATTATAGTCCATATAGCGAAAAGAATTTGTCAGCAAGTTTTCATAACATACTTTGAAAATATTTACATAACTTAAAGATTTGTTCGTGTCTTTAGAAAATATTGCTTGTCCATTATAAAACATTCACTATTATAAAATCACTGGAAATAACACAAAAAATTTAAATTACTCTCGTAATTATTTTCATTCATTTTATAAAAATTAGCACAACTATCAAGAAAACCGATATGTTTAGGATTTTACAATTAGAAATGTTTTTAATTTATTGTTTTTAAAAAAGTCTTGTAAAGTTTGTACAATATGATATAGATAAAAAAACTTGGCCAAACAGTCAGGGTTCTCCAAATAAGTGGGATATACAGTGTAATTCGCTTATAACGACATTGAAAATGACATCAAAATCCGTCGTTACATCCGAATGTCGTAATTTGCGAAGTGTTCAATTTTTTTATCAGAAACAATTTAATGACAGTAGATAAGGTAGTAGATGTATCTGTAATTGTTGGAGACGAAAAATTTATGTTATCTTCAGGTTCATTTTGAATATGTTCTATACGTCAACGTTAACGTTAATATTAGCTAAATTTATAATATCGTCGACAGTATCTTTTAATGTGAGCTCTTCATCTGTGAATAAAAATTTATCAGCCATGATAAAAACATCCCAATTTTCATCACTCTTGACAGAAGTTGTTATCGAGGAGCAAAAGTTGGCCTTTCCGATTGGTGGTATGTCATCATCAGCATCGTAACTCACAGCGTCTGTATTATCATCATTATCAATTTGCAAGAATTTGGTTTGTCTAAATCAAATTGAAATACGACGTTTACTTACTAACACGATTTCTTGTTGTATAGCATCTACCAATTATTATGAGCTGTGCTTTGTTCATTTGCCATTTCTAACAATTTTTATTATTAAATTATGTCGATAGTGATTTTAAAATATTTTATTACATCCTTTACCTTCGACTGAAGACGTGTTGAGTGGCATGAGCACTAACTTAATAAATTTTAGATTTTTCAAGTAAATATGTGCAGGGCAATTATCCAACAGTTAATTTTTTTTAATATTAGAAGTCATCTAGGCCTTCGTATTTCCTGTATTGTGCAAAGGTAGAGCCTTAATGTGTCTTAAAAAAGCCTGGGGGATTTACTTTTTCCTATCATAAGCCATTCATATTCGCTTTCAACCTACAAATTTTTATTATTTAAATTTTTTTCTGGAGTCATTTTATAAAACACCCGTTTTTGCGACGTAAATTTCATTTGGTTTGTAGCCGTAGAGTATTTTCGACTTGATAGCTATCGTATGATTGTTAGCTATTAGTCACATGCACTTCCATCAGCACTTGCTGACTCATCAAAAATCCCACGCTATGCTCCAAAGCACAATATATGTCTCTCACGGAAGCGAAAAGTTCAGCTGACGTACATTTGAATTCAGAATTTAGCAGCGATCCAATTTTTTCTTTTGCAATATTGAACAGATGTTGCAACAATTTTTGAATTGCTGCATGTTGCTTAAACCCCGTCAACAACACTTCGAAAATTTTTCCAATTTTTCTGTTTTATACCTTTTAATTCAAACACCTTTTAAATGATATGTTTGTTTTTCTATATGGTGCTTATAGTTTTTTTTAATCAAATCAACATATTATTCATTGAATCCACCATTTATAAATCAATAGCTTTGAATATCCCAGATAACATGTTTAACGTTATCTTTTACTATACATTCAGAGATTAATACGATATATTCACGATTAATTAACGATCAGGCCTGAAAACACACGTTCTGAATAATGTAGAGGAAAAGTGATCTCCGTCGGGAATCGAACCCGGCATCCTTGAGTTACAAGGCTAGCGCCTTATCAACTGAGCTTAAACTGCGACAATGTAAACCAAATCACCAAAATAAAAAAATGTCTAAAATGGAAAGATATAGATTATATAGACCACCAATTGATATTTAAATAAATCACCATTATTTTTTCTCATATCTAAAAAAAAGTTTTTATTTTTGAACTTATCGGTCGGAATAAGCGAACAATCTCTACATCCATCTGTACAAATTTTACTGCAAAATTGGTCGCTATATCAGAAATGTCGTAATAGCCAAAGTCGTTTTAAGCGAATTTTTTTACATAGGAACAAAGGCAAGTCCAACCATTACTTTGATTTTATGACGCTATAGGCGAAATGTCGTTATAAACGAGGGCGTTATAAGTGAATTTCACTGTAACTAGGTTGTGTTCTCCTGCATGTACTTACTTTTAAGTTTATATAAATTACCAATGACCAATAACAATTGAAATTTGAATGTTAAATACTGCACTATGAACTCTTGAGGAACCCTATACTAATGAAATATTTTGTTTCCTCTGGCTTAGACACGAATATCTTATAAACAAAACACTATCGTACGATAGAATTTTGTCAAAATACGCACCCACGGCGTTTTTGGAAGAACGATCGTGTTCTGTTTATAAAACTGATTTCATCAGAAAATTAGATGCAATACGACCGCCTTTCGTATCGGCGGCGCTCTAGTCTATACAAAGAACGATAACGGTTTGAATATTGTGGTGAACCGTACTTTAGTCGGGCCAAAATAATATGTAACGTAATAATTATATTATCAGATATATTTCAATTAATAGTATGCGATAAAATTGGTATATTAGCTAAGTAAATCTTCTAAAAATTAGACGAATTTACAAAATAACAGTGCATTGAAATTTTTATAGTGTATAATTTTTATATAGTGTAAACGATTGGGTGGTTTAATTGAATCGATGTATTGATAGCATAAGATCCTTGGGGGGGGCCAATGCCCCCCCCCAGCCCTACCCAATTGACGCCTCTGGTCACTTTAACCATAATGTTTATAGGCTTATTACTTCCGTATCCCGTTCTGTGAAACTCTATCACTAAAAAATCACGATTTCTTAAATTTCTATTGGGGACATATAAATTTATGCTTCCTAAAAGGTAAGCACTGTCAATGTATGATAAAAGCAGATCTCTAACCAAGACAACATGAGCTCGTTTCCTACGAACTTCAAGTGAATCCAATGAAATAAGTTTACACCGTTCCTCATAATTACCTAAAGAACGAATATTATCCCATGGAGATTTTTCAGTATTATAGATCAATAAAATAACCTCCTCAGATAAAAATTCATGAACGATTTTTGTACACTTTCAATTCTCTTTATATCACATTGCGTATAAGGGCTCCAAACACAAATGGAACATTCAAGCTGTGACCGTATAAACGCAAAATACAAGTTTTTGAAGACATCAGAATCATTAAACTCTTTCATGATTCGTTTTAAAAATCCTAACATAGTCATTGATTTGACAGTGACTCACAGTGGTCATGTTGTATCTTGGATGCTGAACATCTAAGATATTAAATATTAATAAAAAAACTTACCTAGTCTTTGGTTTTTTTTTTGAAGAACAACACAACAATCCATCAATAAACAACAACAAAACACAATAACACAATGAAACAAAAACTTCGACACTTTACTTTTTAATTTTTATGTTTTTTATTTGAATGTAAACTTAAGACTTTTCCATTTAGTTTTTTGGTTTAAAGAAACATCTTAAAAACTATTTACATAAAATTATTTATATTTAAAGTTTAAATATATAATGTAAAACTTAGTAGATCGTAATTCATGAAATAAAACTATAAACATAAAAAATCTAGGAAAAACCCAAAACACCTTAAATTAAAAATCCTTTAGTTTGAGCAATAAAACTATAAAACAATATTTCAATATTTGGGATTGTCTGAAGGATTATTGTGTCGCCAAACATTGACAATTTGTTTTATTGGTTTATTACTCTAAAAAAAAAGGAATACCTTTTCTTAAATAAAAAATTCTTATTTTAGCAAGTAAACTAAACTAATATAACTGTATAATGATTATTGTTGTAAAACTATATATATATATACCAATACCTTATATACCTATATAATAACCCTATATTGATGACGCTTCTTGTTGGAATATCTTGAATTACAACATCACTCCTTCCTCTTTTTTTTTGATTCTGGCAACAACAATTAATGCAAAGACGTTGTTTTTGACGGAATCATAAACAAATTCTATGGTTTGGTTGGAATTAAAAGTTGTTTTAGTTGAACAAACACCATTAACGATTAAAACTACTTGGCTTTTGACTAGTGCGCTGCAACTCTTAATGTAAAAAATATTCGAAACAAACTTCATTTGAACTTCATTTGAAGACGAAACCCTGTATGTTTCCTTTGCATTGTAGAAATTATTTCTTGCGTTATTTCTAGGAGTATTTTTAATTCTTGTTTAACTCTCGTAACCTCGTTGCAAAGTATGATACAACTTTATTCCATTTTAATACCTGCTCTTCTTCAAAATATCTAATTTCATTCTATGTTTGCGTACAATTGTATGATTTTTCGAACATTTTTATTAATAACGATAATTTTCAACTTTGTTTTAGATGTTAATTTTTTGTTGTTTTGACCTCTCTGCGTACAAATATTATTGCTCGTTAGTCACTTTCCAAACGTTTTTGGTTTACTTAATTGTATTATTAATTCCTTTTGCAATTGTTCAGCAGCATCATTCTTCGAAGATTATTGTTAAAGACTATGATTGTTTACTTAATTTATTATAGCCGTTCATTTTCGATCTTACGATGATTTTATATAAAATAAAAATGATTTTGAATCTTAAAAATAATTTCTAATGTAACCTATTTTCTACTCCTTAAAAATCTTAAGAGTAAAGATATTCTGAATATAAATTTAAAAAGACAACTTAAAATTACATACCTAAAATTATGCGCAAAGGCTTCCAATTTTTAATAATTCCTAAAACCAATTCTTACAAACTATTATTTTTTTTGTACTATATATTGTACTAAGTATGTAAGTACTATATATTGTACTAAGTACTATATTTTGTACTAAGTATGTATTTGGTCTAAAATTAAAATTTATTATTTGAATTTAACTATATCTTTGAATTAGAATATTACACATTTTGAGTTCTTTTGTTTTGTTTTTAAAACATTACTAATAACTAATAATTTTTAACTAATTTAAATCAGAAATTTAATGATATAAGACATATTTGTTCTACTTAGAATCTATTCATTTTCTTTTCCAAAAACAGTAATATTCGATTTTATGACTTTTAATAATAATAAAGTAGTTATTTATTTATTTTTTTAAATAATCTTGGATTATGAATCGTCTTATTCTTATACATAAATCTGTAAATGTTTTTAATCAAGGGAAAATTTCCATAATTTTATCAAATAAAACTAACTCTTCTCTTTTTATTATTTATTCGCTGAAGGCTTTTAATAAATTCTTATGGACGATTTTTTCTTTATTTCCGATTCTTATTTTTACGTTTACATCGGATGTATTTTCTATGACATAATATGGTCCGATGTAAAGTAGTTGTAGTTTTCGACCTTCTCCTCTTTTGCTATGATTAATCATTAACACTTTGTCACCTATTTTAAAATCATTTTGTTTTGAATTCTTATCAAACCGGCTTTTACTATTTAATTTTTCTAAGATTTGAGATTCTCTAGCGAATTGGTGTGCCTTTTGAAGTTTAAATTTCAACTCATGCAGATAGTTGTCATAATTGTAACGCACATCTGGTTCACATCTCAAGGAATTGGGTATGCACGCCTGGAAGCCATATATTAATTCAAACGGCGTGTAATTTGTAGCTCTGTTTTTTGTAGTATTCATTGTAAAAATACAAAAATCAATATAATCATCCCAATCATTACGATTGCTATTTACTACACATCTTAAATATTGTTTCATCGTTCTATGGGATCTCTCCAATGCTCCGTTCGATTAGGGGTGCCAAGCCGATGTTCTTGTTTTTTTAATTTTAAATAATTTACAGACGTTAAAAAATAAATTACTCTCAAAATTTGCACCCTGATCCGACAAAACATACATGCTATCTATCATACCAAATTTAAGAATCACGGAGTGTACAAATTGTTTTGCAATAGTTTGTGCTTCCTGGTTCGGTATAGGAACCGCGCCAGCAAATTTTGTCAAATCATCCTGAAAGGTCAACAAGTATTTGTTGCCATTTTCTGTTTCTGGTAATGGACCAACAATGTCAACTGCTATTCGTTCCATTGGTCTTCTTGCTGTAGTGGTGATTTGCATGGGAGCTTTCGTCTGTTGCGAATGTTTGTTTTTCTGGCAGATTGCACAATTTTTAATATACTCTTTTATTTGGTTTTTCATTCCTTTCCATTGGTAGTTCATTGAAATTCTGTTCTATCAAAACCCTGATGTCCTCCAGTAGGGTTATTGTGAAACTCTTTCAATATTAACTTAATATCTTCTTCCTTAGTTATCAGTTTTGCTTCATTTTTTAAAATCAAAAATCTGATTTCAGTTTCTTTGAAAGTTTCTATGATCAGTTCTTTGATTTCTCTAAAATTAGCAAAAGTGATCACATTATCGGCTTCTGAAATAGTTATATTGGAAATATTTTGTTGTAGCAGCATTTCTTTCAATTTCTTCAACCCCAATGCGGTAACTTCAACGTTATGAAAATCATCATTTTCCTCTCTTGACAACACATAAAACTCCCTTGCGTCTCCGTTAGAATCAAAAATCACTTCGCCCAACTTATGATTGTTTCCCGACTTCTTAAGCATATCATTGTTCAAATAAGTAAAATGCAAGGTTGAGTTATATGTTTTCAAGAGATTTTTATCATGTGATTCAATCATTATTGTAGGTGGAGCTTCCTCTAAAATTTCTATCTCGTCCTCGATATTTTTAATTTTCGCTGTAGATCTTGTAACCACATTTACCTCGTAAGTTTTCGCAATATCTGGTATGTATCGAGACAAACAATCAGCAACATAATTTGTTTTCCCTCGTACATGAGTAATGGTAAAATCATAATTCGCTAATCTTATTTTCCATCTGGTGAGACGACTACTTGGATCTTGAATGGACATAAGCCATGAAAGGGGTTTGTGATCACAAAAAACTTTGAATTTAACGCCGTACAAGTAAACCTTAAAGTATTCGACTGCCCAGACGACTGCTAATAGCTCTAGCTTAGTTGCTGAGTACCTTGTTTCTGCATCTAATAAAGTTCGACTTGCAAAAGCAATCGGTAGCTCTTCTCCTAAATTATCTACCTGTGATAAAACCGCAGCGATTGCTTTAGAGGAGGAATCAGTCGTTAGATGGAAAGTTTTATTGAAATCTGGGTATTGTAAAATGGGGGGACTTATAATTGTACGTTTTAAATGTTCAAAAGCTGAGTCACATTCTTTACTCCAAATATATTTAATCCCCTTTTTTAACAAACGCGTTAATGGTTTTGCCTTTCCGGCGAAGTCTGCAATAAATTTGGGATAAAATCCAATCATTCCTAAAAATGATTTAATGCCTTTTTGATTTACTGGGATTGGAAAGTTTTCAATTGCATGCATTTTCGATGGATCTGGTTTAATGCCATTTTCTGTAATAAGATGTCCTAAATAAACGACTTCTGTTTTAAAAAATTTACATTTTTCAGGCTTAAGTTTCAAATTATGCATTCGTAATCTATCAAATACGTTTTTTAGTCTAATACTATGCTCTTCCAAGTTTTTCGAATAGACCACAATATCATCTAGATAAACAAAAGCTTCTTTACCGTTTATGCCTTGCAAGATTGAATTCATCATTCTTTGGAAAGTATGACTGGGTGATTTTAACCCCATTGGCATTCTACACCATTCGTAATGATTAAATCCAGTTGAAAATGCGGTTTTCTTTTTGTCTTCGTCATCCAATAATATTTGGTGGTATCCCGCCGAAAGATCTAAAGTGCTAAAATATTTTGCTTTACCTAGCTGATCTAAAATATCTGTTATATTTGGGATTGGAAAGTTATCGGCAATCGTAATGTCGTTAAGCTTCCTGTAATCGACCACTAAACGCCATGATTTTAGTCCCTGAACTGTTTCTTTCTTTGGCACTAATAACAGTGGCGCATTCCAGGAGCTCTTGCTTGTTTGGATTAAACCGTTAGCCAGCATTTCAGATATTTGACGTTGAATTTCTTTTCGATGTATAATTGGAAGTCTGTATGGTCTGACGTTTATAGGTTGAGAATCTTGAAGAGTAGGAATTTTGTGTTTTACTTCATCGCAGAAAGATAATTGCTCACCTTCCAAATGGAAAATGTCTGAATAGTTTTTAGTTAACTCATTAACATTTTCCCATTCCAGGGTGGTTATTTTGTAGTGTTATCTCACTAGGTGAGATAAATAGTGAGATAAAAAAATTTTGCTTAAATGATTTCTTTTATCTAATATGATCGATCAAAGACAAATATTTTATCTCACTTTTTATCTCACCTAGTGAGATAACACTACAAAATAACCACCCAGTTCTGTCATATCATTTTTATTTAATAGGGTTTGCAATGTTTCAATTCTGTTTAAAGTGCCTGTTTGCCTACTGCTCAATAATTTACTCTCTATATTTTCGGTATTATTTTGACTATACAGCAACAAAAAATTATTTTTATTATTTCTCAAGTTTTTCCAATCCGTATAGGAGGTTTTTTCATCGTCACAATATATATAATTTTTGGCATTTTGGACCGTACACGTGTAATGTCCGTTATTGGTTGCATTACCTATATGATGTGCGATACCACTCAGTGTATATTGACATGAACTAGTTCCAAATGGACACTGACTCATGTCAAGAATCTCTGATATCTCCACCTCACTATGTATTTTTTGGCCTAAATTATTACATTTGGTCAGTACAATCCATAACAATTTTGGAAAATTTCTCACAAAACTTTGCTCTGTTACTTGATCGTTAGAACATTTTGGACAATTATAACCCTCAATAGATTTAGTTGCAAAATATTCTTGAAAGCACTCGGACAACTTTGAATTTTTTTGCACATTAAGTCGCAATTGGTTAAATTTTTCTACATTCGTTTTTTTGTATGTGCAATTCAAACATGTGTGTGTTGTTTCTAGTAAGCCATGGAAATTAAATTCATTATTAAAAAATGGTTCGATGTTCTCCCATAATTCCATTGGATCTTGTGGGGAACCGTTTACTAGTTCTGGAATGAGAAGTTCTAGTTTGTTAACCAATTCGGTGGAGTCAAAAACGCTGGTATTGGACTTAAATAACTTCCATAACCTGTACCAAATACACTTGAAACAATCACAAACGCCTCTGTATAATTGCTTTTTATTGTATCCACAATGTGGTTTCATCTTTGATATACCATCAACAAAAAACTCATTATTCAATAAAATTTGTAGTAACACGTTTATGTAGCAAGTGTTGCCTAAGTTTTTTATTCCGGGCAGAGGTTTAATTTTTTGCGTATCGTCAATTTCTTTAGTTTGTTCAATATTACAGTGTGTATTTGGTTCACCTAAGCTCTCTTTGTTAAAACTTATTTGGATGTTATTCCTTTTTAAAAAGTCAACACCCAAAATTCCGTTTTGCGAAATATTAATATCATTTTGTACCACATGAAACTTCTGTTTAATGTAACGTTTCCCGATCAAAACAAATATTAAAATTGTACCCAATGTACTTTGGACATTTGACGTAATACCTCTTATAAAAATGCTTTCATTTTAATCAATTGCATTTAGGTGATTGTAAACAAATTGCTCTTTTATCAAACAAATTTCTGAACCTGTGTCTACACAAAATTTAACTCGCTTTTCTGTACCGTCAATCATTATTTTAGAACAAAACTCCGCGTCTCGATCTACGGAATTGTTCTCTTGAATAATGTAAATTTTTAGATTTCCGACAGATTTATCATATTGAGGTTCGCTTCCTCTGATAATCTGTCGCTGTTGGAGTTTTTTGGGTTTGAAATTTGTTTTATGTTGCTCACTTTTTCTAGTTTGAAATCAACAACTTTGCCAGGGTTATCTTGGTTCTCAAGTTTTACAAAACAATTTTTCGCTATATGACCTTTTTTTTACATCTATTGCAGACTACCGGCTCTCTATAGGGTATAAACTCTCTGGGATTATTTTTATATTGGTTCAAGTGCTCTTTATGCTGACAAGCATATGGTTCTTCTTCAACAGCCATTGCAATTATATCGTCAAGACTTTTATTAAAGCTAGACCCGATGATTCTGTTTTTCAATGGTTCGTTTAAGCCTTCCTTAAACGCTCTTGCTGCTTTAGTTCCCATTTCTTGTTGAACATGTTCAAGCACTTTAACTTCATTATAAGAAAATTTTGCAACTGAATAAGCTTCGTCTAACAAGGTTTTAATTTTATCCGCAAAATTTTGTACATTTGAGGAACCCTGTTTAGTTCTACTTATTTCTAGTTCTACTTCCGAAATTTTCCTATGACGTATTGACCCTTCTAGAGCTAATTTTAAATCATTAAAATTTAACACAGTATCTCGAGAGTAGGCATCGATTGCTTTATCTCGCAGTTTAAAAACCAAGTTTTCAAAAAAATCTATTTTTCCTTGATTAGAAAGTGAAGTGTGAAATGCATTACATCTCAAAATAAATGTATTTAGTGAAACGCTATCTTTGCCACCAAATTCTGGCACTCTTTTGTCAAAATCTTCATATAAAAAATCACTCATTTTTTTAACAATAGATACGTTTGTATTAAAACAATTCACTTTTTCCAAACTAGGAGTTACTATAGATTTTCTATTTACTATTTTGCTAGGGTTTAAAACTTTTCCGTCTCTTAGTTTAGTGGGCGAAAAATGTTTTGCTTTATTTGTATTACTCGGTTTATTTTTACTGCTCATCTATGTGCGACATATAACCCGTTGTTAATTGTTTTTTATAACTTAATCACACAGGATAAAATAAATAATATTTTATTCAGCTCATTTACGTTACCGGTGATTCGATTTTTATTATTTTCTATTTAAAAAATTATCACTTCGGTAACGGCCACTTCTGACACCAATTTGTTGTATCTTGGATGCTGAACATCTAAGATATTAAATATTAATAAAAAAACTTACCTAGTCTTTGGTTTTTTTTTTGAAGAACAACACAACAATCCATCAATAAACAACAACAAAACACAATAACACAATGAAACAAAAACTTCGACACTTTACTTTTTAATTTTAATGTTTTTTATTTGAATGTAAACTTAAGACTTTTCCATTTAGTTTTTTGGTTTAAAGAAACATCTTAAAAACTATTTACATAAAATTATTTATATTTAAAGTTTAAATATATAATGTAAAACTTAGTAGATCGTAATTCATGAAATAAAACTATAAACATAAAAAATCTAGGAAAAACCCAAAACACCTTAAATTAAAAATCCTTTAGTTTGAGCAATAAAACTATAAAACAATATTTCAATATTTGGGATTGTCTGAAGGATTATTGTGTCGCCAAACATTGACAATTTGTTTTATTGGTTTATTACTCTAAAAAAAAAGGAATACCTTTTCTTAAATAAAAAATTCTTATTTTAGCAAGTAAACTAAACTAATATAACTGTATAATGATTATTGTTGTAAAACTATATATATATATACCAATACCTTATATACCTATATAATAACCCTATATTGATGACGCTTCTTGTTGGAATATCTTGAATTACAACATCACTCCTTCCTCTTTTTTTTTGATTCTGGCAACAACAATTAATGCAAAGACGTTGTTTTTGACGGAATCATAAACAAATTCTATGGTTTGGTTGGAATTAAAAGTTGTTTTAGTTGAACAAACACCATTAACGATTAAAACTACTTGGCTTTTGACTAGTGCGCTGCAACTCTTAATGTAAAAAATATTCGAAACAAACTTCATTTGAACTTCATTTGAAGACGAAACCCTGTATGTTTCCTTTGCATTGTAGAAATTATTTCTTGCGTTATTTCTAGGAGTATTTTTAATTCTTGTTTAACTCTCGTAACCTCGTTGCAAAGTATGATACAACTTTATTCCATTTTAATACCTGCTCTTCTTCAAAATATCTAATTTCATTCTATGTTTGCGTACAATTGTATGATTTTTCGAACATTTTTATTAATAACGATAATTTTCAACTTTGTTTTAGATGTTAATTTTTTGTTGTTTTGACCTCTCTGCGTACAAATATTATTGCTCGTTAGTCACTTTCCAAACGTTTTTGGTTTACTTAATTGTATTATTAATTCCTTTTGCAATTGTTCAGCAGCATCATTCTTCGAAGATTATTGTTAAAGACTATGATTGTTTACTTAATTTATTATAGCCGTTCATTTTCGATCTTACGATGATTTTATATAAAATAAAAATGATTTTGAATCTTAAAAATAATTTCTAATGTAACCTATTTTCTACTCCTTAAAAATCTTAAGAGTAAAGATATTCTGAATATAAATTTAAAAAGACAACTTAAAATTACATACCTAAAATTATGCGCAAAGGCTTCCAATTTTTAATAATTCCTAAAACCAATTCTTACAAACTATTATTTTTTTTGTACTATATATTGTACTAAGTATGTAAGTACTATATATTGTACTAAGTACTATATTTTGTACTAAGTATGTATTTGGTCTAAAATTAAAATTTATTATTTGAATTTAACTATATCTTTGAATTAGAATATTACACATTTTGAGTTCTTTTGTTTTGTTTTTAAAACATTACTAATAACTAATAATTTTTAACTAATTTAAATCAGAAATTTAATGATATAAGACATATTTGTTCTACTTAGAATCTATTCATTTTCTTTTCCAAAAACAGTAATATTCGATTTTATGACTTTTAATAATAATAAAGTAGTTATTTATTTTTTTTTTTAAATAATCTTGGATTATGAATCGTCTTATTCTTATACATAAATCTGTAAATGTTTTTAATCAAGGGAAAATTTCCATAATTTTATCAAATAAAACTAACTCTTCTCTTTTTATTATTTATTCGCTGAAGGCTTTTAATAAATTCTTATGGACGATTTTTTCTTTATTTCCGATTCTTATTTTTACGTTTACATCGGATGTATTTTCTATGACATAATATGGTCCGATGTAAAGTAGTTGTAGTTTTCGACCTTCTCCTCTTTTGCTATGATTAATCATTAACACTTTGTCACCTATTTTAAAATCATTTTGTTTTGAATTCTTATCAAACCGGCTTTTACTATTTAATTTTTCTAAGATTTGAGATTCTCTAGCGAATTGGTGTGCCTTTTGAAGTTTAAATTTCAACTCATGCAGATAGTTGTCATAATTGTAACGCACATCTGGTTCACATCTCAATGAATTGGGTATGCACGCCTGGAAGCCATATATTAATTCAAACGGCGTGTAATTTGTAGCTCTGTTTTTTGTAGTATTCATTGTAAAAATACAAAAATCAATATAATCATCCCAATCATTACGATTGCTATTTACTACACATCTTAAATATTGTTTCATCGTTCTATGGGATCTCTCCAATGCTCCGTTCGATTAGGGGTGCCAAGCCGATGTTCTTGTTTTTTTAATTTTAAATAATTTACAGACGTTAAAAAATAAATTACTCTCAAAATTTGCACCCTGATCCGACAAAACATACATGCTATCTATCATACCAAATTTAAGAATCACGGAGTGTACAAATTGTTTTGCAATAGTTTGTGCTTCCTGGTTCGGTATAGGAACCGCGCCAGCAAATTTTGTCAAATCATCCTGAAAGGTCAACAAGTATTTGTTGCCATTTTCTGTTTCTGGTAATGGACCAACAATGTCAACTGCTATTCGTTCCATTGGTCTTCTTGCTGTAGTGGTGATTTGCATGGGAGCTTTCGTCTGTTGCGAATGTTTGTTTTTCTGGCAGATTGCACAATTTTTAATATACTCTTTTATTTGGTTTTTCATTCCTTTCCATTGGTAGTTCATTGAAATTCTGTTCTATCAAAACCCTGATGTCCTCCAGTAGGGTTATTGTGAAACTCTTTCAATATTAACTTAATATCTTCTTCCTTAGTTATCAGTTTTGCTTCATTTTTTAAAATCAAAAATCTGATTTCAGTTTCTTTGAAAGTTTCTATGATCAGTTCTTTGATTTCTCTAAAATTAGCAAAAGTGATCACATTATCGGCTTCTGAAATAGTTATATTGGAAATATTTTGTTGTAGCAGCATTTCTTTCAATTTCTTCAACCCCAATGCGGTAACTTCAACGTTATGAAAATCATCATTTTCCTCTCTTGACAACACATAAAACTCCCTTGCGTCTCCGTTAGAATCAAAAATCACTTCGCCCAACTTATGATTGTTTCCCGACTTCTTAAGCATATCATTGTTCAAATAAGTAAAATGCAAGGTTGAGTTATATGTTTTCAAGAGATTTTTATCATGTGATTCAATCATTATTGTAGGTGGAGCTTCCTCTAAAATTTCTATCTCGTCCTCGATATTTTTAATTTTCGCTGTAGATCTTGTAACCACATTTACCTCGTAAGTTTTCGCAATATCTGGTATGTATCGAGACAAACAATCAGCAACATAATTTGTTTTCCCTCGTACATGAGTAATGGTAAAATCATAATTCGCTAATCTTATTTTCCATCTGGTGAGACGACTACTTGGATCTTGAATGGACATAAGCCATGAAAGGGGTTTGTGATCACAAAAAACTTTGAATTTAACGCCGTACAAGTAAACCTTAAAGTATTCGACTGCCCAGACGACTGCTAATAGCTCTAGCTTAGTTGCTGAGTACCTTGTTTCTGCATCTAATAAAGTTCGACTTGCAAAAGCAATCGGTAGCTCTTCTCCTAAATTATCTACCTGTGATAAAACCGCAGCGATTGCTTTAGAGGAGGAATCAGTCGTTAGATGGAAAGTTTTATTGAAATCTGGGTATTGTAAAATGGGGGGACTTATAATTGTACGTTTTAAATGTTCAAAAGCTGAGTCACATTCTTTACTCCAAATATATTTAATCCCCTTTTTTAACAAACGCGTTAATGGTTTTGCCTTTCCGGCGAAGTCTGCAATAAATTTGGGATAAAATCCAATCATTCCTAAAAATGATTTAATGCCTTTTTGATTTACTGGGATTGGAAAGTTTTCAATTGCATGCATTTTCGATGGATCTGGTTTAATGCCATTTTCTGTAATAAGATGTCCTAAATAAACGACTTCTGTTTTAAAAAATTTACATTTTTCAGGCTTAAGTTTCAAATTATGCATTCGTAATCTATCAAATACGTTTTTTAGTCTAATACTATGCTCTTCCAAGTTTTTCGAATAGACCACAATATCATCTAGATAAACAAAAGCTTCTTTACCGTTTATGCCTTGCAAGATTGAATTCATCATTCTTTGGAAAGTATGACTGGGTGATTTTAACCCCATTGGCATTCTACACCATTCGTAATGATTAAATCCAGTTGAAAATGCGGTTTTCTTTTTGTCTTCGTCATCCAATAATATTTGGTGGTATCCCGCCGAAAGATCTAAAGTGCTAAAATATTTTGCTTTACCTAGCTGATCTAAAATATCTGTTATATTTGGGATTGGAAAGTTATCGGCAATCGTAATGTCGTTAAGCTTCCTGTAATCGACCACTAAACGCCATGATTTTAGTCCCTGAACTGTTTCTTTCTTTGGCACTAATAACAGTGGCGCATTCCAGGAGCTCTTGCTTGTTTGGATTAAACCGTTAGCCAGCATTTCAGATATTTGACGTTGAATTTCTTTTCGATGTATAATTGGAAGTCTGTATGGTCTGACGTTTATAGGTTGAGAATCTTGAAGAGTAGGAATTTTGTGTTTTACTTCATCGCAGAAAGATAATTGCTCACCTTCCAAATGGAAAATGTCTGAATAGTTTTTAGTTAACTCATTAACATTTTCCCATTCCAGGGTGGTTATTTTGTAGTGTTATCTCACTAGGTGAGATAAATAGTGAGATAAAAAAATTTTGCTTAAATGATTTCTTTTATCTAATATGATCGATCAAAGACAAATATTTTATCTCACTTTTTATCTCACCTAGTGAGATAACACTACAAAATAACCACCCAGTTCTGTCATATCATTTTTATTTAATAGGGTTTGCAATGTTTCAATTCTGTTTAAAGTGCCTGTTTGCCTACTGCTCAATAATTTACTCTCTATATTTTCGGTATTATTTTGACTATACAGCAACAAAAAATTATTTTTATTATTTCTCAAGTTTTTCCAATCCGTATAGGAGGTTTTTTCATCGTCACAATATATATAATTTTTGGCATTTTGGACCGTACACGTGTAATGTCCGTTATTGGTTGCATTACCTATATGATGTGCGATACCACTCAGTGTATATTGACATGAACTAGTTCCAAATGGACACTGACTCATGTCAAGAATCTCTGATATCTCCACCTCACTATGTATTTTTTGGCCTAAATTATTACATTTGGTCAGTACAATCCATAACAATTTTGGAAAATTTCTCACAAAACTTTGCTCTGTTACTTGATCGTTAGAACATTTTGGACAATTATAACCCTCAATAGATTTAGTTGCAAAATATTCTTGAAAGCACTCGGACAACTTTGAATTTTTTTGCACATTAAGTCGCAATTGGTTAAATTTTTCTACATTCGTTTTTTTGTATGTGCAATTCAAACATGTGTGTGTTGTTTCTAGTAAGCCATGGAAATTAAATTCATTATTAAAAAATGGTTCGATGTTCTCCCATAATTCCATTGGATCTTGTGGGGAACCGTTTACTAGTTCTGGAATGAGAAGTTCTAGTTTGTTAACCAATTCGGTGGAGTCAAAAACGCTGGTATTGGACTTAAATAACTTCCATAACCTGTACCAAATACACTTGAAACAATCACAAACGCCTCTGTATAATTGCTTTTTATTGTATCCACAATGTGGTTTCATCTTTGATATACCATCAACAAAAAACTCATTATTCAATAAAATTTGTATTAACACGTTTATGTAGCAAGTGTTGCCTAAGTTTTTTATTCCGGGCAGAGGTTTAATTTTTTGCGTATCGTCAATTTCTTTAGTTTGTTCAATATTACAGTGTGTATTTGGTTCACCTAAGCTCTCTTTGTTAAAACTTATTTGGATGTTATTCCTTTTTAAAAAGTCAACACCCAAAATTCCGTTTTGCGAAATATTAATATCATTTTGTACCACATGAAACTTCTGTTTAATGTAACGTTTCCCGATCAAAACAAATATTAAAATTGTACCCAATGTACTTTGGACATTTGACGTAATACCTCTTATAAAAATGCTTTCATTTTAATCAATTGCATTTAGGTGATTGTAAACAAATTGCTCTTTTATCAAACAAATTTCTGAACCTGTGTCTACACAAAATTTAACTCGCTTTTCTGTACCGTCAATCATTATTTTAGAACAAAACTCCGCGTCTCGATCTACGGAATTGTTCTCTTGAATAATGTAAATTTTTAGATTTCCGACAGATTTATCATATTGAGGTTCGCTTCCTCTGATAATCTGTCGCTGTTGGAGTTTTTTGGGTTTGAAATTTGTTTTATGTTGCTCACTTTTTCTAGTTTGAAATCAACAACTTTGCCAGGGTTATCTTGGTTCTCAAGTTTTACAAAACAATTTTTCGCTATATGACCTTTTTTTTACATCTATTGCAGACTACCGGCTCTCTATAGGGTATAAACTCTCTGGGATTATTTTTATATTGGTTCAAGTGCTCTTTATGCTGACAAGCATATGGTTCTTCTTCAACAGCCATTGCAATTATATCGTCAAGACTTTTATTAAAGCTAGACCCGATGATTCTGTTTTTCAATGGTTCGTTTAAGCCTTCCTTAAACGCTCTTGCTGCTTTAGTTCCCATTTCTTGTTGAACATGTTCAAGCACTTTAACTTCATTATAAGAAAATTTTGCAACTGAATAAGCTTCGTCTAACAAGGTTTTAATTTTATCCGCAAAATTTTGTACATTTGAGGAACCCTGTTTAGTTCTACTTATTTCTAGTTCTACTTCCGAAATTTTCCTATGACGTATTGACCCTTCTAGAGCTAATTTTAAATCATTAAAATTTAACACAGTATCTCGAGAGTAGGCATCGATTGCTTTATCTCGCAGTTTAAAAACCAAGTTTTCAAAAAAATCTATTTTTCCTTGATTAGAAAGTGAAGTGTGAAATGCATTACATCTCAAAATAAATGTATTTAGTGAAACGCTATCTTTGCCACCAAATTCTGGCACTCTTTTGTCAAAATCTTCATATAAAAAATCACTCATTTTTTTAACAATAGATACGTTTGTATTAAAACAATTCACTTTTTCCAAACTAGGAGTTACTATAGATTTTCTATTTACTATTTTGCTAGGGTTTAAAACTTTTCCGTCTCTTAGTTTAGTGGGCGAAAAATGTTTTGCTTTATTTGTATTACTCGGTTTATTTTTACTGCTCATCTATGTGCGACATATAACCCGTTGTTAATTGTTTTTTATAACTTAATCACACAGGATAAAATAAATAATATTTTATTCAGCTCATTTACGTTACCGGTGATTCGATTTTTATTATTTTCTATTTAAAAAATTATCACTTCGGTAACGGCCACTTCTGACACCAATTTGTTGTATCTTGGATGCTGAACATCTAAGATATTAAATATTAATAAAAAAACTTACCTAGTCTTTGGTTTTTTTTTTGAAGAACAACACAACAATCCATCAATAAACAACAACAAAACACAATAACACAATGAAACAAAAACTTCGACACTTTACTTTTTAATTTTAATGTTTTTTATTTGAATGTAAACTTAAGACTTTTCCATTTAGTTTTTTGGTTTAAAGAAACATCTTAAAAACTATTTACATAAAATTATTTATATTTAAAGTTTAAATATATAATGTAAAACTTAGTAGATCGTAATTCATGAAATAAAACTATAAACATAAAAAATCTAGGAAAAACCCAAAACACCTTAAATTAAAAATCCTTTAGTTTGAGCAATAAAACTATAAAACAATATTTCAATATTTGGGATTGTCTGAAGGATTATTGTGTCGCCAAACATTGACAATTTGTTTTATTGGTTTATTACTCTAAAAAAAAAGGAATACCTTTTCTTAAATAAAAAATTCTTATTTTAGCAAGTAAACTAAACTAATATAACTGTACACCCAATTCTGTTTTTACACGGTCTTTTTTTAGACGGTTTTGATATAACACGGTCTAGAAAAAAAATTTAAATTCGTTTTTACACGGTTTTTTTCGAAATAGCACGGTTTAAATTTTGAAGAAAATAAATTTTTTTTTCTATATACAAAGTTAGGCATGCTTAGTGTTAATTATAATAAGTTATAAATTAACGTCTCTTAATATCCGAAGATACCATTCCAACTAGGGATTAGGATTAAGTTTGAATAAATTAAGTTTCTATAAGAAGTTCCATAGATGAGAGACTCTTCTGAAAAAATCACGCTGAAAAGCAACACTTCTGAACCTTTTTATATGAAGTGTAAAAGGATGGGCTACAAAATTTACTCTGGTGTTACGCGATAGGTTGCTAGTTCAGGTAAAATTGATTTTATCTCAGTGGAAGTTTGTTTATCCACAATGTATTAATAGAAAATTCTCAGATCAGCAACATTCCTTCTGTGTTGCAAGGAATCTAACTCATTAATAAGAGTTGAGTTGCTAATTAGTTTAACAGCTCTGCGCTGAGCAAACTCAATTTACTTCAAGCTACTAAAATCAGATACACCCCATTTGTGAGAACAATACTCCATGCAGAGAGTATAAATGATTAAAAGAAGCTGTTCGCTATTGAAAAACTTACGAAACTTACGTTCCAGAAACCTCAATTTTTTAACAGCGTTCTTAGCTAGCTTAAAAATATGAGAATTTCATTTCATATTGTTTTCAACTTCTATTCCTAGAAGCATAGGCGAAGCGCGAGTTTTTAAGAATGGGATGCTGCGTTCTAAATAATATTCCACAATAACTACTTTTAAAACTCAAAAATAGCCTATTTGAAGAAACATAGTACATTTTGCTACAAGATATGGAAACGCTGCTTTTTCGTGAATGATATTTATTATAAATTATTTAATTGGAAATCGACGACATACCATTTAAAATTCATATTCTATTTTTCATGGTTACTTTGTCTTAAAAACTATTTGATGAAGATACCATAGCAACTACAATTTGTTATCTAGCGAATATGATTTTATACACTAGAGGAAACAACGATTTTCAAAGGGGATTAAATCTGTATGGAAATAGAATTCATTTGCTATTGTAGAAAAATATATTTTTTGCATATTTTTCTATTACTTTTAACTAAAGACGCTTACCATTGAAGATTAAACTTGTTTCACTTTAATCTCCTCTTCCTCGAACAAGTTGTGTAATTGAAAAGCATTTCAATTTACTAATTTATTTAGATCGACGGCTACAAACATGTTTTTGTATTTTTTATAATAAAATGGACTAGTCAGATCAAAATAATATTGGACTAGTCAGATCAATCATAAGCTCAAAATAATTATTTTAAAATAAGAATAAAATTGTATATTTATATTTGAAATATTTTTAAAGTTTATGCGTTCCATTTGTGATCTACTCAAAGCTTTTAAGTTATTTTGTTCTAATGGAACAGTTTTTATTTAATATCCGAAGCAGTCGTTTGCAATGAAATTATCAATGCACAAAACGGCAAGGAAAATAAATAAATTTTGCGGTAAAAACTTGATCGTTTGGTTTGAAACGCAAAATTCAATCCATTTTAAAAATTGCATTTATTTATATGTACTAATATTGGAACATAAATATGGTTGTTACAAGGCAGCTCATCTCATCAGATACATGAAAAAATTTCTTTGCTTAATATATCAAAGTATGGACTATGGTTTTATATTATTCAAATTCACCAAGGGAAAAATTATTGTATTCGTTGATTGGTCCTATCCTAACAAACAATCGAGAAATAGAACCACGAAAATGGTTCAAAAGGAGACAAAATGAGGTTTCTTCTATAAATTATGTTGTCATCAGAGGAAAATTATATCCCAATCAAATTCGTGGAGAATAGCTTTAAGGAGAATACCTACATAATTTAGAAATCAGTGGGTCTTCTATTTTCTTATTGAAAAATATGTTGATATATTAAAACAAAACTGTTTTGGAATCTGTTCTGCAATAATTTTTAATTAATAATGCACCATAATTATTTATTCAAACATTTGTAATTCAAACAATAAATCCAAATTCTTATCAAAAATCAATACATACTTTGATGTAAAGTAGTAAAACTTAGCTAAAACAATTAAACAAGTACATATAAGCTAAAACAAAACAGATTTACCATAGTACTGCTATGATAGTATATGATATGCTATAAGCAACACAGCATCTACTGCTATAGTTTTTGCTTGATTTTTTTAGTTTTTTCTTTTCCTATTTGTGTTTCTTCTTTTTTTTTGCATACAAATATTATAATTCCGTACGCTGCAAGTTGGACAGCTTCTTGTATATTATTTGGACGAAATAAATAAATATTTTGATTGCGTTGAAGTTTTTTTTATAAATATTAGGAATTAATATAATTAAATAAAAATAATAATAAATATTTATATGGAAATATTTGTATAATTTTACAGAAACTTTGAAGATTTATTTTAAATAAATACTAAAGTATTGAAAATTTATTGAATGATGGTTGATAAAATCTTTGTTAAAAAACAATAGTTAATTTGACAAAGAGCGGCCTGTTTCAAAGGGAAGCAGTGCTTCCCTAGCATCCAAAGACGCTTCGCCTATGCCTAGAAGTATGTACTATGTACAATTGATCAATCTTCTTTGAAGATTTTTTAACGCTAATCTTAAAGTTTGGAGGAAGAAAATTATTTTATCTTATTATACTCTTATTGATACTCTGGTGTTACGTGTCAAGTTTGCAGGCTTAGGTAAAATCGATTTGATTTAGATAGAAGCCCGTTTATCCATAATGTAAAAGACCGTCAAATCAGCGACATATCAGGAATCAAGCTCATTAGTAAGATTTGAATTGCTGATCAATTTAACAGCCCTCTGTTGTATAGAATCAATCAAGACCTGTATGGTACATTCCATATGTAACAACAATAATCCATGCAGGGGCGATTACATCACTTCTCCATTAAAAGAAGCTATTAAAAACCTAACTAAACGACTCAAAAATATTGGTTTTTGAACAACTTTCTTATTTAGGCTAAAAATATAAGAATTCCACTTAATATTATTTTTAATCTCAACTCGTAGAAGTCTAACGAATTCTTTCTCTTCAAGATCATTTTTCTTCAAGAATCAAACTTTAATGGAAATAGATTAGATGTTGATAACCTAGAAAAATAGCAAACTTGAGTTTTGCTCGCGTACTTAACATTTTTAGCAATAGCCGATTCCATTAATGTTTTTAAATCAATGTTTAATGACTCTATCACATTTGACCTAGTGTCATTAAACGCTGAGTATATATTAGGTATTTCAGGAGAAGCATTAAGCGTGCATCATTAGCAAAACTATGGATTTAATGAATCGTTGAGTGCAACAAGTCAATATAGATAAGAGCAGGAGTTGGGGATAGAATAGAACTTTGAATAACGCCTGCTTAGTTGAAAAGATATCTAATGAAAAACCGTCGACATTGACTTGAAATTTACGCTCAGATATAAAGATCTAAACTCTAAGTAATTTGCTCGTCTAATTCATAGCATCTCAATTTGCATATAAGATTGTTGAGCTATACTTTGTCAAATGTTATGACTATATCAATTAAACAGCACTGAAAGTTTCACTATGATTTTCAAGTTACTCGTTCCAGATATGTTTGACAAAAAAAGTAAATTTTTCGTCACGCTTTCTTCCGGTGAAAACCGCATTGTCTTTAAGTATTTTTGACCAGTTAACTAAGAACTTCATATTTTTAAAATTAATGTTTTTTTTTCAAGTATTTTAGCTACAATCGACCAGTTTGATATGGGTTTGTAATTTGTTGGATCCGTTTTCGTACCTTTTTCGGAACTGACTGTACACTAGCCATTTCCCCAAAAAACTAATATTTTAAATTATATACGGAAAGTCTTACTAATATAAATAACCGATCTATATTGAACTATGTAGCCCGCCGTTGGAACAGCATGCTTGATCGAGGTGGTGAAACGTACGTTATCGCATTAGACATCTGAAAAGCATTTGATCGAATCTGGCATGCCAACTTCATGTAGACGTAAAGCATATTCAAAATTGTCTCACCGATCAAAACATTTCGGTATCCATCGAAAGTTTTTCTTCTGAGTCTAAATTAATTATTACTGGTGTTCTCAGTTTTATTCCTCTTTTTTTAATTTATATCAACGACCTGTTGAAAATTATCAGTAACACGACAAATAGTTTTGCAGATGATATACAGTACATTGCACAGGTCCTTCGTTCACCTATCTTCAAAGGTAAAATGAATAAAAAAATAAATCTCGCTCAGAGAAACGTTGTTATAAATGTAAACGAGGTCCTTGAAGAAGAAAAGGACCGAGGACCCAGAAAAAGTCGCCGATTGGGGTAAAAATTTAGTCAATTCTGATTCCACCAAAACACAGCTATTGATTGTTTTCAGATCATAAACCGAGTTCCCCAATGATACTTCCATTAATATCTATGACGAACAAATAGCCTCCTAAATAGATGTGAAAAATATTTCATTCCGTATAATTTACTCCACATTTATAAGTTCTACATTCGGCCATGCATGGAATATTGTTGACAAGTCTTGTGTGGTGCATCTATTTCGATCTAGGCTCTTTTAGATTATGTTCAAAAGCATGCTTTACGAATTGTTGGCGACCGAAATTTTACATCAAATCTTGATTTCCTACAACATTGTCGCACTGTTGCTCATCTCTGATTTAGTTTTTGTTTTTTTATCAAATAAACTGTGCATACATGCACAAAACATTTAATTTGGCTTTTATATAGACTCTTAATAGTTTTTTGTACAAATCATTTTATTCTCCCTATTTGTTACAGAAATAAAGGGTATGGAACAAACCCATTTTTTCTATGTGCTGCATGTCTTTTTATGCACGGTTTTTTTTTTACACGTCTTTTCCTGGAACGTATCTACCGTGTAAAAACAGAATTAGGTGTATAATGATTATTGTTGTAAAACTATATATATATACCAATACCTTATATACCTATATAATAACCCTATATTGATGACGCTTCTTGTTGGAATATCTTGAATTACAACAGTCATGATGGTCATGTTGGTCATGATGGCCATGGTAGTCAAGGTGGTCATGGTGTCATGGTGGTTATAGTGGTCGTGGTGGTCATGGTGGTAATGGTGGTCACGGTGGTCATGGTGTTCACGGTGGTCATAGTGGTCATGGTGGTCACGGTGGTCATGTTGGTCATGGCGGTCATGGCGGTCATGCTGGTAATGGTGGTCACGGTGGTCATGATGAATTGGAGTGTATCAGAGATATTTGAGTTTTGAGTTTGAGTTTTTTGCATAGGATTTTGATAAAACTTTGGCAAATGATACAGTTTCACTTGAAAATGGAAGATCTGGATTCATTTCAAATTTGGACAAAATGGCGGAGGTCTCCCGAACACCTCTAATTTTAAATCTTTAATAACTTCTGATCCCGGACTATGATCTTATTGAAACTTAGTATATAAGGTTCTAGTACTGTTTCCAATATTTCTGCATACAAACTTCCAGTTTGTCACTTCCGGTTAAAAAGTTTTTTTTTCAGGTGTTTATCCCTACTGTAGCCTACAATTACCCATCGCATTTCATGAAACGTTGGTAAAGCTTTCAAATAACATGAGAAAGATTTTATCAGCTTTTGGAGTACATTGGATAAAGGGTTTGGGGGTCCACCATACAACAGGTGGTTTTTTTAACAATGTTTTAATGTTTGTTGGGAGCATAAAAAATTCATTCGAGAATGAATTTTGATGACACTTTGGAAAAAGATGCAAACATGTATGGAAGGAACTGATTGGTTTTTGAGCGATAGTGAACAAAGTGGTGGGGGGTGTCCCATACACCTGTTTTTTTGAAAGCTCAATAACATCTGTACCTGATAATCGAATTGGATAAAACTTGGTACATGAGCATTTAGTACGGTTCACAACAGTCTGCATCCCAACTTCCGGTTTTTACTTCCGGTAAACATTTTTTTTTGTAAATATCCAATTTTTTTCAGTGTGTTTATGCACACTACAGCCTACAATAATGAAGTGATTATGATGAAACTTATGGAAAAGGGTCCAGTTAGTGTGAGAAGATAATTATCATCTTTTGGGACACATTGATCAAAGTGGCGGGGGGTCTACTATACAACTGCTGACTTTTCACACTTTGTTTTTAAAGTTTGTTGGGAGCATACAGACTTCATTCATTAATCAGTTCTAATGACACTTTGGAAAAATATGGAGATTTAAATGACAAAGAACTGATTAGATTTTGGATAATATTGGAATAAGTGGTACGGGGCCTCCCGAACATCTGTTTACTGTGTCATCATTTTTTCAATGTTTGTTGGGAGCACACAGCACTCGTTCGTGAACGAATTTTGATGACACTTTGGAAAAAGATGCAAACATGTATGACAAGGAACTGATCGGTTTTTGAACGATACTGATAAAAGTGGTGGGGGGTGTCCCAAACACCTGTTTTTTTGAAAGGTCAATAACATCTGTACCTGATAATCAAATTGGATGAATCTTGGTACATAAGCATTTAGTATGGTTTACAACAGTTCTGCATCCCAACTTTCGGTTTTTTACTTCCGGTAAAAAAAAGTTTTTTTAAATGTTGCAAGTTTTTTCAGTGTCTTTATGCACACTACAGCCTACAATAATGAAATGATTATGATGAAACTTATGGAAAAGGTTCCAATTAGTGTAAGAAGATAATTATCATCTTTTGGAACTTATTGATCAAAGTGGCGGTGGTCTACCATACAACTGCTGACTTTTAACACTTTGTTTTTAAAGTTTGTTGGGAGCATACAGACCTCATTCATAAATCAATTTCAATGACATTTTGAAAAAAGATGAAGACTTTAATGACAAAGAATTGATTAGTTTTTGGACAATATTGGGATAAGTGGTGGGGATCCTCCCGTACACCTGTTTATTGTTTCAATGTTTGTTGGAAGCATACAACATTCGTTCGTTAAGTAATTTTGATGACACTTCGCAAAAAGATGCAAATATGTATGGCAAGAAACTGATTAGTGTTTTAGCGATAGTGAACAAAGCGGTAGGGGGTCCTCCGAGCACCTGTTATTTTGGAAGCTCAATAACATCTGTACCTGATAATCGAATTGGATGAAACTTGGTACATGCACATTTAGTACCGTTCTGCACATCAGTTCTGCATCCTAACTTCCGGTTTTTCACTTCCGGTTAAATTTTTTTTAATTTTTTCTCGTACAACAGAATTTATGTTTGTTGGGATACTACTGCTTGCTTTAATATTTTTATTATTAGAACTACGAAGTCTATAACATTGGTTAGCTTTTAATTAAAGTATTTGATGGATATTAGCTCATTATATATCCAAAACACTATGTTTCCAGAGCTGTGGTGAAGTCAGCCTATGCATCAGCGTCGCAATATTTTTTTTACGTTAACGTGAATTAACCCAAATTTTATCACTATATAGTTCTATTGTATTATTTTGTAAACATATCCAAGATATTTATGTATGCTAATATTAATATCTATACTATTTTATATTACACAAATTTTGGTTAATACGGTTGATCAGCTTGATTTAACCATTTTTTTTATCTCATGTCAACTAACTTAACCACCAAACTCAATATTTCCAAACTAACTCATTAACTACTCAAAACTAATGAACACAAAATTTTCATATCACGAGCAAAAATGAACATTCCCCGGTCAGCATAAATTTTCCTTCACATTTTAATTTTTTATTCTACAATTTTTTTCTGCTTCATTCTTTTTAGTTGTTTTTTAAATAAGTGAAAAAATTACCAAAGAATTTACCGGAAACAGGTCAGATATATGTTTTCAGGATGTTTGAAATACTTGTGTTGTTATACAAGTGGGGTTGAAAATATTTTGCTATTTTCGAATAAGCCTATAGTATATTACTATAGGATGGAAAATGGTAGTACATCTGATAAAGTATATCTTGCCCATTACGAAAGTAAAGTAAAGTATATCTTGCCCGTTGTAAAAAAATCGAAACGTAACGAAATACAAACAAAATTAAATTCGATTCAACATAAAGGAAACAGCCTATACAGCATTAAGGAAATAATTTCATCATCATCATTATCAATAGGAAATAGTTTCATCATCATCGTTATAATCACACTGAAAAAAACATGTCCTATTTCCAATCGAAATGCAATTGTCTCAACCTCACCGTGTGGTCATATATGGCGAATCAAACTACGAAATTGCTTCAACAACTCTACAATTATAAATCGATGAAGTTGAGACAATCACACGAAATATTTATGTGAAAGTAAAATATAGTTCAATTAATCTCAAATACTTAAACTTTAAAATTAAAAATTCATGATATAAGGCCAACGAAAATTTTTTTCAGGGAAATTATTATTATATTTATTCAACTACTGTTATATTAGATATAACACTTTATATTTTAAATAAATCTCATTCTGTTGTTAGGAAAATGTTATCGTGTAGTTGTCCCAATCACAGTGAAATTGTTTGCAAATAAGTTTTCTTTGCATGAATAACCAACTGCCAACTTCTAGATGAGGTTGTCATGAACTTCAATTTTTTTTTCAGTGCATCATTATGCATTATTTGTTATTCTTTGCTAAGAATGGTGCAGTAACAACAAATACAAATTATTGTAATTTTATCATGTTCCGGATAAAAGAATTTTAAAATGGGATGAATTCTTCTAGAACGGAAGTCATACTATTTAAGCAGGTTATTATGTAGAGAATTAATTGTAAACGGATTTCTCGAATGAAGCTAATTTTTTGTTAACTAAGACTTTTTTTACTATATAAACATACTAGCCCAGTCATTTTAGCGATCAACCTCGGAATGAGAGATAATAAGCTGAATTTGATAAGAGAGATAATAAGCTGAACAAAAAACAGTTTTTCACAGTTTTTTTAAATCAAACACTTCATTCCTTTTTTACGAGGTACACTGGGTGATAATAAAGGTTGATCTCATTCTAAGCGTCGTTTCGATGCCGCTATGGAATTTTTACTGATGTACACTTTTCGACACACAACATGCACATTCACAGAAGCTCTAATACTTAAGAAGTCTATGTGACCATCATTTCAACTGATACTTGTAGTTTTTAAGTTTTCAAGCCACGCATCACATTATAAAAATAAAGCAAGCGGTTTCTCACAAATAAAACCCAAATCAGCCATAATTTTCAAAATCATATCGGATCGCCGAGTTCGGAATCAAGAATAAACGACAATTATCAAAATTCAAGGTAATATTCACGGTTGACCTTGCATTACAGTACGTATGGCTGAGCGCTGTGCACTCACCGCTTTCTCTCACAAAATCGGTTGAGCGCATGAAAAAATGTTTCCAGTAAAATTGGTCGGAAATTTTATGCGCTACAATTTCTGTAATAGATGTTGCAATAGAAACCGAGATAATCGCAAAAAAATGTTTTTTTTACATTTGACCTTGAATAACTTACGATGCAGACACGAGATTTTTTGAGACTTTTGAGGCAGTTATGAGAACGTCAAAATGAAGTATATACAAAAATTCAGGTTATTATCTCTCATTTCGAGGTTGACTCCTTTTTTATGCTAAAATGAGTGGACTATACGTATTTAAAAAGCTATGCTTTCATCGACAGCAGAATATATTATATAAAATGAGTTCTATATAATTATATACTACTGTAGATGAAAGCAGCATAGCTTTCGAAATACAATATAGTTAATAAAAACTCTTAGTTAACAAAATATTGTTATTATGTATTTTAATACTTATTGTTATTATTTATTAAAATAATTGTTAAGCTTGAACAAACAGAGAATTTTTTAAAAAATGTACATATTATAATTTGTTTTATTTTTCTCAAATCATAATGTACAGTAAACATTTATTAATATTTTACATAGTTTTGTCTTATAGTTATTATAATTTTTCTAGCTACAAAATTTCAAATATTTTAATATAAAATTATATGAACATAATTTTACACATGCGTTGCTAAAACTTACATAGTATTAGAGTATTTTATATAAAACTTAAACGCATGTTTTAAGTTCTAAGATAGCTAACGTTGTAAACAGTATACAACACGAATTGAGTTGGTTTGCATAAGTTGAAGAAAAAAACATAACCGGCCTTAGCTCAAATATGTAGTCATCCATTGGATTGTTTTTTTTTATAAAAAACGTAATTTACATAGTTGAGTTACATAGCTTTGTTGAAATATATCATGAGCTTAAATTTGTCAGAAAAAAGGACTAGCACAGCAAACTATAGTTTAATATAAAACTCTATAATATTAAATTTTTTCAGAAACAATAAGCACATAAAAATTACACTGTTTTATTTATACATTTCTTCTCTTATTTGCAAATCTTAAATACTAATTATTTTGTCTTGAATTATAAAATATACGAGCTATTTAAGTCATTTTTTCTTAATTTTATTAAATAAAAGAATTTATTTAATGAAATAAAGATGAAAATTGTATTACATAAATTTATTTGCTAAATTTACTATACTAATATGCCTATTATAATTTATATCTTCATATACCGTACCGACAAACAAAAAATATATCTTACATAGGTTTTCATGAAAATATTTATATTATTTGCTTCATACATTATCCAGCATTCTCCAATAGAATGTTTGTTTGAAACAAAAGAAAAAGCAATAAACACGAAATCTAAGAATTTAAGAAATACATAGTAAATTTAAAAATTTAAAACATTGTATCATATGAAGAAACGATCTTGATGGAAAATCGAGTCAAGACGCCGATGTGAACTCCACCATTTTCAATTTTCTTGAAACTTCGATAATCGTTAGTAAGAAATTTAGAAAGAAATTTAGAGACAAGAAAAATTTAAAGTAAATTGAACTGGAACGGCTAAACAGATTTTAATGAATTTTGTTTGAACTTTGAAAGTTAATAAGTAACTTTATAAAAATATTGCACTAATGGAAAAAAATTATATTTTTATACGATTTTTTTTAATATTAATTTTGCAAAAAAAGCGTGCGGTAATGGATTTTCATATTTATATTACCGCACGCTTTTAATAAAATGAAAAATTAGTATTCAAAGAAAAATTTGATTTTTAAAAATTAAATATTTCAATTCATTTTGACATAATGCAAAGCCTACCACAATTTGTAAACTATTTGCATTTAATTTATAATGAGTAGTTCATTTTTTCAAGTAATTATATGCGTTTGGGCATTAAAACAAAGTCGTAGAAAAAGTATATAACAAATCTCGAGTTGTAAAGCATTTTCCATGCTCGTGAATATACTGCAATCGACGCTACGCGTCTCGTGCGCAAAATTTTCCCTCGCATGTAAAATGCTATTTACAACTCTAGATATGTAATATACTATTTCAAACCCAAAAGTACCCAAAAGAAACCCAAAAGTACATACATATGTTTCCTATGGGTTTTCTAAAGATTTAGTCTGTTACCCATGGTAAAATGAAAATAAGATATTCTCACTAGAGTGACAGCGATGCCATTTTGATTTTGATTGACGTCATTCAGAGTTTTATAATACGTTTGTTGTTATTATCAATGTAGAGTGACCATTCGTACTGATTTTATCAGTACAGTACTGATTTTCTAGCTTCTGTACTGATAGACATATGCGGTACTGATTTTTACTGATTTCTAAAATTATGTACTGAAAGTACTGATTTTTAAGAAAATTGTTATTTTAATTTAATTTAAATATAGAAATAAAACTATACGAATCATCGTTTGGTATGAACTTGTAATAAAAATGACTTGAAAAAAAATACTTTTATTTTTAAATTGTGACAGTTACAGACGAAAAATATATATCAAAATTCTAACCCTGTGTTTTCCCAAGCAATCGTGGCGGAAGTTGTATTTTACAAACTACTGGTGTTGGTTTCAACTTAACAGAATTTCCCTAAATCTACACACAAAAAAGTTTTATGGTTAAATTGATCATATTTTAGAGAACCATAAAATGTGGTCAATTATAATCATAGTATGGTTCTGTATCTATAATAACAACCATAAAATTTGGTTATCTATCACCATAGTATGGTTCGTAGCAACCATAAAATATAGTTAACTTATCACCATAGTGTGGTTTTCTAAAAATATGGTTCTTTTTGATCAATTTAACCATAAAATTTTTTTGTGTGTACTAAAAAATGAAAACCAGGTTTTTCTACTTCGCTTTGGTATAAACGCTCAGAATAATATTGACAGATAGAATACGGCTACCGTATTTGAAATTTGAATATAAAATCTTATCAATCACCTATATCAATGAGAAAAGCTATTGTTTTATATTGAAAATATATTTAATCTGATTTATAAGTTAATTTATTAGTTAATGAAATGATTGAAATTAATTCATTCATTAATTAATGAACTTTAGTATTTGTTTTACTATTAAAACATATACAAATTTAAATGCCGAACTACGTTAAAAGTTTTCAACAAATGTGAAAAATCATACTCAAAACATAAGGTTTTTTAATTTCCAGAAAAATAAATCAATTTGTAGTGGATAGAATCATGTGGAAAAAGAAAATGTTCGTATTTATTATAAGATAGTTTGTTCCTTACACTTCACTGAAAATGATTGGACTTTAAAAGACAAACTTTTAAATACTCTAATGAGTAAAAGATCGTTGAATTGATCGTTGAAAGTGGAACCTTATCTTAGAACATACAAGGAAGTGGTTACTTCCAATATTCGCACCATGTCTGTTACCCAAAACATACTAAAATTACAAACAGGCGTTTTGTTGCAATTTACTAACAAAAAATGCCAGGTCTGTAATTTTTTTAATAAAATAAAAAAAAAAGAAAAGAGGGTACTTTTTAAAATCGTAATGAAAAAATAAAATTAAAAAATATCATATAAAAATATAATTTTTTTTATCACTGTACAATTTTTATAAAGCCTAACTTAGTAGTACTTTTCAAGCAAAAATAAATTCATTAAAATCGGCTAACCAGCAGCCAAATTCTGTAACTGTGATTTGTGAAGCGGTGAAGTGTCAAAAATTTCTTCGCTTCTTTTCATTAAAAACTTATCACTTCACCGCTTCACAATTACAGATTTTGGCTGCAGCTGTTCGAGCACACTTAAAAAAAATTCATAAAAATTCCATAAACACGGTTTATTAAATTTTATAACCAAATCATTTACGAAATCTATAAATTTTTACACAAATAATACGAAATATTTATAACATCTGTTTATCGTTTGATAACTTGTTTATGTATACTATAAACCAGCATTTATAAAAGATAATCATATATTTTTTGTAAGTTTGTGTATTTAATAAAAGTATTTTTGAAAGTATGAACAGAATTATAAAATTTTCAAACAAAATTCATAAATGAATTCGTGAAATTTATACATAGTTAATATTGATAACTTTATTCAATACTTCATACACTCCTATTCGCAATAGTATATTACATATCTAGAGCTGTAAATTGCATTTTACATTCGAGGGGAAAATATTGCGCACGAGACGCGTAGCGGCGAGTGCAATGCTTTCATAAGCATGTAAAACGGTTTGCAGCTCGAGTTTTGTTGCATGCCCTTTCTACGACTTTGTTATAATGCAGAAACGTGTGCAAGGCGCGCTATACACTTGAGCTAAGCTACGGAAATAACCTAGTATATAGTTTCATAGTTTAGCTCGCATAGTTCTTTTCGTTATACACTTAAACTAACTAAGTTCACAAACGCATGTACAAAGCGGCAAAGTGTCAAAATGGCATTTAAAAAAATAAATATTTCCTCTATTCAGATGTTATTCAAATGTTTAAAATTTGTATGAAATCAAAATAATGTAGGACGACCATTTCAGATCAAATCGAGAGGGGGTCTTAGGTGACCATTTCCGATTTGTCTGAAAATGCGTTAATAGATTCGTCTCGTGAAAATAAAAAACTAATTTGACCGAAAAAATTCAATAAGTGGTTTTTCATGAGATATGACTATACAAAGTTTCGCGAAAATCGGGAAAAATCAAAAAAGGAGTCAAATTCAAATATTCACAGCTCTTTCAGTTTTTATCCGATTTGCGTCAACAGTATATCGTTGAAAAGGTAATTTAGTTTACTTTAAGATTAATTATTCAAAATTTATTGTTGCCTAACAAAAAGTGAGTCAAAATGTGAGTTTTAATATATTTTCACCCTTCGGCTCAAAACCTTACCTTTAATTTTTTTTTTTAATTTTTATTTTAAAGGTCAAATTACCTTTTCAACGATATACTGTTCTTGATGGTATCTTGATTCGTTAGGTTTTTATTGAGTTTTTTATGGGATATGCCATGAATTTTCAGTACAAAGTTTTACCGAATGAGTAAAAAATCGACCATATTCTCTATTCGGTGACAGATAACTAACTAAATATCCCTTTTTTCTATAACCTCTAAAAACAAAAAATCCTAAAAAGTAACAACATGCTGAAACGATTAAAAATGTAAAAGGTTAGAGCGACGAGGCGCCAATATTATTTGTTCCTTTTGAAATGTCTATTTATTTTTAATTCTCTTTATCTCTCTGCCTCTCAAAAATAAAAACAATGTTTTAAGAACTTAGGATAAGAAAAAATAAATTTTAATAAGAATTAGTTTGTTCAAATTTAGATTCAGTAAAAATTGGTCTTTAAGAATAATTAATTAAAATATCTTTTTAGAGTTAAATAAAAACAAAATAAGTGACATAAAATATTTTTTACGAATAAAATTAAATTAAAAATAAGTGCTAGTGCTATAAATATAAAAGATAGTTTTAATAAAATTATTATTTTAATAAAATTATATTAAATAAATATTTTATCAAAATGTTGTGTGCTGAGCCAAACATGAAATGCCATTTGAATGAATGCGATAAATGCCCCGGAGTGAATGGAATGGAGCAATTCTTCGAACAAATTCTTGAAGATAACCAAATGGAGAGTATACCATACAAACAATGGGTCAATCAAAGCGGTAAATTTTGAACTAGCTTATTTTTGAAATACGCCATTCATTACGCCATTTGAATTACGCCGTTCAGTAATTTATTTTAATAATTTTTTTTTTAAAATAGATAGAACGAGCTTGGAAAATATTACGCGTTCTGCCGATGATTTCATTAGGTCGTATAGCATGCAGCTAGCAACTTTGATTCCACACGATTTCATCGCGAAGAAACAATCTGATTTTTTCAAAATGAAAAAGGATCAACTGCGACAAGGCGAGTTTATTGTAATCTCCGACTTTACGAAAAATTATCATTGCGTTATTCAGGTATATATTCATCTCCAATCGATTCGAAAAATTGGTTGGATCTACCATTTTATATTAAATGCGAAACTTTTTAAGGACGAAGTACAATCAGCATTGGAACCAACAGCAGGTTACACTTCATCCGTTTGCGATTTATTTCAAAGATGAGAGAGATGAGTTGAAGTTCAAAAGTCTTCTGATAATTGCCGAGAGTCTGAAGCACAACTATGAAGCAGTATACCAATTTCAGCAGGAACTTTTTAAATTCTTGGATGAGACTTTTCAATTCATCACTAAAATATACTTCTTTTCGGATGGAGCAGCTTCGCAGTACAAAACCAAAAATATTTCTTTAAATCTTGTCAACATTGAAAGGCCTATAATTTCGATGTTGAATGGCATTTCGTTGCCACGGCGCATGGAAAGGGCCCCCATCGATGGTATTGGAGGTGCCTTTAAGCGCAACGCAACAAGAGCTAGTCTCCAGAAAAAATTCGAAGGCCGTATAAGAACTGCAAAAGAACTCTACCAATGGGCCATTTCGAACAAAGACTCGGTCATTGCCTTTCGCTTTTGTCCGGAAGAAGAATACAAGAAAATTGAAAAGAGATTTGAAAAAACATTTGATAAAGTGTCAACTATCGCAGGAACACAAAAATTTCACTGCTTTACTCCAATCAACGACAAAGAAATTAAAGTCTCAAGATTCTCAGCTTCGAATGATTTTACAATCTTTAAATTAATTAATTAAACAGAATTTAAAGAAACCATTTTGCATAACACTATTTACAGATCGAAAAAAAATAAATTAAATCATATCATTTCCTGTTCTGTGATTTTTTAATTTTTAATTTGTTCAATTTTTTAATTTTCTTTTACTATATATGTATTTGTATTTTTCTAATGTTCTTAATAGTCTTAAGATTTGTGTTACTACTATCGAAAATTCAAGAAAATCCATAATTTGTTCAACTTAGAGGTCAAAGGTTATGTGAGAGGTCATTCACCTGTATGGATTAAATATAGATTTTGTTGAAACAATCAATATTGCCAAAGAGCGAAGTTAGTTATCTGTGACCGAATAGAGAATATGGTCGATTTTTTACTCATTCGGTAAAACTTTGTACTGAAAATTCATGGCATATCCCATAAAAAACTCAATAAAAACCAAACGAATCAAGATACCATCAAGAACAGTACATCGTTGGAAAGGTAATTTGTTGACCTTCAAAAAAAATTTAAAAAAAAAAGTTAAAGGTAAGGTTTTGAGCCGAAGGGTGAAAATATTTTAAAACTCACATTTTGACCATCTTTCGTTAGGCAACAGTAAATTTTGAATAATTAATCTTAAAGTAGACTAAATTACCTTTCCAACGATATACTGTTGACGCAAATCGGATGAAAAATGAAAGAGCTGTGAGTTTTTGAATTTGACTCCTTTTTTGATTTTTCCCGATTTTCGCGAAACTTTGTATGGTGATATCTCATGAAAAACCACTTATTGAATTTTTTCGGTCAAATTAGTTTTTTATTTTTACGAGATGAATCTATTAACGCATTTTCAGACAAATCGGAAAAGATCACCTAAGATTTTTGCTTTTTCCTCTCGATTTAATATGAAATGATCGAGGATATACATTTACTAACATTTCTGTTAACAATATTTTAATTTATTTTAATTTTTCTTACTACAAATTTCAAATATTTGGACAGAAAATATTATGGACATAACATTAATCATGCGTCTTTAAGTTACAACACGAACTAAGTTAGTTCGCATGGTTCAGAAAAAAAAATAGCTGACATAGCTTAGCTCAAGTGTATAGTCATCCATTTGATTACGTTATATACAAAAAACATAGTTTCGCAAAGCTTAGCTCAAGTGTATAGCGCGCCTTGTTCCTTGAAAAAATTAACTAATAAATATAAATTAAATGCAACCAATTTACAAATTGTAGTAGGCTTTGCATTATTCTGTGTCAAAATAAATTGAAATATTTAAATTACGTTGGATTTACGTTTTAAAAATGTATAAAAATGATTTCTGACTTCAACATGTTCGGATTCTCTCTTTAAACATTAAGACGGGCCTCTTATTCTTATTAGAAGCTGTTAAAATTTCATTTTTACCATAAATTCTAGTTCGTTTATTTAAACTCAAAACATACGGTTGTTATTTCTAGGTATATGAAACTTAATTAAAAAACTTTGTTACACGCTTTCTTTTTGGAAAGCAAATTTTTACTTCATCACAATTGAATTAATTCGATTCCAGTCGATAATTCTAGCTTAATAAAATCATGAATTAAACTCAATAACATTATAAATAAAATTCTGGAATAAAAGTTTTGGTTTTCACTATCATTGGTTTTCACCGGTTGGCGGTTAGTAACATTACTACATACTACAAACATAATGGTATAATTTAAATAGCTGATCAATCGGATATGAAAATACACTAGGTTAGTAGGTACGTCAAAACAAACAACAAATAACTGTAATAAGAAAATAAAATCCCAAAATTTAGTGCACTAAGATTAGTCAAGATAATGTCGACTCTACACGTTGTGGTAAAAGTTTAACTTGATTGTGAACCTCTAATATTTTATTCCATTAATCGACGATTGGTATGGTAAATATTCTGCTCGATTGTTTAATCTAATTCAATTGAATCTTACGTTCGTCAAGTAAATTTGTATATAAATATTTCGTTAGACTTCAGTTGTAAAATGGAAAATAATGCGGTTGTTGAAATTGCTGAACCAACAATAATTTTGTTGTCTTATAAACCGTAAACGTCTTTAGCACCAGATCCGGTTGTGTATGCGTTTATTTATAGTCAAATTTCTTTAAGGGGTGTATCTGCACGTATTTCTCAAAGTTTCAAACCGTTCTGTAAATTGAGGAATTTATTGATTTCAAATTTGTCAATTAATGCCATTAAAAGAGTAAATTCACACAACGAAACACTTAATATAAATAATATAAAATTGAAAAATAAATTTTTTTGAATGTAAACAAAACCAGAGTTAAATATCAACAAAACCCTTTCTGTACTTTACAAAAGTTTTTTTCATTATTTCATTTTATAAATGAAATTTCAGAAAAATAATTATGTTTTATACTTGAAACTTGATAACAATGTAAACAATACTTGATAACAATTTAAAGAAGTCATATAGTGAATTCTTTTCTACCTGTTCGGTAAAAGTTGCAACACCGAATTGTCGAAATTTGTATTCTTTTGTAAAAAGTGCAATACAAAGAATACAAATTTCGTTAATTTGTAATGGACAAGATATTCCATGTAAATTGTACTTCCATCTCTATAGTAATATACTATAGAGATCTTCGAAGTCAATAGACTTCTCAACCTAATTGTGTGTAAGAATACAATTATTTAAAATATTTCTAAAATTTGACACTTCCGGAAGCTCGCTCGTATCAACTTGTTTTTTTATTTGCTATTCATAATTTTTTTACCTCATTATGAAAATTAAAAGAAGAATTGCAGAATACACAATTTAACCGTGAAAGAAAATTTATGCTGACCGTGTATTTCATTTTGGCTCGTGCCATTGATTGTTAGTTTTTTTTATGTAGAAAATTAGTTAGTTAGTTTTGGAATTTTGAGTTTGCGGGAACAATTAGTTTTTTTTGTAAATATAAGATTTTTTTTGAAAATTTTGTGGAGTTGATTTGGTTGGGAATAAGTTGGAGTTGACTAGAAATGTCACGTATGGATAAGCTGAGTTCTTCAAAAAATTGTGTCCTTTCGTACATATTTTGTTGAAAATTTTTATAAGTTTAAAAAATTTAAAATAGGAAATGATTTTTGTTGAATAGTTATAAAAAAAAATTTATCAATTCTTGAGTAAAAGATGTTAATGGGAGGAAAGCAAGCTACCTTTCCATAAAAAGAACAGCAAAATTGACATGAAAATTGTAATTAAATAAAATAATAATTATTTTTGAAAACACTTATATCAGTCTTTAAAATTTCTTTTTATTTAATTGATAAAAACAATATTTCGGCACATTGCCATTTTCAAGTTGAAAAAAATATAAAAAAATATAAAAAATAATACACAAATTAGGTGCACAAAATTATCAGTATAAAATGAAAAAACTAAAAGTTTTTAGTTTTTTCATTTTATTATACTGATAATTTTGTGAACCTAATTTGTGTATTATTTTTTTATATTATTTTCAACTTGAAAATGGCAATGTGCCGAAATATTGTTTTTAATATAAGTGTTTTCAAAAATAATTAAAAAATAATATCTAACAGTCAAAAATATTAAAATATAAAATAATAATATTAAAGAAAAACATACATATTAATAAAAAGTATAATCAGAACCAAATTGAAAAATGTTAGTTTTTTTGTTATAAACGTGATAAGGTTACTGCAGAATGCCGATTGACACTTAATAATGAAAGTACAATGGTTATAGTGTGGTATAACCATAATAGCAACAATTTTGGATTGCGATTGTCAAGATAAACAAAAATGTTTGTATATACAGTGGGAAAAGCTAGTGGCAGGGTGATTGCGTGCACCACTAACTGGTGGACTTTCACGGACCACCAAACCAACCTCCTACTACAAATTCGGTGTCGGAACTTGTACCGAAAGTAGAAAAGAATTCACTAATAATATGTAAGAATGAAAAAAATCTGTTGAACCAAAATTCATAAAACAATGCTTCCAACCGGTGCAACAACCTTCAAAGAATTCAAATCAAAATTTTAAAAATTATTTTTCTTTTACGTCAAAATCGTGTCCAACATTGAAGTGTGTTCGTAGTTTCGTGAAGCCACCATAAGTTTATCAGAAAATAATGCACCGTTTAAATTATAAAATAGAAATTTTTTACTAAAAGTCCTTTGTTAAACTTAACAGCTAAATAATATAAATAATCACCAAAATATGAATTAATATCTATACCTAAATTAAAAATGCACATCACTTTTAATATACTTTCATGATATAATCTATTTAATTTTGCTGAATATAATATTAATTTAAATTTTTGACGCTTATATAATTTGTATAAAAACAAAACATGAGATTCAATTTCGAGTATTTTTAAACATACTTTTAATTTTATAAAAATGATTCCTCTTTAACCTAATTTCTTACAGCGGGTTCTTGTTTCCTTGCTGCAGGGTTGGCGTAGTCATCATCTATAAATATAAAATTACTTATTAGTTAATGAAATTTAAACTTTTAAACACTTTAACGTGTTTTGAAGTTATTAAACTGTAATGCCCAAAATACATGTGCAGAAAGACTACACGCAGTGCTGCATGCATTTCTGCATCTAAAATAGATGTGCAGAATTTTTATATATTTGACGTGCAGAATTGTCGTAACAATGATAGTTCGTGTTCTTACGTATTATGAAATAGTTATAAGTGAAAGTTGTCGCAATTTAAAGAAAACTGTCTTTTTAATTAAAAGATAGAAGAAAATAATTGAATCGTTGCCTGTAAAAACGTTTGTCTAAATTAAAATTTAAGTTCAAATTACATATTCTACTGTTTCCGATAATCCTTTTCCAAAAATTTATTTATTAACAATATTAGTTTTAATTATTTTATAATTTTGAGACGTCGATAAGTCATGGTATTTGCTCAAAGATGCTGTTTTAAGCGCTGCTGAGGGAATACTTGGACGACCACAGAACCACTCCCAGAAGCCATGGATAGATCAAGCATGCCTTGACGCTATTCAATACAAAGGATATTGCTATCTGAAATGTCTACAAGGACGCAACACCAGGTCCACGAAGGAGAACTATAAACTGGCAAGACAAGCCGTTACAAAGCTATGTAGACGAACGAAGAGAGAATGGTGGAAGAGACAGCGTGAGGAGATTGAAAGCTTCAATAAGGAACATCAATCGCGTAACTTCTTTCAACAGGTTAAAACCTTAAAGAAGGGCCCTCAAACTAGATCGACTGCTATTCAAAACGAAGATGGGGAGCTACAAGTAGACCTTAAAAATATTTTAGATACTTGGGCCGCTTATTTTGAGAATCTTTTCAACTTAAGTGACCAGCAACAAGTCGGGCGACGAGCAAAGCTTATTTGTGCATCAAAGGTACATGTAGACGAACCAACCAAAAAGGAATTCGGAACGGCGCTGTCAAAATTAAAACGCAATAAAGCACCTGGTATCGACGATATAACATCCGAAGATTGTTTGAACTTGTTCAAATGATCTGGAGGACTGAAACCATGCCACAGGACTGGAACACAGCTATGCTGATACCAATCCATAAAAAAGGTAATCGCCTACAATGTGCAAACTACAGAGAAATCGCTCTCCTCTACACGGCACATAAGATATTTTCCTACATTATGCTATCCAAAATCAATCCTTTTGCTGAACAACTGCTTGTAGAATAGGAGTGTGGTTTCCGCCAGGGCCGAGGTACCACCGATGCACTTTTCTCGATAAGGATGATTTTGGAAAAGTGCCGAGAGTTCAATATACCTGTGCACCAACTCTTCATTTACTTCAGGCAGGCCTACGACTCTCTCGAACGAGAGACTCTATGGTCTGCTCTGGTGTCAATGGGAATTCCTGGTACACCAGTTTACCACCTTTACCACAATGCAAAATGACAGTACAGAACTCTCAATGCTGTGTATGAGTAGAGAACGAAATATCAAAGTTTTTTAAAGTCGACTCCGGTTTAAGACAAGGTGATGCTATCTCTCCTGTACTTTTTAATTTAGCCTTGGAATATGTATGCCGCCTAAAGAAACTACCGACTAATAACAATATCTTGTCAATAAACTCAGTATAGATGATTGCTTACGCTGATGATGTTGTCATCCTCGGCCAAAGTTAAGCTGTTATGAGTGAGACTTTCAAGTCGCTTGAGAGTGGTGCTAGAAAAATTGGTCTGCAAATTAACTACAATAAAACCAAACATATGAATGTCTCAAGAGAGGCTGAGAAGAAAGATTTGATGTGCGGCGATGAACGAATTGAGGGAGTTGAATCTTTTAAATAATTGGGATCAATGCTGAACTCAAACATACTTACAGATATAAAACCTCGAATCGCTGCAAGTAATCGAACTTTCTTCTCAATTAAACCTCTTCTTGGATCACCGTATGTATCAACTAACACCAAGCTCAAGTTATACAAGACATTGATTAGACCGGTTGTGATGTATGGGTCACAAACGTGGACCCTTACACAAAATGATGAATCGCATTTATCTGTATTTGAGCGTAAGATCCTACGCTACATTTTTGGTCCACTTACGACAGACGATGGAGAGTATAGAACCCGGTATAACTTTGAGATTAGAGACCTTCTTGAGGGTCCTGATATAACAAGTTGTATCTGTTCTAATAGGATTGCTTGGTTTGGGCATGTTCTACGAGCCGATTCACAGTCTGGAATGATTAGAAAAAATGTACGTAAGTACCCCAGGGAGAGGGCGACCGCGAGGTAGACCACGACTACAATGGGAGACTTACGTAATAAACGACCTTAAAAAAATCGGCTGCCATGGTAATTATGTCGCTGTTGCGAATGACCGTGGTGAATATTCAAAGCTGATTAACCTGGCAACGCTCCTACATGGAGCATGAACGCCATAAAAAAAAAAATAATAATAATTTTGATTATTTAGAATATTTGAATATCTTTATAAACAAATAATCATTACAAAAATAATTTCATTTTCAAAAAATATCATTCATTTTTATTTGAGTTATAAAAAACTAATTCATTTTCAAACAAAATGTAAAAAATTAATTCAGTAAATTATTTTTGATATAACATCACTCCCATGGAAAATCAAGAATATAAGAACTGAATCTAAAAAATTATGGTGCAAATTATGAAACTTTTTGCAATCCATACAATTTTCGACCGATCTAGTTTCGAACCAATTAGAAAATTACTTTAAAAAAGTTTATCATTCTCATCAGGGCTAGCCCTGACTAGATCGGTCGAAAATTGTATGGATTGCAAAAAGTTTCATAATTTGCACCATAATTTTTTAGATTCAGTTCTTATATTCTTGATGGGAGGTTTTCCATCGGAGTGATGTTATATCACAAATAATTGACTGAATTAATTGTTGATTATGTGTCAATAGACACAAGGGAAGACTAGTCATCTTCTTCTCGCCGATACGAGCTTGTTATTCAATACTAGTATGTCTAGAGTATAACAAAACAGTGATCACTAGAGAAACTAATTGACTAAACCTGAATCTATTAAATATATGTTTATGTAAATTTTTTGTTTTTTTATACTTCGCTAGAGATGTAGACTCATTTTCGGTTTATATAAACGTTGAAATTTTTTTGGTAGTTTATCTGTCTAGCCGACTGGCTAGCCCTGATGAGATTGATAAACTTTTTTAAAGTTTAAAATTTTCTCATTGGTTCGATACTAGATCGGTCGAAAATTGCAAAAAGGATTGCAAAAAGTTTAATAATTTGCACCATATTTTTTTAGATTCAGTTCTTAAAATGTCAAAATCATCCATTTTTATCTGAGTTAAGTAGTTTTTGTTTTTTTTTTATTGTGGTAGCACTGCCTCTGCGCAGTGAAATTAGAATTAGAGATATCTTGCAGAATTTTTCTGCATGCAGAATTTACATGTAATTGCTCTCATATAACAACACATGTTCTAATTTCGCTGCATGCAGAATTCTGCACATGTATTTTGAGCATAAAACAAGCAGTGGTAAAGCGAGAAAGCTTATAAGTTTTTTCTCGTACAGATCATATATCTAAGTGTCATTAAAATCCTGTCATGAATGAAAGCTGTAATGCACGAACAGGCAAACAAATGCTCCGTATATTGCTTTTTTACTCGTTTATTGGAAACTTCAATAACACAAGTTCCTGATAGTTTATTTTGATTAAACTTGGTAAATATACTTAGAGTATGATTAGTAACAGTTCTGAATTCTAACTTCCGGTAAAAAGTTTTTACTTTTTTTATTACTACAACAGAATTTATGTCAACTCTCATTAATGAACTAATTTTGATGAAACTTATACTAGTTTATGTGTTATTATGGTTTTCCATATTATTCACTGTTTGTGTGCTTTTGTCACTTTTGAATTAAAATGCAATATTTAAAAATATACTTTTTACTGTTTATTTTTAATTTTGTTTTATTAATGATAATATAAACTTCCTTATAGTAACAATTTGATTTTATTTTTTATTTTATTTTATAGAATATCGATTTCGACTTACGTCATCCTCAGTTCTTAAATTTTTTTTTACAGTTAGGTGACAAATAAACAATTATTTGTTATTTTGTCCAGATTTGATGTTAAATTTTGATCACCCACAATTCGCATAGTCCGCTTTTGAACAGAGTCCAATTCAGTGCCCCAAAATTGACAACAATACTCTAGACAAGGACGACAAGAACTTATAAATGTGGAATAATTGGTACAAGTGAAATATTTTTTACATTTATTGAGGCAAAGTTTTTTTGTCGCGCTTTTTGTCATCGCCATCATATGATCGTTCCAGAGTGTCATTGGAAATTGTGACTTCCAATAAACGAACGCTTTCACAATCGTCTATATGTTCGTCATACATACTAATTGATATATCATTGGGGAACTTGGTCTTTGATCTGGCACGCCAGATTCGATCAAATGCTTTTGAGATGTCTAATCCGATTACGTACGTTTCACCACCTTTTTCAAGTATGCAGTTCCAAAGATTAGTAAACAAAACGGATTCGGATTCACTAGTAATTGACTAAAAACTAATTGACTTGCTACCGAAATGGTTTTACTGTTACGACTGACTTCCAACTGAATTTTTTACCTTTCTTAAAAACTCAAAATCGATTACCAAAAATGCAATTTGTCAAATATTATTATTACTATTGAATTATGGAAATTATTACTTAATATTACTTATTTTTGTCAATTTAGCATTTAATTTAATTTTATTTGAAAAGTGTTTCGCAATTTAAAATTATTACGTTTAAGTCGTTGCCACATGATAAAAACTTTTGCCGGATTGCTAGCAACGATTTTCCAATTTTTGATTAAACGAAAAAATGCTTTATTTGGCAATTATACAAATTGTATGGTAAATTAGAATACCTATCGATTAAAATAAAGTAATAAACAAATCATATTATTTAATTAATTTTAATTGATGATTTTTCCAAAAATAATTTGGCACGATTTCTACCGCCGTTCCGTGCATATATAATATAATATTCTACGAGAATAGTTCTTTTCCAAAATACAGTTTTAGAAATATGCCAAAAACGGTTCGAAAACAATAACAAGTTGTTCGAAAAACAACTTTCATATGACACCCCTCTTGACATGATCAAAAGTAATTTTTTTTCGAAATTTCTACTCTTAACTCTCTCCAGTTTTAATTTGACATTATAACAACCAAACATGGTAAAATGAAAATAAGGTATTCTCACTAGAGTGACAGCGATGCCATTTTGATTTTGATTGACGTCACTCAGAGTTTTATATAATACGTTTGTTGTTATTATCAATGAGAAAAGCTATTGTTTTTAAATTAAAAATATATTTAGTATGATTTATAAATTAATTTATTAGTTAATGAAATGATTGAAATTAATTCATTCATTAATTAATGAACTTTAGTATTTGTTTTACTATTAAAACATATACAAATTTAAATGCCGAACTACGTTAAAACCAAAAGTTTTCAACAAATGTGAAAAATCATACTCAAAACATAAGGTTTTTTATTTTCCAGAAAAATAAATCAATTTGTAGTGGATAGAATCATGTGGAAAAAAAAAATGTTCGTATTTATTATAAGATAATTTGTTCCTTACACTTCACTGAAAATGATTGGACTTTAAAAGACAAACTTTTAAATACTCTAATGAGTAAAAGATCGTTGAATTGATCGTTGAAAGTGGAACCTTATCTTAGAACATACAAGGAAGTGGTTACTTCCAATATTTGCATATATAAAGGAACGGTTTAAAATCGGTTTAAAAACATAAGTCTGCTTATGAATCGATCGATGCGAAAAGAAAGTACTGGCAATTCTCAAATTATGTGATAATGCAAACTCAGTCATTCTCTCACCATTATCATTGTTGGTGTTGATTTCATAACCTCCTCTAGTGCTGTGTAGAAAATATTGACGGTCTTAGCTTCAGTAGGTGCATGCAAGGCAATAAGAGAAATATTGTTTTATGTACCGCGTACCCCTAAGTAGCAAATCCTCTCATTGACCAGGATGAATTTCAACACGGCTTCTTGTATGCGTGCACCAACAAGGAAACCAGTACTAAATTCATTTCGAGAAGAATGACCACTACTGCATAAAGAGTGACTATTCGAGTTTTGTTTTCCGATTATTGGCTGTCTAATTTCTTGCAGAGAAATTATATCCATCCTATGCCTCTCAGTCTCTGTTTCTAGGCTTATTAAAGCATCATAACCGATCAGGCTGCACACGTTTCACGTTCCGATTCGGTAGTTTGGTTCTTTCTCACGTCCAGGTAAAACTTCTGTTGTTTTGTTAGTGTCTGGTATTCTTTTTTTGGTTATCAAATTTAACAAAGCTTTTTTTTCGGAGTGATGGTATTAACCTCAGTCCCAACCCAAATTTTCGTTAATGGTTCTGTTATGATGTTAAGGTTATAAGAAGTTTTAAGGCGCCAATTCGCGGTTATGTAGCGTAATAGACTAAGCAGTTTTTCTCTGCTTGTCTCCGATACACCAACCTAATTCTGAATTAGTCGAATTTCATACCCTGCAAAATGTTCTTTAGAGTTAGAAAACTTAATAAACAAATTGTTAATGAAAAAAATAAGGAAAACCATAACGTAAAAATTATGTTTTCTCTAATTTTCAAATCAAAACATTTTTTGTTTCTTTATATTTACGCCGGATGACTTCACACAAAATTTTCGTTTAGCTGTCAAGAATACCTTATATTCGTTATACCATGACAACCAAACAAGTTTAGTTTCGATTTAGCAAAATCCGTGAATAATTTTAAATTTCTCTTTTTGTATTGTTCGTAGATAAGAAGGACAAAAAAATTTTCACATTTTCGAAAATAGCTCGTAAATTCTGCTTTGAAAATTAAAAAAAAAACTGTTTTGCACTGGGCTATTATTTTGAAAAACGTTGAGCAGAAAAATAAAAAATACACGATGAATAATTAATAAATACAAAAGATCTTTATTGTTCGATTATTCAATAGCAAAAGAGAAAGAAATAGTTTATGTATGTATTTGTTTGTAATATTATTATTGTTTCATTGAATTATGATTTTTTAGAAAAAAAAAAATTTATTAATAATCGACTTATAGCTTGTAAAAGTATTCGCGCTATAATGAATTTGCTTCGTGTCCTAACTCCTAATAGCTAGTCATTCTCGCTATTTTTAATTCTTCAAGATATTAATTTGCTGTGAGTTATTGAAAAAACTTTATTTCTCGCTATTCTCTTGTTGAAATCAATAGCTAGTATTTCTTGTTTAAATTAAATATGTACATCATGCTTTACTTTAAAAATCATCAAAATATGTATTTTTATATAAATCCTCTAAAATGTTTCATTCGAATTGAAGTAATTTTATGTTCTTGAGTATTCTTATGAAATAATACAAACACCGAAATAATTATTTAATTTCAATTTCATTAGATTTTATTTAACTTTAAATCTTCAATAAATAATTAGCACATATTCACAAACAACTACAGAATAAAATGTTATGATTGTGAAACAAGAACTAGGATTCAGATTATAATTTTAAACATAAAAATTATTAACCAAACTTGAATTGTGTGTAAAGACTATATGAGAAATCTTATTATTAGAAAAAACAAATTTTATATGAATTATGAAATGAATACTAGATGAATAATAATTTTAATGAAAACTAGATAGAAAAAATTGTACCTGAAATTTTATTAATCTATTGCTAAAAGATTGAAACGAATTTAAAGAAAAATTCAAATTAAACGTAAACGATTAAATAAAAAGTCACCACATAACACTCCCTCACCAGTGATTCGCCAGAAGAACGAGAGAAACTAGTAAATTAACAGTTTAAAAAGTGGGGATTTAACAGTGAAAAGATTGGGTACAACAAAAAAAATAGAGAATATGAGCATTACTGCCAATTTAACACAGCTTTAGTGCTAGTGCTAAACCTGCTAAGTTTTCTTCTAAAATACGTAGGCGTAACATACAATAGAACAACATTCAAAATAATGCAAAAAACTTTAAAAAAATATGGATATATTGCGGCTTACAAAAACAAAAATAAAATAGAAAACTACCTAAAAACTAAAAAAACCCAAAGCTTAGACACAGGTGTTTAGAAGCTTACCTGTGACGACTGCAGTAAATTTTACATAGGCCAGACGGGGAGGTCCTTCAAAAAAAGATTTATCGAGCACACCAATGAAATTAACAGAAGTGATCTAAAATCCAGATATGCCCTACATTTGAAAATAGAAAAACACAAATACACCAATATCAACACAAATTTAACCATATTACATAAAAAAAGAAAAGGACAAAATCTAGATAGATTGGAAGAAATAGAAATATATAAACATAAAAACAGTAACAATATTTTAAATGATAAAATCAACACTAAAACTAACAAAATATATGACATAATAATAAAAAACAGCAGTTGAAATAGTATATAAGTAATAGTTTAAGCAAAAATTGTAATAATAATTTAAGAACTGAGGATGACGTAAGTCGAAATCGATATTCTTTAAAATAAAAAAATAAAAATCAAATTGTTACTATAAGGAAGTTTATATTATTATAAATAAATTTAAAAATAAACAGTAAAAAGTATATTTTTAAATATTGCATTTTAATTCAAAAGTGACAAAAGCACACAAACAGTGAATAATATGGAAAACCATAATAACACATATTGTAATGATCTCCTTAGAGCGTCAGTACGTAAAAATACATGTGAGCAAGTTTGCAAATCCTTGCTCACAAAGGAAGAAGATGTAACGTGTGCTGATGCTGGCTTTGGCCGTATTTCATCAAAATGTTTTCTCAACTCCTTGACGAAATCAGTTTGGAGAACAAAAGAATTTGTAGAAGAATCGAGAAACTGTCGCGGAATTCTTATCGAGCTTCCATATGTTAGTTCCGCTGAAGTTGTTTGAAGTTCTTCGCTGAAGGAGGTTCTTACACCTAAGAGGACTGAATGTAGAATTTTTGTCCAGTCTGGACGGTCGTAACACATAATTGCTGATTTAATTGTGCGATGCCATCTTTCTACCATGCCGTTGCATTTTGGATTATAAGCTGTTGTTCTGAATCTGTTGAAACCTAATAGATTAGACAGTTCAGAGAAAAGTTGGGATTCGAATTGGGTTCCTTGATCAGTAACAGTTGATTCTGGAACACCAAATCTCGAAATCCAAGAGTTGTATTCAGGGAATGCGACCGTTCCAGCAGTGATGTCGGGAACTGGTATCGCTTCGGGCCACCGCGTATAACGGTCGATAAGCGTTACACAATATCGTTAATTTTCCGATATTGGTAGAGGACCAATGATTTCGAGGCGTATTAGCGAGAATCGCTGTGAGTTAGTTTTGAAAGTTCCAAGAGGTGATTTAGTATGCCTAAATACCTTGGACTTTTGACACGCTATACATCGTTGCGCCATAAGTTTAACGTCCTTTTTAATAGACGGCCAAATAACGTGCTTGGTTAGTAATTTGATTGAAGCATTGACACCAGGATGCGAAAGTTTGTGAAAAGCATCGAAAACACTTTGGCGAAATTGTGCTGGAATGTATGGCCTGCGTATAGCAGTTGATGTGTCACAATATATCAATTTACTTTCATTAAAAGTAGTTGGAAAATGTTCGAACTTCAAAGTTGTGTTACTTTGAAGAATATTTTGAAATTCCTCGTCATTGGTTTGCGCGTCCGCGGTTGCAGCATAATCAATTTTTTCTGGTATGAGTATTTGATCTATGCGAGAGAGCGCGTCAGCTACGACATTGTCGACGCCGGAAATATGCTGGATATCAGTGGTGTATTGTCCAATGAAATCCAGATGGCGGAGATTCTTTTTCTAAATTTTGTTTAAAAGCAAAAATTAGAGGTTTGTGGTCTGTGAATAGTGTAAATTCACGACCTTCCAGGAGATACCTGAAATGCTTGATGCCTGAATACGCCTCGAGAAGTTTTCTATCATAAGCGCTATATTTTATTTGGGTATCATTAAGACGAACCGAGAAGAAACTAAGCGATTGCCAGGTTTCTTCAACAAATTGCTGCACTACGGCTCCTATCGCTGTATCAGATGCGTCGACTATAATTGCTAGTCGAGCTGAAGATGACGGATGAGCTAAAAGAGTGGCATTACACAATTTATCTTTACAATTGTCAAAGGCGTGAATGTACTCAGGTGTCCATGAAATAGAAATTTTACTATTCTTCTTATATCCCTTTAAGAAGTTGTTGAGTACAATTTGATCAGCTGTAGCAGCTGGTAAAAAACGTCGATAGAAGTTAATCATGCCTAAGAATCGTTTAAGCTGTTTAACATTTGTGGGACGTTCAAAGTCTTTAATGACTTTGAACACGTTCACGATCTGGTAATATACCTTGTTCAGATACCAAATGGCCTAGAAATTTAATCTCAGATTTTGCAAATACGCATTTATCTGGATTAATGATAAGACTGTTTTCAGAGAATCTCTGAAAAACCATTTGTATGTGATTTACATGCTCCTCTAGATTTTTTGGTGCAACCAAAACATCATCTAGATAAACGAAGCAAAATTTAAATTAAACGCAAACGATTAAATAAAAAGTCACCACAGACTCATGCTTATGTTAGTGTAAAGATGTTGAGAAAAAAATCACAATCTTCGATCGTGGGAATCTCCAATTCTTATTCTTAATAAACACCTGTTTTTCAATAAGTAATGCACAGAATATGTTTCAATATTTAGTACAGATGTTAAAATATAAAATTTTCAATATATTAGATCCATATTTAGTAAAACATAATTAATTTGATGTAAAAACACAAGTGAATTTTTCATATACATACTAAACTTTAAAAAATCGTATAAAAAAATCAATATAGAATCTCTTACTTTTTAATTTCATAGCTGCATGTGTTTACTTTAAAATTTGTGAAAAAAGGCCGATTTTTGAGATATGAGCTTTGAAGTAAACCAAGATTTAACGCGCCGCCTAGCAGAAAAGAGAAAAATTATTAATTTCCAACTTACACATTTCGATTATTCAACCATTTTTCTCTTTATTTGAAAAAATAAACGTGAATCACCATGAAATTTGTGCCACCTATTAACAAAACATTGAAACCATTACCAAAACTACGTGAAAAGCCTCAAAAATTCAACCCCGCATAACTGCGATTCAGAGTACTCAAAAAATAAAACCAGAAATTACTTTTTTTCTTTCGTCAATACCAACAATATATCAAAATTTCAGATTTTTTATAAATCAAAAATTTAAAAATCGACAAAAAAAAATGTACGTTTTCAAAATAATAGCCCTCTACATAAAAAATCACCTTTCATATGACACCCCACATGACATGATCAAAATTGATTGGATATCAGATTTATATAGGGCTAACTTATTAGGGTCATTTGTTGAAGGAAAATAAGCGGTTACGAAACAAAGATCTCCAATGGAGGTTTGAACTTTTATTTATACCAACTGCTTTATAAATTACTTCGGTCTGAAAGACCTAAGTATTACATTCATGAGCTCAAAGTGAAATTCTTGCCCCCACTTTTTTTGGAATTTTTCGACGTTTTAGGACCTACTGATTCTAAAAAAGCAAAAAAAAATGTATGTCTGTCTGTCGGCCGGCCGTGCGCCGTCCGTCCGTCAAAACCGACGAAATCTAGAAAACGGCTGAAGGGATTTGAAAAATTTTGAATTCTAAAAATAGGATCACTCAATGGTAAGAGCCGAAAGAACGATGTGTTCGATAACTCTACGGGAAGTGTGTCAAAAAAAATCTTCAAGTGTGTCAAAACAAGGAAATTTGCATATTTTTTGCTTAAAAAACGTTCATTTTAAGTGATTACGAGTAGGAACATTGAATTTGGAGAAATCCTGATGGTCGGGATTGGTAAGTGAGACCAAAATCTAGATTATTGCATTATAAGTTTGTCAAAAAAATGTTGTCTAGTGTGTCAAAAGAAAGATTTTTATTTATTTTTTTACCTAATTTTTTGGAAAAAAATTAAATTAAAATTTTGTTTGAAATGAAATTTTATTTATTATTATTGAGAATTATGGCATTATAAGTTTGTCAAAAACATGTTGTCAAGTGTGTCAAAAGAAAGATTTTTATTTACTTTTTTACCCAATTTTTTGGAAAAAAATAAAATTAATAATTTGTATGACATGAAAATTTATTATTATTATAGAGAATTATGGCATTACAAGTTTGTCAAAAAAATAATGTCAAGCGTGTCAAAAAATGATTTCATTTATTTTTTTAGCCAATTTTTTTGAAAAAAAAATGTAGCTGTTTTTATGACGTAAATGTAATTGAAAATGAAATTGGACATGGAAATTTTTTAATTTGTTATAGTTTTTGAAATATGTTTGGAATTTTGAAAAAAGTTTGTATTTTTGATTTTGTAATAATTTTTGCCATATTTTTAGAATTTTGGGAAAAGTTTTAATTTTTGATTTTGTAAGAATTTTTGGAATATTTTTGGAATTTTGAAAAATTTTAAATTTTTGATTTTATTATAATTTTTGGAATTTTGAAAAAAGTTTCAATTTTTGATTTTGTAATAATTTTTGGAATATTTTTAGAATTTTGGACAAAGTTTGATTTTATTATAATTTTTACAATATTTTTGGAATTTTGAAAGAAATATGAATTTGTGATTTTGTAATATTTTCTCGAATCGCTAAATGGAACGTTTTCGAATAGTTTGCTGAAAATGTAATTGAACATAGAGTTTTATTATATGGGATTTTTGCATTAAATACTTTGTGTGAATTCATAGAATGGGGAACATTTCTATTCTAATTAACATCCTAAGTCACGATTGTATAGTCATTATTGATTGTTTCCAATCAATGTGAAATCAATGGCTGACACTTGGTCAATTTGTAGTCCTATATGTATTAACATTAGACTACATTAAGGGAATTTTAAATTTATTTTGGATTTTTGAGATCAATTAAACTCAAGTAAGTAAAGAAGTAATTGGAATTTTTTCAATTCAAAGGTATGATTTGAAGTTTCTCAGAAAAAAACTCCAATTCACATTTTTCGTGTTTCGGATGGGATAGAGTTTTATGTTTAAGATACATCGCTGCCCAAATCTAAAAACAATGTAGTTACAAAAGTTTTTTATCGAAAAAACCAGAAGTGACAAACCGGAAGTTGGTATGCAGAAGTATTGGAAACAGAACTTAAATCTTATATAATAACTTTCATTACGATACGAAATCCAAAATTACAAGTTATTGAAGATTCAAAATTAAAGGTGTTCGGGAGACCCCACGCTATTTTGTCCAATATTGAAATTGAATCCCAGATCTTCTATTTTCAAGTGAACCCGGATCATAAGTCAAAGTTTCATCAAGATCCCATGTTTATTTGTCAGCCACCTAAATAATGGTAAATAAATTAAAAGGAAAATTATCAAAGACAAAATTGTGTCTTTGATAAATTACTTCGGTCTGAAACACCTAAGTATTACATTCATGAGCCAAAATTGAAATTCTTACCCCCACTTTTTTTGGCATTTTTCGACGTTTTAAGACCTACTGATTCTAGAGCAAAAAAAAATGTATGTCTGTCTGCCGGCCGGCCGGCCGCCGTCATTACCTACGCTGCAGGGAAAACCGCAAGATGGATTTCAAAAATTTTTTTTTCTAAAAATAGGTATACTCAAGGCACAGGTCCAAAAGCACGCTGTGTTCAATAACTGTACCGGAAGTGTGTCAAAAAAATCATTATGTGTGTCAAAAATAGCAAATTTTTATATTTTTGGCTTAAAAAACGTTTTAAGTGATTACGAGTAGGAACATTAAATTTGGAGAAATCTTGATGGTCGGGATTGGTATGTGAGATCAAAAACTAGATTATTGCATTATAAGTTTGTCAAAAAATGTTGTCAAGTGTGTCAAAATAAAGATTTTTATTTATTTTTTTACCTAATTTTTTGGAAAAAAAAATAAAATTAATTGTTTGTTTGAAATGAAATTTTATTATTATTATTGAGAATTATGGCATTATAAGTTTGTCAAAAAAATTGTCAAGTGTGTCAAAAGAAAGATTTTTATTTATTTTTTTACCCTATTTTTTGGAAAAAAATAAAATTGTTTCTTTGAAATGAATTTTTATTTTATTATTGAGAATTACGGCATTATAAGTTTGTCAAACAAATGTTGTTAAGTGTGTCAAAAGAAAGATTTTTATTATTTTACCCAATTTTTTGGAAAAAAATAAAATTGTTTGTTTGAAATGAAATTTTATTATTATTATTGAGAATTATGGCAATATAAGTTTGTCAAAAAAATGTTGTCAAGTGTGTCAAAAGAATGGTTTTTATTTATTTTTTACCCAATTTTCTTAGAAAAAAAAATTAATAGTTTGTATGACATGAAATTTTATTATTATTATAGAGAATTATGGCATTATAAGTTTGTCAAAAAAATAATGTCAAGTGTGTCAAAAAATGATTTCATTTTTTTTTTACCCAATTTTTTGGAAGAAAATGTAGCTGTTTTTATGACGTAAATGTAATTGAAAATGAAATTGGACAGGGAAATTTTTGAATTTGTTATAGTTTTTGAAATATTTTTGGAATTTTGAAAAAGTTTGTATTTTTGATTTTGTAATAATTTTTGCAATATTTTTAGAATTTTGAAAAATTTTTAATTTTTGATTTTATTATAATTCTTGGAATTTCGAAAAAATTTTCAATTTTTGATTTTGTAATAATTTTTGGAATATTTTTAGAATTTTGGAAAAAGTTTGAATTTTTAAGAATTTTTGGATTATTATTGGAATTTAGAAAAAGTTTAAATATTTGATTTCATTCTAATTTTTGGAATATTTTTGAAATTTTGAAAAAAGTTTCAATTTTTGATTTTGTTATAATTTTTGAAATATTTAAGAAAAATAGAATTTTTGAATTTTATATATATATATATTTAAAATTTTGAAAAAAGTTTCATTTTTTGATTTTGTAAGAATTTTTGGAATATTTTTAGAACTTTGAAAAATTATTAATTTTTGATTTTATTATAATTTTTGGAATTTTGAAAAAAGTTTTAATTTTTGATTTTGTAATAATTTTTGCAATATTTTTAGAATTTTGGAAAAGTTTGAATTTTTAAGAATTTTTGGAATATTATCGGAATTTAGAAAAATTTTAAATTTTTGATTTTATTCTAATTTTTGAATATTTTTGGAATTTTGAAAAAGTTTGATTTCATTTAATTTAACAATATTTTTGGAATTTTGATTATAATTTTCCGGCAACGTATTGATGTTTCGTGTTAGTTTTGTAATAAATTTTTAAACAGAGATAAAAAATACTAGTACTTTAACAAAGAGTTATGTTTGATATACATCGCTGCCCAAAACTAAAAACCATGTCCTCATAAACGTTTTTTGCCGAAAACTATATCAAAATCCTTAACCCAGACCGAAGTCTTGATATATAAAAGCTGTGAGATTTCAGCCCCTCCATATTTTTTAAATTGAAAGAGGAAAGCAATGCAGCAGCTGTACGATCCTGCCTTTACCCGGACGATCAAGTCTATGAAAAATAAAATCAGGATGGAATAATTTGTCAGAATGTAAGAGCCAAGTTTCAGTTACAAGACATATACTTATATTATTGTCTTTTCAAAAGTCGAATGTTTCAATTGTTTTATTGCGAAGACTTTGAGAATTTCATATTATTACTTTTAGAGAGTTTAAATTACTTTGAATTGCAACACTTATGGCAAAAAATGTGCCATGGCCATACATTTGACACCTGCGACACTGGGTAGGTCTATTATCATTTCTAAATATTTATATAAAAATTGTCGTTAACATAACGTTTATTTTTTAAATTTTCTTTGTTGATATTAGTAATCTGTAATTTCAAAAAATTTACGAAAAAATGTACATTTTTTTTTTGTAAATCGAAAAAAAAATTGATTTTTTTGCGTGAATAGAACAAAGTTTTTGATTTACATCAATTTTTTTTGATAGATTTGAAGAAAAGAATTCGACATAAGTTTTAATGAAGATTTTTATTCAAAAAAATTTCAAATCGAAAACCGTAAAATTTTGTTTTATAATTTTTAATTAATTAAGCAAATTAAGTATTACGAATTAATTGTAATATAATGAATTAAGTAATTAATTTTATATATAATAATTAATTCTCAATTGAAAAATATAAACAAAATGGATGAACATCTTGAAATTAGTGAGGGATAAAACCAATAACTTTTCCATTTTGAAAATGGAGATAAAACCAACAGCTCCAATACCAATTACATTTAACAATTGAAAATAAAATCAATTAATAAGTTTTTATACCAATCCAATCAAGTCTCAAACTGTTTCCTTAAAGTTTTCGAGTTAATTATAATCTTAAAAAAAAAAATAGAACCGACTTCAGAAAAAACAAAAGAGGCACACAAAAGAGAAAAATAACTCAATTGTGGCTTTAAGAGACAAAAATACGTTACATTTTGATTAATTTAATTTAATTATACCTTACTATAGACAAAAAAATTACGCAATTAAACAAAGTTACTATATTAAAATAGTTACTTTTTATTATAATTATTATAGTTATTATAGTTGTTATAATAGTTATTATATTTTCAAAGTTATTTGTAGTACAAAACTGTTGGAAATCGGTGCCAAGCCCGAGACATATTAGTTGGTTATTCGTCAATGTGGCACCGACTTCAAACAGTTTTGTACTACAAATAACTTTGAAAATATAATAACTATTATAACAACTATAATAACTACATAATAATTATTATAAAAAGTAACTATTTTAATATAGTAACTTTGTTTAATAGCGTAATTTTTTTTGTCTATAGTAAGGTATAATTAAAATAAATTAATCAAAATGTAACGTATTTTTGTCTCTTAAAGCCACAATTGAGTTATTTTTCACTTTTTTGTTTTTTCTGAAGTCGGTTCTATTTTTTTCAAAAAGCTTTTTATTTTTTTATTTTTAGTGTAGTCATAAAGCAAATGTCGGCTAGAAAGCGTTTTAAAAGTAATAACTTCAAATACCGGAAAAACTTTCATCAGTGACAATCTATTAATTATGGTTTTATAATTTTATGCACAAACGGCATACACATTTCCCGTCATAGAAAATTATTTACGATAACCTCGACAGGTATAGCAATATAATACTACCCACAACACAAAAACAGAATAATATGTTTTAACGAAATCAACGAAAATGCATAAAAAATATGGTTTTTTCCAATTTTCTGAATAACGGTATTTTTCACATCATAAAAAAAATGATGAGACCCTCTCGGAATAAACCCAAATAGAATACAATTTAAATCATCCAAATCGAACAAGCCGTTTTTGAGAAATCGGTGTACATACATAAAAAAACCCACAATGAAACACAGAACCTCCTTATTTTTTGAAGTCGGTTAATTAAATTTGTTTTTGAAAATTTTTAAAATAAATTTAATTACGACTGAAGTAATTAAAAAATAATGCATTAACAGGAAATAAGATTTTAAATTGATTATAAGTTTTATAATCCAACATTTCGTTTATTTATTTATATATTTTAGTTAATAACACATTTGTGATTTGTGTTATTTAATAATTATGTCGAATTCTTTTTGCCAAAAAAATTGCTCTGACACGCCCCTTTTTGCTCTGAGATCAATTTTTTGACATTATGTGTTTTATTTAACCAAAAAAAGTGATTTTTTTCCCCTAAAAATATTTGTTTGAATCTAGATTTTTAGCTAGAGCAAAACATAAAATTTTTTAAATAAAATATTGTTTAAATCGTGTTTTAAGTTAAAAGTTAACAACAAACTAATTAATTAAATACAATTAATTACAAAAATATTCAATGATAGTTCACAAATACAACTACAAAACTGGATCATATTTTTTCATGTTCTTTTTATGAAAAAAAAAATCACTTTTTCGCTCTGGACAAAAAGAATTCGACATTAGATATTTTGCATAGAAGTGTCAAAATATTTCAAATTTGACATTGCAGACATTAAATGAAATTCGTTTGAATACTGAATGAACCTCGCCGTCTTTTGATTGGTTCATTAACTATTTAATGAAAATGAGACCTCATTAAGTATTCGAACAGTCTCCATAATTGATATGTTAACTGTTAATTTTGTACAAATTATATTTATTGAAAATCGAAATATTTGGTAATGTATTTTTTGAAGTTATTGGTTTTGGGGAGTTGTTGTAGCAAAACTACGTAACTGGTTTTAGTAGAGTCGACTCTGGGTTTTTATGCTCTTTTCATCCAAGTGCGCGCCACGTGTATCTTGCACTCGTTTCCGCTCTTACACGTATAAATGATAATGGTGTGGGGCGAATCACACAAAATAATCAACCTCACTGAGCACCAATTCGTCTAGCTCTGTCATAAACGGAACCATCTACATACCAGACGACCCCCGGCATAGTTTGCCTCTTACATATCGCAGATTTCCTTTTGTTTTATTAGCTAGATGTGGAAATAAAATTCGGAAAACGAGAATCTGGCAATTAGGTCAATCTCTAGCAAATGTATCATGCTAGAAGGAAAGTTTGAAAAGTTCTTAAACTCCTGGAGGATATTGCAGATGCCGATAAAATGGATCGAGATAGATACGCCTTCGATTAGACTGCAAAATTCACAATATCTAGGAAGTTCTACTGAAACTTTTGTTTCTAAAACGTAAAGTTCCTAAAAGACAAAAGGTGCAGGATGCAGTCTCGTCTTTTAGTAATGTTGTGATCACTTTGTCATAAAATAGTTGTGGTTGCGATTGAGTGCGGGATGATGGCAGCATCACGTCTGCAAACTACAACAAGATGTTAAAGGCACTATCCGACACCTTTCTAAAAGTTATTAGCAAAAATCCCGGATCCATCACGAATTGCAGAGATATTGGTTGGCATCGGAATCATATGAAATTAATAACATTCGCCGATTTCTTTTCTCTGACGCTGTATATACTATAGCCGATCAGTCTTTCTTGAAGAGGGTTAACCTCGTTTCAATCTCCAAATGATCAATGTGATGAAAATACCAAGTCGAACGAGAGCTAGTGGTTGAATCATTACAGGGCCCGAAGAAAACTTAGAAAAGATCCAGGATATGCTAAAATACAGCAAGCCAGAATTCCCAGCTAAAGGATAGCTAAGTTTGAGGATGCTTAGAATGATGGAAGCTCAGCGGTCATCATTATTAAGGAATTTTTGGTCAAGCTAGTTGGGAGTGATTGTGTGGTAAATTTGTGGAAGTATGCAGAAAGAATGAAGTTGACGCTAAAACTGAGGCTTCAATCGGTTGTGAATGCATTCTTCACACAAGAAACCTCGGTTGAACAAGGACGCTCGACTAAAACATCACAACCTAGGTAAAACAAATGTTGGTGACAATGACGCTTTCTTCACAGTTACGGTGCTATCTTTATTCATCGGATGTTACGATAGCCTGACTCAAAAGGACAAACTCTTGTTTGAGAAAACCACGATAAATTTCGTACCTATATTCTTGCGAGGCATTAACTAAATACGTATTTAAATATAGATCATAACGATCCTGATACAACAGCGGAGGACCAAGCCATCAACAACCAGAACTTGTGCCTCATTTCGCTGATTTTTTTTTTAACGGCGTTCATGCTCCATGTAGGAGCGTTGCCAGGCTAATCAGCTTCGAATATTCACCGCGGTCATTCGCAACAGCGACATAATTACCATGGCAGCCGATTTTTTTAAGGTTGTTTATTACGTCCGTCTTCCATTGCAGTCGTGGTCTACCTCGCGGTGCCCACTACCTGGGGTACTAACGTACATTTTTCTAATCATTCCAGACTGTGAACTGCTCGTAGAACATGCCCAAACCAAGCAATCCTGTTGGAACGGATACAACCTATTATATCTGGACCCTCAAGAAGGTCTCTGATCTCAACGTTATATCGCGTTCTGTACTCTCCATCGTCTGTCTTACTGTCTTCAAACACAGATAAATGCGATTCGTCATTTTGTGTAAGTGTCCACGTTTGTGACCCATACATCACCACCGGTCTAATCAACGTCTTGTATGTCTTGAGTCAAGCATGGATCCCAAATATTTAAAAGATTCAACTCCCTCAATTCTTTCATCGCCGCACATCAAATCTTTCTTCTCAGCCTCTCTTGAAACATTCATATGTTTGGTTTTATCATAGTTAATTTGAAGACCATTATTTCTTAAACCAATTTCGCTGATAGGGCAAATCTAAAGCAATCTCTTTATAAATGTCTAAAGCTGAAAGGTCGCAGTCATCCTGAGATGACTCATACCATACTATCTACAAAAGCATTGACAACAATATACGAGGTGTATTACGTTTTCATTTTATGCTTAGCACAAATTTACTTATCTATAATGTTATAACACACATTATAATGTTATAACCCACGTTTATAACCCGTAATAGACAAGAAGTATTGGTCACATTTATCTCCGACTTCAAGTCAAACAGAATACCAAACTGTATTGTGACTGGAGAACACCTCTTTCAGTTTGCGATTGGAAAATAAGTCTCCCAAAAATCCTAGCTATAGAAACAGGAATCGAATTGGGGTACATTTAGATTAGAACTATACTGGATCACTCGTTTCCAGTTTTAGTCCTGAAGACGCTCAAATCTACGTGAACTTCAATAAATTGTTAAACAAGATTACTGTGTTAGTGAAACTGCTTTTAGGTCATGTGCTCTTAGCAGACCGAAGACATGTCATATTTGCCATAGTGGACGAAGAAACGCCATGCTACTCACTAGGTTTAAGAATGCAAAGAAAACTAGCGTTGTAGCGCCGTGAGTATCGTATAGGACAGTTCCTAAATCTTATAAATATAATTTGATAAATGTAAATTTCATAGACTGAAGTCTGCATTTGCAGTATAGAGTACTTCATTCTACAACAGATATATCACTTCGGTTACATATAATTCCATTCCAAAACCGCCTTCAGAGATTGGTCTCACAATTACAATTCCTTCCAGAGATGTCTAAAAAAAGATTAGATTAGCATAGAGGTGTTATTAATTTCATTACGGATGGGTCGACGAAAAATGGTAAAATCGGCTGCGTGGTTTTCAGCAAAGAACTAAAGTTAAAGCTCTCTTTTCGCCTGCATAATCGCTGCAGCGTCTTTCAGATTGAACTTGCATCTATAAAAGTAACCATAAGCAATATATCTGAAGTATATGTGTAAGAGACATCCGTTTTTTTACGAACATTTAGGCTGCAATCAGAGTTCCGTAGCTTAGTCTCACCACGCCGAAAGTAGCCCGGCACTATATATCAACTTTTAGCGAGATGGCTCATCAATTCAACATCCATTTTGTCTGACTACCAACACATTTCGATATAAGGGCCAATATGAAGACTAATGAACTCTCTCGGCCAGACACTTCTGGTCCTGCTTTTTTTTATTCATTAGGCATGTTAGTGTCAATTATAATGAATTATAGATTAAGGAGTCTTTTCACCCGCATGGAGGGATCGGTTTTTATTGATTTGTAAATTTTTTACTTTATTTTTGATCTACACCCGTTCCTGCCTTCGACATACGAGTCAACGTGAGATATCACATACCACAGGCAACAGCAGTGAGATATCACTACATAGCCAATATGATATCGTAGGGCGAATAAAATGTGTTCAATCAGCGGCAGGACTCTCAATCATAGTTGTGAAATGTTTCTTGATGATGGCATGCTATTGCTTGTTCGAACAAACGAGCCTTCAAATAACTCTATATCTGGGTTTAATGAGGAAGACAGTGTGTCACATGATCAAGGAATATGCCAGTAGCTGGATTTTTGGTAACCCAATTTTAATTTTGCTCCTGTAAATTTTTAAAACAGAGTTACTGTTTACCCCTTATTTTATTTTTATTTGCGCTATCCTATCATGAAATTAGGATTTAATATTCTAAATTAACTATCTGTGAGGAATTTATTAAAGTCGATAACTTTTGAAGAAATAGTTTGCGAAATTGTTTATTGTTAATAGATTAGATTTGTGGAAAAAAAATGAATTTGTTATATCATCAATATGTAATTACTAATTAGCAATTGAATCTGCTGATTTTTAATTACTCTCGTAAGTCGTCATTAATTTTAAAAACTTCCATCCATTTTGTTTATGTTTTCAAATGACATTTGATTAATTATTATACCGGGTGATTTTTTAACCTGAAACATTCAAATATCTCGAAAAATAAGCACTCTACGGAAAAAATGACGATACTCAAAATTTAATCATACCGCGGGGAAACACATTAGGGCAAAAAAATAGTCCCCCACCCCCCACCCCCCTCTTTGTAGCTGGGCGGAGTAACTTTGAATCTAAAATAGGAACCCGAATTTTTTATTGCAGATACGGATTCTACGGCTAAAAGTACGTACGATTTGACTAAAAATTTTTGTTCGATTCATGATAGATGACGCTGTAATCGACGAAATTTAATTTTTTCGATTTCTTTTACTAAGAACATATGCCTACGATTTTGTAATACATTTGAAATAAAAAATATCACGTTTTCATTGTAAAAAGTTTATTAATGTAAATGGCTGGTGAATAAAGAAATTTTAGCTTAAAATAAGTGTTCAAAATCATGGCCTTCGACTTCAATGCACTTATTAATCCGCTCTTCAAATGACTGTACACAACTAAGTGTGTCTGCTTGAATTTCGGCACAAGCATTTTTGATTCGCCCAATCATATTCTCACGTGTTGTTGGTTCTTGTTTGTAAACTTTCTCTTTGAAATAGCCCCACAAGAAGAAATCTGGCGAAGTAAGATCTGGTGATCTGGCAGGCCAATTTACATCTATCATGAATCGAACAAAAATTTTTAGTCAAATCGTGCGTACTTTTAGCCGTAGAATCCGTATCTGCAATAAAAAATTGGTGTTCCTATTTTAGATTCAAAGTTACCCCCGCCCACCTACAAAGAGGGGGGGAGGGGACTATTTTTTGGCACTAATGTGTTTCCCCCGCGGAATGATTAAATTTTGATTATGGACATTTTCCCGTAGAGTGCTTATTTTTCGAGATATTTGAAAGTTTCAGGTTAAAAAAATCACCCGGTATATAAAATTAAATAGTTTTTTAATTATATAATAATTAATTTTTAATACTTTTTCAAAATGAAATTAACAACGGTTTTCGATTTCATATTTTTTTGAATGTTAAATTTGATTAAAAGTTAAATGAGTTATATATTGCATTTAAAATTAACAGAAAAGAGGGGAAAATTAAAAAAAAAATTAAATGAAATCGATTTTGTAAGTTCTCGAACACTCTCATTAGTCAATTGTTAAACGATTCATAAAGCATTCGAACGCTAAACATTCCTACCTAATTACACAAAATATGAGTAAAATGAATATCACATACCATCTTCTTCGTCGGCTTGTTCTTCCATATGTAAGTCTTCTCTTATATCATCAGGATATTCAGCAACTTTTCCTTGATCTGCTACAATTTCGTTTATTAATTTATCATTCGGATTCGACATAATTGGTTTCTTTTGAGATTGCTTATGAATAACTTCTAAATTAACATCATTTTCAACATTCCTATCATAAATATTTGTATCATCCTCAGCTGCATTATTAACATTAATTTTTTCATCATCAAGGACTTCCTGAAGGTGATCTTTGTGATTTTTATCTTCGATTATATTAAAGTCGTTATCGTTTATTTCATGTGCACCATTTTCATTTTCATTGGCATTTAGAAAATTATTATTACTACTGTCACGTTTATTGAAATTGTTTAAACTATCTTTATTGTTGTCATTTATTTGCCTTATTTCTTTTATATTTACATGATCATCGTTTAAGCCTAGTTCATGTGGAACGTTTTTTATTGGAACAACCCCTAGAGGAATTACTTTAGATTTGAGTTTTAATTCGTTAAATATTTTAAGTGGTATCTTATTACTTAGTTTTAATTTGTCTGAATGGGTTACCGTTGGTGTAACATCAATAGGTATCAAAAGCTTGTTGTTCACGTTATCAAAATTTTTTTTCTTATTTGCTGATGAAGGAGTTGAAGCTTTGGATTTTAATTCAGGTGGTTCTTGTAATACATTATTATCATCGTTGTTGTTTTTGTCGGTATCGGATTTTTGTTTTGGTATTATCTGGAAATTTTCCACAGAATTTATTATAATTCCATGCCCTTTACTTTTACCATCACCATTTAAATTTCGTTTATACAGATTTTCCACCATTAAATTGTTAGTATTTGATTCTTTAATTTTAATGTTTTGGGTTTTGTTAGTAGTTTTTATTGAAATTTTATACAAATCGACACTTACTGGAATTTGAGCTACAAAATGTTTTTCAGGATCCTTTTCATTTAATGTTGGCTGTTCAACTTGTTGTTGATTTAATGTTTCATACGAATTTTTATAGTTACAATTTCTTTTGTACTCATTTAAAAGTTTTTCTGATTTTTCAAGTTTATCTTTTAACTGGTGATCATTTGAGCAAAGTAAATTTTTGTCTGACTCAAATTTATATTTTTTCTGAAAAAAATAATAAAATAATAATTATTTCCAATATCAATTTCGGAGTGACGTGAGTGATACATTATTAATGAATGAAATTATATTTGTTAAATATAAAAACTTTTTTCAAACGAATTGTAACCACCTAGTACTTTCACTCACTGTTTAACGAAAAATTTTTAGAAAAACCCTTTAATTATTATTTTTTCCAAAAGAAATTAAAACAAAAACAAAAAGGCAAAACAAAGGATTTACAACTGATCAGTATATTACAACTAAAGTAAATCCTTTGTTAATGGACTCATAGAGTTCGAAACTAGTTAGGAGATCAAAATAAAATCAACGATAAAGTTGAAGTTTTGCCTTTTTGTTTTTGTTTTAATTTCTTTTGGAAAAAATAATAATTAAAGGGTTTTTCTAAAAATTTTTCGTTAAACAGTGAGTGAAAGTAATAGGTGGTTACAATTCGTTTGAAAAAAGTTTTTATATTTAACAAATATAATTTCATTCATTAATAATTATTTACTTAAAAAAATGCCAGTGCAAAGATTGAAGAAAGAATAAATAATTATCGCCAGAAAATAATCATGTGATCAAATCCAATCATGTAGTTCTACTCATTATTTTTCTGTTATTCATCTATCTGGTATTATTTTCATTGAGACTTCCCGTGTTTCCTCTTTTGTTATGTTTCACACTTATACTTATGAGTTGGGACACTATAGTTTAGTTCATAGGACGATTTTGATAAAACTGCTTAAACTTGCTATCACAAGTAGTGATAGTGATCTCGACTCAAAAAAAAAACTTAGTACTACGGTCACATCGTATATTTTTTTTTTTTTTTTAATAAAATGTGTTGTGTAATAGGGTTTAGAATATGTGTCACAACAACACATAAATACCTTTTAAGACCTAGGTCTAGACCTGGGTCCCACAACAACTGGCGTTCTGAGGTGTAGATTAACGCTTTTTTTAGAGATACAGATTTCTCAATGAAAATTAGGATAATATTAATATTCTCTTCGGAGTGACGTGAAGAATTATTATGAAATATTTGTCGAATTTGTATATTTTACCAACAATTATTCTTCACTTTAATAAAATGCTAAAACTTGAAATTAAATTGTTTTAGTATTTTATTAAAGTGAAGAATAATTATGGGTGATTATACAAATTCGTAAAATAATTGACATTTTTATAAAATTAGGATCGTTTTCGAAAGCAAAAAAATTAGAAACAATTTGTATACTGTCTAAACTCTAATAACTATGTCAGAGAACATGCATTCCGAAAATCTAGAAGACAACTGCCTGAACGATTACTAGAACAAGAAGCTACCAAGATATTAGAACCAACTTCTCAATCAAAGAACAACATCCATGCAATGACATCCTATTAATGGGCTTACCACCTAGAGCAATACGGAAAACTGCTAAGCTCTTCCAAACTGCAGTTAGAGAGGATTCAGACACCAGGAATATCGATGAGATTACTTATAGAAGTGGTATAAAAAGGCTTCAAACCAAGGTTGTTGAAGATACTATAAACAACTACAGATATAATCGAGTCCTCAATGAAAGACCACCACAAGAAACTCCAACTACGTCAAGATAAATACCTTTGAGAATACAACACACTTCCTCAAGCTTTACTAATACTTTCGCACATACACGTTGGACATTAATAAATAATATGATCAAAGTTAAGACAACTACGCGTATTATCCAAGATAGACCTGGGTATCGATTCTGATCGGTTTTATCAATTATTTGTCAACGTTTAGACAAAAATTAGACAAAATAAAATTTTGTTTATACTCGATTTATACAACACAAAAACTAAATAATAAACGTTTGTCTGAAAGAAATTAATATAATTTAAATGTTTTGATGTTTTAGTTATATATATATATACCCAAGTATAACAAGATGGAACTCAGATTTGAGTTCCATTTTTTTTAATACAACTTTTAACTTAAGTTAAACTCAATATGTGTCAAACTTCATTGTATAAATCATTGTTCCAGATTTTGGCGACAAATTTAATACAACTTATAAACTTAAGTTGGATCTTAGTTACGGATTAAGGTCCAAAAAATTGAAAAGAAACTGGAAGTAGTGATACTTGGGTATTGCGTGGTTTTTGCAGGATTGCCAAAATATTTTTTTGGAGAATTAGACAAATTTTAGACAAAATATTGACAAAGAAGATCAGAATCGACACCCTGAAAATTGAACTGTCACTGGGTGGTTATTTTGTAGCGTTATCTCACTAGGTGAGATAAATAGTGAGATAAAAAAATTATGTTTAAATGATTTCTTTTATCTAATACAATCGATCAAAGACAAATATTTTATCTCACCTAGTGAGATAACGCTACAAAATAACCACCCTGGCCGATAATATACTATTATTTGGGAGGAACTCCAAAAAATTTCTGATAAACCACAATTGTTATTCAAGTTTTCTGCCAAAAATAGCAGATATACATACATTGATATATACGAATATAATTAATATACATACAAAGATGTCTTTTATACCTTCCATTGGTCGATTTCTTTTTCCTTTTCTTGTTTGGATTGTAATAGTTTTTCTTGTAATATTTTGTGTTTTTCTTCATAAGCCCTAAGTTCCTCCAATTTTTGTTCTTTTAAATCTTTTGTTTTTACACATTCGTCTTTAAGGTCCTCATTTTCACTTTCTAATAATTTATAAGCTTGTTGTAAAGAAGAATACCTTGTGTTTATATCTAATAATTTCTTCTCGTATATCTCCTTTTCTTCTTTTGCCTTTAACTGTAATTCTTGTTGCGTTTGGTCGTGCATTAAACGTTCATTTGCCAAAGATTTTTCTAAACGAAACTTGGAATCAACAACAACTGCAAAAACAGAAAATTAACTAATAGTTGATAAGAAATAAAATAAAAATACATTTCATTTGATCTGCCAATGTTTTTTGCTGCTGCTCACATTTTATCCCAACTTGCTTTAACGCATCTAGTTGCTGTTGTGAGTTGTTAAATATTGCAACAAATCCCACCATTAACAAGACAATTCCAACAAAAATAAAAAAACGACTACGTCCTGCTCGCGCTAGCCGCGGTGCTGTCATTTTAATCAAAGTAATTTATTATTTAACTCTTCAAACAAATACTTTAGTTTTTTTTATATTATTATACATAAAAACCATATTAACTAAAATATATTATTATATGTTACGACGATTAAATAAAATTAATTGTTTCTATTTTGACACGGTACAAACCAAAAATGTCAACAAACTTTTTTCTCTTTCTTCGTCAGCATCAATTTTTTTATTGCAAGATGTAGCATGTTTCTATTGAACTGGTTTATCGACGACTTTCCAAACTTGACCCGCCGTTTACATACTGAAGCCAAAACAGTATAGTTGGAAAGTCAATTGCGTTTCTAGATAAAGCTAGGTTTTAACAGGCGAACTGTGGACGTGATTATAAAATTCTCTTCTATTGCTGTGTTCGAGCTGACGAAATAATGACAGATGACAAATAGTAGCTGTCAAAATTTTGTTTTTTGGAATTTATATTCACCATAACGAAACGTCAAAATTTGGTATAGCTTTTTAGCATCATCAAATTGCGACAGTAGGCATAACAAATTATTTCAGGAGGAACAACAACTTATTACAGAAGTTTTTTTAAGTGCCAAAGTAATATTTATATTAGTATACATGTTATATATATTTATTAACAGCAAACATAAATATTACGAAGTTTTTCACCTTATGTCAAAATTTTGTTTTTACAAATTTCACCTTCACCAAAAATTGTGTTCTGTCATTATTTCGTCAGTTCGCACTTAGCATATCACATCCTCTTCACGTGACAAATATCATCAAAACGCCCGATATATCGTAGCCCTACCCATTCACGCCATTTGCAATAAACAATGAACATATAGCTTGTAATGATTCACGCTATATCAATAAATAGTTAAAATTAACTTTCACATAAATTGCCATTTAAAATATTTGAAATGAAAGTTTCTTCATTCAGAAAATCCTAATTGAACTTTTGATCCAAAGGTTGAGAGATCCAATAAAACGAATTTCTTCCCAAATATTAATTTGACATTTGATCCATAGGTTGAGAGAGATACAATAATGAGAGATTCTTCTTTAAATATTTTTGAGAGTTCAGCAATAAAGATTCTTTCAAAAAATCAAAATAAAGTTGTACAAAGAACTTGATTGATGGCAACTTAATCTTAATCAATCTTATTAACTTTAGATCAAGAAATACAATCACCAGCTGTTTCAACAAATTGTATTATCACTTTATTATAAATTCGTTATTTAATATTCCATTTACATTTTATATGATTCAAACTTAAAACGAACAAAATAGCTAATACATTAATAACTTTTATTAATCTGAATCTTATGTTAATCTGAATTAAATTAAGGGATTTTTAATCGATGAAATTAAAATTAATCTTTTGGCAATAATGAATCAAAAACAAAAAAAACTAATATTGTTTTTTCAATAATTTTTAAGTAAAAAAAAACATAGCTTGCTAAATTGAATTTTTTTAACTTTAAATTTAGATGTTCGCCACAACACTCCCCCCCTAGTGCCATCGAAGATGGGACGATATAAAGAGAAAATTATTGTGCTAGAGCACGAAGGAAACGAGTAGGGGTACGAGTGGTTCGACCTGCTCGCGTAATTGTGGATGCAGGATGGAATATCAGAGTTTGAGGAATGAGATTAAATCTAACCCTTTTAGGTGATACAGTTGCCTTAGCGTCGCGTTGCCTTGTTTCTGCAGAGGTAGAAGGAGAAGACTGGAATGTGTCCGAAGGAGTAGAATGGACATTATCTGTAGAAGACGAAGTTTCGTCTGCGCGACTGAGATTAGTACTCGAAGTAGGTGAGTTTTGAGATGAGTCATCTTCAGATTGTTCCCTAAAGCAAGGTTTTAATCTGTCGATGGAAACTCGAATATGTTGACCTTTACGGTCAATAACAAAATTTTTATCATCGCGACTCATGACTTTGAAAGGACCTTCGTATGGCAGTTGTAATGCTTTACGTACTAAGTCCGTACGTAAGAAGACATGCGAACAAGACTGGAGATTTTTGGAGACGAAAACATTAGGAGAAGTGTGTCTTGACGCAGTAGATGGACGAAGGTGAGTAAAATGTTGTTTCAACTGTGAAACGAAATCAGATTGTGGAGTGGAGTTAGAGTTTTGGCTAAAGAATTCTCCTGGAAGACGTATGTTAGTACCGTAGACGAGCTCAGCCGATGAAAATTGAAAATCTTCACGGAAAGTGGTTCGTAAACCAAGTAGTATTGACGGCAAAATTCGTGTCCAGTCTGTAACGTCCGCTATATTCGCCTAAACAATAATAAAACCAATTCATCTTCTTTTTTTAATTCAATAAAAATGTATTTCAATAGTTTCAGTTCATTTTTACATTAATAATAATTTTAAAATTTTCTAATACTTAACGGCTAGTTAAATTTCGAATATACTATAAAAACAAACGAATGTACCAATTTTATTTTCATTTCTAACGAACAGATGTCGTTACTAACTTTTGCTGAATCTTGGTGTTACACGATTTTGATTACATGAGAAGATGTAAAACAAAAATCACATTTTTTTTTGTTTTGAATGAAGTCGATGTTTTTAAAAAAAAATTTGATGTAAATCCATTCCGGTTTTGATTTTCCAAAAGATCACATCTAGTCAAAGTAAAAATAGTAAAAATATTGCAATTAATATAATTTTCAATATAAAAGTGATTGTATGTTTTATCAGTATATTTTTTTATAATAATCACTTGTGGAAAAATGCAATTTACATAATTTCAATATAAAAGTGATTGTATGTTTTTATCAGTATATTTTTTATAATAATCAAAAGTGATTGTATGTCTTATCATTATATTTTTTTATAATAATCACTTGTGAAAAATAACAGTGAAATTTTGAAAATCGTTCAAACAAAGAAAAGAATAAATTATTCATATATGTAATGACGAAGGAAATTTTCCTTGATTTTATAAAAATAAAAATAACCTTGATTTGTTAATGTTAAAAATATTTGTGATACGTCATTTGTCTTAAAACAAAAAGAAATAAAAATTATTGAATAATGATGCAACGATTTTGCAATCATCATTTCGAATTGGAATAAATAAATAAAGTGACATCATCAATAATTAGAAAACGAAATACATTTTTAATATATAAAAATAAAATAATAAAACTAAAGGAAAATATGTGTTGTACAGAATTTAGTGAACCAGAATCGGATTTCATCAGTCTCAATAAATTAAGATAAGTTTTTGTAAATATTGTTTATATTTGTATTTTTATTAGGTTTTTGGTCATATTGATGATAGGCTAGATAATAGTTTTCATAAGAGGTTCCAAAATTTAGGATTCGTGTGGGGACCAACGTTATCCCGTGTCAATTTTTATTTGTATTGATAAAGGTCCAAGCCACGATATAGTGGCAAAAGCAAAAAGTGGGCCGAAACTGAAACGGACCTTATAAGAACCGGAATAACGGTTTTGAGTTTAAGTTATTTTTGGAAACCAGTTTTGATAAAATTTTGGCGCAAAATTGATTTTGCATTTTTTTTCTTTAATTGTTTGAAAACTGGTTTTGGGAAATTTTAATAATAAAGGTATTTTTGTTTTTGATAAAACCAGTTTTGGCTAGTTTTATGTGCAAAATATATGCAAATATTGCATATCTAATTTTTACTGGTAAACCAACTTTGATTTTAACTGGGCGTTGTAAACCAGTTCTGGTTTACGTGCATCATCATTAATAATACTTTTTTAAATATATAGTAAACATATTTTTTTTTGATAAACCAGATATTGGTTTTTTTTTGTGTTTGGATTTTTTTTTTTAAATTTTTATTTTTAATTTGAAAAAAAACCGTTTTGGGGAAGTAGTTTTTTTTAGAATTTTTTTTATACTACCAATGTACATTCTCTTGTACATATTTTTTATGTACATATTTGTTGTACATATTGTACATGTCATTTGTGAATTTTAAAAATAATATTTATTTTTAATTTGAAAAAAACCGTTTTGGGGGTAGTAGTTTTTTTAGGGATTGGGTTTTCTACTACCATGTGCATATAGTATATATTGTACATATTTTATTATACATTTTGTAAATATTTTTGCGTATACCATGTACATATAGTATATAGTATGTATTGTACATATAGTATATATTGTACATATTTTATTATACAAATTGTAAATATTTTTACTGTACATATTTTTTGTAATATAAGGTACATATGTTTGTAAATATTTTTTTTTGGTTTTTGTTGTATTAGGTTTAATTAAAATTCTTTCTCAGCGGTAGGCCTAACAAGCCATCCATGGGGCTTCTCCCCTTAACATTGATGACGTTCTTAGGTCGCCTAGGGCCATCGGGGTTATGCGATCGAAGAACATTGGTTTCTTCTCTTCATTCGGCGAGGAAGTCCTCAGGGACGAGGAGTGGTGTTGCTGTGTTTGTACTTAGGTGCAAACCAGTAATACCATTCTTTGCTCAGAGGCTTCTTCGGTGTAATGAAGAGAAGAACCAATTATATTTTGCTTTCAGGATCAGAGGCTTCACCTCATACAAATTCAAAAACTTTTCCATTTTTCCATTTAGCTTTACAATAGACAGTTTTTCGTGGAGTTTAGGTTTTGAAGTCTGGTGCTCGGGAGCGTTCTTCAACTTTCGCATTAGGTTTAGTTGTAATTTATTTGTAGGTTAAACAAGCACAACTGGGTCAGTAGAAGTGGACCTAAGGTCTAATCGTGACAGTTGTGATTGTTTTATTAGGTTGGGGAGAAACTGTTCTGTAGAATCTGGTCGTTAGGGGCTTTTCTAGTCAGTTCTCACATGCATTGTTGGAGTGGGCTCGCGAACGCGGGAATTCAAATTTAAACAAAATGGATATTGTACCATACTTACTTTTTAAATTGTCTCCAGACGAATCTTGATTTTGGGAATCTCTTATCTTATTAAATAAAAATAAAATAAATAAAACAAATTTTTCAAAAAATTAAAAAATAATTTCTATTAAATAAAATAATTTTTTTTAGAATTAAATAATTTTAGGTAGCTAAATAAATAAATTTTCTTAATTAAGCAAAACATCAAGATATAAATAGATATCTATTATTTTTTTTAAAAAATTAAATAAATATTTTGAGTTAAGAGGACCACCCAATAAATAAACATCTTTAAATATTTTTTTCAAATTTTAAAATAAATAAATATTTTTTCCATAGGGGTGTGTCGTCAATAAATAGTGATAGATATATATATATATATTTCAGTATATCTGAAATTAAATAAATAAATAAATTATATTTTTATATACAATATTTTAGGAATTTTTGTGAAAGGTGAAGCAAAGATTGGGTACGACAGGAATCTTTTTGTTCTTTTACGGAATTTGGTTTTTACAAAAATTTTTGTGTTTTTGAATTGGGCGTTCGTTGTTTTTTTCGTTTTCGCGTTTTTCATTTTTTTTTTACGTTTACAGCGTACTAACTACATTTTTTTTGTTGGGAATTGGTTTTAGCATTGTTGTTGTTTGCGAGTTCATAATTTTACGGGTTTTACCATCAAAATGTCAAACCAACTAGACGTTGACCATCCGTTCTATGGTCTGGAACCCACCGAACTACTGGTCGAATGTTTGGTTCGGGGTGTGAACTTCGGGGGGGGGGCCGATTGGGCAGAGGAACTGCGAAACCATGTAGATCATGGGTCAGTTCCAATAACAGTGTCTCATGCGAGAGATTTGATAGAGGAATCTCAAATGGTGGTGCAGGCAGCACAACTTATTTTAAATCAAGTACGACGACTTCAGTCACCGATTGATCAGACCTTCTTAGATGGTTTGGCGAATCGAGTGTTACATTACACGGGTAGGATGAATAGGTTGGGTCCTCGCAATGACTTGCAAGAAGCCCGCACCTACGCTATCTCACAATTGTCACGCGCTTGGAATATAATAGGATCGTTGTCAACACGTCCAATTATGCAGAGTAAACCAGGAGTATCATCTGCTCCATCTGCTTCACCTGCTTTTCAACCAGATGAGAGATCCACACCGATCCCAGTACGGCCAATATCGGAAACAATACATAGTCTGAATCGTCCAAACCAGCAACAACAGAGACGGTCAGATCAGTTACCACCGGGGTATTTCCAGCAATCGGGTTTGAGAGCTGAGGACTTTGTAATACCACAATTGGGTCCATCACTCCAATCTGAACACACACACAATAATCCAGCATTACTACAACCGCAATTACAATTAAATTATCCATCAGTACCACAGGTACAACCACTACCAGTATATCCACCAGCTCCACTAACAGCACTACCACCATACAACCAACCTCCTCAGGTATGGCGTGACGCGGCTGCAGCGTTAGCACCAGTGGAGTACCGAGGGGTTCGTGGGAACAATTTGAGTCGTTATGACTCAAATTGGGTTCCAACCTTCACAGGAGATGGTCACTCTCCTGATGTTCATGAGTTTATTCATAGAGTGGAGGCGGCTGCCAGGAGGGACCGTGTGAATTGGGACGACCTTAGGTCTATCGTTCCACGGTATCTCAAGGGAGCTGCCGACAGATACTATCTGAATTTAACTCATGAATATGAGGTGGTGACCTGAATCTTGCTGAATCTTGGTGTTACACGATTTTGATTACATGAGAAGATGTAAAACAAAAATCACATTTTTTTTTGTTTTGAATGAAGTCGATGTTTTTAAAAAAAAATTTGATGTAAATCCATTCCGGTTTTGATTTTTCAAAAGATCACATCTAGTCAAAGTAAAAATAGTAAAAATATTGCAATTAATATAATTTTCAATATAAAAGTGATTGTATGTTTTATCAGTATATTTTTTTATAATAATCACTTGTGGAAAAATGCAATTTACATAATTTCAATATAAAAGTGATTGTATGTTTTTATCAGTATATTTTTTATAATAATCACTTGTGGAAAAATGCAATTAACATAATTTCAATATAAAAGTGATTGTATGTTTTATCATTATATTTTTTTATAATAATCACTTGTGAAAAATAACAGTGAAATTTTGAAAATCGTTCAAACAAAGAAAAGAATAAATTATTCATATATGTAATGACGAAGGAAATTTTCCTTGATTTTATAAAAATAAAAATAACCTTGATTTGTTAATGTTAAAAATATTTGTGATACGTCATTTGTCTTAAAACAAAAAGAAATAAAAATTATTGAATAATGATGCAACGATTTTGCAATCATCATTTCGAATTGGAATAAATAAATAAAGTGACATCATCAATAATTAGAAAACGAAATACATTTTTAATATATAAAAATAAAATAATAAAACTAAAGGAAAATATGTGTTGTACAGAATTTAGTGAACCAGAATCGGATTTCATCAGTCTCAATAAATTAAGATAAGTTTTTGTAAATATTGTTTATATTTGTATTTTTATTAGGTTTTTGGTCATATTGATGATAGGCTAGATAATAGTTTTCATAAGAGGTTCCAAAATTTAGGATTCGTGTGGGGACCAACGTTATCCCGTGTCAATTTTTATTTGTATTGATAAAGGTCCAAGCCACGATATAGTGGCAAAAGCAAAAAGTGGGCCGAAACTGAAACGGACCTTATAAGAACCGGAATAACGGTTTTGAGTTTAAGTTATTTTTGGAAACCAGTTTTGATAAAATTTTGGCGCAAAATTGATTTTGCATTTTTTTTCTTTAATTGTTTGAAAACTGGTTTTGGGAAATTTTAATAATAAAGGTATTTTTGTTTTTGATAAAACCAGTTTTGGCTAGTTTTATGTGCAAAATATATGCAAATATTGCATATCTAATTTTACTGGTAAACCAACTTTGATTTTAACTGGGCGTTGTAAACCAGTTCTGGTTTACGTGCATCATCATTAATAATACTTTTTTTAAATATATAGTAAACATATTTTTTTTTGATAAACCAGATATTGGTTTTTTTTGTGTTTGGATTTTTTTTTTTAAATTTTTATTTTTAATTTGAAAAAAAACCGTTTTGGGGAAGTAGTTTTTTTTGGAATTTTTTTTATACTACCAATGTACATTCTCTTGTACATATTTTTTATGTACATATTTGTTGTACATATTGTACATGTCATTTGTGAATTTTAAAAATAATATTTATTTTTAATTTGAAAAAAACCGTTTTGGGGGTAGTAGTTTTTTTAGGGATTGGGTTTTCTACTACCATGTGCATATAGTATATATTGTACATATTTTATTATACATTTTGTAAATATTTTTGCGTATACCATGTACATATAGTATATAGTATGTATTGTACATATAGTATATATTGTACATATTTTATTATACAAATTGTAAATATTTTTATTGTACATATTTTTTGTAATATAAGGTACATATGTTTGTAAATATTTTTTTTTGGTTTTTGTTGTATTAGGTTTAATTAAAATTCTTTCTCAGCGGTAGGCCTAACAAGCCATCCATGGGGCTTCTCCCCTTAACATTGATGACGTTCTTAGGTCGCCTAGGGCCATCGGGGTTATGCGATCGAAGAACATTGGTTTCTTCTCTTCATTCGGCGAGGAAGTCCTCAGGGACGAGGAGTGGTGTTGCTGTGTTTGTACTTAGGTGCAAACCAGTAATACCATTCTTTGCTCAGAGGCTTCTTCGGTGTAATGAAGAGAAGAACCAATTATATTTTGCTTTCAGGATCAGAGGCTTCACCTCATACAAATTCAAAAACTTTTCCATTTTTCCATTTAGCTTTACAATAGACAGTTTTTCGTGGAGTTTAGGTTTTGAAGTCTGGTGCTCGGGAGCGTTCTTCAACTTTCGCATTAGGTTTAGTTGTAATTTATTTGTAGGTTAAACAAGCACAACTGGGTCAGTAGAAGTGGACCTAAGGTCTAATCGTGACAGTTGTGATTGTTTTATTAGGTTGGGGAGAAACTGTTCTGTAGAATCTGGTCGCTAGGGGCTTTTCTAGTCAGTTCTCACATGCATTGTTGGAGTGGGCTCGCGAACGCGGGAATTCAAATTTAAACAAAATGGATATTGTACCATACTTACTTTTTAAATTGTCTCCAGACGAATCTTGATTTTGGGAATCTCTTATCTTATTAAATAAAAATAAAATAAATAAAACAAATTTTTCAAAAAATTAAATAAATAATTTCTATTAAATAAAATAAATTTTTTTAGAATTAAATAATTTTAGGTAGCTAAATAAATAAATTTTCTTAATTAAGCAAAACATCAAGATATAAATAGATATCTATTATTTTTTTTAAAAAATTAAATAAATATTTTGAGTTAAGAGGACCACCCAATAAATAAACATCTTTAAATATTTTTTTCAAATTTTAAAATAAATAAATATTTTTTCCATAGGGGTGTGTCGTCAATAAATAGTGATAGATATATATATATTTCAGTATATCTGAAATTAAATAAATAAATAAATTATATTTTTATATACAATATTTTAGGAATTTTTGTGAAAGGTGAAGCAAAGATTGGGTACGACAGGAATCTTTTTGTTCTTTTACGGAATTTGGTTTTTACAAAAATTTTTGTGTTTTTGAATTGGGCGTTCGTTGTTTTTTTCGTTTTCGCGTTTTTCATTTTTTTTTTACGTTTACAGCGTACTAACTACATTTTTTTTGTTGGGAATTGGTTTTAGCATTGTTGTTGTTTGCGAGTTCATAATTTTACGGGTTTTACCATCAAAATGTCAAACCAACTAGACGTTGACCATCCGTTCTATGGTCTGGAACCCACCGGACTACAGGTCTAATGTTTGGTTCGGGGTGTGAACTTCGGGGGGGGGGCCGATTGGGCAGAGGAACTGCGAAACCATGTAGATCATGGGTCAGTTCCAATAACAGTGTCTCATGCGAGAGATTTGATAGAGGAATCTCAAATGGTGGTGCAGGCAGCACAACTTATTTTAAATCAAGTACGACGACTTCAGTCACCGATTGATCAGACCTTCTTAGATGGTTTGGCGAATCGAGTGTTACATTACACGGGTAGGATGAATAGGTTGGGTCCTCGCAATGACTTGCAAGAAGCCCGCACCTACGCTAACTCACAATTGTCACGCGCTTGGAATATAATAGGATCGTTGTCAACACGTCCAATTATGCAGAGTAAACCAGGAGTATCATCTGCTCCATCTGCTTCACCTGCTTTTCAACCAGATGAGAGATCCACACCGATCCCAGTACGGCCAATATCGGAAACAATACATAGTCTGAATCGTCCAAACCAGCAACAACAGAGACGGTCAGATCAGTTACCACCGGGGTATTTCCAGCAATCGGGTTTGAGAGCTGAGGACTTTGTAATACCACAATTGGGTCCATCACTCCAATCTGAACACACACACAATAATCCAGCATTACTACAACCGCAATTACAATTAAATTATCCATCAGTACCACAGGTACAACCACTACCAGTATATCCACCAGCTCCACTAACAGCACCACCACCATACAACCAACCTCCTCAGGTATGGCGTGACGCGGCTGCAGCGTTAGCACCAGTGGAGTACCGAGGGGTTCGTGGGAACAATTTGAGTCGTTATGACTCAAATTGGGTTCCAACCTTCACAGGAGATGGTCACTCTCCTGATGTTCATGAGTTTATTCATAGAGTGGAGGCGGCTGCCAGGAGGGACCGTGTGAATTGGGACGACCTTAGGTCTATCGTTCCACGGTATCTCAAGGGAGCTGCCGACAGATACTATCTGAATTTAACTCATGAATATGAGGTGGTGACCTATCCAGTGTTAAGGGAGGGACTCCTACAAACCTTCGGTACGCTCACTGATGATAAGGCGATCTTGCGCGTTCTTCTGAACCGTAAACAAAAGTCAAAGGAGAGCGTGTACGAGTATCTGGTGGAGATTGGTTCGTTGAACCGTCGTTTAGCACGTCCATTTGCTGACCGTGAAATGATAGAGATTGCTCGGGAGGGTCTGAGTGTGGAGCTCAAGAATGCTACACTAGCAGCAACAATACATTCTATTGATGAACTTCGGACTTTATGTCAGAAGTTTGAACGTTTGTGGTCCACACCAGTTCCGACCAGAACATCAAATTTGAGAATTAGCGAGCTACAGCGGATGGATGATTATGAGGTGGATGTTAAACTAGATCGAGATGGATATATTGAAACGATGGATTCAACACAGTTCGAACAACAGCACGAAGAAATCGACGAGAGATGTAGGAACGCAGGACGATCGGCAAGCACCAACGAAACCCGAATAAAATCATCAAATATATTTAATTTCCCATCATTACATCGAACGTATTTTAGACGTCTTGAACGTAACATCAGATATTGGAGGATGAGGAAATTATTTCGTAAAGCTTGTGTTTCATCTATCCTTTCAGAAACAAAGGATCTTCGGCCGCGACTAACAATTAGGATTTTGGACAAACATATTTCAGGATTATTGGATAGTGGAGCGTCAGTCACAATACTTGGAAGAAATTCCTTGGAATTATTGGAATCATCAGGTACAACCTACCGTAAATACACTTCGTGTATTCGTACGGCGGATGGTACTGCAAATAAAATGTTGGGTTACATCGAAATTCCAATAACTGTGAATGGCTCCACTAAACCAATGCGGTTTCATATTGTCCCTGGATTACGAGAAGAGCTCTACCTGGGCCATAGATTTCTGGGAGAAATTTGGTATTGTTCCTTCTTTTGTCAGTGAACTGACTCGTACAGAGCCAATAACTTAAAATACACACAACCTCACCACTGACCAGCAGCGAGAGCTGGATATGATCAAGGATTCTTTCCCGTCATTTGAAGTGTCTGGGCTCGGAAAGACTTCTTTGGTTGAACATGTCATCGATGTTGGTGATAATGCACCTGTTAAACAGAGGCATTATCCCACATCGCCGGCTGTTCAACTAAAGGTTTATGCCGAACTTGACCGAATGCTTCAAATGGGCGTGATCGAAGAGTCTAACAGTTCTTGGTGCTCGCCAGTGGTTTTGGTACAAAAAGAATCTGGTAAAAACAGATTATGTATTGGTAGCCGTCGTGTCAATTCACTAACTAAAAAGGACGCTTACCCACTTCCCTTGATTGATGGCTTACTAGGTCGTCTAAATAGCACAAAGTACATTTCAAGTATTGATCTCAAAGATGCTTTCTGGCAGATTCCTCTGGCAGAAGCATCTAGAGACAAGACAGCCTTCACAGTGCCTGGTCGTCCATTGTATCAATTCCGGGTTATGCCCTTTGGATTGTGCAATGCTCCCCAGACAATGTGTCGGCTAATGCATAAAGTGATACCACATCAATATCACGAAAATGTCTTTGTTTATTTAGATGATCTATTGGTAGTCTCTTCCACGTTCCAGGAACATATGGAATTGCTGTCCAAAGTCTCTTCATTGTTAAGAGCGGCTGGGTTAACAATAAACCTCAAGAAAAGTAAATTTGTTCTTAGAGAGGTGAAATACTTGGGATTTTTGGTTGGTGAAGATGGTCTTCGAACAGACCCTGACAAGGTAAGAGCTGTAGCAGAGTATCCAGCTCCATCTACAGTAAAACAAATACGTAGACTATTGGGAATGGCTGGTTGGTACCAACGTTTCATACCAAATTATGCAAGCGTGGTATCACCGATTACGGATTTATTAAAGAAAAGTTCTGGGAAATTGAAATGGACATTGGAAGCGCAAGCTGCTTTCAAAAATTTAAAACGATTGCTGACTACAGCACCAGTATTAATTAACCCTGATTATAATAAAGAGTTCTTTATTAGATGCGATGCGAGTCTGACAGGGATAGGTAGTGTACTGTATCAGATCGACGAGGACGGACAAGAGTGTCCGATAGCCTTCATGTCGAAAAAACTGAACAAAGCTCAGAGAAATTACACAGTTTCTGAGCTTGAATGTCTTGCGGCAATTCTGAGTGTGAAGAAATTCAGGGGCTATGTTGAAGGTCACCGATTTACAATTGTGACTGATCACTAAAGTCTGAAGTGGCTTATGTCACAGAAAGACTTGAGTGGTCGTCTGGCTAGGTGGAGCCTAAAACTCCAACATATGAATTTTACCATTGTCCACCAGAAAGGTACCCAAAATATAATCCCTGATGCTCTATCTCGTCTTTATGACGATACACACGAGGAATTGACGGAAGCATTAGTACATCACATTAATGAAATTAAAATCGACAATGAAGGTTATCGGCACAACGAATATACGGATATGATAGCTAAAGTTCAATCATCTCCTAAGGACTTTCTATCAGTTAAAGTCGTGGATGATAAGCTATACATACGTATTGAGCCAAGACCTGATGCAATACCTAACGATGTTCCTGTGTGGAAACTGTGGGTACCAAAACTGATGACTTCCAACATGATTCAGAAACATCATGATGATAGTACTGCTGCTCATGGAGGTGTTAAAAAGACTTTAGAATTACTTCGACGTCTTTATTATTGGCCAGGCATGGCGTCACAGGTACACAACTATGTTGTGTCCTGCGACACATGTAAACAAACAAAAGCCACGAATCAGATATTGCGTCCTCCGATGCAATATCAATTCGAAACAGCACGTCCATGGCAGAGAGTCTATATAGATTTTTTGGGACCGTACCCTCGTTCTACACTTGGGAATACGGTGTTATTGATAGTTCTGGATCATGCTACGAAGTTTGTACTACTGAAACCACTTAGAAACGCAACTTCACCGAAGGTGAATGGTTTTCTAAGGAATGAAGTGTTTCTTACATATGGGGTACCAGAGTTTCTACACAGTGACAATGGCAAGCAGTTCACTAGTAGGAACTTTCAAAGTCTTTTGTCAGATTTCGGCATTAAACACATTAGGACCGGTGTCTATAGTCCTCAAAGCAACGCGTCAGAGCGGGTCAATAGGTCAGTTCTAGCAGCAATTCGAGCGTTCATAAAAGGTCAACATACCCAGTGGGACTCACAAATTGGTGAAATCGCATATGCACTGCGGGCTGCAGTACATTCAGCTACCAAGTACTCACCGTACTATCTATTATTTGGTCAACATCCAATATCGGATGGAAATACTTACCAATTGTTGAGATCACTACACCAGCTTGGTGAAGATGCTGGTGAGGAATTAAAACGCTCTGATCATTTGACTCTGCTCAGGAACCGGGTTCAAGAAAATTTAAAAGCAGCTTTCAAGAAATCGCAACATCAGTATAACCTGCGATCTAAACTACGGACTTTTCAACCACAACAACGTGTGTTTGTACGGCAACATCATTTAAGTGACGCTACAAAAAAATTCTCGGCAAAATTGGCTCCAAAGTTCTTACCTGCGATGATTCAGACTAAGATTGGAAATGTACTCTATGAGTGCACAGATATGAGCGGTAAGAATCTTGGAGTCCATCACGCGAAAGACATCAGGGAATGATGTCTTTTCGTTAGGTAGGGTAGTTCCCCTGTCTGGTTGTTGTCTCTGGGGTTTCACATCTCCCGTGTCATGCTTACTGGTTGTATCGGGGTGTCCATAGTGCTGACGTTCGGATGGATGGTCGGTCTCAGTACTCAGTGAAGTTCCTAGGGACTTCATGAGTGTTGGAACCGGTCATCGGTCTTGACGCCCGTGACTGTGGGTATCTCGATCCCAGATACAAATTAGTTGTGGGAAGTAGTTCGGTGGTTTCTGACGTAGAGGGGGTGACGACGTTTTTGTGATTTCAAGAGTAAATATTCTGGTTTTTACCTTACCTTGAATTCATGCTGTAACGTCCGCTATATTCGCCTAAACAATAATAAAACCAATTCATCTTCTTTTTCTAATTCAATAAAAATGTATTTCAATAGTTTCAGTTCATTTTTACATTAATAATAATTTTAAAATTTTCTAATACTTAACGGCTAGTTAAATTTCGAATATACTATAAAAACAAACGAATGTACCAATTTTATTTTCATTTCTAACGAACAGATGTCGTTACTAACTTTTGCTGAATCTTGGTGTTACACGATTTTGATTACATGAGAAGATGTAAAACAAAAATCACATTTTTTTTTGTTTTGAATGAAGTCGATGTTTTTAAAAAAAAATTTGATATAAATCCATTCCGGTTTTGATTTTTCAAAAGATCACATCTAGTCAAAGTAAAAATAGTAAAAATATTGCAATTAATATAATTTTCAATATAAAAGTGATTGTATGTTTTATCAGTATATTTTTTTATAATAATCACTTGTGGAAAAATGCAATTTACATAATTTCAATATAAAAGTGATTGTATGTTTTTATCAGTATATTTTTTATAATAATCCCTTGTGGAAAAATGCAATTAACATAATTTCAATATAAAAGTGATTGTATGTCTTATCATTATATTTTTTATAATAATCACTTGTGAAAAATAACAGTGAAATTTTGAAAATCGTTCAAACAAAGAAAAGAATAAATTATTCATATATGTAATGACGAAGGAAATTTTCCTTGATTTTATAAAAATAAAAATAACCTTGATTTGTTAATGTTAAAAATATTTGTGATACGTCATTTGTCTTAAAACAAAAAGAAATAAAAATTATTGAATAAAGAAAAATAAATGATTTTGCAATCATCATTTCGAATTGGAATAAATAAATAAAGTGACATCATCAATAATTAGAAAACGAAATACATTTTTAATATATAAAAATAAAATAATAAAACTAAAGGAAAATATGTGTTGTACAGAATTTAGTGAACCAGAATCGGATTTCATCAGTCTCAATAAATTAAGATAAGTTTTTGTAAATATTGTTTATATTTGTATTTTTATTAGGTTTTTGGTCATATTGATGACAGGCTAGATAATAGTTTTCATAAGAGATTCCAAAATTTAGGATTCGTGTGGGGACCAACGTTATCCCGTGTCAATTTTTATTTGTATTGATAAAGGTCCAAGCCACGATATAGTGGCAAATGCAATAAGTCCGTTCTGTCGTAGGCCATTATCGCGGATTTAAGAGTTCGGTGCCAACGTTCGATTAGTCCGTTACATTTAGGATTGTAACTAGTAGTACGTTTAAGTTCGAAACCGATAAGTTTTGACAACTCGTTAAAGAGATTGGATTCGAATTGGGAGCCCTGATCAGTGACGATTACTGAAGGTACTCCGAAGCGAGCGATCCAATTGGAGTAGAGAGCTGATGCTACCGTTTCAGCTGTAATATCCGAGATAGGAATGGCTTCAGGCCATCGAGTATAACGGTCAATAATAGTGACACAATAACGTTTGTCCTCAGAGGTAGGAAGTGGACCAATAATGTCCATATGAATCTCGGAAAATCGTTGAGAAGTTTGAGGATAATTACCTAAAGGAGATTGAGTATGGCGAGAAACTTTTGCCTTTTGGCAAGCCAGGCAGTTCTGTGCCATTTGTCGTACATCCTTTTTAATGGATGGCCAAATGACTTTTTCAGAAAGAAGCTTGACAGAACTGTGGACTCCTGGATGAGATAAATTATGGAGACTTTCGAAAACAGATTGACGAAATTGCTTGGGAATAAAAAAAAGGCCGTGGATTACCAGAAGAGGTATCACACAAAATAGTAGAGGTAGGAAGTGGACCAATAATGTCCATATGAATCTCGGAAAATCGTTGAGAAGTTTGAGGATAATTACCTAAAGGAGATTGAGTATGGCGAGAAACTTTTGCCTTTTGGCAAGCCAGGCAGTTCTGTGCCATTTGTCGTACATCCTTTTTAATGGATGGCCAAATGACTTTTTCAGAAAGAAGCTTGACAGAACTGTGGACTCCTGGATGAGATAAATTATGGAGACTTTCGAAAACATATTGACGAAATTGCTTGGGAATAAAAAAAAGGCCGTGGATTACCAGAAGAGGTATCACACAAAATAGTTTTGGCACTAGAATTGCCAAACGATAATGGAAAGGAACGGAATTGAAGTGTGGGACTAGTGTCCACTAATTCCTTTAGTTCGTTATCGTTGAACTGAGCATCAGCAATTTCTTCGTAATTAATATTTTCTGGAACTGATATTTGCTCAACACGAGAAAGTGTGTCGGCAACAACATTATCGATTCCAGAAATGTGGCGAATATCAGTCGTAAATTGACTGATAAAATCAAGATGACGGAATTGACGAGGACTAGCTTTGGCAGGATTCTGAGACAAAGCGTAAATGAGTGGCTTATGATCGGTGAAAAGAGTGAGGTTCTACCTTCAAAGAGATACCGGAAATGTTTAATTGCAGAGTAAGCTGCAAGGAGTTCGCGATCATAAGCGCTGTATTTCTGTTGCGTTTCATTGAGTGGCACAGAGAAGAAACTAAGAGGTGTCCAACAATCGTTAATTTTTTGTTGAACAACGGCGCCAAGTGCCTTGTCGGAAGCGTCGACCATAACGGCAAGTTGGGCAGAGTGTGAGGGGTGAGAAAGAGTTGTAGCCTCACTAAGTTGCCGCTTGCAAAGATCGAAGGCTTGAATGGCGTCTTCAGACCATTGAATGACCCGTTTGTCATTCTTTTTGGAACCTTTGAGAAAATCATTTAGGATGGCTTGATTGCCACCAGCGTGAGGAATGAACCTGCGGTAGAAATTAATCATTCCAAGAAAACGGCGGAGTTGCATAACTGTTTCGGGACGTTCGTAACAGTTGATAGCATCGACACGTTCAGAAGTAGGTTTGATTCCAGTTGAATCAATGGAATGTCCAAGAAAGTCAACGTTGGTTTTAGCAAAGTTGCATTTATCAACGTTGATAATGAGACCAGCGTCAGAAAGACGCTCAAAAACAGTCCTAAGATGTTTGAGGTGTTCCTCATAGGTTTCAGAAGCAATAAGGAGGTCATCAATGTAGATGAAACAGAAATTTAGGTCTCGAAGAAGGGAATGCATAAACCGTTGGAAAGATTGCGCAGCATTTCGCAATCCGAAAGTCATTCGAACGAATTCGAAGAGTCCGAACGGAGTTGAAATTGCAGTTTTTGCAATATCGCGCTCATCAATAGGAATTTGATGATATGCGTGGAGAAAAAATGGCATCCATGTAGTTGATGCGAAAAATCCTGAATATGAGGAATAGGATATTGATCCGGAATTGTAATGTTATTTAGAGCACGGTTGTCACCGCAAGGTCTCCACTCGCCGTTCTTCTTTTTAGCGAGATGGAGAGGAGAAGCCCAAGGACTGTTAGAAGGTCGGCAGATGCCTTGGGATAACATAAGATTAAATTCTGCCTTTGCGATAGCCAATTTGTCTGGAGCAAGTCGACGATACTTACAAGAAACGGGAGGACCACGTGTTTCAATAACGTGAGTTACGTTATGTTTCACATGTTTAACAAGATCATTTTTGGACGTTAAGTCCTTGAAATTTTTGAGTAAATCAAGAATTTCTACATTGACCGAATCGTTGATCAAAGTTAAAGAAGGTGCTGGAGAAGTGGAGAGTTTAGCCAAAGTAAATAAAGAAGTTAGTGGATCGACAAGACGTCGGTTTTTAATGTCCACTAAAAGGCCGTATTTATTGAGAAAATCAGCTCCTTGGATAGGAGTGGTAACATCGGCTATAACAAAGGTCTGACAGAATACTCGTCTGAGACCAATGTTTAAGTTTAAAGACCGTGTACCGTAAGTGCTAACTTTAGTCGCGTTAGTTGCGTAGAGGTAGAAGTCTGATTTTCTTGAAATTTTTTCCTCCATAGTAGCGGGGAGAACTGAAACTTCGGCACCTGTATCAACGAGGAAAGTTTTGCATGAAGAAATGTCGAGGACCAGAAGACGGAGTTGAGAATTACTGTCATCACATGCTGTCACATGTGATGAATTTAATAGTTTTTTGAAGATGATGATGAGGCAAAGGAATTTGAGTGATCAGAATAATGTTTACACTCAGGGTAGCATTTTTTTGCATCTCCCTTGTAGTAGTGATGGTAGTAGCATATACCATCAAACATTTGCACGCGCGACCTGGACCGAGGTCGCGCAGGAGAGCGATAATTTCGATTAAAATTTGAATTACGATTACCGTTTCGATCCTTAGATCTACTTCGATATTGTTGAGGAGGTTGGGAGAAATTTTGCCTTTGAATGGCATTGAGGAGTTGCACGTTTTGTGCCTCCAGTTTTTTGAATTTTTCCTCAAGTGATATGATTTCACTTGAGGAAGAAGAAGAAGGAAGAGAAGAAGCGGCAGGGTTAGTTACCGCATTAACTTGCGAACCCCTTAGGGCATTGAAAACATTATCTGCTATCTCTGCTGTCTTCTGAAGATCATCATTGACAGTAGCGATAGCAGCGCGGACAGCAGGTGGAAGTTTTTCCACCCAAAGTACTTTAAGAGCTGCCTCTGAAAACGTATTACGGGATTCGGTAGTCATATCCCGGAGTAATTGTGAGGGCTTAAGATCCCCAAGGTCCATACCGCGTAACACTTTGTGTATGCGATCTGAAGTGCTACCGGATAGGCGAGCTCTAAGAGCCTCTTTGAGCCTATCATATGGGAAATCTTGGTCGGGGTTTACCAAGATATCACTGGCTAATTTCGCCAGTGTGGGAGTAAGCATGGTAAGTAAGTGGCCATACTTAGTTTGTTGGGACCTGATACGCCCCAACAAGAACTGCCCCTCAAGAGTTATGAACCAAAGGTGTGGAGTCTCAGACCAGAAAGGAGGAATTTTGATAGCTACGTGATCAATTTGTGGCATAGCTGTCGAAGAAGTTGAAGCTGAGGGAGGTGGAGGTAACGCAGTAGGAGGTGGTGGAGATTGTGGAGGATTTGAAGATGTACCTCCAAGGTTCAAATTAGCAAGAGCAGCTGCGACCTGCTCTGCGACCAGTGCCTGAAGCTGGTCTTTTGTGAATGTAAAGGTTGGGGGTCCAGAAGGTGCAGCAGTTTCCTCAGGTTCTGGTGGACTTGCTGAAACTGCTGGGAACGAGAACGCATTGTAATTAGTTATGACGGCCACTAGCAAGAAAAGTGTTGCAGCAAACAATACCAAAACAATGTCTTGTGTCGCAATAATAACTGTGGGAACTGCGACTAACAAAACCCCGAAACAAAAAAAAAAATCCCTCAACATGTACATATTTTTTGATAAAATTATTTAAACAAAAAATTTTAAAATAGGAAGCGAAACAATAACTTAAATTTATCAAAGTTAAATCAAAAAAAATACTAATAAAATTCTTTATATTATTTAATATTGTAAATAGTAAAATTAATTTATTAAATTTTTACTTGAAATTTCAGAAGGTCCTGGTTTTCTGTGTTCTTAGTAGTCGGATGGTCACCAAAATATAGCTTGTAATGATGCACGCTATATCAATAAATAGTTAAAATTAACTTTCACATAAATTGCCATTTAAAATATTTGAAATGAAAGTTTCTTCATTCAGAAAATCCTAATTGAACTTTTGATAAAGGTGTGAGAGATCCAATAAAACGAATTTCTTCCCAAATATTAATTTGACATTTGATCCATAGGTTGAGAGAGATACAATAATGAGAGATTCTTCTTTAAATATTTTTGAGAGTTCAGCAATAAAGATTCTTTCAAAAAATCAAAATAAAGTTGTACAAAGAACTTGATTGATGGCAACTTAATCTTAATCAATCTTATTAACTTTAGATCAAGAAATACAATCACCAGCTGTTTCAACAAATTGTATTATCACTTTATTATAAATTCGTTATTTAATATTCCATTTACATTTTATATGATTCAAACTTAAAACGAACAAAATAGCTAATACATTAATAACTTTTATTAATCTGAATCTTATGTTAATCTGAATTAAATTAAGGGATTTTTAATCGATGAAATTAAAATTAATCTTTTGGCAATAATGAATCAAAAACAAAAAAAACTAATATTGTTTTTTCAATAATTTTTAAGTAAAAAAAAACATAGCTTGCTAAATTGAATTTTTTTAACTTTAAATTTAGATGTTCGCCACAAACATTGCCATATGCAAAAAATTGGATTAGTGTTTTTGATTTGTTTATGAGCGTGATGGCGATTTTTTGAATTTTTTTTATATTGAGTTTTAATTTCAAAATGGCGCTACAAGTTCACAATTTTTACTGTGCTAAAAAATGAGAAGGCTTCTATATCGAGGGTTTTGATATCATGCCAATTGACGACATGCCCTATGTGCTCTAGCGGATTTTATGTTAAACTTTTAAATAACATCAAATTGTAAACAAATGTCAAATACCATAGACTTTTACTCCAAAAAATATTTAAGCTGTGTTAAATTTAATAGTTTTAAAATTTGTGCAACAATTGGTGTATTTATTTATTCAATTGTAAGTTGCAACACTATTATCTATTATAATTTGATCACAATTTTATTATTTTAAACAGCAAAATGGAAAATAAACGTAAAACAGCGAATCGTTATTGTGGCGTACCACAGTGCAAAACCTATGATGTAGACGGCGTGTCCATGCATCATATTCCCCGTAAAGTCATGCTAAATAAAATAGCATTAAGGGATGGATACATGTTCTAAGGATGGGAAAAAAGATTCCCAAAAACTTTTGGATCTGTAGCAAGCATTTTAAGAAAGAACAGATTCTAAACCCATTACCACGGGCGAATATACGAAAAAGGGCATTACTTACCAGAAACGCTTTTCCTTCAGAAAATTTACCACAATCAAGCATAATGACTATGAAGCCAAAGACAAGAAAAGTTAGGTTAAATATAATTAACAAGTATGTACTATACTTTTGAAACTTAATGTATAATTTGTAACGTCCGTGATATTCGCCTAAACAATAATAAAACCAATTCATCTTCTTTTTCTAATTCAATAAAAGTTTATTTCCATAGTTTCGGTTCATTTTTACATTAATAATAATTTCAAATTTTCCAACGGTCAGTTCAACTTCGAATAACAATTATAAAAACAAACGAACGTACCCAATTTTATTTTCATTTTTAACGAACAGATGTCGTTACTCAGTTTTGCTCAACCTTCGTTTTGGTTTGCTCATTAAAAAGTTGAAAAACGAAAACACATTTTTTCTGACGGCCATTCTTTTTTTTGCATATCAAACAAGTAAAAAGTAATTTCTTTTTCTTTCAAATCGGAAAATAAAATAAAAATAAAAATTCTTGTTAAAAGTAAATCCAGATAGTTGAGTTTTACCATGTTTCTCAATTTTTCATTTTGTTCGATATTAAACAAACATGAACTGTGCTAAAATTAAAATGATAGAAAGTTGTAAAAATAAGAATGCTGTCATGGTATCTGTATTCTTTTGTTTTTTTGTGATTTGCTTCTATGTTACACCATAAAACATGATGATGGTTAACAAGTTAAAGAAAGTTCACTTTTGAAAAGCTAGACGAACTAGTCTAATGATAATATTTTTTTTTCCTTAAAATAAAAACAAAAGTTGCAATATAATAATAAAATAAACATTTGGTATAACGAAATAAAATTTGATCAAAAATTGTTACAACCATATGTGTGATATTCATTAATGTCAATTGTTGGTGAATTTATTGGTTTTCCTTTTGGATTATTCGAACATTGATAAGGAAAAGGAAGAATTTGTAGTCAAGGAATTTAAACAAACTGTGGTCCGTGTGGTGGTACACTGTTGCAATCGAGAAAAAGGTCAGAATAAAAAAAATACGTATTGTTTTATGGAAGACATTGGTTTTTTTAATATACGTTATATTTGGAGCATGGAATGAATCTGAGCATACAAAGGAAGACAACATCCAGTTTTATATAATAAGATAAGTTAAATTTTTCTTTATATAATTTTTTATATTGTTATACATTTATGGAGAAAATTTTTTTAGTGAAATGTTGAGATAAATATTTAACCAAGTTAAGAGATTTCCAAATCCGGTTGCGTCAATGGAGACGTAACCGCTATCCCGTAGCAATTAATATAATCGTTGTACTAAAAGTCCAAATAGTTCACAGGGTGAGCCAGCAACACAACCTGGCGCCGAAACAGGGACCTTGGGGTTGGCATTGTATTTTTTTTTTATATATTTAAGAACTATTTTCGGCGCGAAAAATATTTTTTTCATTTTTTTCATGTATTTGGGCGGTGTCAACCGGTTTGGTTGACTTCGAACTTGGTTGAAGAAGAACCAGTTGGGTTTTTTATATGTATATTTTTCTTTTGCACATGTATTAAATATATATCGAATTTTTTTTTCTGAATAATTCATTCTTTTTTTTAATAATTTTTTAAGAATTTCACAATTTGTTAAAATTTGTAAAGTTAGGAAATTTGTTGGTATGCACACAGTCAGGAATTTTGGCTCGTCGTTTAGGAGCAAACGTCGTTCGGGGCCAGGAGAGCTGGGTCAGGCAGCGGTCGGGCCAGGGGTGAATGAGGTGCATGAAGTGATGCATGAGATTGTAAGTTTAGTAATGAATGTGGTGAATTATAGGAGAAAGGCAACGTTTGTGGAACGGATGAATGATATAATGAATGAGCAGTGTGAAGAGATGATTGATGAATTGATAAAGGAGATAGCGAATGAAGTGATGGATGCGCGAGAGACATATCGGCTAAGGAGGCTGGAGAGGGACAGGAGAAGGTGGAGAGAGAAAAAGAGCAGGAGGAAGGTACAGAAGGTGGCGTGGTTGGAAGAGGAGGTGGAGTTCTCTTCAGTCATGCACGCTTATGCGGAGACATTGGCTGAGGAGAGCGCCATCTTCGAATCCAACCACAGGGAAGAGAACCCTCGACGGTGGTTGGGACCGCAAGTGGCCCCGGGAAATTGTGTGCATATTTGAAAACTTTTATTTTTTTTTGTATTTGAAAAAAAAACCGATTTGGGTCCACATTTTTTTTTATGAATTTTTTTTTGGTGGTACTATAGTAGTTTTAGGTGTAAATAGTTGTATATAGTAGGTTAATTGTTGGTTATAGGATACATATTTGTACGTGTTTTTGTATATAGGAAGTGGTTGTAGTGGTCTGAGTAGGATATTATGTTACAATATCGAAGTATTTTATCTCTTGGTGAGATGAAATTGAGAAACCAAACCGATGAAACGATTTAGCCATTTGAACTTGTTGTGTGTAGCAAATAATTAGATCTCAAATCTGATGCTCGTTTAACGATGAATTTGGCCTGCGTGAAATACATACATGATTTTAATTTCTTTACCACTAATGGCTATAATCGGTGAAAATCTTGTTTTGGTTGTGGTAGATTCGAACTATTTTTAATTTCGATGAAAATATTGTACATTCCACTACAGTTGAGCGTTTGTTAGAATTAATTGAATGTTTTTTTTGGTTGTTAATTTTTTTTGTTGTTGTATAATGATTACAAGTGTGTAATAATTAAATCTTTTCCCAGCGGTAGGCCTAACAAGCCATCCATGGGGCTTATTCCCCTAACATAATTATGTTCTTAGATCGCCTCTATCCATTATGGACATGCGATCGAAGTTCATTGGTTTCTTCTCTTCATTTCAGAAGGAGTTTTCTGGTGATAAGGGAATGACTACTGCTGTGTTTGTACTTAGGTACAAACCAGTAGTACCATTCCCTGCACAGGAGCTTCTTTAATGAAATGAAGAGGAGAACCAATCTATTTTTTTTATCAGGATCGAGGCTTCACCTCACACAACTTCAAAATTTTTTCCACTTTTACATTTAGCTTGCAATAGACAATTTTCATGGAGTTTAGGGGTTGAAGTCTGGTGTTCGGGAGCGTTCTTCAACTTTGGCATTAGTTTAATGATAATTTATTTTTAGGTAGAACAACCGCAGCTGGGTCAGTAGAAATGGGCCTAGGGTCTAATCGTGACAGTTGCGATTGTTTTTGTTAGGTTGGGGAGATACTGTTCTGTAGAATCTGGTCGTTAGGGGCTTTTCTAGTCGGTTCTCACATGCATTGTTGGAGTGGGCTCGCGAACGCGATAATTCAATTACTAAATAAAATGGTTATTGTAGCCATACTTACTTTTATGTTGTCTCCAGACGAATCTGAATTTGGGAATCTCTTATCTATATATTAAATAAAAAAATAAATTAAATCAAAACAATAAATTTTTGAGAATAAATAAATAAAAATTTTTATTAAATAAATTAAATTTTTAGGAATAAATAATTTTAAGTAAATACAAATTTTTCGTAAATAAGCAAATACATCAAGACTTAAATAAATATTTTTTATTTTTTTTTTAAAAAATAAATAAATATTCTGAAGGTAAGACGGTGCATCCAATAAATAAGCATTTTTTTTTAAATATTTTTATTTTTTAAATTTAATTAAATAAATATTTTCCCCTAGGGGTGCTATCGTCAATAAATAATTTTAGGTACTTATCATTCTGAATTTCAGCATATCTGAAATTTAATAAATAAATTATATTTTACATATACAATATTTTAGGAATTTTTGTGAAAGGTGAAGCAACATTGAGAACAACCATAAGTTCGTTCGTTCTTTTAGTAAAATTTGGTTTTTACAATATTTTTTGTGGTTTTTTTTTGAATTGGGCGTTCTTTGTTTTTTTCCGTTTTTGCGTTTTTCATTTTCCATCGTACTAACTACATTTTTTTTGGGGGAATTGGTTTTTACATTGTTGTCGTTTGCGAGTAAATAATTTTTCGGGTTTTACCATCAAAATGTCAAACCAAATAGACGTTGACCATCCGTTCTATGGTCTGGAACCCAGCGAACTACTGGTCGAATGTTTGGTTCGGGGTGTGAACTTCGGGGGGGCCGATTGGGCAGAGGAACTGCGAAACCATGTAGATCATGGGTCAGTTCCAATAACAGTGTCTCATGCGAGAGATTTGATAGAGGAATCTCAAATGGTGGTGCAGGCAGCACAACTTATTTTAAATCAAGTACGACGACTTCAGTCACCGATTGATCAGACCCTCTTGGATGGTTTGGCGAATCGAGTGTTACATTATACGGGTAGGATGAATAGGTTGGGTCCTCGCAATGACTTGCAAGAAGCCCGCACCTACGCTATCTCACAATTGTCACGCGCTTGGAGTATAATAGGATCATTATCAACACGTCCAATTATGCAGAGTAAACCAGGAGTGTCATCTGCTCCTTCTGCTTCACCTGCCTTTCAACCAGATGAGAGATCCACACCGATCCCAGTACGGCCAATATCGGAAACAATACATAGTCTGAATCGTCCAAACCAGCAACAACAGAGACGGTCAGATCAAGCACCACCGGCTTATTTCCAGCAATCGGGTTTGAGAGCCGAGGACTTTGCAATACCACAATTGGGTCCATCACTCTCATCTGAACACACACACAATAATCCAGCATTGGTACAACCACAATTAAATTATCCATCAGTACCACAGGTACAACCACTACCAATATATCCACCAGCTCCACTAACAGCACCACCACCATACAACCAGACAACCAATAGTATGTTTTAGATGTGGAGTAAATGGTCATCGAGCTCCTGAGTGCTCTAAGAATCGGATAAAATTATATTGCTGGAAATGTAATAAACCGGATGTAATTTATGCAAATTGTTCATATTGTCACCCGTCGGTAAACTACCGTCGGAGAGTAAATGCTTCGGGGATGGTACCCTCGGTTCAACATCCAATGAGCCCGAAGAAATCGACGAGAGATGTAGGAACGCAGGACGATCTTCCACTACTCAAGAAACCCGAATAAAATCATCGAATACATTTAATTTCCCATCATTACATCGAACGTATTTTAGACGTCTTGAACGTAACATCAGATATTGGAGGATGAGGAAATTATTTCGTAAAGCTTGTATTTCATCTATCCTTTCAGAAACAAAGGATCCTCGGCCGCGACTAACAATAAGGATTTTGGACAAACATATTTCAGGACTATTGGATAGTGGAGCGTCGATCACAATACTTGGAAGAAATTCCTTGGAATTATTGGAATCATCAGGTACAACCTACCGTAAATACACTTCGTGTATTCGTACGGCGGATGGTACTGCAAATAAAATTTTGGGTTACATCGAAATTCCAATAACTGTGAATGGCTCCACTAAACCAATGCGGTTCCATATAGTCCCTGGTTTACGAGAAGAGCTCTACCTGGGCATAGATTTCTGGGAGAAATTTGGTATTGTTCCTTCTTTTGTTAGTGAACTGACTCGTACAGAGCCAATAACTTTAAATACACACAACCTCACCACTGATCAGCAACATGAACTGGATATGATCAAGGATTCTTTCCCGTCATTTGAAGTGTCTGGGCTCGGAAAGACTTCTTTGGTTGAACATGTCATCGATGTTGGTGATAGTGCACCTGTTAAACAGAGGCATTATCCCACATCGCCGGCTGTTCAGCTAAAGGTTTATGCCGAACTCGACCGAATGCTTCAAATGGGCGTGATCGAAGAGTCTAACAGTTCGTGGTGCTCGCCAGTGGTTCTGGTACAAAAAGAATCTGGTAAAAACAGATTATGTATTGATAGCCGTCGTGTCAATTCACTAACGAAAAAGGACGCTTACCCACTTCCCTTGATTGATGGCTTACTAGGTCGCCTAAATAGCACAAAGTACATTTCAAGTATTGATCTCAAAGATGCTTTCTGGCAGATTCCTCTGGCAGAAGCATCTAGAGACAAGACAGCCTTCACAGTGCCTGGTCGTCCATTGTATCAATTCCGGGTTATGCCCTTTGGATTGTGCAATGCTCCCCAGACAATGTGTCGGCTAATGCACAAAGTGATACCACATCAATATCACGAAAATGTCTTTGTTTATTTAGATGATCTATTGGTAGTCTCTTCCACGTTCCAGGAACATATGGAATTGCTGTCCAAAGTCTCTTCATTGTTAAGAGCGGCTGGGTTAACAATAAACCTCAAGAAAAGTAAATTTGTTCTGAGAGAGGTGAAATACTTTGGATTTTTGGTTGGTGAAGATGGTCTTCGAACAGACCCTGACAAGGTAAGAGTTGTAGCAGAGTATCCAGCTCCATCTACAGTAAAACAGATACGACGTCTTTTAGGAATGGCTGGTTGGTACCAACGTTTCATACCAAATTATGCAAGCGTGGTATCACCAATTACAGATTTATTAAAGAAGAGTTCGGGGAAATTGAAATGGACATTGGAAGCGCAAGCTGCTTTCGAAAATTTAAAACGATTGCTGACTACAGCACCAGTATTAGTGAACCCTGACTATAATAAAGAGTTCTTTATTAGATGCGATGCGAGTCTGACAGGGATAGGTAGTGTGTTGTATCAGGTTGATACTGACGGACAAGAGTGTCCGATAGCCTTCATGTCGAAGAAATTAAATAGAGCTCAAAGGAATTATTCAGTTTCTGAGCTTGAATGTCTTGCGGCAATTCTGAGTGTGAAGAAATTCAGGGGCTATGTTGAAGGTCACCGATTCACAATTGTGACTGATCACTCAAGTCTGAAGTGGCTAATGTCACAGAAAGACTTGAGTGGTCGTCTGGCTAGGTGGAGCCTAAAACTCCAACATATGGATTTTACCATTGTCCACCAAAAAGGTACCCAAAATATAATCCCTGATGCTCTATCTCGTCTTTATGACGATACACACGAAGAATTGACGGAAGCATTAGTACATCACATTAATGAAATTAAAATCGACAATGAAGGTTATCGGCACAACGAATATACGGATATGATAGCCAAAGTTCAGTCATCTCCTAAGGACTTTCCATCTGTTAAAGTCGTGGATGATAAGCTATACATACGTATTGAGCCAAGACCTGATGCAATACCCAACGATGTTCCTGTGTGGAAACTCTGGGTACCAAAACCGATGACTTCCAACATAATTCAGAAACATCATGATGATAGTACTGCTGCTCATGGAGGTGTTAAAAAGACTTTAGAATTACTTCGACGTCTTTATTATTGGCCGAGCATGGCGTCACAGGTACACAACTATGTTGTGTCCTGCGACACATGTAAACAAACAAAAGCCACGAATCAGATATTGCGTCCTCCGATGCAATATCAATTCGAAACAGCACGTCCATGGCAGAGAGTCTATATAGATTTTTTGGGACCGTATCCTCGTTCTACACTTGGGAATACGGTGTTATTGATAGTTCTGGATCATGCTACGAAGTTTGTACTACTGAAACCACTTAGAAACGCAACTTCACCGAAGGTGAATGCTTTTCTAAGGAATGAAGTGTTTCTTACATATGGGGTACCAGAGTTTCTGCACAGTGACAATGGCAAACAGTTCACTAGTAGGAACTTTCAAAATCTTTTGTCAGATTTCGGCATTAAACACATTAGGACCGGTGTCTATAGTCCTCAAAGCAACGCATCAGAGCGGGTCAATAGGTCAGTTCTAGCAGCAATTCGAGCGTTCATAAAAGGTCAACATACCAAGTGGGACTCACAAATTGGCGAAATCGCATATGCACTGCGGGCTGCAGTACATTCAGCTACCAAGTACTCACCATACTATTTATTATTTGGTCAACATCCAATATCGGATGGAAATACTTACCAATTGTTGAGATCACTACACCAGCTAGGTGAGGATGCTGGTGAGGAAATAGAACGCTCTGATCATTTGACCTTGCTCAGGAACCGGGTTCAAGAAAATTTAAAAGCAGCTTTCAAGAAATCGCAACATCAGTACAACCTGCGATCTAAACTACGGACTTTTCAACCACAACAACGTGTGTTTGTACGGCAACATCATTTGAGTGACGCTACAAAAAAATTCTCGGCAAAATTGGCTCCAAAGTTCTTACCTGCGATGATTAAGACTAAGATTGGAAATGTACTCTATGAGTGCACAGATATGAGCGGTAAGAATCTTGGAGTCCATCACGCGAAAGACATCAGGGAATGATGTCTTTTCGTTAGGTAGGGTCGTTCCTCTGGCTGGTTGTCGTCTCTGGGGTTCACATCTTCAGCATCATATATTACTGGTTGTATCGAGGTTTCAATGGTGCTGACGTTAGATGGATGGATGTTCTATTTCTGCGCTCACTGATAGTTCCTAGGACCTTCATGAGTGTTGAGATTGATCATCGACCCTGACGCTGGTTACACCATTGATAACTCGATCCCAGATACAGATTAGTTGTGGGAAGTAGTTCGATGGTTTCTGACGTAGAGGGGGTGACGACGTTTTTGTGATTTCAAGGGTAAATATCTTGATTTTTACCTTGAATTCATGGTGTAACGTCCGTGATATTCGCCTAAACAATAATAAAACCAATTCATCTTCTTTTTCTAATTCAATAAAAGTTTATTTCCATAGTTTCCGTTCATTTTTACATTAATAATAATTTCAAATTTTCCAACGGTCAGTTCAACTTCGAATAACAATTATAAAAACAAACGAACGTACCCAATTTTATTTTCATTTTTAACGAACAGATGTCGTTACTCAGTTTTGCTCAACCTTCGTTTTGGTTTGCTCATTAAAAAGTTGAAAAACGAAAACACATTTTTTCTGACGGCCATTCTTTTTTTTGCATATCAAACAAGTAAAAAGTAATTTCTTTTTCTTTCAAATCGGAAAATAAAATAAAAATAAAAATTCTTGTTAAAAGTAAATCCAGATAGTTGAGTTTTACCATGTTTCTCAATTTTTCATTTTGTTCGATATTAAACAAACATGAACTGTGCTAAAATTAAAATGATAGAAAGTTGTAAAAATAAGAATGCTGTCATGGTATCTGTATTCTTTTGTTTTTTTGTGATTTGCTTCTATGTTACACCATAAAACATGATGATGGTTAACAAGTTAAAGAAAGTTCACTTTTGAAAAGCTAGACGAACTAGTCTAATGATAATATTTTTTTTTCCTTAAAATAAAAACAAAAGTTGCAATATAATAATAAAATAAACATTTGGTATAACGAAATAAAATTTGATCAAAAATTGTTACAACCATATGTGTGATATTCATTAATGTCAATTGTTGGTGAATTTATTGGTTTTCCTTTTGGATTATTCGAACATTGATAAGGAAAAGGAAGAATTTGTAGTCAAGGAATTTAAACAAACTGTGGTCCGTGTGGTGGTACACTGTTGCAATCGAGAAAAAGGTCAGAATAAAAAAAATACGTATTGTTTTATGGAAGACATTGGTTTTTTTAATATACGTTATATTTGGAGCATGGAATGAATCTGAGCATACAAAGGAAGACAACATCCAGTTTTATATAATAAGATAAGTTAAATTTTTCTTTATATAATTTTTTATATTGTTATACATTTATGGAGAAAATTTTTTTAGTGAAATGTTGAGATAAATATTTAACCAAGTTAAGAGATTTCCAAATCCGGTTGCGTCAATGGAGACGTAACCGCTATCCCGTAGCAATTAATATAATCGTTGTACTAAAAGTCCAAATAGTTCACAGGGTGAGCCAGCAACACAAATTGTAAATTTGTATGTACTTATATTTTATTTTCTAGTTTATCAATTAATACGTCCAGTAAATCAGAAGATGGCTTTGAAAATACTTATCCTACTTACAGCAAGGAAGATGAAGTTGTGCCACCCATACAGAAAGTTTGCATAGGAACTCAATTCAACACTCACAAGCGCGATGTATCTGTGCAAGTTAATGGTGAACCAGCAAAACTTAATAATCTACCGTTCCTTGTTGATACTGACGAAAAATTAAATTCCATGACTGGAATTCCAACTCTAACTTTGTTAGAACGGTTACATAAGTGATGTTTATTAATAAGGCCAGAAGAGCCCTATAATATTGGGTTGTCTCTAAAAAATCGTATAATATTGACAATGTGTCGCATAAAAATGAATATGAACAACATACAGACCGCTATACTATTCAATATCTCCTCAAAATGTGCTAAAAATTATTTTGCCGATTGTGTGCAGCTCTTAGCAAAAGTTTTAAAGTGTTGTATGTATTGGCAGACTCGAGAAGAAAACCTAAAAAATTTGCCAAAATATTTCGAACAGTTTCCTAATACAATAACAGTTTTAGATTGCACTGAAATAAAAACAATAACGTTTCGATGTTTAAGTTGCAGAACATGCACATATTCTCATTATAAAGGCACACATCCATTATTCACAGTTCACCTAAAAAATATTAATTACTTCGGTCTGAGAGACCTTTACTTTAATTTTAATCGTTTGTACTTATATTTTTGAAAATTATTTATCCAAAACAAATGAAAGAGAATAAATATTAATAGTTTACTTACTTTTCGTTTGAATTTTGATCTTCGATCGTATTTAAGAGTTTTTAAATTTTGCTAAGAGAGGGCGCTGTTATCACTTTACCAGTCGTCAATGCTATGATAAAAATGCAACAGAAATATCAAAGATGGCGGTTTGATACTGTTATTTTTTTGACAGATATAAAACATCGTTTTTGTTTGGTTGCAAAACTTTAACTTCTCTTTTGTTTTCTTCCATAATTTTATTATCACTATGTACATATTATATTATATTAAAATATTTTATATTACAAAGCCAAACCAAACCCTAGACCGGGCGCACAAAATGTCCCACCTTTTCTTGTAAACATGTCTAAGTAGGGTTTTTTTTTATTAATTAGTTAGATATGTTTAGCACACTAACAGGCTGATTCTGACATACCCTCACAGATGTAAAAATAGTCATATAGCGAAGACTTTTCTCTTAGCTAAGACTAAAACCTCTTAAATGCGATTCTGTATGTAGTCACAACTGTAAGATGTCAAAAAATAACCTCCCAGGTAGTACGTAATTGATTTGTTATCGATGCGGTATCAATTACATATCTTAACGTAAGACCATCAAACATGGTTATCTTAAGCATCATAATTTAAAGTTTCATATATTTTTATTTGAATTCTTGTATGAAAAATTATATTAATAAAGAATAAAATATTAATTATGAATTATTTATGTAATTATTATAAAATTTATAATAATTATCTATATTTTATTTTAGTTAGAATCAAAATTATAAAACAAAATATATATTGATTCATGGTAAAATGAAAATAAGGTATTCTCACTAGAGTGACAGCGATGCCATTTTGATTTTGATTGACGTCATTCAGAGTTTTATATAATACGTTTGTTGTTATTATCAATGAGAAAAGCTATTGTTTTTAAATTAAAAATATATTTAGTATGATTTATAAGTTAATTTATTAGTTAATGAAATGCTTGAAATTAATTCATTCATTAATTAATGAACTTTAGTATTTGTTTTACTATTAAAACATATACAAATTTAAATGCCGAACTACGTTAAAACCAAAAGTTTTCAACAAATGTGAAAATTCATACTCAAAACATAAGGTTTTTTAATTTCCAGAAAAATAAATCAGATTGTAGTAATCATGTGGAAAAAAAAATGTTCGTATTTATTATAAGATAGTTTGTTCCTTACACTTCACTGAAAATGATTGGACTTTAAAAGACAAACTTTTAAATACTCTAATGAGTAAAAGATCGTTGAAATGATGGTTAAAAGTGGAACCTTATCTTAGAACATACAAGGAAGTGGTTATTTCCAATATTTGCACATCTAAAGGAACGCACATCCAAATTGCTCGAAAAGAAACGTGCTATTGCTAGTACTTGATCAATTTGACTTCAAGAGTTTCCATTCGGTTTAAAAACATGTCTGCTTATGAATCGATCGATGCGAAAAGAAAGTACTGGCAATTCTCAAATTATTTGATAATGCAAACTCAGTCATTCTCTCACCATTATCATTGTTGGTGTTGATTTCATAACCTCCTCTAGTGCTATGTAGAAAATATTGACGGTCTTAGCTTCAGTAGGTGCATGCAAGGCAATAAGAGAAATATTGTTTTATGTACCCTAAGTAGCAAATCCTCTCATTGACCAGGATGAATTTCAACACGGCTTCTTGTATGTGGGAACCAACAAGGAAATCAGTACTAAATTCATTTCGAGAAGAATGACCACTACTGCATAAAGAGTGACTATTCGAATTTTGTTTTCCGATTATTGGCTGTCTAATTTCTTGCAAAGAAATGATACCCATCCTATGCCTCTCAGCCTCTGTTTCTATGCTTATTAAAGCATCATGAGATCAGGCTGCACACGTTTCACGTTCCGATTCGGTAGTTTGGTTCTTTCTCACGTCCAGGTAAAACTTCTGTTGTTTTGTTAGTGTCTGGTATTCTTTTTTTGGTTATCAAATTTAACAAAACTTTTTTTTCGGAGTGATGGAATTAACCTCAGTCCCAACCCAAATTTTCGTTAATGGTTCTGTTATGATGTTAAGGTTATAAGAAGTTTTAAGGCGCCAATTCACCGTGATGTAGCGTAATAGACTAAGAAGATTTTCTCTGCTTGTCTGCGATACACCAACCTAATTCTGTCTGCATTACCCCTGCAGCATGGCGTGGACGTCGAATTTCCTACTCTGTAAAATGTTCTTTAGAGTTAGAAAACTTAATTAACAAATTGTTAATGAAAAAAATAAGGAAAACCATAACGTAAAAATTATGTTTTCTCTAATTTTCAAATTAAAACATTTTTTGTTTCTTTATATTTACGCCGGATGACGTCACACAAAATTTTCGATTAGCTGTCAAGAATACCTTATATTCGTTATACCATGATATTGATTGATATTGATTTTAAATAAAATGGCGATTGAAAATTTCATATATATGCAATATCAAACTTTGACGTCTCATGTTGTTTCATGAAAATTTTGCAAATTTTATATAAACTTTAAGGAAAAACGCAATCATTATTCTCTCACAAATGTATTGCAAAATAATTAATTATTAATATATGGTATAATTTTGTGTTAATTGTATATAAATTATTATACAATAAAATACATTTTTGATTTTAAGATTCATATTCAATAAAATGGCGGTTGAATATTTTCACAAACAAAAATTATCAATACCTTAAAAGTTTTATAAAACATAAACTTGATTTTTTAAAAAATTATTATGTAACATACCATAATTCTTAATAATAATTTATATGGTATTTTAATTTGTATTTAAATTGTTTAAAAAGAAAATATGACATTTTATAATAATTTTGTTTATAAAAATAGCCGTTTGAAAGATCTCCAAAATACATTTGTAGAGTTATTATGAGATTTTTTATGACAACGTTCACAGAATCGTAATTAAGATATTCCTCTTAAAAAAATTGTCATAATAAAAATAATCATAGCTAAGACCTCTTAACTCAGAATCAGTCTGTAAATATGAAATATTCATTGTTCAGACTCTTTGAATATCCGAAGATACCATGACATGGTTGACATGGTACCATGACATGGTAGCCATGTCAACTATAAAAGAAGGAGATGAGGAAAATGGAAGGAATGAGGGTATAGGGATAACTATCCTAATTGTTTTAAATGATGATGGACATTTTCTTTAAATGCCTGAGGGGAAAATTCATCGGGAAATACAGAGAAGGGCATTGATTCCCACAATTTGGCCACTCTATTAAAATAGTCGTTCTGGAAGGACACAGTTCTACAACGAGGTATTTGTACAACAAATGGATGGGATAACTCGGCAGCTCTTGATTGTTGATTATACTGCGCACACGATGGAAGGATATTTTGAATTTCCTTAGAGGAGAATCCGCTAAAATTATATTTATAATAGATTTACAATTCAGCCACATTTCTTCTGTTAAAATGCAATATTTAACAATATACTTTTTTTAAATGTTTATTTTTAATTTTTTTATTTTATTAATAATAATATAAACTTCCTTGCAGTAACAATTTTGATTTTTTATTTTATTGAATATCGATTTCGACTTACGTCATTCTCAGTTCTTAGATTATTGATTATTTTTTAAATATTGCATTTTAATTCAAAAGTGACAAAAGCACACAAACAGTGAATAATATGGAAAACCATAATAACACATATAATTTCTTCTGTGCTGAAAAGAATCAAGCTGGTCCGTTAGTTCGGTATTACCAATCAACCGTTTTGCTTTTCTCTGTACAGAGTCTAGACATTTTATTGTTGACTGACAAGCACCTCCCCAAACATGACAGCAGCATTCCATACATGGACGAATAAAGGACTTGAAGATAACAAAATTTGATCGGGATTGAAATACTTTTACATCGACAAAGAATCCAAATTTTTGCATTGCAGATTTAGCGAGGTTGAACACATGTTTATTCCATTTCAGGTTATTTTGAATATCCACTCCCAGAAGTCTAATTGACACAACCTCACGCAATTCCTCATGGTTTATCTTAGGGAAAGGGAAATTTTTATGTCGCTCTATTCGTGAAAAACGGCATAGTTTGGTTTTGGTTGGGTTAAATGAAAGAAGATTACGATCACCCCATTCCATTATACAATCCAGGTCTTTGTTGATAGAATCAATTAGCAGCTCTCTATCAGTGGTAACTGCAGTATGAGATCGAAATTTAGGAGATGCATGTGAAGCATGCAATGTGCTGTCATCAGCAAAATTATATGGATTGGGTGCACTGTGGAAATAAGTAAATCATTAATGTATAGAAGAAACAAGGTTGGTGAGAGTGCAGAACCTTGGGGAACCCCAGCATTGGTTGTGAAAATATTGGATGTGATACCATCTAAATTGACATGAAATTGGCGACCTGTAAGAAAACTATGAATCCATGAGACAGTAAAATGGTGCCATAATGCAATAAGATTTTAATTTAGCTATGAGATTTTTATGCCACACTTTATCAAATGCTTTAGAAATGTCAAGTGAAATACTGAATGTTTCACCTTAGTTTTCCAGCGATTTGTTCAAGAGTTGGGATACGTAGGCTAACAGATCACCTGTTGCATGACTTCTATGAAAACCATACCGCTTATCATCAATAATTCGCGACATTTCCAAATAATCTATTAGATTGTAGTTAACATGTTTTTCAAATATTTTAGCCAAAACCAACAGAATTGCAGTTGGTCTATAATTGTAAGGGTCTATCTTACTGCCTTTCTTTGATATAGGTTGAACGCTGGCCAGCTTCCAAGAATCGGGAAATATTCCGGTTTATAAGATAAATAGAAATTTTTGTTAAAACTGGAGCTAGTTGCCTAGCAAAATTTTTAAGAATGAGGGATGAAATACCGTCAGGGCCATCAGATTTGTTGATATTGATAAAAAGAAGCATTTTCCGTACAATATTGCAATAAAAAATAATTGGTTTCATTTTCGTTACAACTGGGGAAATGAGTATAGAAGAATGGGGAGGTTCAACTATGTTTGAGTTTTCTGCCAAAATACGACCCAAATGTTCCAAACGTTCATTTTTAAATGTTATATATTTTGGCTGCTTATTATACTTTAACTCTATGGCAACACATCGGAATTCAAATTACAGCAGATTACAGCAGCTACAATGTTAACATAATATGTAATGTAATTTTATGTAATATATTAATATTAGTTTTGACTTCAAGCAAGAAGCAACAATAAATTATTAAAACGAGTTTGTTTGTGTTCAGTAGCTAATAAAGATTAATTTAAAAATAAATATATATATATGTTTTGTAATCAAATCGTACAAGTTTTTATTGTTCATTTATTGTTCACATTATTGAAACCAAATCATCATTCAACATTTATAAATCAAATCATCACTCAACAAATTGGTCCTTCGAGTCTTAAAAACGCCATTTTGGGCTGGCGTACCTCTGCTAAAATAAGATAAGTAAATTTTCATAGTTATAAAAATATATATGCTGTTTGATACAAATAATTATTAACTAAAACTTTTAATCATTTATTGTTAAAAAAAAAGACATTTATTGCAATAAAAAATTTATTGGTTAATTAATTTGAAATTACAATATATTAGTTGGATTGAATTTTATTAAGGAACATTGATTTACAACATAAGGTTTTAGTTGGTTGTTTAGGTAGCTACTGGATTATCTAATAGAATTGTGATATAGTGAATTTCGAGTGAATAGTGATAATTTGTGTTAATTATAAAATTTCTTTATTATTGTCTTATTGAATTAGTTATTAAACTTGTAATACAATATGGCTGATGCGTATCGAAAATATCGTGAAAGAATATTTCAATCGGTTACCTCCATGAAAAAATTTTGTGATGCAATAACTGCGAAAACCACGCTTGAAGACATTGAGCCAAGATTAGAAAAATTAGAGACCGCTTGGTTAGATTTTGGCAAAATTGATGATAAACTGCTAGCTATATCGGAAGAAGATACCACCGCATTCCCCGCCTTTGAGGAATTATATTATGTAGTTAAAGCAAAATTAAGTATAGAAATTAAAAAACGACAACCTGCACGTGATGATGATATATCAGTAGTTGATTTAAATCGCACATTAGATCAATTTGTTAACCAACAAAAAACTTTTTATGAAGGAAGTCAATCAAAAGGGATTAAACTTCCAAAAATCAATATTGAATCGTTTGGGGGAGATTACAGTATGTGGCCGTCATTCCATGATTTGTTTGTAACAAGCGTTCATTCAAATGACTCATTATCTAATGTTCACAAATTTCAACTGCTTAAAGGCTTACTGAAGGATGATGCAGCCGCACTATTACGGCATATAACAGTCACAGATGCCAATTATACAGAAGCGTGGGATAAGTTAGTGGATCGATATAATAAGAAAAAGGTTATTATAAACTCATTAATCAACATGTTTATGGATCAACGAACGACTAATATCCCGCATCCAAAAGAACTTAGACAATTAAGCAACGTTACAGATGAGGTGGTTCGAGGATTGAGAGCTATTGGTCCGGAGGCTGAAGGTCGTGATCCATGGATTATATACTTATTATTAAACAAACTTGATAATGAAACTAAACAACTGTGGTCTTCTAGCATCGTAGATAAAGACTACCCCACATTGAAGGAATTTCTGAAGTTTCTAAACAGTAGATGTGATTCCTTAGAAAATTGTGGCTCGGCATTCGTAAGGACATCTATCAATTCAAGACCATCAATTCGATCATATATAGCAATTGAAGTGGAAAATCCAAATATTAGCTGTCCAACCTGTAATAAACAGCATTATTTATATAGGTGTCCAATGTTTAAAAACTTTGATGTAACTCAAAGAAGAAATCTTGTAAATCAATATAATGTTTGTTTCAATTGTCTTCGGCGTGGTCATTCGAACAACGGATGCTTATTCAAATCATCTTGCATCATATGTCAACAAAAACATCACACATTATTACATGCACCAACGAATTCCATGGGTTCCTTATCAACAATTCAACATGCAACATTTCGTCAACCTGTTTTATCCGCATCCTCAACATATCATCAACCATCATCGGCATCCCCAACATACCATCAACCATCATCGTCATCATCAACATATCAACCATCACAAAATCATCCAGCACAATGTAAACCATTAACAAATGTTTACACAACTATAACCGAAGCCAATTCTCCTTCTAATATACATCAATCTCCAGCTACTCTTAAGCCCACCGAACACATACATGAACAGTCAACTGTATGTAACGTCCAAGAAGTTCAAAACTTTCACGCTCAAGAACAATACACTTATCAGTCGTTATTACCAACAGCACTGGTATATGGGAAAGATTCCTTGGGTAATTTACAATTAGTAAGAGCTCTCTTGGACTCGGGGTCTCAGTCAAGCTTTGTAGTCGAATCTTGTGTCCAGCGACTAGGTCTGAAACGCACTCCAAATTGTGTGAGAGTAAACGGTCTAGGATCAACACAAGCCAGTTACACAAAGGGTCAAGTTCAACTTCAATTGCACTCACGGTTTGATAATACACACATAATCACTATAGAAGCACTCATAGTGGAAAAGATTTCCTCCAATTTACCATCATACAAAATTGATACTGCGGATTGGAAATATATTCAAGGCTTGCAATTAGCAGATCCAACTTTTAATACTCCAAATTATGTTGATATACTCATAGGTGCAGATGTATTTTTCGAGTTACTGTTAAATGAACGTATCCATGTATCCAATTTACCAACGGCGCAAAATTCTAGATTTGGTTGGTTAATATCGGGAAAAATAAATAGACAACCTGAAAAAAATGTACAACTGCTACAATCATTTCATACATCAACAGAGAAAAATGTTGATATGCATGAGATCTGTGATATCCTAAAACGATTTTGGGAAGTTGAAGAAGTTCCAGTATCATCTTCTTTAACATCTGAAGAACTCTATTGTGAAGACCATTTTCAATCTACCCATACAAGAACTATGGACGGCAAATATGTGGTTAACCTACCTTTCAAAACTACCAAATCAGAATTAGGAAACTCCATTAACCAAGCAGAACATCGCCTTTATGCAATGGAAAGAAGGTTCCGCAAAGATCCCAAGCTGGAAGCCGAATACAAGAATTTCATGAAAGAATACCTGGAATTGAATCACATGGAATTAATTTCTCCAGAGGAAGTTAATGTTTCAGAAAAGAAAAGTTTCTACCTCCCTCATCATGCAGTCTTTAAAGAAAGCAGTACAACTACCAAACTAAGGGTAGTATTTGATGGGTCCTGCAGTTCATCAACAGGTATATCACTTAATGATACTTTACTCACTGGACTGAACCTTCAAAATAATTTAATAAATATATTAGTTCGGTTTAGAATGCACAAGATTGCATTTACATCAGATATTGAGAAGATGTATCGCCAAATTTATATTCACAAACCAGATACGGATTTTCAACGAGTTCTCTGGAGAGATGATGTAAGTATGCCGGTGCAACATTTTAGGCTTAAAACAGTCACTTATGGTACATCTAGCGCACCATATTTGGCAACAAGGACTATTAAACAACTTGCAATTGAAAATGAAGACATGTACCCAGCTGCAGCAGCCACTATAAAATCGGACTTTTATATGGATGATTTATTAACTGGAGCTGAAAATGAAACGGAGGCACAAATATTGCGAGATCAAATTACCAAAATTATGAAAGGGGGTGGTTTCAACTTACGTAAATGGAAATCAAATTCAACCAAATTACTTCAAACATCAGAACAATCAATTACCTCTAAAAATCCTGTAACTACACCGGAATTAATGATTGATAAAACTCTAGGCTTACATTGGAATCCAGAAGATGATAGTTTTACATTCTACATAGCTAGAAATAACATAAAAAACCTAACCAAAAGAGAGCTGTTGTCAATAACATCAAAAATATTTGATCCATTAGGATGGATATCACCAACAATCATATTGTTAAAAATTCTCATTCAACAACTGTGGCTGTTAAAATTAGGATGGGACGATGTTTTACCCAACAATATACTACAACAATGGAAATCCATATATGATAACTTCAACCATGTTGAACAAATTCACATACCAAGATGTCTTTCACCGGGAAAAGAGCCATGCAAATTCCAAATTCATGGTTTTTGTGATGCATCTGAACAAGCGTATGGAGCTGTTATATATATTCGTTCAGAAGATTGTATGGGCAATATTACTACTAACATCGTCATATCAAAAACAAAGGTTGCACCTATTAAACAAATTTGTCTACCAAGGTTAGAACTATGTGGTGCTGTTATTTTATGTAGATTAATTAAATTTTTAAACCCATTGTTATCATTCACGAATAAAAAAATTTATGCTTGGACTGATTCATCCATTGTGCTTCATTGGTTATCCAGTTTGCCTAGGAGATGGAAAACGTTTATTGGTAACAGAACCTCGGAAATTTTAGACATTTTACCTCGTCATATGTGGTCACATGTTAAGTCAAATGATAATCCAGTGGATTATTTAACTAGAGGTGTACCACCAAAATTATTAACAGACCTTAAAATATGGTGGAATGGCCCGAGTTGGTTACAAGACCCAGAAACTACTTGGCCAAAGGATATAGATATCATTAACCCTATGCCACTTGAAGTTTTTGAAGAAAGGAAACCACTTATATCGTTACAAGTACTTGTCAAAGAAGACTTGTTTGAACATCTATTTAATAGATTTTCGTATTTGTACAAAATTAAACGAACCATTTGCTATATAAAACGATTTATTTTCAACTGTAAATCTAACGCGAATTGTCGTCTTAAAGGACATATTACTGTACCTGAATTGATTGCAGCTGAACAAGAAATAATCAAAAACATTCAATCAAGGGAATTTACAGCTGAAATAGCTAGTTTGAATAGCCAAACCCAACTGAACAAAAAGAATAAGTTATGCTCTTTAGCACCATTTATTGATCAAAATGGCATTTTACGAGTCGGTGGTCGCTTGGAAAACATGGCATCGTCATTTAACATAAAACATCCAGTTATATTGCCAAAGAGTCATACCTTCAATACACTCTTAATTCGTGAAAAACATGTTCAACATTTGCATGCAGGTCCGACACTCCTTATGAACATCATCAAACAAAACTACTGGATCTTAGGCTTAAGAAATTCTGTTAAACATGAACTCAAGGGGTGTGTAATATGTGTCAGAAATCGTGCAACCACATCAAACCAGTTGATGGGAAACTTACCTGCAAGTCGGGTGAATCGAGCAAGGCCGTTTGAAAGAATTGGTATTGACTACGCAGGTCCCATATCAATACGAACCAGCAAACGCAGAAACTCACCAGCTACCAAGGGCTACATAGCGTTATTTGTGTGTCTATCCATAAAAGCCATACATATAGAACTAGTTAGTGACATGAGTTCTGAAGCATTTATCGCAGCTTTACGACGCTTTATAGCTCGTCGTGGCATACCAGCAGAAATTTGGTGTGACAACGGCACTAATTTTGTTGGCGCAGCAAAAGAATTAAATACTTTAAAAAACCAATTAACTTTGCAATTAGAAGATCTAAATACTCTTAATTTCTTTTTGCAGAATAATATATTATTTCGTTTTAATCCAGCCAGTGCCCCACATTTTGGAGGACTCTGGGAGGCTACAGTCAAATCAATAAAATACCATTTAAAAAGAGTGATTGGAAACGCAACATTAAATTTCGAAGAGATGTCCACATTTTTAAATCAAGTTGAAGCACTTTTGAATTCACGACCTTTGAGCTGTAATACAGAAGACTGCACAGAAATTGATGTACTTACTCCAGCACATTTTTTGATTGGAGAACAATTGGTGGCAATTCCAGAGCCATTTTTAGAGACAATTCAAGAGTCGCGACTATCAAAATGGCAACATATTCAAAATCGTGTGCAAGGCTTCTGGAAATCATGGTGTAGGGATTATCTTAATACTCTGCAGCAGCGCAATAAATGGCAGAATAAAACCGACAATATCAAGGTTGATGACATAGTATGCATCAAAGAAGAAAACATTCCACCAAACAGATGGCTATTGGGAAAAATTATACAAGTATTTCCTGGCAAGGATGGCCTGGTACGGGTAGCATCAGTCAAAACAGCTAGGACAATCTTGAACCGTCCGATAGCAAAACTATGTGTTTTACCAGTGGAGAAAAAATAATGATTACTCTTATTATATTACCTTAGATTTACTGTAGCTTATAACTATGGCGGTGCTATTTCGTATGATGTGATGAAGTTTTAATTAAAATCTATATTATTAAGCCGCGGGAGGATGTTCCAAACGTTCATTTTTAAATGTTATATATTTTGGCTGCTTATTATACTTTAACTCTATGGCAACACATCGGAATTCAAATTACAGCAGATTACAGCAGCTACAATGTTAACATAATATGTAATGTAATTTTATGTAATATATTAATATTAGTTTTGACTTCAAGCAAGAAGCAACAATAAATTATTAAAACGAGTTTGTTTGTGTTCAGTAGCTAATAAAGATTAATTTAAAAATAAATATATATATATATGTTTTGTAATCAAATCGTACAAGTTGTTATTGTTCATTTATTGTTCACATTATTGAAACCAAATCATCATTCAACATTTATAAACCAAATCATCACTCAACACAAAAGATCCACCTTTTCTTTCGAGTCACTTACGGGAATGTCATTCAGAACTAAGGTTGGAATAGAGGATCGAGTAAAATTGCTCTGGACTGATTTAACTGCCTGAATGGAACTACGTGAGCCAGATGGGTGCTCTACGAAATTTTTTGCTTTCTTCTGGATAAACGCGTCTTTGTCCAAGTCTATTTTGTATATACTAATATTTCTGGCTTTCTAATATTCCTGGTTTCAGGTGTTTTATTTGAGTTATACGTCTTAAATGCTTTGTGTTTATTGCCTCATCAACATCCCGCGTGAACCAAGGCTCAGTTTTAGGAATGATTAATCGATTTGGAATAAGCCGCCGCATACCGTCTTTTATGATTTCAGAAATTCTTATTGCAGATGTGCTAGGATCTTGATCAACACAACAAATAGTTTTCCAAGGTTTTTCATCATAAAAGTATCTTAGTCCCTCCTAGTAAGCGCGTTTATAATTCCAAACGCGACGATGATTTGCTTTAATTTGTGTCGGTGGTATAAATTGCACTATTGCTGATATTAGTAAATGGTCCGATGTTCCGAGGGGTTTTTCATCTTTTGTCTTCGTAGTATCTGGCTCGTTTGTCAAAAACAGCTCCAGCAAATTATTGTTATGATGTGAATTATCTGGGATTCTAGTTTCACACTCGATCATTTGCGTCAACCCGTCATAATCTGCGAGTATCAGTTTCGCTTGTCTTCCTACGTCGACATTGCGCGATGAATACTTAAGCTATTATTTATTATGAATAATAAAGTCTCCAAGAATTGCCAGTCTTGCTTTGGGGTAGTCCGTGGTAATCTCATCCAGATTAGCCGATATTTGATCGAAAAATGGACATCCTGGCGGGGGGGGGAATTTGGGGATCTGTATAATCCTATTATAAACATAGTTTCATCATCACCTGAGATCTTTAGTGCTAGAGAATTATGGTGCTTAGAGTTCAACTCGTAAGCTTTAATTCTCATGCATGAAAGTGAATTTCGAACAAATACACAGACACCATGCTTGTTTAAAAAGGAAGGTTCCAATTCGTAACTAGGTATCCGGTATTTATCGAAATCCAATTTCGATGCTTTGCCACTGACAATTGTTTCGGTAAGAAACAATATGTCAGGTTTATTTTTTTCGATGCAGTGATGAACCTCGTTTAGATTCGAATTGAGACCTCTTATGTTGGTGAAATCATTGCTAAGCCGTTGGTTCACTCTGCTGCCATTTTGTTGAGACAAAGACTTACCCTTTGACATTGCAGTTATAGATACTGAAATTTGGCCAGGCCTAAATTTCAACACTACACAGTACAAAAAAATCTGGGTATCTCTGTCACAAAAACACGATAGCAGGTTTCATGCAACAGTAGCACGATAAGGGAAAAGTAAAAAAAATGGGGACACAAAAGACACTAACAAAATTGATGAGTACAGATAAACGGTTAAATTCGAAATTCTTACTAACAACTAAAACGAAATTTTACATTTCTTGTTACCAGGCAATACAAACCAAATTTATGCTTTAAAATAATAAATTTATTACATCAAAGCAATAAAAGGTAAAAGTTTAAAAGGTAAATTTTTACGGCCTGGTAACAGTAAATATAAAATAAAAAATAATTTTGTAATAACAATCTCACCAATTATATGATTGTACGCCTCCTATCTTCACTTCAATTTTATTTTCACTAACACTAACACACACAGTGTATTTTATTTTATTTTACCTTTCTTCTGTCTTTATAAAGACATACATGCAAAAATAAAATAAAACAAAACACAATTTATTTTTCATTTTCGATTATTTTTTTTTTCTTTAAAATTTAGCAGACAACCTTCTTCTTCTGACTCCGGTTGATGAATGCCTTGTCTTTAGTTTGTCTGGTCAGACATGTCTTTAGGTTGTTTGGTCAGACATGTCTTTAGTATGTCTTGGTTAACCTAAATTACGCAACAACCTTGTTAAATAAATTGATTTTTGTAAATAAAATACATTTTTTTAATATTAAGATTTTTATGGACTGCAAATAAATATAAATATATAAATATTTCTTAAAGAGTTAATTAAAATAATAATACAAAAATGATTAATGTTGCACGATTCAATATTTTATCAAATAACATAATCTGAAAAACTAAAATGGCATTAAATTATACTAAAAGAATTACATGTATAATGTTTTTAATTTTAAATATATCAACATTTAATTGATTTGAATACTTACAATTGTATAAAAGGCAACTATCAGCATTCCAAGCAACTATTATATATATTTCTATATATATTTTAAAATAATCAAAACATATCATATAAAAATTCGCGTCTATATCAACACCTTAGAAAGCATGTTGTTGTGGGACCTTGTTCTTAAAAGTTTTTTATGTGTTGTTGTGACACACCTTGTAATTTCTACTACCAAACACATTTTATTTAAAAAAAATAGCGTATCATCAAAGAATATTCCATAACTTAGAGTAAGGGATGGTATCGTTGATTGAAAATACTTCATCAGCCAGCACCCTAAGATATCACTTTGGCTAATGAGATTGCACTGCTATTGCCAGTGGTATACGATATCTCAAGATAACTTATATGCCAATAGCAGGGACTAAAGTTCGCGTGGTTGTCACACCCATAGATCAACAATTTTAAATTTTATAAATCTTCCTGCTGAAATCTAAGTAAATTCTTGTTATCAAGTATCAAGTTATAAGTATTAAGTCTTCACTTAATTTTAGAAACCTGTATTACATACAATACAATTCCAAACCAACAACATATTTGATGAAGATACCAAATACAATTCCGATAATTCATTCATTTCCGAAATTCCAATACATATAACTTTGATATACAAATGTAATTGTTTCAGGTTCTACTATCTTTCTTACGTTATTTTTAATTTCATAAAAATTATGCTCAACAAAAAAAAACATTGATCAAAGCAAACTACCGTTTAAAACGATAGTTAAATAAAAAGCAAATTAAGTGTACACAACAACTTTCCAAATTTTCATGATGATTACTGTATTAATGCATAAAGGACAAACAGACGTATACATACTTTCAATTTTATATACATTCAATATTTATTTAGCATGATGACTCGAATGCAAATTGCAAAAGACAGTAGCAATATAACTTTAAAAAACTGCATTCTAGATCAATTTTTTAAAATTCGTAAAATGAAAGTTTTATTATTTTTATGAGTTCATGAATAAAAAAAATAATTTTAATGGTATTTAATCAAATTAAAAAAAAAACAATAAAAAAATACACCAGACCAGGAATTGGATTCACGACCTATAGAACCTTAGTTGACCGCGATATCCACATCGCTATTTGAAACGTTAAGAAATGATAGATGTATTTCATATTTAAAAATATTTTGTTCTATTAAAACTGCGTTCGCGAATATATAAATTTTACTCCATACAAAATTGCATAATGCGGCTAAAGAAGTTTTCACTTCAAAAATCTTGACGCCTTAGTAGAAGTAATATCCCCGTATAAAATAATACTTACAGATATTGTATATTTTCCCAATTAATTTTAAAAAAAAATTGGACTAATTCAAATATTAAACATAAACTTGTATGCGCTTGATTTAAATTAAACGGCCGATATATAAATAAAAGTCATGCGGTGTCGTTATAAAAGATATCTCTATCTCGCTTCCACTAATGCAGTTTTAGGCCCGCTATACACTTGAGCTAAGCTATGCGAACTATGCGAACTATGTTTTTTGTATATAACGTAATCAAATGGATGACCATACACTTGAGCTAAGCTATTTCAGCTGACATAGCTTAGCTCAAGTGTATAGTCATCCATTTGATTACGTTATATACAAAAAACATAGTTCGCATAGCTTAGCTCAAGTGTATAGCGGGCCTTATAATGATAACAAACTAAAGACGTGTTACAATAGTAACAAAAAATTTAGTGGGTATATTGAAATTTTAGAAAATTTCTACCATAAAATTTTACCATAAAAACAATAAATTGAAAACAGCAATCGTGAATTGTTCAGTCTAAAATATTTTCAAGTTATCAATAGAACGAGCTCTGTGTCAAAGTACGTTGATCACACTAAAAGAAATAAAAATAAAAATTATTGTTTGTAATTTGTAAAGCAAATTTTTATTATTTTGAAGATTTATATGAGATAGTTGGTAAAACAATTAAATTTATTAATATAAAAATGGATAGCAACAAAAACAAAGAAAATAATATGAATATAAAAGGTACTCTAAAAGCAACGGGATGTATAAAAAAGGAATCGCTGATACAAAATAAATCAAAGAATTTGCAACATGCGAAACCAATTTTGGTTGAAAGTAAATCCAGTGTATCTGAAAACTCAACAATAGCTGTAGAAAAAAGAAAACCCGGAGAACCTGCAAGTGAAAGTAAACCAAATACTGCATCATTACAAAGTAATGGAGATAATAATAATTCTAAAAAAGCGTGGCAACTTTCCAACTTCGATATTGGTCGTCCTCTTGGAAAAGGAAGGTTTGGCAATGTCTATCTAGCTCGTGAAAAAACAACACGTTTTGTTGTTGCGCTAAAAGTTCTATTTAAAAGTCAAGTTCACATAGCTGGCATCGAACACCAAGTTAGGAGAGAAATAGAAATACAATCTCATCTGAGACATCCAAATATATTACGGTTATTTGGCTATTTTCATGATGACGCAAGAATATATTTAATATTAGAATATGCACCTCAAGGAGCACTTTATGCTGAACTAAAAAAACAACCAGATGGCCGGTTCAATGAGCAACAAACGGCAATTTACATTAAATCATTAGCATCAGCTTTAATTTATTTACATGAACGTGATGTAATTCATCGTGATATAAAACCGGAAAATTTGTTATTAGGTAGTAAAGGTGAACTAAAAATTGGAGATTTTGGATGGTCTGTTCATGAACCAAATTCACAACGTACAACATTATGCGGAACTTTAGATTATTTACCCCCAGAAATGGTTGTAGGTAAACCACATTCCAAAAATGTCGATTTATGGAGTTTAGGCGTTTTGTGTTTTGAATTTTTAACAGGTAAAGCACCCTTTCATTCATCATCATTCGATGAAACTTACTCTAAAATTATGAAAGTAGAATATACTCTGCCACCGTTTGTTTCAAAAGCGGCTTCAAATTTAATTGCGAAATTACTGGTTCTTAAAGCAGAAAATCGCCTTCCATTGGCTTTAGTCATTAAACATCCATGGATTGTTGCTCATACACAATAGTTATTGCTTAAATTTGTGTTTTATAATTAATTTTAAAAATGAATATAATAACGAAATAATAATTTGGTTTTAATATTAAAATAATTTGAATAATGATTTTCTTTCATATGAGTGATTCGAGTATGTATTTTGACGTTTTAAATTTTCAAAAAAAGTCCGATTTGATTTTAACACTGCGATTCCATACTTTTCAAGGAACGCACCACATTCTTTAGCACTATTAAAGGTTCGTTTGAAATAACCGCGCCGAACGTTTGCCTACAAAGATTTGTTTACACATTCTCTTCATGTGACAAATACCATGCCAATGATTTTGATAAAAATGCAACAGAAATATCAAAGATGGCCGTTGGTGTTACAAAATATCATACTGATATATTATTTTTGGGGATTTTTCTATTAAATTTCTAGACAGTACTATTGTGTGAATTCATAGAACGTGTAATATTTCTATTACAGTCAACATTCTAATGTCGTTTTCTTTTTGCCAGAGCATAAAGTGATTTTTTTAAGATTTTTTTTCCACAAAACGAATATGAAAACATTTGATCTAGTTTTGTAGTTGTGTTTGTGAACTCTCATTTAATGTTTTAGTTAATTATTAGAATTTAATTACATAATTTTTTATTAATTTTGGATTTAAAACACGATTTAAACATATTTAAACTAATAACTACGAAATGCAAAAAAAAGTGATCTGACAGCTGCTTTTTTTGCTCTTAGATCACTTTTTTTGTCAAAAAGAAAACGACATAAGTCACGAGTTCTAAGTCACAAACACTATGTGCTTAGCGGATTTTATGTTAAACTCATTTATCACATCCAAAGAATTAAGAGAAATGACAACTGGTAAAGTCATAACAGCGCACCCGCTGAAGGATCGCGTACATACATCTTTTTTAAAAGATGTAAAAAACAGACAAAAACAAAAGATACGTAAACGCCTGTGTGCGAATAAGACAAAACATAATCACTTTGTATTTAAAAAAGAAGTCAATCGTGTCTATTTCGCTAATTTTTATACCGATGTTATCCGAAAATAAATGATAAAATTTACCTAACAAATTTTATTTTATTAAATAGAATTTCGAAATTTTTGTTTAATTTTGTGTAAAATAAAATAAGTTTTTGTTTTATTTATTTTTTTTTGAGAATCGATCATATAAATCATAATTATCGAGAAACAAAATTTATTTTAGAAAAGTATCTAGTGTGTATAATTTTTTTTAACTAACACATGTTTAAAAAATATAAAAAAGACAAACATTTCATCTTTTCGGACAAAGTCAAATTTTGCGAAATATTCACAATTGACATCTTTTTTTTAAAAAAAGTGATTATGTTATGTCTTATTCGCACACAGGCGTTTACGTATCTTTTGTTCTGGTCTGTTTTTTACATCATTTAAAAAATAAATGTGTACACGATCCATTAGTAAAATTTAAAAACTATTAAATCAGATCAAAATTCAAACGTAATAGTAAGTAAAATATTAAAATTTATTATCTTTGATTTGTTTTGGATAAATAATTTAAAAAATATGAGCATAAAAGATTTAAATTGAAGTAAAAATTCAAATTTTTTAGGTTTTCTTCTCGAGTCTGGCAATATATGCAACATTTTAAAACTTTTGCTAAGAACTGCACACAATCGGTAAAATAAAGTTTAGCACATCTTGAGGAGATATTAAGTAGTATAGCGGTTTGTATATATTGTTCATATTCATCTTTATTCGACACATTGTCAATATTACTGTTTTTTTGGGACAACCCAATATTATAAGGCTCTTCTGACCTTATTAATAAACAGCACTTATGTAACCGTTCTAACAAAGTTAGAGTTGGAATTTCAGTCATGGAATTTAATTTTTCGTTAGTATCAATAAGGAACGGTAGTTTATTAAGTTTTTCACCATTAATTTCCACAGATACGCTATCGCTCTCGTGAATGTTGAATTGAGTACCTATGCAGACTTGGTGTATGGGTGGCACAACTTCATCTTCCTTGCTGTTAGTGGGATAAATATTTCCAAAGCCATCTTCTATTCTACTGGACGTATCAATTGATAAACTAGAAAATAAAATATACGTTCATACAAGATTTACAATTATACATTAAGTAAGTTTCAAAATTGTACATATGTATAGTAGAATTTTTTTGCCAGCGAACACAAAATTTGTTTGTTATGCGCATATTGTTTGCACATGCGCATATTGTTTGCACATTCAGTGTCTCGATTAAAATATTAAAAAAAAACTATTGGGGTCCCATTGAAATGGACAAAAAAACGCATAAAAATTAATTACTATTGAAATTCAACCAATTATAATATAAAACCAAAAACTAGTAAAAATATTAATGATTTTGTAGGCAATGTAACAAAATTTTGATAATAAAAAATAATTATAATAAAAATAACGACGCCTATGGAAACAAATATCTCAACAAAGAAATGGTACGAACTAGAAGTAGAAATTTAACTAATATAATTGGTTTGAAAACAAATTTATCCCAAAATAAATAATGCATCTCTGTTTTACTTTTTGTCTCATCTTTTATCTCTTGCTGCGTCCTATCTGTCAAAAACTCGCTGGCAAAAAAATTCTACTATACTTGTTAATTATATTTAACCTAAGTTTTCTTGCCTTTGGCTTCCTCGTCATTATGCTTGATTGTGGTAAATTTTCTGAAGGAAAAGCATTTGATGTCATGTCCTTTTTCGTATATATTCGCCCGTGGTAATGGAATTAGAATCTGTTCTTTCTTAAAATGCTTGCTACAGATCACAAAGTTTTTGGGAATCTTTTTTCCCATCCTTAGTACATGTTTCCATTCATTTAATGCTATTTAAATTATAATAGGCAATAGTGTTGTAACTTACATTTGAATTCTCTACAATAGAGAGATAACAGGAGAGATAATGGTACAAAATCACTACCCTGTATATATACACAAAATATTTGAAGTAGTTTTTCGCTCTTCTCTCGTATTTCTAGATTATAAATTGTCAAAAAGTTTGGTTATAATTTGGTTTTAATAAAATTGTTTTTATTATTTATCGTGGTGATATTTTGACGAATTTATAATAAATATAAAAAACACTAGGTGATTTAATTATAATTTAAAAAAAAAATTAATATATTTAAGTGAAAATTTTGAATAAAACATTACATATGAAGTGTGTGATAATGACGTGTAAAAATTACCGAGAACATATAGAGAACGGGATTTCTTATCATAGATAACTAATATATTGATATTATAATTTACTTTTCGATTAATAAGTTTTTTAAATATTTTCGAGAAAAAAGTATAATCGAAAATCAATGTAAACAATAATAGAATGTTTCGGTTATAGATTGTCAAATTTTTTTATGTTGTGTTGTCAAATTTTTTTATGTTGTTTTTCTATGTAATGGAGTCTCTTTTTTTGTATATTAATTTTGGGGGCAAAAATACGCTTAAATTTGGAATTCAATGCAATAATAGAAATATTTACGGCGCCTCTACTAAAACGCAAGTGTGTTGGTAACAATTTATTGGTGTGGAAAAATTAATTCGTCTTTTAACATCAGGGTGCGTTCACCCGACGTCAACAGTTGAGAAGTTGAGAAAGCGACCGCGTTCAGCCGACCCGTTGACATTACGCTGGATGTCAGCAGTTGAGAGTTTCTTGAAGCCGGATTTATTCTGCTTCCCAACGAATTTCATTTCTACAGTGGAAAGTTTCTATACCTTTTCCATAGGAAGACTACACTACGATTCTATCTCGATTCTTGCTATACAATTTTAATGACTTTTGATTGGTTAAATCTCTGATGAGACTGCCATCTATAAACTAATTTTACAGAACTGAACTAACACAAGAAAAACGGAATAACAAACATTGTATAACTTTATAGTTTAAACGTGAAAGTGAAGGTAAAAAAATTAAGTTACAAAGCTAAAAATATACATACAACGAACGAAAACATTCAGGCTTACAAGCTTTACTAAAACTAGATATTTTGCTTTTTAATTTCAATTTTGTAATTTTACGCTATTTTGATTAAAATTTATGTTTAAAATAAAAATATTTGCTCAAATTTTTACAGAAAGTCAACAACAATGGCGAATGATAAACGATTTACTTTCTGGTAAGATTGAACGTGGAAGACGTATCCAGGGAAGAAAGCATGTATAAAAATTTAAATAATTTCTTAAATCATCTTCATATTAAACTAAAATAATTTTAAAATTTATTTCAATAAATTAATTTTATATATTAGTAGATTTTATAAATTATTTTTTTTTCAATTTATTTTATTATTAATTTTATAAATTATTTTTAGATACATTGCAAAAAACAAAATGATGAATATGCTATACCAACAATCGTTATAAAAACATTACAAAAATAACATTTAATTTAATATTTTAGCTTTCTAATTTTTAATAAAAATTAAACTGAAACTATATATTAACCTAAATAAATATTTATTTATTTATTTATTTATTAAATATGTACTTAGAAAAAATTTATTAAAGCTGTAACTAGATTCAACTAAACGAAAATGTGTTATTATTTCAATGTTTTATTCAATTTATTTCACGATTTCTACCAATAGAATCGTAGGTGAAAAATAACAAAATTTCTATAAAGAATCGTTAAAGAAAGTAGTCTAAATTTCACTATGGAATCGTTGGGGAATATTCCATACAGATTCAAGTGGTAGTATTACATGATGAATCGTAGTAGAGCATTCGTTCACGAATCTGGCGGACATTTTATTTTTTTGCATACAAATTTCCATTCCTTTTCCATCACGATTCTACACCTCAAAGAAGAAGTTTCTTCAACGATTCATGAACGAATCGATAACATTTTATTCGCTGGGTTTCCAACTCATCTTTTGCTTTGACATGCGCAGAACTGATTTATTTTGACACTATATATGAATATACATTATAAATATAATTATAATATAATTATAAATATAATTAAATTATAATATAATTATAAATTTTGAGGTTATGCGGAGCAGTTGTTATGAGTAGTAAACGTAAAATAAAAACGCTGTAAATCAACTATGCGTTCACCAGTTTTACAACTGCTAACTCCGAACTGTTGAGAGCTTGAAGTCAGCTGATGATGTCGGGTGAACGCTGCTGCAGCCAAATTCTGTAACTGTGAAGCGATGAAGTGTTAAAAATTTCTTCGTTTCTTTTCATTAAAAAACTTATCACTTCACCGCTTCACAATTACAGAATTTGGCTGCTGATGTCGGGTGTCTTTGATTTCAATACAAAAATAATTGGAGCTGTATACTGAAATTTGTTCGTTACAGTTGAATTTTGATACTTAAATATGCGTTCGGTTTCCAAAACTGAATTCCGAATATTACACAATCTAATTGAGCATATATAGGTGGCTTTATTTACTACAAGTAAACTGTCAAACGACAAAATTTTAACCCAACTTACATTACAGCTAGAATTCATTAAAATAACACGTTCAAAAAAAATTTTAATTTTAAGTGAAACAAAATATATCTTATAATTTAAAAAAAAGAGAGAAATATCTGGCAATATGTCATGGTTATTTGGATATAAAAGTCAGACTTCACCGCCGTCAGGATTTCCGGATGGCGATAGTAGTAGCACTTCACAGAGCGCTCCTGAACCCGGACTAACCAGGGCTGAGAAAAAAGCTATGGAGGCATATAGATTTGATTCGTCTGCATTAGAGAGAGCGGCTGAAGCAGCTAAAACGTTAGAAAAATCAAGTAATGTTTTAATTATGTCATAAAATAGCGATTGCATAATGAACACGAAAATTTTTTTATAGAGCATTCCAAAGAAGCATTAGAATTATCGAAAATTCAGGAACTAACTAGACAACAAGAATTTATTGCTAAAGCAAAAGAGTATGAAGCTGTAATTGAGCAATCAAAAGTAGAACAAAAACGAGTTGATTATGATGAAAGAAAAAAACTTTTGGCTGAAGAAACAAAACAACAACAAGCTAGAGCTCAATATCAGGATCAACTTTCTCGGAAGCGATATGACGAACAATTACAACAACAGCAATTAGTACAAGAACAAAATTTGAGGAAACAGGAGGAAAGTGTTGCTAAACAAGAAGCAATGAGACGTGCTACTATTGAACATGAAATTGAAATGAAAGAAAAAAACAAATTAAAATTATTAGAGGCTGAACTACGTGCTAAAGCTAAAATTGATCGTGACAATAGAGATCTGACACTTGAACAGATACGACTGAAAGCGCAAGAAAGTCGAGTTACCGTATTAGAGGGAATAAAGTAAGTGAATATTTACTTCAATCGTTTACGTTTTACACAGTATTAATTAATTTGCTTTTGGTTTGTGTTTTGTAGTTCATACCCTATACCTCAATTTTGCATTAAAGCGTTAGTATTTCGTATTTTTATAAATTTAAAAGGGATTTTAACAGATTAGAAAATCTGGTCTAATTATTTTCAAATGCATTCGTATAAGGTTTAACAGTAAAAACTAATGCTTACTCTGCCGTTTTCCAAAACAAAACAAAGTCGACTAATTTAGATTTATTGTTTCAACATTTATCTATGCTTTCATGCAATGTTTTAAGTACATTATTAATGTATTCAGCTTTCCGTTTAACGATAAAATTCTTTTACAATATTTTTGACTTTTTTACAATATTTTCGTCAAAATTAGGTTGTTCTTCTTCTGTTACTTTTGCAAGAATTGACCAATTTTCCAGATACGAATTAATTGAATCGTAGTATGTATTCCATATAATTTTACTATGGAGAGTAAGAGCGGACCCTCTTGCTCTCTTTAATAATGCTTTTTTTATACACTAGTGCAAGACCAACTTTTCTAAATTTTCACTTGTATGTGGTGGGCCGTATGTTTTCACTTTTCACTTATAGCCCTTCTAATTGATCGGTAATGATACAAGCATAAAAAAAAGTTTAGATATTATGTTTATTTATCAGACGCCGAAGTAACCGCACTATTTGTTGAAAAATATGAAATTGTGCAACTTGAAGATCAATTTCATGTTTTTATTTTTGTAGTAATTATTATACCACAAAGTTTTGTATATTCATCCTTTTTCCTGAACTAACTTTTACTATGTCTTATAAACCTGATGCTGCGGATTTAGTTAAATTTTCAACAGAAGGAAGTTTCGAATAATTTATTGTCACTGACTTCAAATCCGTTAGAACTAAATCAAACAATGAAAATATTTTACTAAAAAAATTTAAATTGTTGACTATTGTTAGGTGGTAACTGTTAGACATCGATAACGCAGTGGAATCGACAATGACGTTAAAATATTCAATACTTTATTTTATATATAAAAAATGGCTAATATTCCCAGAAGTATGGGTTGTAGCCGTAGTAGTGGTGATGCAGAAGAAATACTCCATAGTCTATACCATTGTGTTATGGCATTCTGACCAGTTGTGATATTTTTTTTTCATGAAAAATGAATTTTGTATTAATTCTGTGGAAAAAATTTGATTTTGACGAAAACTTTTTTTAAAAAAATGTTCATGTATTATGAACAACGATTATTAATTAATATTAACAAATCGCTAAAAATTGATATGTTTAAGAGGGACAAATGGATTTAACTGTCAGATTTTGGAATCCAACTGTTCCATATACTACCGTAAAGCTCAATATTTGGATTCTGCTTTTTGAAGACGTGCAACAGCGGAAATGCTGTGGTTTTGTTCTTGTAAGGAATCGTAGATCCACCGACGTGTTTACGGCAAGGAAGATAACAAATATAAAGCTAAAGAATCCTTTAATCTAAGGGTGTTCCATCTTGGGACCCTTGTTGTTTTCAATGTTTATCAACGATATTGCTAAATCCTGTCGCTTCCCTATGTCACATCTTTTTGATGTACAAGTTCTAGACGGCGGCATAATTTTGTTGTACCAAGGGCGTTTTGTGATCTTTGGTCAAAATCTTACTCTGTGAGAGTCATCAAACTTTTTAATTCACTTCCGCAGTCATTAAAGAGGTTCAGCTTATCCCCCTTTCTTTTTAGGAAGCAGCTGATTGATCACTTAAACTCACTGACCCTTGCTACTATATAACTTTACAGTGGATATTGTTCAACTAGCTGGTTTTTTTGTGTTGTGATATGGTGCACTGTTGTGCACCTTTTGTTTGCCTTCTATCTGATCTATTTGTTTCTACTGGGATGCCAAGTTCCAAAATCCTTTCCTACTCCTGCCCATTCAAACTATTTAACCCAACATTTAAAACTTTAAAAAATTAAAAGCAGTATTCAGGAGGGCAATGCCACGATAATCCACACACTTATAGTAGAATTTTTTTGCCAGCGAACACAAAATTTGTTTGTTATGCGCATATTGTTTGCACATGCGCATGCACATGCGCATATTGTTTGCACATTCAGTGTCTCGATTAAAATATTAAAAAAAACTATTGGGGTCCCATTGAAATGGACAAAAAAAACTCATAAAAATTAATAAATTACTATTGAAATTCAACCAAGTATAATAGAAAACCAAAAACTAGTAAAAATATTAATGATTTTGTAGGCAATGTAACAAAATTTTCATAATTAAAAATAATTATAATAAAAATAACGACGCCTATGGAAACAAATATCACAACAAACAAAAGGTACGAACTAGAAGTAGAAATTTAACTAATATAATTGTTTTGAAAACCCCAAAATAAAAAATACATCTCTGTTTTACTTTTTGTCTCATCTTTTATCTCTTGCTGCGTTCCTAGCTGTCAAAAATTCGCTGGCAAAAAAATTCTACTATAAGTCAATTATCTTTTATTATATACCGGTATGGCAGCAGGCCATCCTCCCAGATTGCAAAAATCTTATCGTATCTACTTGAAACTCAAACTGCTACCTGATATTTAATTAGATCTGCGGAGTTAACATCGATATTTGGTGATTTGTCATTTTTCAGTTTGTTGATGGCGGCTTCCACTTCCTCTAATTTTAAGTAAGGACAAAATCTCTTGGCGGACCAATTTCTCTAATACGATGCTCTTTATTCTTTCTATTCAGTAGATGACATGCTGAAAGTGGGCTCGTCATAATGCCAGCATCTCCTGTTCATTTGTTGTAAGTTCGTTATTTTCCTTACTGATGACTGGATTTCGGATTGAAATCATTTGTCAGATGACCTGCATTTTCAAAACTTTTACGAATTGCTATTAACTCTGCTATTAACGTTGCTATTAATTTTTATAAATTGCTATTAACTTTGACCTCAGGGGTCACTGGTCTGATTAGACCGTGATACGGGACTTAGCGAACCCGAGGTACCTGAGCTATAGTAGGCTCTAGCCTGCTATTGCAAACCGTAAACCTGTTGTCATGTCTAGCGGGTGAAACCTTAGCCTCCCGGGTCGCTGGAAGGTGCTACCTTATAAGCACCCCCTGGTGGGTACACACTAGAGAGGACTCATGTAAGGTCAAACTATGAAAAGTACCAACCTCTGGACACCTGTCGCTCCCAGTTGTATATAGACTTCTAACAGGTAAAGACAAAGGCCTGTTGGTGACCTTTATTGAGTCTTAACTCGTGGGAACAATGTGGATAAATATTTTAGTAATCTTTTAAATTTTTTAAAAAATTTTTCACCTGTTTATTATTTCTTACATCCTATCATGAAATATTGGCCTATGTCATATTTTATTATATGATAGGATTTATTGTTTAGTTACCCATTTTTAAAACAAATTATATTTTGATCAAATGACTTACATCAATTGATCTTACATTTAATAAAAAATTTAAAATTCACATCCAAAATATTTGTGGATTAAGTGCCAACCGTGACGCCGTGCAACATCATCTCGACCACAACCAACCGCATATTCTTTTTCTTACAGAAACACAAGTTTCTGAAAACTATCCCTATGACGTAACACTAAATTCCAAATATAGGCTTGAATCAGCTTTTAAACTTCATCAAGGTGTATGTGCATACATTCATGAGAGTGTTGCATATAAACGCTTTCCAAATTATGAACTACATGGTGATGGCTACAGCACAGTAGTATTAAAGGTTTGTCTACCTGAAATTTCTTTTTTCACAATAGCTCTAATGTTGTCGACGAAATTAGAGCACAAGCTCAAAATTGTGAGGTTATCGTTACCGGTGACTTCAACGTCCACAACGAATCGTGTCGTGGTTACAATTTTCCAAAATGACCGACGACGACAACAATGGAAGGCAGGCAGAAATATTTGCTGCATCGCACGACCTGACGCAGATTGTAAAAAGCCCAACTTTCATTCCTCGTAATGGCGGTGATAAAAGTTTTCTCCTAGACCTCTATCTCACATATATACCAGATATTACGAGCGTCGATGTCGATAAGGGTAGTATTGGAAATTCTGACCACTATCTAATCCCATCAGTTATCAAAACCGATTTGCTACAAACTAGAGTTCCCAAACCCCGTAAAATATTTCACTTTTCAAAAATGGACACCAATTGTCTCCTAAGTTTTTTTCAAGTTTTCCCTTTTGATCGTCATTATTTTTATACTGACGATGTAAATGTTTCTGCTCAAAACTTCACTGAAACCATTCAATTCGGCATTAAAAAATTCGTTCCCTTTTCATTAATGAAACCCCAACAAAAATATTTGTTTTCGAAGACAGCCAAATTGGCTCTTAAAAACAAACGTAGATTATTTAATATTTGGATTCATAAAAAGAACTCTGTTAATTGATCCTAATATTTAAAGGCCAATAAAATATCAAACCAGATAATTGAAAACGAAAAAGCAGAGATTGACAGAGCGAAAGCGGTAAAACTTTCTGTATGTCAATTTCTGACAAAAGTTTTTACAGTGCCATTAATTCTTTAAATTCTGGTACGAAATTTTCTATCCCTCCTATCATTGATGGTGACTCAATCGTTACTGACCCTGCAAAGGAAGCTTTGCTTCAAATTCAACAGTTTTAGAAACTCCTAAAGAAATTCCCCAAATCCAGTCTTCAGGAATTAATATGAAACAATTACATTTCAAACCCAAAATTGTCGAAAAACTTTTAAAAGGGTTAAACAACAACAACATTCCTCCTGTTATTCTAAAAACATTTTCAAAAGAACTTGCACCAACTCTCACCAAAATATTCTATAAATCCTATAAATCTGGTATTCTATAAATCCTAAAATCCTGCAGGAAGTTGGCCAATGTCCAGCCTGTCCCAAAAAAAGGAACGAAATGTGATATTTTAAATTATAGACCAATAGCCTTACTCCCAGTCATGTCTAAAATATACGAGCACTATATTAATTCACACATATCCAAATTTTTGGAAGACAACCGTTTGATATCTGACAGCCAACACGGTTTTAGAAACAAAAGATCAACAACCGATCTATTGAACTATGTGGCAAAACTTTGCAATAGCATACTTGAGATTTGAGAAAGGTGGTGAAACATACGTGATCGCATTATACATCTCCAAAGCATTTGATCGAATCTGGCATGCTAACTTGATCAACAAGCTCGTTGCGCACGGTTTTCATCCCGCAGTCGTGAAGTTGATTCAAAATTTTCTGTCTAACCGATAAATCTCATAATCCTATCTTCAAAGGGTAAAATACATGAACGACTAAATCCCGCCCGGAGAGACGCTGCCATAAATGTAAACGAGGACCCAAAAAAAAAGTCGCCGATTGGGGTGAAAAAAATTTGGTCAATTTTAATTCCACCAAAACACAGCTATTGATTGTTTCCAGATCACAGACCGAGCTTCCCAACGATATTTCAATTAATATATGTGACGACCAAATAGACGAATGTGAAAGCATTCGTTTATTGGGAGTCACAATATCTAATGACTTACTCTGGAACGATCATATAATGGCCATGGCAAAAAGCGCGTCAAGAAAATTCGGCCTCAATAGATGTAAAAAATATTTTACTTCGCAACAATTACTCCACATTTATAAGTCCTATATTCGTCCCTGTATGGAGTATTGTTGTCAAGTTTGGGGCGCTGCATCTATTACCATCCTTGCTCTTTTGGACTCTGTTCAAAAGCGTGCTATACGAATTGTTGGTGCGTATATCGTACAAATGGAATGCTTTGCCCGAATCAATAGTCTCGAGTATCTTCAATCCACAAAGATTTAAAAAAAAGCGTCCACCAACACTCGAGACGCATGTTGTTGTGGGACCTAGGCCTTAAAAGGTATCTATGTGTTGTTGTGACACATTTTGTAATTCCTACTACACAACACTTTTTATTAAAAAAAAACAAAACTTCATATTGGTTGATGTTTCGTGTTTCTTTTTCATTAAGATTTTCATTGAGTTTTTTCTGACGCATACATAATCAGTTTGAGAGCTTCGGTTGTTTTTTGTTAGACATTTTCTCACTTGTTTTTTGGCCGTCAAAATATTCGTTGCGGATATATGGTTGTAGTTTTCTGATTGTGTTTTCTGCTGTATATATAACGGTTGGTTGAAGCGCAGTTTTTCCACTGTTCCTGCATGTTTAATGGCAACTCTAAGAGGAGGAACATGATGATATATAATTACATAAATGTGACATTATATAAGAGGTCTTAGTGCGTTTCCAAACCTTCTACATTTGACAAGCACATGCAGTAGAGTCAGTTTGGATTCATTACTTGCTTATAATTGTATTCCTACTTACGGAAATAGCCATGACCTCAGAACAACTGCGTCAAGTGATGGTTGACGTCACCGTATTTCCTTGTTGTCCATGCGTTTACGTCAGGGATCATCACAAGGTCCATCGTTCGTTGGCGGAAACTTTTCTTGCCATTCTATATAACCGTCTTTGATGAACTGTTCGTCGGTCGCTATGTTTTTGTGTTGCTATACGCAGAGACGATACCTCTTTTGCTGCAATATCGTTCATCTTTTTACTCGCAATAACATTTACGGCCTTACTTTACACCGTGTGGAAAGCGTAACATATGTGCAACGATGTCAGTCTATAGGCTGTTTTGATAGCTCTAACATAAGATGGCATTTTCACCGCAGAGGCGCATATGGGTGCCGCATACATCAATATTGATTTGCTAACGCTACCGAGATGGTTTTTGATGTGATCCAGTTTCGGCACACCTACTCTGAAAACTCAGTCGTACATGATGTTTCATAACAGTGGTCTAAGGTCCGATCCCTGGGACATTCTTCCTGTTATATTGTACTTTTTCAGACCTGCTTCCTGTGAAGTAACTAGCTATTATGCGTTTCAGGTACGTGAAGTTCGTCTAGGGCTTTCAGGATTTGGTTTCAGTTAGCAATGGCAGAGTTTAAGGCATTTTTAACATCCAGGGTGATAACAGCACAATATTGTGTATCAGCAGCCATCTTTTACCGCTCATGGGTGTGAGTTTTTTTTTGTTTTACGTAGGAAAATGGAACGTTATAAAAATAAATGGAACACGATTTTTTAAGTATTACGCGCAGGTTTCTCCGGGTAAAACCGTCTCCGTTGCTCGTGGTTCTGTTGTTTCCCTGCGATATCACCGATTCGTGCATTCCTTGAGGCATTACTTGTGATGATCTCATTCGCTATGTCCTAGTTCTCTTTTGAGCTCAGCATATGTTTGGCATAAGCCTTGCAGAAGCAGCCCCCGCTCGCTTGGTCTATCTCCAGCGCACATCAGATGGTCTTTAAAGTTGAGTTTGTGATCTAGAACGACTCCAAGATGCCTCAGGCGCCGGCCAGATGTTATGATCGGTCCTCCAACCTGGATATCAATAGTTTCCACGACTTTTCTGCGACTCATTAGTACTACTTCCTGTACTCTAGTCCTGTGTTGTTCAGCAATTCTCTAACGCTCGTTATAGTCGCCTCCTGTTATATTGTACTTCTTAGGACCTGCTTCGGTTTCACAGACCAGAGTTCTTTCCGTAAAGCAACTGGCTGTTATACGTAACAGATAGTCAAGTACGTGCAGTTCGTCTAGGAAGGTCAGGATTTGGTTCCAGTTGGCAGAGTTCAAGGCATTTTTAACATCCAGGGTGACAACAGCACAGTATTGTTTTTCACGCTCTTGCCATCTTTTACCACTCAGTGCGTGATGCACTATCTCACATACTGCAGAGATTGCACCAATGGGAGAGCACTTCATTTTGAATCCAAACTGTCCGTCAGAAAGGCCCCACTCGCCTTCAGTATGTTGCTCAAGTCGAGTACCAATAATTGTCTCAAATATCTTTCCAGTTGTGGCCAACATGCACAGTGGGCGGTAAGACGATGATTCTTCTGGTGGTTTTTCACCATTTGGTATAAACACAAGGCGTTCGCGCTTCCATTCCTCAGGAAATATGCCTTCTCTCAGGCACACAGTGTAAATATTTTCGAATATCATCGGCTTCTCCTTTATCACTGTTCTTAAAACGATATTTGGGATGCCGTATAAACCTGGCGTGCTATTAACGGATAATCTGAACACCGCGCTTAGGACATCTTCTCTTCGGTGGTGACACCCGAAATTGAGTTATTCTCAATTTGCAGCTCACGTGGTAAAGAGTTCATATGTTGTGGAAAAGTGTCAGACACAATTTCAGCCATTGTAACTTGGCACACTATATATCTCCGATAAGGCAAACAAAGTTTTCTTCACATGCAGAAACCTGTTTGGGTAAACATGGGGTCTTAGCCCAAAAATGATACTTTGGTTGCACCAAAGTATTATAAAACCAATTCTAACATATGCAGCTTTGGTTTGGTGGTCTAAAACGCGCCAAATAACTGCTCAAAATATGTTTACAAAAATTCAAAGGCTTGTGTGGCTTAGTGCCACAGGTGGTTTGAAAACCACGCCAACGTCAGCAATGGAGATTCTTCTAAAGCTTTCTCCATTGCACCTACATGGAAAATCGGTAGCGGTGTTGAGCGTTCATAGACTGCAGCTCACAGAAGGGTTTAAGCCGGGTAATCTAACCGGACACCTTAAAATCCTTGCTGAATTACAAGCTGAACTGCATACATACCATATTTCGGATTGTATGCCAAAAACAATAGATTTGGACAGGCACTTTGATGTTAAGATATTGGCCAGAGATCGTATTAAAAACTAAATACGGTCACTGCCACATAACGCCAGCATCTGGTACACAGATGGCTATCGAACCAATGTGGGTACGAGAGCAGGTGTGTTCGGTCCTAGAACAAAACAAACGGTTGCCTTAGGCACCACGACAACCATATTTCAAGCCAAAATGTTTGCCATTAGCAGTTGCGCTTTGCTATGTGCTGAAAGACAATACCAAAGTATTGAAATATATTATCTCTGACAGCCAAGCAGCACTCTTGGCACTAAAATCTACGCGCTTTGATTCAAAACTGGTATGGGAATGCTACCAAAATCTACTAAAAGTCTCCAGCAATAATAGAGTGACACTTGACTATTGCTGACGCTTTAGCAAAGCAAGGTGCCAATAAAAAGCTTGTTGGACCGGAACCATGCTTCGGAATGGCCAAGAGTTCGCTCAAAAGCACAATCCAAACATGGGAACAGGAACAAAGTGCTAAACTATGAAGAAGCAGAGAGGGACTAGTACACTCCAAAAAGTTTCTAGGTAACCTCCCTGTTTCACCCTTAAAAACAATCGACTTAAACAGTGAGTCTCTAAGAATTTTAACGTGGTGCGTTACTGAACATGGTCCTTTGAACCACTATCTTAACAAAATGGGGCTTATTGTTTCCAACAGGTATAGATTCTGCTACTCGGACGCGGAAACGATGGAACACGTCATCTGCAGCTTTCCTGAACTCTATTGGCACAGATACAACCAACTTGGTCATAGAAGACTAACACTTCCACTATCACAAAACGTCACTCCAATTGAGCTAATTAATTTTATTAAAAGTCTCAACTTGGATTACAGAATACAACCAGTAACGGCGCAGATGACGGCTGACTAATAACACAATCAGGGTAAGCACAATAGATCTTCAGGTCGCAGTGCTACTTGAACTGCAAGTCTCAAGGCCCTCCGTTCAAAAAGAATCTTGACACACTGGTACAGCCTCCGCGTATATTGCCTCCGGAGTGTGAGGCAATCTTTCCACAAACGGGCAATGTTTACAGTCCACCAGAATACTTTTCAGTTCATTACCGTTGCTTTTAAGCGGCATAGAGGCATCACAGGTCCTTCAAGATCTCTTGCTCCATATTTTAGCACCACTCTCCGGTATTGGTATACATTTCCACCATTTCCACTTCAGCGTCTTTTTAATGTTTCTTCGACGCTTGCTTTCAAGGACGGTGAAGTATGGTACACTTTGTTTACCTGTGGCCTGACGCTTTGGACAACAGTAAAGTCATTTTCGACAGATTTGTGTAACGCTTCAATGTTGTTTACCAGACGTTTGGTTTATAGAACGTTTTCATGCCATCATTTGTTGAAGCTTTTGAATTCTTCTGTCAAGCAATGATAAGGCATCATTGCCGTTATTGTTACATTGTGTACCTCCTGCTGGTATCACTGGGTTGATCGCTGGTTGTTTTGCTAGTTGGAACGCCGATACTCAGACATTTAAAGAAAATGTCCATCGCCATTTAAAACAATCAGTATAGTTTTCCCCATATCCTTATCCTTTACATTTTCCCCATCTCCTTCCTTTCTAGTTGACATAGTATCTTCGGTTCGGATACTCAAAGAATAATTTGAATAATTAATATTTCATATTTGCATGTCAAATTAATTAAAAAATATTAAATTTTTGAGTGCAACTTTAACAATTGCCACACGACCTTGAGATATCACTTTCCATTGGCAATAGCAGTAAGATATCACTAGCCAAGATGATATCTTAGAAATGATGGCAGATGAACTGTATCCAGTAAACGGTACCATCCTCAATCTAAGCTGTGGAATATTTCTTGATAATGGCACACTTTGCTTCCTCGAAGAAACAAGACTTCAAATAACTATATCTGAGCTTTAACCATTGAGGAAGAAGTGCTTCACATGATCAAGTAATATGCCACAAGCTGTATTATTGGCAACACCATTTTAGTTTTGTTACTGCAAATTTTTAAAACATATATTTGCTTTTTGCCTCTTATTTTATTTTTATTTCGTCTATCCTATCATGAAATATTGGTCTGTACTCTATGTCATATTGTGTTCAGTGATAGAATTTATTGTTTAGTTATCCATTCATTAACACAAAATATAAAAAAACACAGTGCAAATATAAATATAATAGATTAATTATGTTAGTGAACAAGGGATTGGTAATAAGTATTGTCAGCTCGAACTTACTATGGATACGAATTTAATATAATATGTTTTTAGCTAATAGAATACACTACCTACCTATAGAACTGTATATATGTAATCTTATCTGTAAAAAAATCACTTGACCGATTTGTTTTGGTGCGTTAAGACTTAGGATAGTCCGTTTAGACAGATTTTACTGATAAATCAATTTCAGTTGTTAGACCATCTTCTAGAGTAATTACACAAAAAGATGGCAAAACAAGCTAGATATAGAGTAATAGAGTAACAGTTAAATTATAAAAAAACTTTGTTTTCTTTATTTTTTTCCATAAAAACTTATTTGCGTAAAGTAACAAGAGATTGACATTATTTTAAATGATTAATCAATAAAACACCTAGGTAGTGGGTGTTTCAGTTTTGTTTCATTTGACATAAACATTCTGGAAAATGCTGTTCTTTAGATCGAAATATTTGATTGAAACATGCTTTTACAATCTCGTAGAGGTTTATTAACTTTATGCGATTCGATGCGAACTAAATTGATAGAAAAATTGAAAAAATTTACACAGAAAAATCAGCCTATTTTAGAATTTTGCGGTGTACAGTTTTTGAGTTATTGTAAAAAAAGTGCTACTCTTAGTATGTACACCAAACCTCACCTCCTAAATTTCGACGCTTATTGGCAGAAAAAAGCTGGTGTAATTGAATCTTTCTTTAGTTACTATAAACAGTTATGGATAATATTTAATCTCAACTAACAATTTTTATGTCATTTCGATTAGTTTAGTTGAGATTGGCAATTACTTTTGATATTTAAGATGAAACATTTATTTTTTATGTGTCTATGGTCTGGCAAAATAAAGACTTTAAAAGTAAAACACAACTTTATGTCAATTATTTTTGGTACTGTGTTCTTTTACATTCACGTAACCCTTGGGGAACGAATTTTATTCGCAGTTGTCCGACTTTTTAAAATTCAACTGTCTAGTACAGATATCTAAATAGAAGTTATAATGGTGCTATTACACACAAATTAAATTCAGTTGCTATCATCAACTTTTCAGATGATAGTATTTATTATTTTTGACTGTAGATGGCGAAAAGAACAAAAACTGCAAGAAAATACAAAAAATTTTACGAAATAATAATAATTTTTCTTTCATACTGATACCTAAAACTACATTTTTTGGATTATTTATGGTACAAAAAGTTGAACTTTAACGTCCTAGAACTTTATAAAATTTTATAAAGTCCTAGGACGTTAAAGTTCAACTTTTTGAGCAAAATTTAAAACTCATTTGTTTTTATTTTAATAAATTTCCAGTATGAAATAAAATTCTGTATTTACCTCAAACGAAAAGTGTTTTTAAAGGTACTCACTAGTAATTTCGGCCTCGGCTAGACGCGTCGGTCGTAAACAACTAGCTCGTACTTTAAGTTTCACTTTTCGTTCTTGAAAAATAAACAACTATTAAACAACAATTTCTAAAATAGCTATTTATTTATCTAGAACGAAAAGTGAAACTTTAAAGTACGAGCTAGTTGTTTACCGAAATTACTGGTGATTCGAAATTACTAGTGAGTACCTTTAAAACACTTTTCGTTTGAGGTAAATACAAAATTTTTTTTCATACTGGAAATTTATTAAAATAAAAAGAAATGAGTTTTAAATTTGGCTCAAAAGGTTGAACTTTAACGTCCTAGGACTTTATAAAAGTTGAACAAAAAGTTAAACTTTAACGTCCTAGAACTTTATAAAATTTTATAAAGTCCTAGGACATTGAAGTTCAACTTTTCGTACCATAAATAATCCGAAAAATGTCGTTTTAGATATCAGTATGAAATAAAAATCATTAGTTATTTAGTATTAATATTTTTTTTTTTTTTTTTTTTTCTAGCTTTTGTTTATTTATTATTGGTTTAATACATAATTTAACAATATAAAAATATAAAATTTTATAAACGATTTATATATTTGCAAAAGCACATTGTGCTAGGTGCAAATAATTATAGTAAAGTTTAATATAATAAGTTATCGAGAACAGACAAATTAGCTTTTGTATTTACTTAGATTTTACTTAACATTAGGGTTATATAATTTAGACATACGTTTTAATTTTTGTAACTAAACTTAAGCAAACGTACACATTTTTTATTTTAAGCATACTTAGAATTAATTTTCAAATATATATGATTTTAAATTTGATTTAAATAAACTGACTCTGGATTCATCTTTTAAGTCATCAGGAAGATTGTTATACATTAATAAGCCTTTATAAACCATAGAACTTTGACCACCGGCGGTTCTAAAATAAGGGATAATAAAATGCTGATCTGCATATCTTGTAGGATAATCATGAAGAGAACTTACTTTGCGAAATTCAAAGTTTTGTTTAATGAGATTATGTTTGATTTTAAAGATAAGGAACAATATCTCAAAGTCTACTAGTTTTTGTACAGGTAGAATATCTTTGTTGTACAGTAGACCAGTAGCACAGTTATACTGTAAATTTTTTACGTTTCTTAACGATTTGTTTAGCAATACATGAACTTCCTGGATCCTCGCACATGCTGTAATGCCCCAGATTGGAAGCAGATACCTAATATGGCTTAGAACGTGCGTATGGAATATCAAGTATTTAATTTTTATTGGTAGTATATTTCTCATTTTATACAGAATGAAATTGGTTGTGCGAATTTTGTTTTTTAATTTGGTTATATGATTATTCCAATTGAGATAAGGATCAATGGAAAGTCCTAAGTATTCGGCGGAATAGACTCTTTTTATCTTGTTACTATTAACATATAGATCAAAATTAGAAAATTCCGTCAAACATTTATTTTTGGTTGTAAATATCATATAGTTAGTTTTACATTCATTTATTTTCAGGTGATTACAGTCAACCCAGTTGGATATTAGATTAAGATCTGATTGCATTTTAAGTCGAAGGTCACTACAAGTTTTTTCATTATATGCTATGGCCATGTCATCTGCGAACATTACGACCTTACCACTCAAACAGAGTGAAAGTGCTTCATTTATATAAATATTAAAAAGAAGTGGTCCAAGTAAAGAGCCTTGAGGAATTCCATACGTGATTCTTTCAGTGTCACCAACAATTGAATCTATTTTAACTGCCTGTTTTCTATTGTTTAAGTAGCTAAGAAACATTTTTAAGCTATTGTTTCTAATACCAATCTCATATAGTTTTTTAATTAGGATCATATGGCAGACTGCGTCAAACGCTTTTTGTAGGTCAATAAAGAGACATGCTACCATTTGCTTTTTGTCAAGCCCTATTTTGATATCACTTACGATTTCAGAGACAGCAGATAGTGTACTTGATCTTTCACAAAATCCATATTGATGGTTGCTTATTATGTTGTTTGCTTGACAAAACTTGTTTAGTCTTCGGAAAAGAACACTCTCAAAAATTTTGGAGAAAGTACTCAATAGCGAAATTGGCCGATAGTTACCCACAGTTGTTTTAGTCGAACCTTTGTGGATAGGAATCAGCAACGCTGTTTTGAGGCAGTCTGGAAATTCATGTTTTGCTATTGCGATGTTTATCAAATTGCACAATTTGGGTACTAAAATATCTTTAAAATATAGACAAAATCTCACCGAGATTCCATCGTATCCTACAGCAGATCTTTGATTTAGTTTTGTGATTATGTCTATGATTTCATCTTGGTTTGTTTGGCTTACAATTTCAATAGTGTTATCGTCCTGCTGACTTAAGATGGAATCAATATTTATATCACTATCTGGAATAATTGACTTAATACAATTAACAAAATATTTATTAAATATATTACAATTTATTTTTGTATCAGTAGATACTTTATTCTCATGTGCAAGTGCTATATTATTTGTATTTCTAGTTTTTTTGAAGACATGTTTGTTCATAATTTGCCAAACCTTTCTAAAGTCATTATTGTTTAATTCATTTTCAAAATATTTTGTTTCGGATTGCTTTACCAAATCTTTTAACTGTTTCTTTAAAGTATTGAATTTGTCTTTTAGATAAGCGTTAGTTTTGTATTTACACTTCAATTTGTAAAATTTGTCTCTTTTTCTTTGCAATAGTTTTATTTCATTTGAGATCCATGGATCAGCTTTTATGATAGGGATATTTTTTTTTATAGTTTTAGTATGATTTTGAATAGTTGACGAACAAAGATTCATTAGATCATCAAATGTTTCGGCATCATTTATCATCCTTGAAAATAATTCTTTATCAATTTTATCATATTCCAAAACTGTTTTGGTTTTGGAAATGGTTTTTGGAATATTTAGGTTGTCCTTGGCGATACTAAATACCAACATTTGATGATCTCCTATGACACTATCATTGATAGAAAAATAAAACTTTAGAGTAACAATATCAGTAATAATATGATCAAGAATGCTTCTTGAAGTATTGGTTATACGTGTAGCATATTCAGAATCAATCTTATTAAGGATAATGTATCCGTTAGAAAGTACTACATTGTTATATGCTTGTACAACATTGTCGTGCTCGTTAAGTAAATTGAAATTGAAATCCCCAATTATATAAGTATTCTTGTTTTTTTGTACGATTTCTTCAAATTTCAAAAGAAATTCATTTACCATATCAATATTACTGTACGGAGGACGATATACGGCTAAGATATTGCAATCAATGTTTAAGAGTTTAATCATAAGAAAATTATTTAAATTAAAAGATAAATCAAAAGCTAAATCTGAATTAATACTATCAATTACATATACTGCCGTACCACCACCTCTCTTGTCTTCTCTAGTAGAGAAATATGAAGTATAATTATCAATTTTATACAAATTAATTTCATTTTTATTAACAAAAACCTCCGTTAAAACAATTACATGAACAACAAAGCTATATGACGATATTAAATATTTTATGTCAGCGAGTTTATTTCTAATGCTTTGAGCATTAAAATAAACAATATTCAAGTTAGAATCAAAATTACTGTTGGTTTTATTAATGCAATACTTAATGTCAATACAATCAACTAAATTATAAGGTGTGCAATCCATGATTTTTGTTTGTGTTAGAGTTTGGCAAATTATAATTTATTTTTAATAATTTCGTCAACTTGATTTTTTGATTTAATTACCGTAGTAATTGAATCAGAATTTTTTTTAATTAAAACATGATTATTAAAGTTATCATACCATACATACTTGTAGCCTTCATTTTTTAATTTTTTTGCATAATTCAATAATTCGACATTGTGCATTGTGAGAAATGAGGATAAGAAAACTTGTTTTTCTAAATTAACTTCTTTTGTAATTTGATGAGTAAATATTGACCCATGAATTTTTTTTGCTTTCATCAATTTATTTTTGAAAATAGGTGAGATGAACTGTACAATAATTGGAGGATTTGCATTTTTAACATTTTCTGACTTTCCTTTTTTGCTTCTTCGAATTTCCATAATATCGCTCTTGGTCACTGGAACCTGCAGTATTTTTGTGATTTCTAAGACGATATCTAGATCAGTTTGTTCCGTTGAATGAGATATACCACCAAAAACTACATGATCATTAAGTTTTTCTTGTTTAAGTTCAACAATTTCATTTTCTAAGGTCGCAACGCGTTCTTCGAGTTTTATGTAATTTAAAAGAATTTTTTGCATTTCTTTGTTTATTTTAAGTATTTTATCTAATTTTGCAGCATTGTTTGAGCCCTCTAGTTCGTCATCAGTGGTGAAACCGTTATCGCTATCGATGTTTTCTGTTGATGGCAAGCGTTTGGCGTTAGATTTACCGCATTTGTTAGTACAATTAAATTTGACTTTTTTCTCTATAATGTTGGAGTAAGTAATACGATTAACGTTAGCACATTCCACATGAAATATTTTTTTACACGTTTCACATTGAACTTTTCTATCCTTTTTTGCTAAGTTAAAATTACAAATTTCACAGACTGATTGAGACACATTTGCTTTAGTTGAGCTTAAGAAATCACTACAATTTCTGACTTGATTACGGTTTGGTTTACGAGTCATTATTATGTGATTATAACACTTCGATGATAACCAAATTTTTTTTTTTTAAACAAACTTTCCCGTTTATTTTACAATTTGTTATTTAATTTTAATTTATTTTAATTTTATAGAACAAAATTTTTTGCGACTGCACTCGACAACAATCAAAATTGAATATGAATATTGAATATTATATTATATAATCGATTATATCTAAATTACTGGTATATAAATTGTAAATAAATTATATACTGTAAAAGTAAATGAAACGAAAAAATGGCGACAACACATTATAGAGCAATTGTTGTAGCTTGTACAATAAGAAAATGCGCTAAGATTTGAAAAAAATGTGAAAATAGGTAAAGAAAACGTAAAATTTTGACATTAAAATATTGAAAATATGTATTTAATCATTTTATACTTAATATAATATTGTAACGACTCTTCGTTGGTTCTTTTCGATTATTGAGCAAATACGACAGTAAAAAGACAGATCTTTAGTTAACAAAATCTCAAACTTTATTTATCAACCAGTTACAGCAACTTCCGATTTTAATTACAATAAATTCCAGGGTCTCCAATTTATGTACAATAAACTTCACCGCTTTTCCACAATTTGAATCACTAATATTCGGAATCGTAAAATCTGTATTTACTATTCCACTAAGTTCAAATTCTTTCACTATTAGTACCCAGGCTCAAATACCACCGATTATTACTTATACTTGCGAATATTTATAAACACTTTTAATTGCAAAAGTAAAACTGACTATCTGATATTTTGTTCGCTTATTTATATTCAAAAACAAATAAGCAGAAACGTCTGGTAACTCAGTTTTTGTTGCCAGTGTATTTTCTAGAAACAATAGGCCACACCTCCTTTTAATTCATTAATGTAAACATTTGTGTAACAACTTTAATTTACATTAATTTATGCAAATTGTATTAGTTAAAAGGAGTTAACTTTTAATTCATCTTTGCCATAATCTGAATGTGGAAAACATTATGCAGAATGTATTGGTTATTTATGAGTAAATTAAATTAACCCATTCTGGACGAAGTTTATTACAATATAATTATTATTATGATTTTAATATGAAAATCAATTAATGTGATAATCGGTTTTAAACCGGTTGAATTTGCAGATGAAATCATCTGACAATTTTCTAGCAGTTAATTAGTAAACCAAATAATTTTTCAAAAAGTCAGTTGCTATCAGGGATACGTTCCGAAACTTTACTATAGTTAACTATATTTAAATATCATTTAAATCCGGTCGTTCAGAAACGAAATAGTAAAGTTAATATTTAACTATTTGACAGCTGTTTGCGTTCAGAAACACACTACGCCCCGCCCACATTTATTTAAAAATTAAATGTGCTCTCGAGTAGAGTTAAAAATTAAATGCACATATACATAAGCATTATTATTTAAAATTTAACGATTTCAAATTGACAGTTCAATTTATTTTGAAATTGCAGCACATATATTTTTCAAATTCTGAATGAAATGCAAGTTTTCTATAACAATATGGTTAGTAATTTCTATCTTAGTTTTTAATTTTTTCGGTTTTAATTTTATTCAATTGAAACATTTTATTTTTTTTTTTGACTAAAATGTGTTGTGTTATAGGGTTTACAATATGTGTCACAACGACACATAAATATCTTTTAAGACCTAGGTCTAGACTAGCCAAGGTGATATCTTAGGAGTGCTGGCGGATGAACTGTATTCAGTCAACGGTAGCACTCTCAATCTTAGCTAATGAATATTCCTTGATGGTGGCACGCTGTAGCTTGCTCGAAGAAACAAGCCTTCATAAAACTATATATCTGAGCTTTAATCATTGAGAAACATACTGCTCCCATAATCAAGGATTATACCATTAGCTGGACTATTGGCAAACCCATTTTAGTTTTGTTCCTGCAAATTTTTAAAACAAATTTGCTTTTTATCTTTTATTTTATTTTTATTTTCCCTATCCTATCACGAAATATTGGCCTATGTCATATTTTATATGTGAGAGGATTTATTGTTAAGTTATCAATTATTTAACAAAAAATATTAAAAAAAAACAGCAAACAAAGACTTGCGTCCATTAACATCCTTAGAACGTATGTTGTTGTGGGACCTTGGTCTTAAAAGGTTTTTAAGTGTTGTTGTGACACATATTGTAATGCCTACTACACAACACATTTTATTAAAAAAAAAAAATCTATTTAGGAGGCCGAGTTTTATAGACGCGCTTTTTGCCATCGCCATTACATGATCGTTCCAGAGTAGGTCATTTGAAACTGTGACACCCAATAAACGAATGCTTTTACATTCACCTATTGGTTCATCACACATACTGAATAAAATGTCTTTGGGGAACTCGGTCTTTAATCTGGAAACAATCAACAGCTGTGTTTTGGTAGAGTTGAAATTGACCAGGTTTTGGTCACCCTAATCGGCGACACTTTTTAGGTTTTTATTCACGTTTTTATGGCAGAGTCTCTCCGGGCGGGATTAATTCGTTCGTGCATTTTACCTTTTGAAGGAAGGGGCTCGAACGACTTGTGCAGAGTACTATCATCTGCAAAACTATTTATTGTGTTGCTGGTGATTTTCAACAATTCGTTGATATAAATCGAAAATAGGTTGGTGAAAATACTGAGCCTTGAGGTACACCAGCGTTAATTAGTTTAGACTTAGAAGAAAATCCGTCTAAGGAGAGCGAAATGTATCGGTTGGATAGAAAATTTTGAATTAGCTTCACAATATTAGGATGAAAACCATACGCAACGAGCTTGTGGATCAAGTTGGCATGCCAGACTCGATCGAATGCCTTGGAGATGTCTAAAGCGATAACGTATGTTTCACCACCTTTATCAAGTATGCTGTTCCAACAATGCGCTACATAGTTTAATTATTCTGAATTATTCTGACATACGATTTTAACAGATTGTATTATTATTTGTGTATTTAATATTTTAGTTAATAGTTAATGATCGTCGTTCAGAAATTATTTAACTATAGTTATTAAATATTTTAATACGGTGATTTGATTGGTGCATTAAATATTTAGCTATAGTAAAGTTTCGGAACGCACCCCAGCTAACTTTTCTTGCAGTTTTTATATCTATCTCACGCATGCTATCCCTCTTTTTCTCATACAAAATATTTTTTATCAACTTTTCAGATTATAACTGCAAAATTGATTATGGGAGCTGAATTTAATTTGTGTGTAATAGCACCATAAGAGAAAAGTGTTTGCGTAATGTGGTGATCATTTAAAAATTTGTACAAAAAAGTACCCCTAGAATTATTTTCGTGATTGAACCTGCTCTTTGCTTGGCGTTAAAATTTCCCTCTATTACATAGTAAGTTGATAAGTAGTATAGTAATAAGCAAATAGTGTTATATAGTATTGGGCTTTATTCATTGAGAAAGACAGTGCTTCACATGATCTGGGAATGTGCTGGATTATTGGGAACACCATTTTAGCAATGTTGAATTTTTCTTAAGAACATTTTCTTTTTACATCTTTTTAACTTTATTTTATTGACTCCATCTTGTCATGTAATACTGGTCTATGTAATATTTTCTTACTGGCCTATATCGTATACTATCTCTAAACCAAACTTATTTATATCTAACACTGCTTTCCAATTGATGCTAAATTGTACTAAACGTGCTAAATCGATTTAGTCAACAATTTTATTTGACTAAATTAAAATTTTGTTTCTAAATTATTATGAAGAAATTCATATGTTAAACAATATCTGATAACTTGATTACATTAATTTACATTAAAATTCGGTATTTTTGTGAAATAAAATTTAGATTTAGCAGTTTAGTACAATTTAGCAGCTAATTGGAACCCAGTCAAAATGTTTATTTTTAAAATTAAGAGTTTCTTATAAATATTAAAATCCTAGGAAAAATCGGGTAAAATAAAAGTTTTTTTTTCCTCTTTTAGTAATCATAAAATCTAACCATATACACTTTTTTCAGAACTGCTGGTGCAGTTTTAGGAGCTGGTGCCCAAGCATTATTAACTGACTGGGAAAAGGTAATTGCCGCTGCTGGAGGTTTATCTTTATTAGCACTGGGTGTTTATTCAGCTAAAGGTGCAACAAAAGTTACAGCACGTTATGTTGAAGCTAGAATTGGAAAACCTTCTCTAGTAAATGAAACTTCACGTTTTTCTATATTGGAATCGGTTCGTCATCCAATTCAAATGTTGAAACGATTAAAATCAAAACCATCTGATGCCTTACAAGGGGTTGTATTAGCTCCAACATTGGAAGAACGTTTAAGAGATGTTGCTATTGCCACAAAAAATACTAGACAAAATAAGGGAATGTATCGGAATATTTTAATGCATGGACCACCTGGCACAGGTAAAACAATGTTCGCTAAGAAACTGGCAACACATTCTGGTATGGACTACGCAATTATGACAGGAGGTGATGTAGGTCCAATGGGGCGTGATGGTGTTACTGCGATACATAAAGTGTTTGATTGGGCTAATACAAGCCGCCGAGGATTACTGTTATTTGTCGATGAAGCAGATGCTTTTCTTCGAAAGCGATCGTCAGAACGGATTTCCGAAGATCTAAGATCTGCATTAAATGCATTTTTATATAGAACAAGTGAACAAAATCCAAAGTTTATGTTAGTTTTAGCTAGTAACACACCAGAGCAATTTGATTATGCAATTAATGATCGACTAGATGAAATGGTTGAATTTACATTACCTGGACTAGAAGAACGAGAACGTTTAGTTCGTTTATATTTTGATAAATTTGTGCTACAACCGGCGTCGGAAGGATCAAAATTAAAGTAAGTTAAGCGTATTTCGTTTTCAAATCTATAAATTTTATTCAAATCAATCGTTTTTATTCTTTCCCTTTTGAATGGTTATACTGTTGTGTTTTCTCACTAGTGAGATTTTAACGTGAGATTTTAAGTTTGTATAAGTATAAATTTGTCTTGCTTTCCCCTATGTAAAAATATTGTGTGGGTCGTTGTCTCCAAGTGAAAAAATTAAGAAAAAATTACGTGAAATAACACAACAAAATGACCATCCTGTTGTCTTATTTTATTTGTTGTTATTTTGATTTAATGTTCTGAAGTAAGCGAAACCCATTATGTAATATGTAATATGAATGTGAGAGATTGAAACTAGGCAGTAGTAGATAATAAAAAATATATACCAAGTAAAAAACATTTAAATAAAAAATAATAAACGCCTTATTCTTGTTAAATTGAGTTTTATTTCACTAATACCTATTTTGAAAGCTAAGCTAAAAAATGTTTTTTTAGATACTATTGTCGATGAAGCTTCAGCTTTCAAAACACATATTTAGTGAAATAAAACTCAATTTATAAAGAATAAGGCGTTTCATTATTTAAATTGGAATATCTTGTTACAGCTTAGGACTTTTAAATTAAAATGTAAAAAAAATTATTTTTTAAATCCCTGAACAATAACACGGTGTTTTGTAATTAAAATTATATAAATTAATAGAATGAATGTATTTGATAGTATTCCTACCAATTTTAAAGTGATTTTTTTTTTAATAAAAAGTGTTGTGTAGTAGGAATTACAAAATGTGTCACAACAACACATAGATACCTTTTAAGACCCAGGTCCCACAACATCGCTTGTTGATCAAGTTGGCATGCCAGATTCGATCAAATGCTTTTGAGATGTCTAATGCGATTACGTACGTTTCACCACCTTTCTCAAGTATCCTATTCCAAAGATGTGCTACATAGTTCAATAGATCGGTTGTTGATCTTTTAGTATTTTTAGGGTTTCGAACTTTGAAAAAGTAAAACAAAACGCTTGAGAGTTCGTTGTCCGTTTCAAATCATTTTTCTCAAAAACTATAAGCCATATCTATTTCATTTGAAATTTGCCATAGTAATAAAACTTCTTTTGTCAGACCTACTGATAAGACGATTGTAAAGCATATTTTTTAAAAGGTTTCGAGCTGGGTCATATAAAAGAAAAATATCACAAATATTCATTTCAATCAATTATCCACCTAGTGCTTAGTTTTCGGTTTGTTATCAAAACCGTGGTTTGTTTCGAGAGTCCCTTCCGTCGAACATCATTTGTCCAAAAAATGTACAAATTATTTACAGTGACAGCGAATGATGTAAATTTTGAACGCGATGTGATGTGATGTAAATTTTGAAATTTTGCATTCCTTGTAATCAGGTTCAATTCATCTCTTTTCATCACCAATGATGATGCCAGTTGTGACATTATATAGTACGAAGGTCTTGAGTGATGTCATAACATCATAGTTGTCTTATAATGGCTTTTTGTTTTTGCGTACACAAGCACTGATTTGAATGGTATCGACGCGAGTGCATCAATTTCATCGAATGTGTCGAACAGCAGATGTTATCTCAAAAAGGTCAGGTTATCGAGCAATACTATTCCACGATACTTTGCCATAGGCGATAACTTTTTTATGTAACAGAACAATGAGAGCTGTTTTCAATTCAGAAAGAAATTCTTCTTTGTCTCAGATTGTAAAAATCAAATCGTATATCGTAAGATCGTAAGACAAGAGCTGCTGCTCCATATTTAAATAGTTCCGTGGCTTGCCATTTTTTAACTGTTTTGATGGCGGTTTTCACTTCTTTTACTGCGGGGACAGACTTCCGAGTTCCAGGAGTTCCTTGTTAACTATTCTTCTCTGCATTTTAATTTGTATCCTTTGTGACCGATGACGTTCAAGCAATTGCATTCGGTGCTTTCTTGTGCTACGCATATAATGGTTATTTGAAGTGCTTACCACTGTTATTGTATGTTAAATGGTATCTCTTGAGGGATGTCATGCTGTTCTAAGTAGTGTCTAATTATTACAGCATTTTTAATGCGTTGAATTTTCAGCGTGTGAATATTTAAGCTGTATGAATATTTGAACTTTGGTTTATAATTTTTTTTAAAATTGCGACCGTCGCATTTAAGGTGCATGAAAAACTTAGAGTATATATAAATATAGAGAGAACATAACTTTAAAATTGTATGAAGAGAGACATAAGAAATCGTGTTTGCTAATATGTCATATTCATTTCTCATTTCGCCATTTGCATTTCTGTGTATTTACTACAACCAACTATTGTATTAAATTATAAATTAAAAACAATTAAATAATTTAAAACGAAACAAAAAGTACAATCTATTATTTTTAGTTGTGCTAATTTTTATAAAATGAATGAAAATAATTACGAGAGTATTTTACATTTATTGTGTTATTTCCAGTGATTTTATAATAGTGAATATTTTATTATTTTATAATGCCCATGTGCAAATATTTAAGTTATGTATACATCCTGAAAGTATATTATGAAAACTAGCTGGCGACCAACTTTTCATTATAGTTTAGTTTATTTTTAATAGATAAAAGATTAAAATTTATATGTTTGGTTAGAATCAAATCCTAATCTGTCATTTTTCTTATTTCTTTTTATATAGTAGCAGTGAGGGAGAAACTATTATTTTTTTGTGGTAGTTTTTTTTCTTATAGATTTAAAAGAAACTCGCAATAATTGTACAATTTTGAATCAAATGAAAAATTTACGCACGTCTTTGGGAAGACAAACCGGTTTCTCTCTCAGAGAAATGAAGGAAAATAAACAAACAAAAAAACGATTTGACAGAAGATCAGTCACGATTAATTTTAGTTATGGTGGTCGGTTGATGAAAAATCAGCTGTTTTAAAAATTTTATAAACTTTGTTGTTGTAAAAATTTAATAAACTAGCAAAAAATAAAATGGCCAAGCTTACATTTGAAAACTTTTGAACACGTAGATATATATCTTTCCAAAATTTAAAAAAAATAGTTCAAGTCCAGAGGTTAAGACCGGCTGTTGAAATCAAAACAAACGCAAAAGACAATGCTTTCATCATTTTTGAGTTTATTTTGTTTAAATTTATCAATCTACTCCTCCTATCAACTAAAGGCTCAGACATTTTCAGCCTTCTAACCCAAGAGGTTCCAATTTTATAAGCATTATACTAAACTTAATGCACGAAAAATCTCATTTCATTGAATTCCAATAAGAAAATGATCAAATTCTCTTTTGTTTGTGTTTTATTTATCTTATCATTAACCGTTCAAAAAAATTAAATAAATACAAAAAAATACAAACAAAGATGATTTTGAATTACAAAAATATTTTCGTTGGAAATTTGTGAATGTTTTTGGTGCAATAAATATATAATATTAATTACACATTCTCAAAGTGTTCCTTATTTACATGAATAAAAATTGATAGATATTGTAGTTTTTGTGGTATAAAAATTGTTTGATCATTTTTTGATTATAAATCATATGTGGTGGTATTGTAGTTGTGACGTAGTTAGGACGTTCATTTGCTCTTTGCTGGATTTGTTATAACTAATTTTATAAAACTGTTCCGCAATTGCATAAATAAAGTAGTTTCGGTTAATCTATTTAATTTGTTTTGTGAAATTTGTTGGATAATTCTGTTTCTACTTAGTTTTTTTATTTAAACTAATCCAATTCTACTTGTATACATATCTGTCTGATCAAGAAGTCTATCTATTTCTGCACGAAATTGAGCTGTCGCTCAAACTTCTTTTTTTTAAAGCAATATAACTCAATTCTAGTTATATTTTTTCAGAAACTAATCCAGATGGTAGAAAAAAATCCATTCAGTTGAACATGTTTATTAAAATACTTAACATGTTTACTAATACGTGAACATGTTTATTAAAATACTTAAACAAATATATGAACATTCAAACATATTACATTTTGGACAACAAAGCTGTTTTGATATAAATACGCTTAATATAAGTTCACTTAATTTCACTAAAAAATTCACAAAATTCATCTGGCAGCTTGTTGAATTGGCTTACACATTTTTTTGAGAGCATATGACTCCATATCTACATTTATTTTTTAAAAGTACTTCTAAGTGTCGTAGGACAGTGAGAAAAGTTCTTAAAATGTCAGTTAAATATTGAAGTATTATATAAAGGAAAAAATCTTAAATCGGCTTTCGGTATTTTCAAGTGCTCACGTGTCCTTAACTAATATTAAATTTTAAAAATGTATTAATTTCAAATTACATTTTTTTATTTATTCATGTTTTATAGACGATTTAAATTAGAAAAGTTTGACTATGGTGAAATATGTTCGAAAATGGCTAAATTATGTGAGGGGATGTCCGGACGAGAAATATCTAAACTAGGTGTATCATGGCAAGCAGCTGTGTATGCGTCTGAAAAAGGTGTTTTAACAAGTAAAATGGTTTTAGACCGTTGTTATGCAGCTGTACAACAGCATAAACAAAAGGTAACGTTTAAAAGTATAAGAATTATATTTGTACTAAATTAAATATTTATATTATAGATGGCATGGCTGTCGGAACAAGAAAAAGGAGATCACAAATCAATAACAGGAGGAGTAAATGATAAAGTTATTGAAACTTAATTTGTCAAATAAAAGCCTTCACTTCTAATATATAAATAAACTATTGCTAAATAGTTTATTTTAAAAGTTTTAGTTGACTCATAACATTTACTTTGAACAATTTAATCAGTTTTAAGATAGTTAAACTAATTACTTTCCATACTATCTATTACTGAAAACGTAAGATCTTGAAATAATTCCATTTTAAATGCTGTTACCTTTATGATATTTCAAGAATAATTATAATTAATCTTACTTTGAGAAATTTATATTAAACTTCTCTAGATTAAGCATGAAACATACTTGCATTTTAAAATAGAAAGATATATATCTTTATCTAAATATATATATGGCCATATTTCATTTGTACTTGAATATATTTATATGTATATTATGTCGAAAATATATTTTAATTGATTTGTAAGATAAATATTCACTGCCTTCTCTACTAGTTTAGTATTTTTTACTTCATTTGGTCGGATTAACTCTTGTATAAAAAATGCAAAGAGAAATGGCTACAAGATAAATAATAATTTCTTTGGTATTTTTTGTATTAAATTTCTAGATATTACGATGTGTGAATTCATAGGATGAGAGAATATTTCGTCAACATCTAAGTCAACATTCTAATCAACATCCTAAGTCACGAGTGTAAAGTCATTATTGATTGTTGCCAATCAATGCGAAACTTAATATCTGACGTAAAGTCAATATGTTGTTATATTTTTGGTTAGGAAATATAGACAACTTTAGGGGAAATTTTTAATTTCGGATTGGTTTTTTGTGAACAATTAAGCTTAAGTACATATTGGATAAATAATAATATTATATTTTAGGAATCATTCACTTTAAAAGGAGAAACAAGAAACCCTTATAATAAGTAAATTTTGTCTGTTGCTAAGGATTTGAAAGCAAACCATTCGCCAATTGTTAAAAATAGAGTGTGTATAAACTATAAACACTTATAACTAGCTGTTGTCGTAATTTGTTTTTAGTTTGACAAAATTTTAGCCAAAAGTGTTTCAATAAAAGCACAATCGAAAAGGATTTAGGATACAGAATTTGTTTGGGTTTGACAAATGCCTTATAAACCTAGTTTCCTCCAAACTTGTTATCAGTGATTGAAGCTTAACCTCAAGCTTAAAATCAATCAAATAAAATCAATAATTAGGGTTCCGTTTTTTATAACGAACCCTATTGGTGAGGGTAAATCGAGTTTTTCACATTATATCGATTATCTCGTAAACTATAAATGCTATGGACTTGAAATTTGAGGTTCGTATAAAACTAATCTGTCCACATGAAATAACGGCTCCAAATAAAACTAAAGTGGTTTTCGTTTGTTTACAGGGGTACGATGCGAGACCTTTGAGAAAATACATTTTTTCATAGATTCAAGTAGGGTATCATATGAAAGGGCTTCATTTCAGTATTCCTTAAAAATTTGTTTTGGAATTTTACACTTTACCATTTTTTGTATAATTTTGAATAATGACGTTTTTTTCAGGTTTTCTTTCCTCGATTAGCTCCGAACCTAACCGATCAAAAATCTTCAAATGTATTTGGAATGATAGACAAATTAGTAAGTTCTTAATAAAAATATATAAAAGACTTTCAGACCGTTGCCTCGCTACGTTTCGACACTGATTGACAGAAAAATTTGAAAAAATTCACAGAACTAGGAAGTTTGGTAAATTTTGAATGAAAATTATAGCGAAGTCTCAAATAATTATATTTCTGTGTGTTTAGGTGGACGGTGTGGAGAGGGTAAAAAAAACCTTTTTTGACCCAAGTGAGCCCCACTCATTTGAAAGAGTACATAATTTAGAACACATTTTAGAATTTTGCGGTGCACAGTTTTTGAGTTATTTTCAAAAAAGGTGCGAATTTCAGACCGTTGCCTCTACGTTTCGACACTGATTGACAGAAAAATTTGAAAAAATTCACAGAGCTAGGAAGTTTGGTAAATTTTGAATGAAAATCAAAGCGAAGTCTCAAATATGTAACTATATTTCTGTGTGTTTAGGTGATTGGTGTGGGAAGGGTAAAAATAACCATTTTCGACCCAAATGAGTGGGGTGTCATTTGAAAGAGCACCTAATTTAGAACACATTACAATTTTTTTTTAGAATGTTGCAATGCACAGTTTTTGTGTTATTGTAAAAAAGTATTTTTGTATGTAGAACCCCCAACCCCCTAAATTTCGACACTTGATTGACCGAAAAAATAATCAAATTTGAACCATTTACAAGCTGGTGTAATTGTATCTTTCTTGAGTTACCATAACCAGCTATGGATAAGATTTAACCTGAAGCAACATTTTTGTGTCATTTTTGATCAATGGTTGTAATTTACTATTGACATTTACGATTTAATATTTATTTTGTTGTGCGTCTATGGCAATTACGTTACAAGTTACAACACAACTTTTTGTTAATTATTTTTGATATTGTGTTCTTTTACATTCAGGGATGAGGGAGCCCTTGGCGAGCGAATTTTATTCGCACTTGTCTGACTTTTTTTATATTAATAAATTATTGTCAATCTGAATCTATGCGTATCTTTTTTAAAATTATTTATTTTAATAAAATATCATAGGAGCAGAAGTTAAAGTGAAACAAATATCGTTTATAGAAAGTGAATCCAATAAATTAAAACAAATTAAGTATTTTAAAATTATAAAAGTTAATATTGAAAAAAAAACCAACAAAAATTAAAATTCACGAAATTATATAAAATAAAATAAAATATGTATAATGACAACAAAAAGGGCAAATTGAAAACCAAGTTAAAAAGAATCAAATATAAGATAATTAATTACTTAACAATAATTAAGACATATCAAATCAACACGATCAACATATCAAATCAACACGATCAACAATCAATGTAATAAATCAAGACACAGCAATATTTAAAGTACTAAATTAATCCATCATATTACAGATTATAAAAATAATTGCGATAGAAATTTAAATAATATTACAAATAATTTTACAAATTAACGTAAAACGTGATAGTGTTTGATTCCAATCGATTTGAAATAGAGAGTAAATAATGAAGAATTGTGTTGTGTTGTTTAAAAAAGTCAGACAAGTGCGAGTATAACTCGCTCGCCGAGGGTTCCGTGTATATAATATACTACGAGAATAGTTCTTCTCAAAAACATAATTTTAGAAATAAACCAAAAACAATTGATCGATTAATCGAAAAGTAAAACTGATTAATCGTCATCGATTTAATAAATAGTTTTCTGAACAAAAATTTGTTACGCGAAAGATATATGATATCACACACATACACAAGCCACGAAAAAACGTAGCCATAGGAAAGAAGAGAATACAGGCGAGAAAGAAAAGAATACAAAAAGGTATAAAAAAGTCAAAAACGACTAAAATAAACGAAACAAATAAACGAAATTTTTTGAATTTCTTTCTTCCAAATTTTATTCTGATTTCAATTTATGCTTTGCTTGCGGATAGACGTATTATTTTGGATTGTGATTTTATTTCAGGCTTAAAAAAATATTTGTTTTAAAATTTGTGCAAATGCACAGGGATCCCCTAGTATATATATATAAATACGTAAGCACTTTTTTGTGGTACCATTTAAAGTTTTTTGGCTCAACAAAAGTGGGGCAATATATATCGTTGGCAAGGTCTTGAGTAGTAGATGTACCGAAACACATTTTTGAATTTGGATGATTTTTGTGAGAAAAAAGGGAGAAATGTAAAGGTGTGTGTTTTGTGATGGTTTTTATCGATTATTTGGTTTGTTCTCGGGTAAGAAAAAGCTAAAGAACCAAACTTGGGTCAAACCCGTACCACAGCTTTTAGGCTTTGGGCCAGGCTTAACATTTTCAAATGGCCCAAGCTTGACCCAAGTTTGGACTGGTGTACTGGGGCCAAGTTAGACCAATAAGACTGGGCCAGGTCTACCAAACCAATTTTTCCCAGACTTTTAAATGTGTGGAAAGAGTAATGTAATATATTTTGGAAGACTAAAGAGGATTAATTGAGATTCTTAAATAACATTTATTAGACCGACCTTATTACACGTAGAGTCAAAATTGGTAAGAGGAAGAGTATGTGTGTGTGTTTACGAAAGTGCATTTTTTTTTGATAGGAAATTATTGTGTCTAGTGTTGCCATATACAACTAGATAAATTATTTAACCCAATAGGCAAATATACCACAGACGCTCCCACTTTGACAAAAATTTATTTATACAAGAATAAATTTTTAAAATAGTACTTAATCCCACTATTATTGTTATAACATTTCAATTTTTAAAATTCTTTTTCTTAATTCTTAATTCTTTTACATATTTTTTTTTTATTGTATTACATAAAATGTTTTCAAACAAATTACAAATTGATACTTGTATAATTTTTTTACTTGTATCGACGGCTGCTAATATTTTTATTAAAGAAAAGCCTGATTAAAATTTGTATTGATTGTCTTATTTCATCGAAGAAAATTTAATTTTTTATATTTGATTTATATGTCGGTGTTTATTTATTTCAAGAATTCAAATGTAACTTTCTTAATCCTTTGTTCTGTATCTAGCTGGTTTCTGGATTATGTTTCTATCACGTAATACTCTTCTGTCTTCTCCATTTTCTACCCCCTCTTCTACATCCTCTGTCTTTTCTATAAACGCTGAAGCCTTTTCATAATCCTTACTTGTATCGCTATCATTATTATTTTCTATTATTCCTCTTGTCTATCTAAAAGTAAATTCAATTCGTCCTCCATATCAAAAATTTCATCTTCTACTTGTTCATTAATATTTTGTTCAACATTTTATATTTGTTCCAGATTTTCTACTTGCTCAACATTTCGCCTATTAAATTTTTTAAAACTAACCACTATGTTCATATGACTGGCTTTTGTATTCTCCTGATCATTAGTTTCAAAATTTGAATTTACCCGCCTTTCCTTGTCTTCATCCGCTTCATTCTCTGAATTTGGTATCGTCGCATCTTCCTTTTTTTTCTATTTTCTACGTAGTAGGATCTAATCTGATCTATATGTCTCTTAGTGATTCTATCGAGCTCTGTTCTACAATGATACATACGTGGGCCTAATCTCTTTAAAATTACTGCTTTTACCCATTTCGTCTCATTTCCTCGATAATCTCTTACAATTACTTTATCTCCCTTTTCAAAACCTCTATTTCGTTTATCTGTTTCGTCGTAATCTAATTTATATGATTGTTTTGGTGACGGTAACAAAAGATCAAGTTTAGTTTTTGCTTTATAATTATAAACTTCGGATGCTGGTGTTTTATTTGTGGTACAATGGACCGATTGTCTATAATCAGTCAGAAAATTACATAATATTTCATCGGTTTTATCTGGATCGCGTTCAAATCGCTTTATATAAAGAATTTTTTATTGTATGTACTGAGTTCTCTCCTGCTCCGTTAGTTGGAGGAAAAGAAATTGCTGTCATAGAATGTTTTATTCCATTTGATTTTATAAATTGTTGAAATAGCTTTGTCGTGAATTGCGTGCCATTATCGGAAACTAGTTGATCCGGAATTCCGAACCTTGAAAATAAATATGACAGGCATTTGATAGAAAAACTAGAAGTTGGGCTTTTAGTTTAACTTCCACCCATTTGCTATATGAATCCATCATTATTAGAAAAATGTATTTCTAATTGGATCTGCATAGTCAATATGAATGCGCTTAAATGGACCCTCAGTCTGAGCTCATGGAATAACCGGTGTTTTTGGTGGATTTGGTAAAGTTGCTATACATGCTTCACAATTTTTAATTAATTTTTCGATATGACTATCGATTTTTGGCCACCACACGTATGACCGTAAAATTGATTTCGTTTTTACTATCCCTAAATGGGGGGAAGTATGAACTTGTTTTAATCTTCCACTACAAGCTCATTTTTTTTATTTATAAACACTGCATACTCCATTTTATCTAATTCATCCATTGTACCTTCATTCACCGCCTCTATTACCGTCATCAACTCTTTATCCTTTACCGTTTCGTCGCGTACTTGATTTACGTCAATAGGAATGTTTGTATTATTTTCGACTACGCTTAAATAATTTATTTTTACATATTCATCCGAATCTGATTTACAAGGAAATCTAGAAATGCAATCTGCACAATTATTTTTAGAATCCACATGAGATATGGTATAATTAAAACTTGAAAGGTGGAAGGCCCACCTCTGCAACCTCCCTCCATTTGTGGGATTCCTCGTTTTTCGTCGAATATAGCCAGTAAAGGTTTATGGTCTGTCACCAAAATAAAATGTCGACCTATTAGGAATTGGAAAAACTTTTTAGTTCCAAAAATTATGGCTAATCCTTCTTTTTCGATAACACAATAATTTTTTTCAGTGTCACATAATGTTCAAGATGCGAACTCTATTGGTCTCTCGTCGCCGTTTTGAAATTTGTGTGCTAGCACTGCACCTACCCCCACGTTAGATGCATCGCATGTTAACACTACTGGTAAATTTGGATCAAACTTGATCAATACTTTGTCTGATAAAATTTCTTGTTTTATTAAATTAAAAGCTTGCTCACATTCCTCTGACCATACTAATTCGTTGCCTTTTTTAAAAGATTATAAATAGGAGACATTATTGTTGCACAATCTTTTATAAATTTTCCAAAATAATTCACAAGGCCTGCAAATGACCTGGACCCCGATTATGGAATGCGAAAGCGATAATAGCTCAATTTTTGGCGTAAGTGTATTAGTAATGATATTGGTCTAAAATCAATTACTTTTTGTAAAACTACTACGTTCGTATAAATTATTTTTAAATAAAAATTCGTTTGACACCTAAAAGGAATTGTTTTGTTTGTTTTGTGGATGGTTTTATTAATTATTTCAATAATTATTAATTATTTTTGTTAGTAATTATTAGTAATTATTGAAGTAGTTATACATAATTTTTTGTGATTCTGAAATTGATGTTTTCTATCGGGAAGTTTATCTGGATCGATAAACATACATACAAATATATGATAATATTTTGAGACAAAGTTTTATGAGGTGTGTATCTAATTTCAATTAAAGATTAAAGAGTTCATATAGATGTGTCGTAGTTTAAACTGCTTGTCCTAATGGCCTTAAACTTTAGTAACACATATTTGTATTTTTATCTTGAACCGATGCTCTATTAGTGCTTTTACTGCATTATTTGTCAGTTTTTAGTTCAACCGTTGTGCATGAGCATGAAATTTGAGGAGATCGAGCGTCACCACCAACAGTTTCGACTTTTTGAACATTGGAATGAGCATTTTGTCAATATTGGTCTTCAGTGTGGCATTTACCTCTTCTTCTATGTGGTAATACGTGTAAATGTGGAATTTTCAGTAGAAAGTACCTTTCTGCTTCTTAACCATTCATTCCCAGTGTTAAGGTATAGGAGCTCAATTTATTTTTGAGGGAAGAGTGCATTTAGCGTGGTTTACTCTAAAAATATTTTTATCCATCCTCCTTCAGGAACTTCAGGATATTGAGAGGGTTAAGTGAATGCAGATTCTGCCCGTTCATATAACACCTCGTGTAGATTAGATCTTTGAGAAGATGAACTGGGTTCTCTTCCTCTGGGAGGATCTGAGAAGATCCTCAATTTTGAGAAGATGAACTGGGGTCTCTTTCTCTAAAAGACAATTTCTACTTTTGTCTCCTTCATCCATACCAATATTCTTAAGGCGTTTTCTTAATATACAGTGTGTTGTAGCAAATTCCTATTACCCAGAGCACATTACTGCTCTTTTTTAATTTGACTGCACAACCAAATTAACTACTTGGACTGTATTAAGCCCTAGGGATTATTCCAGGCTTTGCAGCACTCTGTCATAATCTTCCCGTCCACAAAAGGGTTCCAACCAGAGGTTGTTATTGTACGCTTCCTTGTTGGCTTTTTCATTACCAGCGATACCCGAATTACCAGGTATCTAGTAAAATGTTATATTGTTACCATTACCAAGCTTGTTGAGCTTCCTCACCGTTTTGGCAGTGATGGGGTATGCGCTTAACAATTTTTTGTAGCTAGGTGCCCATTAAGGTTCAAAGTATTTAGTTCTAAATCCAAATACCCCAGTGTGAGCCCCTACCTTGGTTTTTAGTCGTTCATGTACACACGAGAACCTTGCCAAAACATTAGTTGGGGATACAAATACACGCCTCTTAAACACCAACAAGATTCTCAACAAAAAAATTAAAAATACTTCTTACTTCAGATATTAATTATATTATTAATGTTTATACTTAGTAAAAATATAATTTGGTAGTTATAAGTTATTTATATATTTTATAAATTATAAAAAAAACTATTTGTTTGGAATTTTCTTTTCTTATTCTTTCGAATAGGTCCTTAGATGCCTCTTTATTCAAATAATAAAAAAAAGAATTGATGTAGGTGATAAATTATAAACATAATATACCCATGTATACATTCAATTCAATTATTTAAACTAAAATATTAAATTAGGAACTAAAAAATAATATAATTACTAGTGATTTGATGAACTTTGGGTTTTTTCGTTGAATTTAAGTGATTAGTACGTGCTCAATAGTTTCCTGGAAGTTGGAACTTTATGACTTCTGCAACCAAACGACTTCTAAGAGAGTTAGATAAATGACCAAATAGAAAATACTGTTTCTAGCTGGGCAGTTGACACTTGTAAATTTAGTAATTCATTTGCCAATCCTTAATTTTGGGCTGTTATTAATTAGCTCACATATAAGTAGTGACCACCAGTCCTGTAGTTTACCGTACTGTCCTGTTTTTTACCATGCTGTCCTCTGAAATTTTTTTTGCAAATACAAAACATTACAATGTCCCTTATTTCCTAATTTGATATGCACATGCTTCTTTTTTGAATAAATTTTACACAAATATGAATTTAAAATTATAATTTTTGTAAATATCAAGTATTACAATTTAGAGCCAAATGTCAAAATCGTATGCCCACTTTTTTTGCATTGCTTGGCGTTAGGTCATAAATAAAAATTCTTAAAAAGCAAACAAAAATGTCAGTCTGTTTACTAACCGGTCCACTAACCAACCGTAACAACCGATGGAAACTATTGGAGGGATTTAAAAAAATTTTGTTTCAGAAAATAGGTTTCATCAATGATAAGAACCGCAGGGACGATAAGAATGTCCAGTCTTTTGTATCGTATAAGAATAAGAGGAAACACTCCTACCGCACGTAGGAATCATTAAAGATTTTTGATTTACGGCGTAATAAGTTTAGTTGGTATCCGACTGCTAAGGTTGGTCTCAGAAATAACAAGAGAAAGCACAAAGCTTTGGAATTGCACCGCGGTAACGTTTTGCAAGGTCAACTAAGACAAAGTTTTTCTTGAGAGATAGTCTCGTTTCACAAGTATTTTCTGATGTTTAAAAAAAACAATTTTTTTTAATTTTGAATGTTTATATTTTAGGTAGATTTCGTATAAAAATCTACCTATTGCAAAGTGCTTCATCTCGGAATTTCGGAAAAATGTTGATGCCAAACGACTATACAGGGTGAACCATTTAACTTGGCACAACCCAATATCTTCCAAACAACGCAATTTTGAAAATTTTGAAAATTTCTTTTTTGGATAGGTTTCATAATGTTATTATTTATTTTTTATTAAGATGAAGAATCCAGATCTTCTAATGGACCACCACTTTTTCTTAAATTGAGATCTATTTTTGTTCCAAGTTAAATGGTTCACCTTGTATATGATAAGCGGAGACGGAAAATCAAAATGAACAAAATGTATATATATATATATATATATATATATATATATATATATATATATATATATATATATATATTATATATATATATATATATATATATATATATATATATATATATATATATATATATATATATATATATATATATATATACATTTTCATTTTGATTTTCCGTCTCCGCTTATCATATATAGTCGTTTGGCATCAAACATAATGTTGAAACATAATGTTGAAATCAAATTTATAAATATTGAATATTAGAACCTTTTTTTATCATTTTTGTTCGAATGACAACCTTGGCGTTCAGGGTTCCTGAAAATCAGCTGTTTTAAAAATTTACTAAACTTTGTTGTTCTTGATGTAGATGAAAATGGCCAAGCTCATATTTGAAAACTTTTGTACATGTAGATACAACATAAATCTTTCCAAATTTAAAAAAAAAATTGTTCAGTTCAGAGGTTGAGACCCTGGGGCTGTTAAAACGAAAACAAACGCAAACGGCCATGCTTTCATCATTTTTGAGTTTATTTTGTTTAGACTAACACTAGCTTTTAGATAAAATTTTCAACTATAACTTCAGAAATTTTCAGCCTTCTAACCCAAGAAGTTCCAATGCAATTAGCTTTATACTAACATAATGCACGCCACTCTCACGCCATACGACCAATCACAACAACCAATCTCATAAAAATATCCCATAGAAATATTAGATACATTTTCTTTTGTTTTTTTGTGTTTTTATTTTTTTTGGCAAAAATTTAAACAAAGCTGAGTCATTATTGTTTTGAATTAAGGAATATTTTTTTGGGAAATTTGGAATATTTGGAAGTGGTTTCGTTGAAATAAATATATGTATATTGATTATAAATTATGTGTGGTAGAATTGTAGTTGTGACGTATAGTTAGAATCTTTCGATAATTTCTCCTTCGATCCACTTTGTATCGTTTTTTTGGTAATTATTTAAATTTTAAATATAAATTTTTTTGAGCCGCCTTTAAATGAACATTTTTATTTTGATTTGCTTTTGTAAATATTGGTGATCTAGATATTTATCTTGTAATTCTTATTTTCATTTCGGTCATTTAATTTTGTTAGTATGGTTTTTGGTTTAAACTTAAATATAAGGTTAGCTCCTAAATATAAGGAAAATTATTTATTAGCTCAGTGATGTTTTGCCTTTCATTTGCTGATTTTTTTAAACAATTTTTTACAGTCTGAACTGCCCACCAAACCATTTCTTTGTGGGTGATAAAGTGGACTATGAGTGATCTGAATATTATTCATTGAGCAAAAACCTGCAAACTCATTAGAGGTGAACGGAGGTCCATTGTCTGTATAGATCTGTGTAGGTAGCCCAAAAATAATAAATTGCGTTTTGAGTTTTGTTATAACTAATGAAGCAGAGCACCCATTCAATAAGTAAACATCACTCCATTTCGAAAAACTATCGCAAGAAATCAAAAATACATGCTTGCCAAAATGGAACAAATCCAGGTGGATTCGCTCGAAAGCATTTGAAGTTTCTGGCCATTGAGAGTTATCACAATCGCGAGTATGTCTTTGATTTAAGCTACACTTGATACACGTTTTACAGAAAACTTCAATATCTTTATTCACCCCATGCCACCAAACCATTTCTCTAGCTAATATCTTCATCCTTACTATGCCTGTATATGCGCGATTTGTGCAATAACTTTAAAACTTTACTTACTATTCGCTTAGGAGTTAAAATACGATCACCATAAAATGCACAATTTGACTCACACGATAACGAATTTTTAATATAGTTATTTAGTTTTATATAGTTTTTAGTTGATGAAATATACTTTTAGTTGATAGATAAATAAATAATATAGTTTTTTAGTTGATGTGGAACATTATTTGGCCACCCATTCATTAGATATTTAAAAACCTGCGATAACACTTCATCCAGTTGTGTTTGTTTTGCTATTTCTTCCTGAGTTAAAGGCAATTCGTTCGATAAATTAAAAGAATTTATTTGGGGTTCGCTTCAATCCGTATTCCCTTCTATTGGCGATTGCGATAAACCATCGAGCTCGATAAACATCGAGCTCTTACGATATTTAATTTCATAATTAAACGATGACAAAAATATAGACCATCTGTGGATACGCTGAGCTGCAACAGATGGTAGCCCTTTTTTATTATTGAAAATTTCCTGCAGTGGCTTATGATCGCTGTAAATTACAAATTTTTTGCCAAACAAATACTTATAAAATTTTTTAACAGCAAACATAACGGCTAACGCTTTCCGATGTAGCTGGCTATAATTTTTCTCAGCTGGACTTAACGTGTTAGACGCAAGCATAATTGGCCAATGGCCACTCAAGTTCTTCAACCAAATGAGCTAAAACTGCGCCCACACCATAAGAACTAGTATCACACGACATCACAAGTGGGAGTGGTGGATCATAAAATACCAATAAATTATCACAATTATCACGTGCGTCTAGCACGTTAAGTCCAGCTGAGAAAAATTATAGCCAGCTACATCGGAAAGCGTTAGCCGTTATGTTTGCTGTTAAAAAATTTTAAAAGTATTTGTATGGCAAAAAGTTTGTAATTTACAGCGATCATAAACCACTGCAGGGAATTTTCAATAATAAAAAAGGGCTACCCTTTGTTGCAGCTCAGCGTATCCACAGATGGTCTATATTTTTGTCATCGTTTAACTATGAAATTAAATATCGTAAGAGCTCGATGATCTGTAATGCTGATGGTTTATCGCGATTACCAATAGAAGGGAATACGGATTGAAGCGAACCCCAAATAAATTCTTTTAATTTATCGAACGAATTGCCTTTAACTCAGGAAGAAATAACAAAACAAACACAACTGGATGAAGCGTTATCGAGTCTGGCATGCCAACTTAATCAACAAGCTCGTTGCGTACGGTTTTTATCCCAATGTTGTGAAGCTGATTCAAAATTTTCTATCCAACCGATACATTTCGGTCTCCTTAGACGGATTTTCTTTTGAGTCTAAACTAATTAACGCTGGTGTACCTCAAGGCTCAGTACTGTCCCCAACCCCATTTTTGATTTATATCAACGAATTGTTGAAAAACCCAGCAACCCAATAAATAGTTTTGCAGATAATAGCACTCTGCCCAAGTCGTTCGAGCCCCTTCCTTCAAAAGGTTAAATGCACGAACGAATTAATCCCGCCCGGAGAGACGCTGCCATAAACGTAAATAAAGACCTAAAAAAGTCGCCGTTTGGGGTGACCAAAACATGGTCAATTTCAACTCTACCAAAACACAGCTGTTGATTGTTTCCAGATCAAAGATCGAGTTCCCCAAAGACATTTTATTCAGTATGTGTGATGAACCAATAGGTGAATGTAAAAACATTCGTTTATTGGGTGTCACAGTTTCAAATAACCTACTCTGGAACGATCATGTAATGGCGATGGCAAAAAGCGCGTCTAATAAACTCGGCCTCCTAAATAGATGCAAAAAATGTTTCACTCCATACCAAGTGCTCCATGTTTATAAGTCCTATATTCGTCCCTGTATGGAGTACTGTTGCCAAGTTTGGGGTGCTGCTTCTGTTTCCATCTTGGCCCTCTTGGAGTCTGTTCAAAATCGGGCTATACGAATTGTGGGTGATCGAGCTTTGACATCAAAACTCGAATCCCTACAACATCGTCGCACTGTTGCTGACCTCGTTGTTTTTTACAAATATCTTCATCAACGATGCTCAGATGAAATCAGCGGCATCATGCCTCAAACTTATTCTTACCCCCGTTCCACTCGGCAATCGGCTACCGCAACCAGTGAAACGGTAAAGATTCCGCGCTGTCATACTGGCAGATCGCAGAAAGACTTCTTGGTCGGAACTGCATACAAATGGAATAGTTTGCCGGAACCCTTAGTCTCAGGTGGCTTCAACACGCAGAGGTTTAAAAAAAGCGTTAAAGCTTAGAACGCCAGTTGTTGTGGGACCCAGGTCTAGACCTAGGTCTTTAAAGGTACACACAACACAACACATTTTATTAAAAAAAAAAATACAAGAACTTTTTACAATCATTTAAACTTTTGTGACAATTATCAGACCATCCATACTTTTCACCTTTCTTTAGCAAACAATACAAAGGATATAGCAACGCAGATAAATTTGGAATAAATTTTCTATAATAATTTATTAAACTTAAGAAACTTTGTTATTCCATTACATTACACTGTGTGACAGCCAAAATCCGCTTCGGTTCTGACTACCGGGAAAAGTTATATCGGTAAAAAAAAGTTATACGTGTCCCGGAGTTTCGCTGGGTCACGTCTAGGAATCGAGATATATCAATTTGAAGCTAGTAAGTAATTGTGTGATGACTTCCTTTGCATTTGTTGCAGTTATATATCCTTTTGCCTGTATTTGGACTTCTTGATAATAGTTTAGACGATGTACTTTCTCTACTGTTGTTTCTAGGTTGTCTAAACGGAGTAGGCGATCGAAATATAGACGCCCTTCGCTTACTTCCACTTCGCACATGTTGTCGACCTCTATTAGTGAACGGTTGAACGTGATGAATTTGAGATGATTGCACTGATTTTATTTTGCCTTGTTCTTTCCTAGTCATCTCCATACTCAATGCTTCTTCACACGCTTTCTTGAAAGTTAAATTTTTGCAGACAACAATGTATTTTAAATGTTTTTCATCTACAAGACCCAGTACAAACTTATGCTTTAATGCTCTCTCCAAAAATCCTCCAAAGTTACAAGTAATTGAGAGCGTTTTGAGTTCCACAATATATTCAGTGATACTTTCATTGATTTTTTGACCTCTCTTAAAAAATTTATAACTTTCCGCAATTTCTATATGGCTAGGCTGAAAGTGATCTCTTAAAACTTTTGTTAACTCATCGTACTTTCTCGATGTTGGTAAATCTGGATGTAACAAACGACAAAGAATTTCAAAAGCATCGGGACCAATAAAGGTGACAAATAACAACGCCTTTTTTGTATCCAGCACGTCGTTACATTTAAAAAATTCTTTCATCCTCATTAAGTATTGCCCAAAATCACTTCCTGGGATAAATGGCTCAATTGATCCAATCATGTTAAAGCTAATTTCCTTTTTCAATTAATTAATTCAAAAGAATGCCCTCAATTTAATTTCTTTTTTCTATGCGAAAAGTAAACTCACTAGTGTAAAAAAATAACAAATTATAGTTGCTATGGTTTTTCATATAATTTTACAAAGTATTTTAAACAACGTAATCATGAAAAAATAGAATATGAATTTTGAATATTTTGTTGTCGAGTTATAACTTTATAATTTATAGTAAATATCGCTTATATATTAGTATCATAGAAAGAATTGCTTTTCCTACGCGAGATGAAAACGTTTTTCGTTCGTAAACATGTCTCACTCGACGCTAGCGCGTCTCATGAACAAATGTTTACTCACGAAAAAAACAATATTTTCATCTCTTGTAGGAAAATATACTATAATTCACAAGAATAACCTCGATTTAATTTCTTTAATTCACTATGAATACCCAACTGCTAGCCATATAACCTAATTTTTACTATTTCTTATTTTAATTAATCACACAATCTTATTTTAGTCACCCAAGTGATAGACAAACGTAGCTTATTATATTTTCCATAGAACACAGTATAAAAAATATTTAAGAATTCCTTTTTATTAAAATTATAATTTAAGTTTTAACCAGAATGAAAGAAACATCCATATTTTTGAATTTGGTTATTTATTAATAATTTATTTTTGATAATACATTCAATAAAAATAAATTGAAAACCATTTACTAAATTCTTCCTCAAACCATGTGGAATATTTTATTAAAAATAAACTTGTTTGAATTTATAAAAAGTTTATAATTTCTTTTATTATTTTTTTTTTTATCCTTTTCCGATTTTAAACGAAAACAAATCGGAATATTTCCTACTATGGAAAACTATATAGGACCACCTCGGCATCTATAGCAATATAATGCAGCTCAAATCATTCAAATAGAATAAGTTTTTACGAAGGAATGTGCAAAAAGACATAAACAATTAGTTTTTTCCGATTTTCTACAAAACGGCGTTTTTCACATCATAAAAAAAATATGTGACCACCTCAGAATGCAACGTAATAGAATACAATTTAAATCGTCCAAATTCGCATGAAGGGATTGTAGCGGAACATTCGGCGAAATTATTACAATCACAAAATTTAAGTATGGCAACACAAATCAACGGAAGTTCTCTATGTAAAATTAAAAGCAGGGTTTAGATTCTTGCGTTGGGTCGAGCAACAAACAACTCGTGTTTTAAAAGCGTGTTTTAAATATAAAAATTGTAATTAAAATTAATTATCAAAAATGAAATTGCCTTTTCAACAAAGTGAATTAAAATAAATTAATTGTTTTATTTCTTTTGCAAATCAAAACAGATTTATGTTGAGTCGCATAACGGCTCTTCTCGTGGTGACCCCGAATGCAATTATCATTAATTGGAATACGCCCACTTCTAAACATTTCAACGTCGACAATCAATTCGGCACTCTCCTGAAAAAGTTTTCGTCACTTACCGAGGCACCAAACTATGGCCTCCCAATTAAGCACAACGTAAAGCATTACGTTGTGACTAATGGAAGACTTCTATCCATTAGTCCCAGACGCTTGGACCCGAAACTCAAAACTGCAAAGACTGAATTCAAACATATGGTTGGAACTAGGAATTTGTTATTCTTCTAATTCTCAGGTCTCCTTTCCTTTGCACATGGTTCAGAAAAAGGACAAGGACTGGCGACCTTGTGGGGACTACAGACAGCTTAATGCTGCTACTGTTCCGGATAATATCCCATCCCCAATATACAAAATATTTCCTTGCAACTAGCAGGATGCAAAATTTTTTCCAAAATAGATCTGGTAAGAGCTTATCACCAGATACCTATGGCAGATGAGGATATTCACAAAACAGCTATAACTACACCTTTTGGATTGTTCGAGTTCACTCGTATTCCTTACGGTTTACGAAACTCAGCACAGATATTCCAGCGCTGCATAAACGAAGTTACAAAGGAACTGGATTTCGTCTTCGTCTATATAGATGATATCCTCATAGCTAGCCGCTCCGAAGCAGAACATCTTCTGCACTTGGATAAACTTTTCACTGGCCTAACCGAATATGGCATCAACATATAGCTTCAAAATGCATATTCGGCCAAAAATCACTTGATTTTTTAAGTCACTCTATTTCGGAAAACGGCGTACTCCCGTAGGCAAGGCAAGAACAAATCCATTTTTCTTTGCCAGAAGACTGTAACGAGTCTTTCATTAAGGTCAAAGAATCTGTTGCCGCCGCTACTCTTTTAGCACATCCGTTGGACAACACACAGTTCAACATAACATCAAACGCTTCGAACACTGCAGTCGGAGCGCTGTACTACAACAGTACAACAAAGGATATTGGGAGCCACTTGGATTTTTCTCCAGGAAACTCACTCCTACTGAAGCAAAATATTCCGCATTTGATAGAGAGCTATTAGCAATCTATTTCGCAATTAAACATTTTCGCTATTTTGTCGAAGGTCAATATTTCTCTGTCTACACTGATCACAAACCGCTGATCACAGCAATTTCTTCTCCAACTTTAAGAAGTCCACGACAACTACGTCATCTAGATTTCATCGCACCGTTCACTACAGACATACGACACATCAAAGTCAAAGACAACGTGCGTCGTCAGAAATTGTTTATCATGTTCTGTTGAAGAATATTCTACAGAAATCTACTTTCAACTTGAAAGACACTGAAATTGCAACAGAAAGTCGATGAACTTAAGAAAATGATTGATCCTGAGTTTTGATATATATACTACGACAGTAAGCCACGTCTATATACTTACGACAGTAAACCAACCACTTCACGCGTTGGCCAGAAACATATCCTATAAAAGATATAACAGCAAGTACCATAGCATCAGTATTGTTACAGGAATATATCTCTAGTTTTGGTATTCCTTCGGTCATAACGACAGATCGTGGCGGACAAGTCAAATCCAATCTGTTCACCGAGTTCATTAAGCTTCTAGGATTTCATCGAATCCCACAACTGCTTACAATCCAAAAGCAAACGGTCTTGTCGAACGCTTCCATCGTCTTCCATTATTCCGAAACGGAATGGTGAATTGCGACTTTGTATAGATTGCAAGGTAACGGTAAATAAATTTATAGAAATGGAACATTATCCATTACCCAAAATTGAGGATATTTTCGCTAATTTGGCAAATTGCAAATTTTTTTGCGTCATCGACCTTTCTGGCGCATATCAGCAGTTATTATTGTCCGAAAATTCTCAAAAGTATTTTGTAATCAATACTCATAAAAGGTTATTTCAGTATAATCGTCTTCCATTCGGTGTCTCCAGTGCCCCTATGATATTTCAGTCTGTCATGGATCAAGTTTTAGTTGATTTAGAGTTTGTATTTTGCTTTATTGACGACACAATTGTAGGCGGGAGAACATATGAAGAATGCAAACAAAATCTTTTCAAAGTGTTACAGCGTTTAAATGTGTATAATATAAAAATAAATTTAAGTAAATGTAAATTTTTGGAAGATTCCGTAAAATATTTAGGTCACTGTTTGTCGGAAAACAAATTACGTCCAAATGATGAAAAAGTGGAAGCTTTGGTTAATGCAGCAGCTCCAAAAGATTTAAAACAGCTTCAGTCATATCTTGGTTTAATTAACTATTATCATCGTTTTCTTCCAAATTTGTCGACTCATTTAAAGGATTTATATGCACTGCTTCAAAAAGACTCAATATTTGAATGGAAGGAAGAACATAATAAATGTTTTGAAAATAGTAAACAACTTACAGTCAGCGTCAAAAAAAAGTGTACAGCAAATAGTTCAACATTTACGGACTAATACATCTTAAAAGAAGAATGGAAAAATAAAATACATTTCATTTTTAAAAAGTATATTAAGTATTAGTTCATTTTAGCAAAAACAAAAATTCAATTATTTGTTGTTATCCTTGTAATTTTAAAAAAATTGCAAAATGCTCTGATTTTACGCGTCAAAAAAAAGTGTACACTCTTACATTGTTTGATTGTTTTTTTTTATAACGGGATTTCCGATTTTTTCAACTAATTTTATTTTGTTTTGTTGCATTGTCGATACCTTCGTGTCAAAGATCTGTGCAGTTATTATTATCCCAATAATAATAATTTAATATTATACAACATGGCCAAACAAACTACTATAGAAACACGTAATTTAGTGGTAAAATTAGCATCTCAAGGCAAACCTCTGAGGGAAATTGCTAGTATTATCGACAGAAGTCATAATATTGTGAAAAAAATACTATTCAAATTCAAACATTTGAGAAGTGTAGAAGATCTTCCCCGTTCTGGCAGGCCGCCAATTTTGTCAGTTGTGGACAAAAGAGCGATAGCGCGAAGGGCTAGGGCTAATCCCTCTGAAAGTGTAGTCAGAATAGCTGAGAAACTCACAGAAACATTAGGAGCAGGAATAAGTGCCAGTACCGTTTGCAGTGCTCTGCATGAAAATGGGTTACATGGTAGAACTCCGAGAAAAAAATCAGTTAATTCTAAGAAAAACCAAAAAAAGCGTCTCGAATATGCAAAAAAGCATATCAACAAAAAACAATCAAACAATGTGAGAGTGTACACTTTTTTTTGACGCGTAAAATTAGAGCATTTTGCAATTTTTTTAAAATTACAAGGATAACAACAAATAATTGAATTTTTGTTTTTGCTAAAATAAACTAATACTTAATACACTTTTTAAAAATGAAATGTATTTTATTTTTCCATTCTTCTTTTAAGATATATTAGTCCGTAAATGTTGAACTATTTGCTGTACACTTTTTTTTGACGCTGACTGTATATTAAAAAATAACGTTTTAGAACTTTACGACCCTCAAAAACCAATAATACTTGCTTCTGATGCAAGTCCATATGGAGTTGGAGCAGTGTTATCTCATATAATTAACGGTGAAGAAAAACCAGTTATGTTTGTATCGAGAAGTCTTTCTTCTGCGGAAAAATCGTACTCGCAACTACATCGTGAAGCTTTGGCAATAATATTTGCTATAAATAAATTTCATAAATATATTTATGGGCATAAATTTTTAATATATTGCAATAATCAAGCGTTGAAAGAAATTTTGCTACCGAGAAAAAGAACATCAGTGGTGGCAGCATTTCGATTACAACGGTGGTCGGTAATACTTTCTATGTACAATTATGATATAAAGTTTCGTCATGGTAACAAAATGGCAAATGTGGATGCATTATCCAGACTTCCACTAGAAAATCCAAATTTGCAAGATGAGAATTGTTTAAATTATTTAAATTATTCAGAAAAGTTACCCATAAATGTGACAGACGTTGAAAAAAGTTTAAAGGACGATAAAATTTTGTCTCAAGTATATGAATATGTACTTAGCGGATGGCCAAATAATATTGAGCAAGAATTAAAGAAATACTTTTTAAAAAGAGCAAGTTTAAATACTGATAGTGGGTGTTTATATTATGGAGATAGAGTAGTAATTGGAGATGGTCTAAAACATAAAATTCTACAACTGTTACATGAAAATCATCTCGGTATTGTTAAAATGAAAATGTTAGCGCGATCGTATTTTTGGTGGTGTGGAATAGATTCTGATATAGAAAAATTTGTTAGAAGTTGTCTAATATGCGAACAAACACAAAATATTCCAAAAAAAGTAGTGGTTTCTAAATGGCCTATGGTAGAACGTCCCTTCCAACCCAAGTAGCATTTTTGCTGTAGATTTTGCAATTATAACAGCCAAATGTTCTATAATCCCTCTATAGATATGGTTAATGTAGGAAAAAAAATTATACAAGTAAAAAAACTCGATAATATGCTTTAAAAGTATTCTTCTGAGTAAGTAATACAACATTAATAGAAGCAAAAATTGTCGTAGAAAAGAATGATATTGTTTATGTTATAAACATTTATAACACATTTTATAAGAAGATTTAACCGAAAAGCTTCTGTAAGCCCCGAATAACAATTTCAACCAGGAGTTAAAGAGGTTGATTGCGAAAAAAAGTTCAAACATATTCTTAAAATAATTTTAACGAGTATAAGTGTCTAGATAAGCCATGATGAAAGGTGAAAGTAAATATGTCGTTTTCTTCATACTGTGTATTACTTATTCTACTATTAATCAGCATTATAGTGCAGTCCGATTTTAAATTGTGTTTTAAGTTTTTAAATAAAAAATGTTATAGCTTAAACAATAAAGTTATTAAATGGTTAAATGATAAACAGTGATTTAAGTTTAAAAATAACTAAGTTCGAAATAGGATACAAGAAATTAGTGTTTGTAATTAATTTATTAATTCATTAATTAAATAAATAAATAATACAGAATGCAAAAAATTTTACTTTCTATTTACAGGATGTTATGAAAGTGATTTTAAGGAACATACATTTTCGGTACGTTATATTCAACCGATGTATACTTAAACTTAAGCCAGAATTAAGGGTATATTTTAACAACAAATATAAATTCATATTTCAATAAGTTGGAATTGCTTCGCTAATTTAGTTTCAGCATAATTAACGTTTAAATTTTAAGTTTCTTACACAAAAGAATTTCGTTGAAAATTGAATACGTGTTGTTCGTTTTTGGAGCTAAATCTATAGATTAACACTATGGCGTTTCAAATTATTAGACTTATAGTTTTAAAATGTGTTTATAGAGCATATAAAAGAACGAGTTCGGCTTTTCTGTAAAAACTCATCTATAATTGCCATTAATTTTCAGCGCCATTATACTACTACTACTTAGATTAGAAAAAATTGATACAGATTTTTCCTTTCCAACCAAAGTTTTCTTTGGATTCAACAGGATTCAGTTCATGTGAATTAAATTGTTCAATTCAACAATTAATGAGAACCAGTTTCAATAAAAGCAGATTAAATGAGTAGATTGGATATATTGCAGACATATAACAGATTGGATGAGTAGAAAGGCGTTGAACTATCAATTATAAATATATAGAAATTAAATATATAGAAATAAATATATAGAAATTATAAATATATAGAAACTAATTATATATTAATATAAATATGTACTGACAAAATTTAAAATTTATAAAAAATTCAAACTTTAAATAAAATAAAAAAATTTATTATTTTTCGTATATCATTATTGTTCGAAATTGCAACTTTTCTTCTCTTTTTTGGGGGATTTTATTTTCATCTATTGCTGCTGTATAGAATATTCCAAACTTTTTCTATAAATATTCTTAGAGTATAGCAAAGTAAATTATACAGGGATTAATGTAGTGCATTAGGTGTGATAAATCCTCGATAATATTGTGGGAAAAAGTTTATACAAGCCGAAAAAATAATGTTGAGTAAGGTCTAATACAACATAATATTTTTCGCCCTTTTATATTCTATAAAGGTTGAATAGATGTTTTTGGCGATGCTCTAAATCGTAAATTCCTCGTTTAGGATACTTCATAAACGTTTATAGCATTTTTAAAGAAACCAAATTGCTACTTGGGAAAGAATTCACGTGGCTTTTTTCTACTTTACTAAACATGTTTTTATGCTTATTTCTGATGCTTATAGTAAATTTGTTGACGTGAGGGAAATGAATAGGACAACAGCGTATGAGGTAAACAAAAGTTTATCTAGTTTTTTTTGCATTTTTGGTTTACCACATAAAATAGTCACTGATAATGGCCCACCTTTCACTTCCTTCGAATTTTCGAAGTTTTGTAAGCTACATGGAATAATTGAAACGCATTCGCCCCCGTTTCACGCCCAGTCAAATCAATAAAAAAAGTTTTGAAGAAATTTCTTGATGAAAATAGTAATTTAAGTATTGAAGAAAAGATAAATAAATTTCATATACACCAACATAATACGCCTCATGCTGCTACTGGTAAAACTCCATCAGAAATGATTTTCTCGTTTAAACCAAAATTACTGTTAGATCTAGTTAATGTTAAGAAAAGAGTCTCGTTTGATATTGATCAAAACTTAACAAACTCAGAAATATATGCTCATGATAAAATAGAAAAACCGATAGAACAGAGAGATAATTTTAAAAAAGATAAGGAAATTGTAAATGAAAATGTATATATAAAAACAAAAGTAGAAAAATTTGAAGAAAATGATAAAGTAATGTACAGAAATCATTTTAAATTGCACATAAAATGGATACCAGCGAGAGTGATTAGAAAAATAAGTGAATGTACTTTTTTAATAAATGTAAATAATCATGTTCGCTACGTCCATAAAAATCAAATACGTCATTCAAACTTGGACGATAAATTTCATCCGTCTATAGATATTTTGCCAAATTTGAATGATGAGATAGCAATTTCAGATGATCCTGCAAAAAATGAGCCAAAATTAGAAAATAAAAATTTAAAATTTGATGTAAAATACGAAGATAGTGATAGGGATTTAGAAAAAGAAATTGGCGAAAATGATAATATAGTTGAATTTAGAAGGTCTAAGAGAACTCGTAAAATTCCAGATAGATATTAACTATAATAACGATAAATATTAAATGTGTAACTTATTAATTCTATTTATTTATATAGTTTTATTTATTTTTAGTATCTAGGCTTAATTTTAATTTATCATTCGTTTGTGTTTATCCTGCAGTACTATTTTTTTTTAATTATTTTTTTTTTAAAGAAGCGCATATTGTTATGTATAAAAATTGTTATGTATAAAATATTCAATAACGTAGGTTGCACTGTACTAGTAATTAAATGTGTAAGTAAAACCGGTACAATTAAAAATCAGAAAATCAAAATTATTTATAAAAATTGTTAACTTGAGCATTCTTATTTTTACCGTGAACAAATTCACTAATAATAATATATAGAAAGTTACTGTTTGAGAAAATTAAATTGAAGTGTTTATATTATCTAACCCGACATATCACTCTTATTTTATTTTTATTTTCTATCTATATCCTATCATGAAATAATGGCCTATGTCATATTTTATATGTGATAGGATTTATTGTTTAGTTATTAATTATTTAACAAAACATATAAGAAAAACAAAAAAATATTGCGTCCATTAACATCCTTAGAACGCATGTTGTTGTGGGACCTTGGTCTTAAAAGGTTTTTATGTGTTGTTGTGACTTGTGACACATATTGTAATGCCTACTACAAAACACATTTTAGTAATAAAAAATCGAATGAGCCGTTTTCAATAAATAAAACATAAAAAATACATTATATGGGATTTTTTTTGCATTAAATTTCTAGACAATACTTTGTGTGAATTCATAGAATGGGGAACATTTCTATTCTAATTAACATCCTAAGTCACGATTGTATAGTCATTATTGATTGTTTCCAATCAATGTGAAATCAATGGCTGACACTTGGTCAATTTGTAGTTCTACATGTATTAACATTAGACTACATTAAGGGAATTTAAATTTCATTTTGGATTTTTGAGATCAATTAAACTCAAGTAAGTAAAGAAGTAATTGGAATATTTTCAATTCAAAGTTATGGTTTGAAGTTTCTCAGAAAAAAACTACAATTCACATTTTACGTGTTTCGGATCGGATTCGAACCTACCCTCGTCAGTGCCCGGCTCGAATCTTTGGGCAGACACGCTATCGATTACGCCGTTGAGGCGATGACAATTTCAAAGTTGAAACTTCTTCATCACTTATTTATTTTACTTAAGTTGAATTTTTCCACTGTCATTAGACTCCATATTATGGAAATGCTTTTACATTATATGGGATTTTTTTTGCATTAAATTTCTAGACAATACTTTGTGTGAATTCATAGAATGGGGAACATTTCTATTCTAATTAACATCCTAAGTCACGATTGTATAGTCATTATTGATTGTTTCCAATCAATGTGAAATCAATGGCTGACACTTGGTCAATTTGTAGTTCTACATGTATTAACATTAGACTACATTAAGGGAATTTAAATTAGATAGCGTGTCTGCCCAAAGATTCGAGCCGGGCACTGACGAGGGTAGGTTCGAATCCGATCCGAAACACGTAAAATGTGAATTGTAGTTTTTTTCTGAGAAACTTCAAACCATAACTTTGAATTGAAAATATTCCAATTACTTCTTTACTTACTTGAGTTTAATTGATCTCAAAAATCCAAAATGAAATTTAAATTCCCTTAATGTAGTCTAATGTTAATACATGTAGAACTACAAATTGACCAAGTGTCAGCCATTGATTTCACATTGATTGGAAACAATCAATAATGACTATACAATCGTGACTTAGGATGTTAATTAGAATAGAAATGTTCCCCATTCTATGAATTCACACAAAGTATTGTCTAGAAATTTAATGCAAAAAAAATCCCATATAATGTAAAAGCATTTCCATAATATGGAGTCTAATGACAGTGGAAAAATTCAACTTAAGTAAAATAAATAAGTGATGAAGAAGTTTCAACTTTGAAATTGTCATCGCCTCAACGGCGTAATCGATAGCGTGTCTGCCCAAAGATTCGAGCCGGGCACTGACGAGGGTAGGTTCGAATCCGATCCGAAACACGTAAAATGTGAATTGTAGTTTTTTTCTGAGAAACTTCAAACCATAACTTTGAATTGAAAATATTCCAATTACTTCTTTACTTACTTGAGTTTAATTGATCTCAAAAATCCAAAATAAAAAATACAGTTTCTTCGATTTAATGAAAAACGGTATTTTTCACGTCAGAGAAATAAATATGGATCCATCTCAGAACCTATTTTAACAGAATACAATTTAAATCTTTCAAATCGAACGAGCCGTTTTTGAGAAAGCAGTGACATACATAAAAAAAATGAAACCTCCTTCTTTTTTTAAATCGGTTAATAAAGATTAAATTTCTGGAATAGTTATTAAATTTATTACTTATTTATAAGTTATTAAAGAAATTCTATTAATCGAGAGATTGGTTTATTTACAGCATCGTAATAAAGTATTACTCGTGTTATTGATGCGATAAATACTTGATAGAAAAATATAATTTTAATAAACATATTTACAAATTGGATGCACAACTTCTTTGTTTAATACACAGGTATGATTAAAGTTTTATTAGTTGGCTTAATCTAAAATCAAAATGACCAGCAAAAATTGTTTATTAATTATATAAATACTTACAAATAACTTGTTTTTTTATTACGATTCTGAATCTCATCTATTCAAATTGTAACAAAGTAGGAGAGGGCACGAATACGAATAAATGAATAAACCATCAACGTAAGTGCTGAAAAATATGTTTTTGTTTCAAATATGATATATTTTCTAGCTTTGTTGTGTTTTTAATACTTGCTCATGGTTTGGGGTAAGGAAAAGTAGATACAAAATAAATTAAAAAATTAGCTTTCTAAGTTTTTTATTTGTTTCCAATAAAATAGTAGATTCAAGTGTTTTGGTGCATTATATATCTTTTGATTCGTAAAATAATATTTTTTATTTTATCTACAGACAAATGTCCAATTACAGGTTAGTATAATTACATTACAATCATATTAAAAGTATAAAAACAAAGTATATTTATAAATCATTAAATATAAAAATTAAATGGCAGTTAGTTAGGAAGACCTAGCCTAATATATTAAATAATTAAATGTTAACAATAATTAAACAATGAACAATTTCTTTTTGATCCGAATAGGATAGATTAACAAATCTACGTTTTTAGCAACATCATCAACCAATTTCAATTGTGAGATCACAACCGTTATCGTCACAAATTAACACAAAATTTTTTAAAACTAAAATTTGGGTGACCGACACAGGTTTTTGTCACTTCAATTAATCAAAACTTTTACGCAACGTTGCAATTTCAATCAAAGATTTATTGTAAATGTTATACATCTTTGAATTGTTGGACCACGCACAAAAATTATTAAAAATAAGCAAACACATAATTGATCACTGGGAAGAATAACTCAAAAGTAATAGTTTAACGTTTAACGTTTCAAGTCAATAATCAATCGACAGTTAATGTTCATCCATTGACAATTTCATGTGAACATTTATATATATTTTCTACCTTTTAAAACAACGACATCAGTGTTTGGGAAAAAAATTGTCAGGACCGTTTTTGGTAGACCATCGTATCGTAATTTACAAAACGAACATTTTTAAAATGACACTTACAAAACGATAGCTACAAAAACCCGTTTTTCTCACCTTTTTCTTGAATAAAGTGTTAAACAACAGTAAAATTTATTAGGTCGGGTCTGTTGAAATTTTAATTATAATAATTATTTTAAGGAAAATCATTCTGAACCTCCTAAAAACTTTATTTAAAGAAAGTTTAAAGCAGTTTCACTCAGCCAATTTATTTATTTTTAAACATCAAGCGGTTTTATTTATTAACATAATCTTTTTTTACTTTTTTATATTTTTTATAAAAACGTGAAATTTAAAATAAAATAATTAGTTGTTTCTTAGCTGGCCATAAAGTTGGGTCGAACTAGATATTGATAATATAATAAGTGTTACAAGTAAATAAATTAATTTAGGAATGGTGTAAATTAAATGTTATAAAAAATTCTTTGTTTCATAAAATTTTATTGTGGTTAAATTGTTCTTAAGTTAAGTTGTTAACGTTTTGTATAGGAAACAAATGAACTAAAATTGTGACGTGTGTTTTATTAGTATATACAATTTATAAGTGTTGAGATAAACAGTAAATAACTTATTTTACAACTAATCTTTAGGTTAAAACAACAATGCAGACTGTGATCAAGTATGTATGGTGCCGTGCACACGTTCAATTAGATTACCTTTACAAACAATGTTTTTCTTATAACCATATAATAAAATATTACAAACTTTAATAATATCAACTGATGCTATTATATATACTAACGAATGCATTTGTTTAAAAGTTTGTTTTTAATATACAATTTACATAATAATTGCACCGACTATTTCTCAAAATAATCGATTTAACAAATACCCAAACATCCAAAAAAGTTTTAATGTAAATTAAAAAACAAAATTTCATTAACTTTATTGGAACTTCGAGTTTTCTAAAGCAAGCATGATCAGGTTATCCAACATAGAACTCATAGTAATTTTCGTTTTTCTTTGCTTGGAATTTGAAGCATAATATTTAAATTCTATTCTTATCAATAGAAAATCCAAAATTTCCAGACCAGAACCATATTAAAGATTTAAGTTGTAACAACCGTTTGATTCAAGTTATAAGATAGTACAACGAAAATAGTGCCAGACTTTTAATTTATAGTGCATAGTATTTTTGAATATTTCTTATTTATTATACATCCGGAATTATTCTTTCTCAATTCGATATATGTAAATTTAAAAATTTAAGATTTTATTTGAAAAGTAAATGTAACGGTATTTAGGAATATGCCCACTTAACATTTCAGAAAATCCAATAAAGAAAAAAAAAATCAATTTCAATGTATAAATTTCACTAACTCATTACAACAAAATTCTTGTAAGGTATCTGACAAATTTTATAACCTCTATGTTAACCAAAAATAATTAATATGTATTTGTATAGTTCTCCACAACTTTATTCTTTTAATTAATTAATTTTATGATTGGTAGTGTGAATAATAAACAAAATAGCATAACTGTATTTTTTGAAATTCTCTTAATTGGTCATCAAATATAAACGAAGTTTATTAATATTTATGTTCATTCTCGAAGTGTACACACTTTAAAGACTTAAAATAAATGAAGTGCAATATTTTATATCTCAAGATGTTCTGTTGCGGTATCGATTGAAGGAGGTGATATAATTAGTAGTCAGATTTTTATGAAGTTCTGTGTGAATCCGCTTAAATGAATAGATTTTGGGATTGCGGTTTGTCGCGTAAGTTTTCTTGTGTACTGCAGTCTGCAGTTGTGTATAAACGGTATACTTTCTGTAGGTTTATGTTTTTTGTGCATAAATGTTTTATATATAATTTTGTTATCGAATTCGATAAGATGCACGTAAATAAAGAATTTTTGTTCTTGAAGGAAAAAAATATTACAACTATGTAGTTAGGAGAAAAGTTTGCATTCATACTCTATTCTACTCTGCGAGCGTATACCAGAATTAAGGTCATTAGACTTTATTTTAACGTCCTTGGTGGCATATTGTTTATTTTGTAGAGAGTAAAATATATAGTATTACCAAACAAATGTATTTCATTTTAACTGTACAATTTTTATCTAAGAAAAAATGGAACAAAATTTAAATAGTTTTTTTGGGTCGAATGAATAATGCAAAAAGTTTATACAACATTTTTACGGTTTTGTTCCGTAAATGTAAATTGTCTACTCATATTCTTATAGATAGAATATTAATTCTTTCATTTATTCAATATGATTCGTCTCTGTTATCCGTAGCAGTTTTAATACAAAAATCAGATACCCGACTAGCATTTTGTTCAGGCATGCCGTATTATGATCCGGCCCGGATCAGGGTGTAATAAGGTAAGATCTAATAGGGCATTTGCATCCGGCCCCTTTTAGAAATCATATATGATTTCACTAATAGGGCACGCACTATTTGTCCTGATCCGGCCCGGAATGCGAAAACCTTATCTCATCCCTAGTAGTAAATGCCGGAAGCCGGATCAAAATAACATTTGGTTTTTCAATTAAGGTATGCCCTATTTGTCCTGATCTGAGCCCTATTTCATTTGAATAAATTTCATTTGGGTAAACTTCACTATAGTATTATCCATTTTAGATATACATATATAGCTTGCGAACTTTCATTTATACTTTAGTTACCGCTTCTTTGCGTTTTGTTATGATTACATATAGATAAGTATAAAGTTAGAATATTTTATAAACGAATCTGTTGAACATTTTTAAACTAACGTATTTACAAAAATTGTACATTTTGTCATTTACTTACTAATAAATGCCCTATTGGAACTGATCCGGTCCTGGTCCGGTTCTAGTAGGGCTGCCTGCTCCGGTTTGGATAGTTTGAGGCGTTACATTACTGATCAGGACCTGTTTAGGGTGCCTGATCCAGACCCTAACAGTCGTAGGGAAAGCGGTATCCGGCCCAGCTCTGAGCCCTTACATAATGCTAGTCGGGTATGGGTTCAAAATTACACATTTTTATAGATTTATAATATACTTGTTTACCGATTAGTGTCTATTTTGGACCACTTGAAGGGGTTTTCTTAGAAAATGTATACAAATAACATATAGATGGCAGAAAAAGTGCGAATATTTTGCTATCTTGGAGACATTCCAGTACCGAAACTGTTACTTATTTCCAAGTGATTAATATATCGCGTAGCGGTTACTCACGGTCAACTAATATTATTGGTTAGGAGTAAGGCTTACATTCTTATCGGCATTTGAAATAGGCTATCTATATTCTGTAGGGGGAATTCTTCTATAGGAGAGTTTGGTACTGTTTTTTCTAACTTATTGGTCCACGCATTTGAAAAACTATAGTGCAATTAATTCCATGCCATGATAACAGACCCTTTATTATCTACGTGTACGTAGTAAATGCAAGAATAGAACTTATTGCCGTACTCACGACATTTTTGTCATACAAATCGATTCGTAAATATAGATAGAGCAAATATATCATATGCTGATCAGTATCTTCTTTTTAAGTGTTTTTCATGTGAGAACTTATAGAGATACATTGGAAATGGTCAGTTCCTTGTATAAGTTTAAGTGAAAAGCCTTACGCAGGTGACATCAAAGAAATGCGATAACCTTTTGAAAAATAGAGGTTGTAAAGTGAGTTATATTTAATATCTTTCCATATTCGAATTGTAAAAGGATAAACTACTATTGTTGCTCTGGTGCAGCGCGCGAATTTCGCAGGCTTACGATTTGAGAGCAACGCTTCATATCATTTTTAATAACAACTTCTAAAAGTCTAACAGATTCTCTTCACCAAACTTGAATGAAAACGGATTAGTGGTTATCAACAACTTGAGTCTAGACAAATGACAAGAGTCTAGACAAATGACAAACTTGTGTTTTGTTCGTGCTGTATTTTACATTGTTAATGCTAACAATCCCTAAATAGATTAACTTCTTCTCTATACTACAAGTTTAACCCCTTTATATGCTCTGTAAACCATTCATACATAATCGCAGCCAAAATGAATGTTTTTGTTGAACGATTTTTTGAAGAATAAAATGTGATTTTTTAAGACAGATGATAAATTAAATCTTAAAAAATGTCAACAATTTTACATACCCATTAGTGTTTGTTCATTTTCGGTGCCTCTAAGAGTCTCTAGTAGGCGTCAACACACAATCTTTGCTGTACGGCTATAAACAAATTGTTGGAGTTGATTACTTTAAAATGTTATGATTGATTTTTAATATTTAAAGGATTCAACGCCGACATAAAAACAAGAAGCGCTGTAGGTAATCAAACCTTCTATCAAACCTTCTTATAAAATCACAAAAAAAAACAAATAATTAAGAGCAACAGTTTAGATGGTTATACCCTTATCTCTTTATATAAATGATAAGGTTTACACTTCTACCGTTTCAAATCCTGTTTACGATTTTTCTAGAAATATATGTTTCTAGAAATGCATGTAAAGCATGTTTTATGAAACAACAAGTAAAAAATAAAATAACACCATGGTAACAGTTTATGAAAAGTAAACAAACAAAAAAAAATAACAAATTCATTCACAAACTTTAATAAGTTTTAATTTTGATACTATTATCTCTAATTATTATTTTTATTTATTTCTAATTTACTTCTAGTTTGATCGTACAAAAAGTATAATGTAAAACAATTTTGAAAAAATTCATGAAATGTGCCTTAATGTGCATGATACAAAATGCCCGTGCACAACATTTTGCATAATACATGTCATGCACTTGATGTGCACCATAACGTAAAACGGCACATGTATCATGTATTTAAACAAATGTCAAACGCATGTTTCACAAATAATAAAAAACGAAGCGAAACATAATTTATTTAATAATAATAATACTAAGCAAAGAATAAAATAAATTACAAGCACTTTTACATTTTATAAAATGACTGGTTTTATTTAACTTTTTATGTGATAATATGACTTTCGTAATAATAGATTGATGAATTTTATCTATTTGCATCTAAAATTATGTGCGAAAGAAATTTTTTATGTAAAGAGAACTAAAACAAAAGCGCAATTTGAATAATTAATTTAAGTGATTTAAAGATATTATATTTATTTAATATTTTTTGTTTACTATATTTTAGGTCGGTTTAAATGTATTTTTAATAATATTAAGAAAATTATGGAATTATTTACAAATACATACATTCATCGTACAAATATAATGCTTTGCCTGAATCAATAGTCTCGGGTGCCTTCATTCCACAAACATTTAAAAAAAAGCGTCCACCATCACCTAAGAACGCATATTGTTGTGGGACCTAGGTCTTAAAAGGTATCTTTGTGTTGTTGTGACACATTTTGTAATTCTACTACATTTACCTACATTTTGTGTCCACTACACTACCTACATTTTGTAAATCTACTACACAACACTTTTTTTTCAAAAAAAAAAAACACATAAATATTCAGTTTACAACTTAAAAATGCGACCGCTATCATCTTTTGTCGTCATGACGTTACGAAAAATATATCTAGCAAAGATTCATACCAGTCAAAAGATGATACATGAAATATTTTTGAATTTATGTCCGAAAGTATATGATTTAAAAATCTTAAATTAAAACAAATATGTATGACGTTAGCACTTAAATTCTTTTAAACTTCAACTAAATTCAAAATATGCACTAGAATATTAAAAACAAACTTGAACATTTTTAAAATAAAAAAGTGCACGAAATGAACATTAGCTCGTGCACCATGCACAATATGTTTGTCGGGATAACAATATTAGTTTGTTTGTAAACCGTATTTATTTATATGTATATCTATTTTTTTGTTATGTAGTTTTATTTAACGTTTATATCGACAGTTTAATTTTCTTGGTTGCCGCATTCGTTAGCTATTGTTTAGCGTGAACTTGGTACAAAATGAAATATATTCAGTTTTCCGCATTGGTTAAAGGATTTCTGTCAGTAATTGTGCTATTATGTGATAAGTTATGGAATATGCCTTGATGATGCCACGCTATTGCTTGGTCGAAAAAATGAGATCCCAAGTAACAATTCTTAGAGCTATTAGTATCGAGATACTGTACTGAAGCTCTAGAAAAGATTGTATATTGCTAGTTGTGCGTTTTATTTGTCGAGTGATACTTGGAGCTCTAAACAAAATTATTGTTGCTTTATAAAATAGTTTTCGAAAACTCATAGCTCTAATAAAATATAAAGCAGGCAGTTATTAGAATAGCATTACAATAGCTTCATAACCTAATATAGAGCTTTTAAACTAAATTAGTACAGCACCACTTATTATAAACCTATAAGCTGTATTTCACCGTTGCAATAGCAAAGCGAGCTATAATTGAGCTTATTTAAAGCTATAAGCATTATAAAATCTTACTGTAATATAGCGTTAATGTATACTTATAAACTGCTTCTTTCTAATATAAAATGCGCTAAAATATAACAGAGCTTATATTTTACGTAAAATTTGAGTTACTGCGAGTTTTTGAATCTTCAATAGTTCAAAATGGTTCCGTTTTTCAGTCAAACGTTAGTTGAAATTGAAGCATTGACATTTGATTATGTGTGACATTTTCCTTAAAATTTTAGAGCTTTCTTAATCACACTACGTCTATATAAAGCTATTTGCTTTGTAATATAATAAGTTTATTATACAATAAAGCATTTGTGACACAAAACAAAAAACAGCTTCACAGAGCAAATAGCTTTATAAAAAAGCAATGCGATTTTGATAGCTCTATATTAAAATAAACCGTTATAAATAGCATTATAAAGGAGTAATATGTAATAGGTAGCTCTGTATTGGTATAATTTGCCACCATCTTCGTTTTTATAAAAATGGAGTGGAAAACTAGCTCTAGAGCACTAAAAGAGCTTATATAAAACTGAAATTATTACTTGGGATTTCATATAACGCTACATGAAACATTTCATCACATGATCAAGGAAAGACTAGTTGGATTATTAAATACCCCATATTAATATTTGTTTTTATCTAAATCAATTGAATTAATGTGCTGGATAATAAATTTTTAATCCACACTCCAAAATTCAAAACTCAATATTTGTTTGCTGCAACAAAAAAAAATTAAACATCAAATCAACAAAGAATTACAATGGCTATACTTTTTATGCATACATGAGTTGTAAATAGTATATTATTTAATTAGGGGTGAAAGTGCTGCTTTTTGTGTTAATTCTATAGTTTGGCGGCCGACCGTTGGCCGACGAAACACAAAAAATCACTTTAGCACGGAATTAAATGCACTATTTTTTTGGCAAACATTTAAATTTTTGACAAACATGGAAAAATACATCAAAATACATCAACGTTTTTATGAATATGATTTATTATCGTCATAGCTACGTCCCAAAAAGTAAAAAAATTTAAATTTGTATAAATCAAAATTTCATAATCCAATCAAAATATTTGTTATTTTTTGTGGTCATTTTATCTTAAATAACAACAAATATTTTGGTTAAAGGTTACTTGTTTTGAACAAATTCATATCGCTGCCCAAAACTAAAAACAATGTCCTCATAAAAGTTTTTTGCCGAAAACCATATCAAAATCCTTAACCCAGACCGAAGTCTTGATATCTCAGATCTGTGAGATTTAAGCCCCTTCATATTTTGTTTGTTTTTATCTGTTTTTTAAAAAGAAATTATTTTTTAAACTGTTTGTTAAATTTTTGAAAAATTTGTTTTATGTATTAATTTTTGGTGTTATTTCTTAAATAATTGTTTTATAGGTAATATTTAATATAAGTAAATATATTCCCTGATGATGACCCAAAAAGTCGAAATATTGGAAAAATTTAAAAAAATTAAATAGTCAAAAGCTGTTAAGAAATAAAAAAATTATATTAAATAAATAATCATATGATAAAAAACTTTGGCTTCAAAAATGTAAATATTTTTACATATTTATCACGGGAAAAAATTAAAACGAAAATTTGTTGCCTTAGTTTTATTTTAATATAACCAATTGAAATTCTCTAAAATGTAACGACATCATTCAATTTCACCAATACATTTGAATTATACTAATAACAAATATTATACGTCTGGCCTACTGGGATGTTAAAAATTATCAAATAACACTAGTTTACAAGAAAAATCTCCCGAAATAAAACTAAAAAAATAAAATTTTTTTGGTTAGTTCTTGTTTTTGAGATATTCACGAAAAACCAATTTTTTTGGTGATCAAAAATGTTGTTTCGGTTTTTGGGTCTCATATTTTACAAAACCAACAAATTAAAAATATTAATGAAACAAGTGCATAGCAAATGTACCAACAAACATTTTGAGGGAAGTTACAGTCGAAAAAAGTTGAAAAAATATGAAAAAATCACGTTTTTTTTTAAATTTTTCCATTTTCAACGCCATAAATTTTGAACAAACAAAAACACTAATTTTTTTTAATTTCTTGGAGCCTATAGTAGCTTTAATTTTCTTTCTTTTAAGCTAGTAAAGACACGAATATTGGTGCAGTTTGCACCAAGTTATTCAAGTTTTCCCAAAGAAAGTCAAAACTCAAAATTTAGAAAAAATAATTTTTTACTTAATTTATTATGCCATAAATAATAATTTTATAAGTTCAGTCGTTCTCAAACATCAGTAAAGAATTATTTTAAAATAGTAAAGTATAATTTCCATTTTTGTTTTCGAAGTTGGATCGATATGAGACGTATATAGAAAAATATAAACAAAAGATAATGAATTGTGAGGAGAGGCAAAACATCAGAACTATTTAAGTTAGTTCAAGCACCATAAAGTTAAGCCCCTATTTATGTCTATTAATACCTGTAAGGTTTGTTTATTTTCTGTTTTCTCTTTTTTTTTTGTTTTTTGATAATGTAAAATTTTTTCTATCACCGCCCCCCTTGTGTTGCTCCTTACGTTTATGATCATTTTAAGTTTAATTTAAGAAATCAATTACTTCTCCTTTTTAATAGTTTTTTGGTTTTCCCAACTTTTGTTTAATTAGTTTAAAGAGGTTTCTTTTTAAGTAGATAATTGTCGTATGATTAGTTGCAAATATAATCTCTCTGAGGATAAATTTAATTCCAAACATTCAAGTGAAAATAATAATTAAAAAAGAAAAAATATTACAAATATAAATTTTAAATAGTGTATTGTTTTTAAAAATCAATAAATCAATAGTGATAGCTGCCTTTTAAAGCAAAATAAATTGTTAGTAAAGTGTAAAATCAAGTTTATTTAAATGGCGTCGTTAAGAAGTTTCAAGTGTAAAAATAGCACAAATTCATTTATTTTATTTGTGGAAGTTACATAATACATACTGCTAAATCACCCCACTAACTGATATTTTTCAACTCCTAAAATAAATCCGAGGTGGGAGGAACTAGATCATGTCCAAAAACTTCACAAAAAAAATCTCAATTTCGAGAAAAATCATACACAAATAAGGTACAACTTTTGTCAAAAAAGGACATTTCATAATCAACAAACTGATATTTTCCAACTCTTAAAATAAATCAGAGGTGAGAGGAGCTAGATCATGTCAAAAAACTTCACAAAAAAATCTCAATTTCGTGAAAAATCATATACAAATAAAATACAACTTTTGTCAAAAAAGACATTACATAATCAACTAACTGATATTTTCCAACTCCTTAAATAAGTCCGAGGTGGGAGGAGCTAGATCATGTCAAAAAACTTCACAAAAAAAATCTCAATTTCGAGAAAAATCATATACAAACAAAATACAACTTTTGTCAAAAAAAGACATTTCATAATCAACTAACTGATATTTTCCAGCTCCTTAAATAAGTCCGAGGTGGGAGGAGCTAGATCTACTACGAAAACAACTTATATATAAATCAATTATGTTGCAGAATTGAAATTATTCGTAAAGTTGATTTTTTATTCCAAATTTTGAGTTTTGGCTTTCTTTGGGAAAACTTGAATAACTTGGTGCAAACTGCACCAATATTCGTATATTATAGCTTGAAAGAAAGAAAATTGAAGTTTCTATAGGCTCCAAGAAATTTAAAATAATTAGTGTCTTTATTTGTTCAAAATTTATGGTGTTGAAAATGGAAAAATTTGAAAAAACGTGAATTTTTCGTATTTTTTCAAATTTTTTCGACTGCAACTTCCAGAGTCCTTAATGGATTTTTACAAAATATAGCTCAAAATGTTTGTTTGCATATTTACTATGCACTTGTTTCATTAATATATTTTATTTGTTTGTTTTGTAAAATATGAGACCCAAAAACCGAAACAACATTTTGATCACCGAAAAAATTGGTTTTTCGTGAATATCTCAAAAACAAGAGCTAACCAAAAAAATGAATATGATATTCGTGTTCAGGAGGTCCAAATCCATAAGAAAAGTTGGGTTTTATTCAGGGAGACAAAAAAAGTCCAAAATTTGTAAACTAGTGTAATTAAGAGATTGGAGACCTTCCTTTTCCGTTACAACTGAGTGATGTAATATCGTGGTCTATTTACAATATCTAAATTTTATCCCAAATGAACCACTCTTCCTCTGCAAGACAATGATTTTGATTGAAAATAAATTTGCATACCTTAATACGCGTTGTAAAATTTATATCACAAAATACCAAGATGAAAAGAAAAGGTTTTCGATGAACTTAGAAAAAATAATTACAAAATTAAAATGACATTTTGAAGAATAAAATAAACAAAAAAAACGTAGACCAACACTGAATGTATGAGGTTTATGGTGCCTTTGTGTAATTTCAAATCAGTTAAATTTAAATTAAATTATAATTCTTTTTAAATCATTTAAAATAAAATGTCAAACCATTTTATACACACATTAATGGAAAATTAGTTTGATACCCTACCAAAATGAGTATTGAAAAGAAAAGTTTGGCGTAACAGGAGTTGAACTAGGCATTTTGAAGTGAGCGTTTCTCTATAGTGCCGTTGCGTTATATTAAGTTTTGGAAGTCGAGTATCTAAATGGGCAGATATTCTATCTGTTTTGATTTTAAGTGGTCATTGTGAATTGTGATATGACTGATTTTCGTATTTTAGTGTTAAATTTCTTAAAACTGGTTGAATAATGTCTAATCAAATAAAATTCACAAAAAGTTAAAAATTAAAAAATTTAAATTTAAACAATGCCTTAGAACTTTATTATGATGTCGATGTGTATGCAAAGTATTGAATAATAAAACTATAAGAGATTAATAAACTTGCTTGACTTCAAAAACAATCAGATATATATTAATCAATAAAAAAATCTCATTTGAAAGTAATAAGATATTATTTTATCGGGGTTTTTTAAAGTATTATAAACTTTAAAACTTGGATTACCTGGTTGAAGCTTAAAGCATTAGAAGCAATAAAATGTAGATAACCTTGGAATACCTGTAGTCCTATTGGATAAACATGACTAAGGTATAAGTTTTGTAGCTTAAAGCTGTATGAAGTTCAATTTATAAATTGTTTTTTGTACATCTATCTAAACTGTGTTTTTGTGTCATTAAATATTAATTTTAACCTAACGGTATGAGATTCAGTCTGACAAACCTTTGCATGAGCCTTCCGTTCTCTGTTTTTTTGTTATTGTTATTTCAATTATTGGGTTGTTTTGCTTTATATCAAGATTCGTTTAGCCAAGTCACTGTACTCTGATCGAAAATGTTTCTGTTACTGCAATCTAACGCATCCTGACAACGTTGTATTCCGTATACTTCAACGTTATATTATATTAGTCACTTTGCTGCAAAGAAGAAAAATTAACACGGTTATACATAGTTATGTTATAGATTTCACGTAGCAAAGTTAACACGGTTGTAGTTGCTACAAACAATTTGCTTGGAGCAAACAATTTCAGCGTTATGTTGAAAATACTGATCATTATGAAAATATTGAATAATAAGTTTCTGCTATGTACCAGATTATATATTGGATGTATGAACTTGAAGTGTTTTAAGTCAATTAAAAAAAATCCCAGCGGCAGGTATATCCGCTAGAAATAGGTAGATTTCGGGGCCAGACGGTTTTGTGTCCAAATAAAATTAGATAAGTCAGATTAGTTTAAATAAAAAATATAAGTAGAAACAGAATAATTCAAAAAAATTATCGAACCAAATTAAATACATTATCCGAACTAACTCCATCAATACAATTTCGGAACAGTTTTATTTAAGTTGGTTTAAACTACTTTTAATAACATATTAAATCCACCAAAGATCAAATGAACTACGTCACAACTACAATTATACCATCACACATAATTTATAACATTATCAAACAATTTTATTTCAAAATCATCTTTTGTTGTTGTGTTTTTTTGTTCTTATTTAATCTTTTTTCAAACGGTTACTTAGTAAAAAAAATAAAAACAAAAGAGATTTTGATAATTTTTCTATGGTATTAAATGGGTTGATATTTTTCTTGTAAGGGTTGCATTATAATGCTTATAAAAATGGAACCTTTTGGGTTAGAAAGCTGAAATTTTTTGAGGCTATAGTTGAAAAGTATGTTTAAAAGCTAAGATGAATTTAAATAACATAAACTGAAACATGATGAAAGCATTGCCTTTTGCGTTTGTTTTTATTTCAACAGCCGTAGGGTCTCAACCGTTAGATTTAAACTATTATTTTTGAAAATTTTGGAAAGATTTATATTTTAAGTACGTGAAAAAAAGTTTTCAACTATGAGCTTGGCCATTTCAGCTAGATCAAGGGCAGCAAAGTTTAGCAAATTTTTGAAACAGCTTATTTTTGAGGAACCTGAAACGCCAAAGTGGTCATCTGGATAAAAATGATAGAAATATGTTCAAATATTCAATATTTTTAAATTTTATTAAAATATTATTATTCAAACGGAAGTTATAGCGCCCTAGATTATTCGACATTTTAGGCTCTAGCCGCTTAACTGGTACCCGGATATGGCCAGTTCACGAACTTGTCCAAGACATTATTTGCCGGAACACATACAAAAAATTATTTTGGTGTAGGTCGAAAAATGCGACCGTGAGAGTGCCGCCAAATTCCGTTATATCTCATATCGTTATATATATATATATATATATATATATATATATATATATATATATATATATATATATATATATATATATATATATATATATATTTATATATATATATATATATATATATATAAATTTTTTTTTCATTTTGATTTTCCGCCTCCGCTTATCATATATAGTCGTTTGGCACCAAAATTTTTCCGAAATTCCGAGATGAAGCACATACCAATAGGTAGATTTTTATATGAAATCTACCTAAAACATGAATTTTTGAAACGCATGCATTTATTATTTATATTAGTTATTAAAATTTAAAACAATACGACAAAATAAATATATATGTACTCCTAAAACTTAATACAATGACAATCTCTTATAACTTTACGTAAATAACTAGTTATGTGCGTAAAGAATGAGGGTGTTGAAATTATGTTATACGAAAACTTACGCCAAGTGCCAACGGGAAACAGTATTAATTATATTCTTAAAAAACCTTTAATTTCGTATTTAGAATCCCACAGTAGGAAAAACCGCAAGCAGCTGTTGTCTGGATTCGGCATTAACGTGCATGACATATTGAAAATAAATGTTTATCGAATTTATTTTAATGTAATATAAAATTTTGAACACCTACAGTCCATTTGTAAATTATTTGTATAATTTATGACAATTTATTTTGAGTGTATTTCTTTATAGTAATATAATAATAATGATACAATACAAATAAGTTTGCATAGAACATGAACAAAAATGTTTAAATTGTTTTTCCATTTTCTTCAAAAGCTATTTATACGTTTTAATAAAACATATTTTTCTTTCACTAATTCATTTATAATCGAGAATAATTTTAGCAGGATGTCACAACATACATTTCAATTTTAACTGTCTTAAAATTTGTCGTTTGAAAAATCTGAAATTGTTTTATCATGTTTTGTTTTGGTTCATGTTTGTTTTTGTTATTTTGCCGAGTGTCATTCAATTTATTTATGGTTCACCCGATTCGTATTTACACATCGATTAGAAAACCAAACTTTTAACCAAATATTTCTAACTTAAAACTTTTGTAACTTTAAGTTTAGCAGATCTAACCGGAGCTTAGATTATAAAATATACAGGATAACCATTATTTTATATATTTTGTGTATGTACTTAGGCATGACCAGATATGTATGAACAATTTTCAAGCCGTCATTTTTTTCGCTCCCACCGACTAATTATGTTCCATTTGACTCCAGTATCCAGTTGTATCCAGTTTTATTGAAATCGGAAAATAATTACCCATCGCGCAGTGGCGTCGAAGATGAGAAAATTAGCAGAATAATAGGATTTTTTATTTTTATCAGATATAATCACCTTAAAACATAATATACCTCATAATTTTGATTTTTTATTAAAAGCTAATTAGTTTACGATTCCAACGAGCCTAAGTTTGTAGAAATCGATCTTAGAAAAGCGATTTTATCTTAATTTTTCTTCTTACATATACGAGCCTTTAATTCAATCTTTTTTTCAAAGAGAAAAAAATTATTTTTATGATTAAATTTGTAATAATTTTTATTTAAAAGCAGCATTTTTCCAAAAAAATCAATGCATTAAATTAGATTTATTGTATGATGGGTATTTGGATCTGTAGTTTTCGACCACCTGAATGGTGTATTGTGTACCTTCCTCGTCTTTAGTTAGAATGTTGGGTTATTCCGTCATTAGCTTAACATCGCGTTCGGCGGTATCATTAATAATTACATGCAATCTTTGGCAAAACAACGTGGCTTTGACGAAATCTTCATTCGTTGACCATTCCGATGGGTCATGTAGCAAAAAGTCAATACAAATTCTAAGTCGATTAAAAAAATTCTGAGTTTTCTTTGTGACAAAATCACCGATGTTCTTATTAGCAAAAAGTCGCATATTTTTGACTGCGTCAAAATCTTTTTCGTGAGTTTGGGGTGCGATGGGGATGTCTCGTGCTGGGACTTCAAGATGTGGAACCATTTTTCGTTTTTCATCAAACGAAATCTCTGGGTCGAAAAAAGCCATGTCAATATTTTCTTCCGTTAAATAGTGAAGATGATAACAAATTTTGCTCAACATTTCTTCTGAAACTCTTTTGTCAATTTTTTATAAGCGATGGCCGATTTGATGAAATCCAAATCCTGATTTGCGGGTGCTATTCTATCTTTGCTTTTGAACCATATTTTTACATACAACATAATCAGGAAAATGCAAACGTCGAACTTTATTTAAATCTCCAACTGCAATATCATACTGATTACGAAACATAAATATCTTCAGAAGATAAATGGCCTTAGCCATCCAGCGGGCGTGACTTGACGGACCTGGACATTTGAATTTGTAATTCTCAATGGTTTCGCCAAGAAAACTCAATGTAACTTCCAAAAATTCTTTATAGTCGCTGCGTGGGTGTGATTTTTTCAACTCTTCATGACAAAAAATTACTAGAGCTTCACACGTGTGTTTTGGTATTTTGTTTCCCAGTTTTTGTCCGATTTTCCACTTTTGAACATTTTTGGAGTAATTTTACCATCGTTCCAAGCCTTCTGAAATTTGTTGAACTGCGAAACAACGGGTGTTGTGGTCTTTTCAAATTTGAGATCATAAACAGCCCGTAGTAACCGTACCGTAACTTCTTTTTCGATATCCTTTCATTTTATTTTTTTTATTTTTTTGATTTAATGCTGCGCATGCAAGTATCCCAAACTAACTTTTTTTTGGATTTAAGAAGAAGAAATTCGATAAAAACGCTTTAATAAGATGGATTTCTACATACTTAGGCTCGTTAGAATCGTAAATTAATAAATTTTTAATAAAAAAATTAAAATTATGAGATATTATATGTTTTAAGATGATTATATCTGATAAAAATTAAAAATCCTTATATTCTGCTAATTTTCTTATTTTCGACGCCACTGCGCGGTGGGTAATTATTTTCCGATTTCAGAAAAACTGCATACACTTCATATTCGAGTGAAATGGAACATAATTAGTCGGTGAGAGGGATAAAAATAACAACTTGATAAGTTAGGTCATGTCTAAATTGTACATTGTACACTATAAAACTATAAAAAAAATTGAAGTTGTTTTTTAAATTCAAATTTCGTATTGACAATAATTTACACAAAAGAACAGGCTCCTGAAAAAACCACAAAAATACAAGGTCCATGCAGCATTGATGTCCCATCTTTCCATTTATAGAAAAAAAATATTTTTATTCTTCTATTGCCAGAAAGAAATAACTGTCAAACAATATATGTTTTTTTAAAATTTCATTCTAAATGAAAACAAAACCAAAATCAATTAATCGTCATCAATAGTATCCATTTCACTCTAAATTTATTATGAAAACAAAACCAAAGCGTTTGTGATTGTGATTAGACCGGGAGGCATCGTTGCAAATGAAAAAGTCATTTGATGCCGTTTGATTTTTATTTATTTTAATTAATTAACTCCAGGTGATGATAAATCTGGCGGTCAGCTGCTAAAGTAGTGGGTGGTGTGGTTGTGGGAGACTTTTAAACAGGTAAAAAAAACGAATTCCAAAAGTAATTTGATGCCGCTTCAAAATTTGTATGATGCATGTTTACACCATAACAATTGAAAAAAAAGTGATCAGCTGATTGGCGGATGGGGATAATAGGTCAGCTCCTCATATACATCAGTATAAAAATGCAATATAGCCAAGACCATTCTGCATAGGAACTTGGTGAAACTTTGGCAAATGATCCAGGTTCACTTGAAAATGGAAAGTCTGAATGCATTTTAAATTTGGACAAAATGGCGGGGGGGTCTCCCGAACACCTCTAAGTTTAAATCTTCAATAACTTTTAATCCCGACATATGATCTTATGGAAACTTAGTATATAAAGTTTTAGTATTGTTTCCAATATTTCTGCATACCAACTTCCGGTTTGACACTTCCGGTTAAAAAGTTTTTTTTCCAGGTGTTTATCCCTACTGTAGCCTACAATTACCGATCGATTTTCATGAAACGTTGGTAAAATCTTTTAAGTATCATGAGAAAGATTTTATCAGTTTTTGGAGTACATTGGATAAAGGGTTAGGGGTCCACCATACAACAGGTGTTTTTTTCCACTATGTTTTTATGTTTGTTGAGAGCATACAACATTCGTTTGTGAATGAATTTTGATCAAACTTTGGAAAAAGATGTAAATATGTATGGCAAGTAACTGATTGATTTTTGAGCGAGAGTGAATAAAGTGGTGGGGGGGTCTCCCAAACACCTGTTTTTTTTTAAACTTAACATCTGTACCTGATTATCGAATTGGATGAAACTTGGTACATAAACATTTGGTACGGTTCACAAAAGTTCTGCATCCCAACTTCCGGTTTTTCATTTCCGGTAAAAAATTTTGGTACTCCCAACAAACATTAAAAAAATGGTGACACAATAAGCAGGTATTCGGGAGGCCCCCAACCACTTATCTCAATATTGTCCAAAAACTAATCAGTTTTTTGTCATTTAAGTCTCCATATTTTTTGAAAGTGTCACTAAAATTGATTAATGAATGAAGTCTGTACGCTCCCAACAAACTTTAAAAACCAAGTGCGAAAAGTCAGCAGTTGTATGGTAGACCCCCACCACTTTGATCAATGTGTCCCAAAAGAAGATAATTATTTTTCACTAATTGAAACTTTTTCCATAAGTTTCATCATAATCACTTCATTATTGTAGGCACTGAAAAACCTTCAAAAAATTACAAACCAAAATATTTTACCGGAAACGAAAAACCGAAAGTTGGGATGCAGAACTGTTGTTAACCGTACCAAATTTTTATGTACCAAGTTTCATCCAATTCGACTATCAGGTACAGATGTTATTAAGCTTTTAAAAAAACAGGTGTTTGGGGGACCCCCCCACCACTTTGTTCACTATCGCTCAAAAACTAATCAGTTTCTTGTCATACATATTTGCATCTTTTTCCAAAGTGTCGTCAAAATTCATTCCCGAACGAATGTTTTATGCTCCCAACAAATATAAAAAACATTGTGGAAAAAACCACCTGTTGTATGGTGGACGCCCCAACCCTTTATCCAATGTACTGCAAAAGCTAATAAAATCTTTCTCATGATACTTGAAAGCTTTTACCAACGTTTCATGAAAATCTATCGGTAATTGTAGGCAACAGTAGGGATAAACACCTGGAAAAAACTTTTTAACCGAAAGTGTCAAACCGGAAGTTGGTATGCAGAAATATTGGAAACAGTACTAAAACTTAATATACCAAGTTTCCATAAGATCATATATCGGAATTAAAAGTTATTGAAGATTTAAACTTAGAGGTGTTCGGGAGACCCCCGCCATTTTGTCCAAATTTAAAATGAATTCAGATCTTCCATTGTCAAGTGAACCTGGATCGTTTGCCAAAGTTTCATCAAGATCCTATGCAGAATGGTCTTGACTATATTGCATTTTTATACTGATGTATACGAGGAGCTGACCTATAATCCCCCATCCTCCAATCAGCTGATCAATTAATATGGTGTGAACATGTATCATACAAATTTTGAAGCGGCATCAAATTACTTTTGGAATTCGTTTTTTTACCAGTTCAAAACACTGACAGCTGACTCTTATTTTCTACATCACAAATAGATTAATTATCTATAAAAATTAAATTCAATCGGCATCAAATCACTAACCAAAATGCAACGCTGCCTCCCGGTCTATTAGGATTGATTGGGATCAAACTTTCGGTTTTAATATGCGTGCGTTCGATTTTACTGAAACAACTGAAAAAACAACAACAATTGCATACAATTTTTCATTTGTTTCAGTGCAAATCGAACACGACTATTATCGGTTTTATTTTAATAGGAATAATTTTGAGGAAAATAAAATACATAAAATTGAATAAGGTTGATCATTTTCCGATTGGAAAAAATGTTAAATGACAAGAAACACGTCAAATCAATAAAAAAAAATTTCTGCGTTTTTAGTTTTTTTTTTAACCCTGTCTTAAGATACAGGGTGATGAAAAATCAAGAAATTGCTCGACCCTGGTGTATTGAAATGGCTCTACAGTAAAAACTACTGCACTGATTTTAATGTTATATAGCTCAAAATGTAGATATTAAGAGCTAATCAAAATAGTAATTCACATTATATGACCTTGAACATTTTCTTTTTTTGAAGATAACGGTAAAAAATTCAAAATCAATTTTCTAGAAATGCGCATTTTTAAAATTTTTGATTTTTATACATATGAAAGGTACATATGTTAATAACATTTTTTTAAATTTTCAGGAGGGGAATATTTTTTGTTTTTTTTAATTAATATTCTTTTAAGGTGCTTCAGAATTTAAAAACGAAAAAATGGCGACTTGCGTCTTGAAAACTGACCATCCAACCTTTTTATTTGTCTTTGTTGTCAAGGCAAGTATCGGTTTTGTTATTTTAATTATTTTATTGTTTATGTTCATTACAGGTAAAAAGTTCATAAGGCGTTTAATGGACCTCTTTTTTACCTCCGGTAATGAAATGGCACCTTTTTTTGATAGTAGGAGTATGATTTTTCAACCATATATCTGTTACAAACGAATTCGCATTTTTTGACATGGTTGCATAGAATATGGTAAAGCTGTTAACACTTCTACTTTTTTGTCTCGGTTTTCAAGTTCTTGAAACTTGGACTTGAGTTGTTTCATCATTTCATTGTAATATATTTACTTTCTTCATTACATGATGTCCCCATGATGTTTTGTGAATCCCGGGACTACGGGATTCATAAATTTTAAATCCCGGGATTCGCGGGATTCCAAATTTGTATGGAAAACCATAAATAATTAAGAAAAAACACAATTTTCAAATAAAAAACACATTATTCTTTTTTTAGTGTCGAAAAAAATAAACATATAAAACATTAACTTACTAATTCAACTTCTTAAAAAAATAAAAATTGAAGAACCAAAATAAAACTTTAATAATATTACATAAAGAAAAACCAGTACCATGCACTTCGTACACTTCATTCGTCAAACTGATTTATCGTCGAACCTTTTTGTTAATTTGGAAATAATATTTCCGAAGGTTGAAAATGCCCGTTCCGATTCCACACTTCTTGGTGAAATGGTCAATAAATTATTATACATTAACTGCAAATGCGGTCCTCTGTGACGGCTTTGCTTACTCATTTTCATTTCTCTACCAATTGCGGTGACCAGTTTAATATTTTATGTTGTTGCATTCTGCCCAAAAAAGTTTTTTATAAGTATTAAGCGTGAATTACACGCCTACTGCGTAACAGTTCTTCTTCCAAATTGCTTTTCTCTACTAAATCGAATGAAACATTATCCTAAGCTACATTTTCGTTGTAATCTGGGCTCAATGATGTTGCAGCGTGAGTAGTTGGATCACCTGTTTCACATCTCACGTCTGCTGCTGATGTAACGTTTAATAATCTTCAATACTAACTTTTATGTAGCTTCGACTTGGAACAGTAAATATGTTCGATCATCAACAAAACACAGTTTCCATTCTGCAAATACTGAAATACCTAAAATTTTGCGGTTTTCCTTACCTTTACGCTAGTTATTGCGACATTCGTCAACTCGCGAACTAATGGGTTGCTTTGTTTATAGTGTTACAAGTGCATTAGCCAGTGCTATAGTGCTACAAGTGCATTAGCCAATATTTCATGATATAGTGGAACAAGATTGAAGGTGTTAGCGTTGACTGAATAGAGTTTATCCCTAAGTTATTAACCTTAACACGTATTTTTTCATTGCTATTGCCAGTGGTATATGATCTCATTGCATATGACCAAAAACAAAAGAAATAGAAATCAACAAAACAGGATAACAGGATTCCATGTTTTCATTGATTGATCCCGTCAAATATGACAATCCCGTAATCCCGCGCTTTTCTTTCATTAATCCCGGGATTGCGGGATCATTAAAATGTGTCGGGATCCCGGGATTGCAATCCCAAACATGATGGAGGTATAGCGGTACGATATCATGTTGTGTAAGCGTTTTGCTAATTGTTTGCACTGCCAAATTAATTTTTGTTGGTTCTGATTTTCGAACTAAACGACTTAAATAAACTGGGTTATTAGATATTGTGTTGATCACTTCGACCATCCTTTTCTTCTTAATTACTGTCTTTCCGCTACTTCCAGTGGTCTAATTCCCTAACGAAAAAATGCACAAAATAATAAAAGGATAAAATGATAACTCATATTTTTCCCGATTTGTGATTCCGTATGACAAATGATAAAATGATAATGATAAAAAATTTTTATCATTAGTGAAAATGATGTTTTTTTTTACCTTCACCAAATAGGTGAATTATCACTGATGATAAAAATTTGTTAAAAACAATTTGACATTAAACATATATCGTTTTCTTTCTGACGAAATATTCGAAAAGCAAATACAGGAATACCTCGCATAGTACGGTTAATCGGTTCCACCATTTAGCCGTACTATTTGAAACCGGACTAATCGAGGAACTAACTACATACAAAAAACTATAATTTGTTCCATACAATTTGTTTTTTCCTGTTTTTCAATAAAGAAAACGAGAGTAATATATTTAAATGTACATATATTTATTAAAAATAACTAAACAAACAAAAACAAGTTAATTTAAAATGCTTAAAACAACTAGATAAACAAAATTCACACAATTCACTTTAAATTCTAATGTTTTAATTAATTTTTTTGCCAAAAAATTGCAATAACGATGTCTGGATAATTTTTGGTGGCTTCTCCTCAACAATTCTTTGTAGCAATGAATTGTATTGGTTATTGGTCTCTCTCTGGCGTTTACATCCCATGGAGGGATTTTGCCGACTGTGCAATCAGTTTCCAATCATCTCGTTCCATGACCAGTTGACCCCAGTTTCGACATCCTATATTACGAAGGTCTTGGATGATGTCATCACGCCAGCGTTATCTAGGTCTTCCTCTTCGACGAACACAAACTGGTTGTTGTTGGGACGCTTTTTTTAACATTCTATCCAATGGAACCCTTTCTACATGATTAAACCATCTAATCCGGTTGGATTTAATGAATCCGATTACATCGCAGCCTCCAAGAAGCTGTCTGATTTAATGATTCATTCGGATTCTATACTGATTTTCAGCAACTTTGCATGGACCATAAATTGTTCGTATGACCTTCCTCTCGAATGTTGATAAAATTCTACAATCGGAGGAAGTCAGTGTCCAGCTTTCACTTCCAAAAGTAAGCACAGGTCGGATTAATGCTTTGTAAAGTGTGAGTTTACACGACCGCGAAAGATGTTTTGATCGCAGATGTTTTTAGTATGCGTAGAAAACTCTGTATGCGGCAGAGACACCGGCTTTGATATCTGCTGAATGTCATTTGACGATGTTATTACAGACCCGAGGTATTTGTTCAGCGTTTCCGGATGTTTAAATGCTTCGACATTGCAGCTCTTCAATCCTACCAATTTGAGCATTAAAGTCACCTACCACGATTTTTATATCGTACCGCGGGATGTTATTGATGACTTCTTCGAGTTCTAGGAAGAACGGGTCCTTAATATGATCTGCTTTATCTTCAGTAGGTGTATGAACATTGACGATCGTTACATTGAATTTTTGCGTGCGGTTCTCAGTGTGCATAATCGCATATTAATTGGGCAGAAGTCGATAACATGCTGATTCACGTGACGGTGCATAAGAAAGCCAACTTCAAATTCTCCTCGGTTTTGATGACCGCAATAATAAAGAGTGTACCCTTTCGCTGTTTCGTGGATTCCACTGTCTGGCTATCTTAGTTCTTGTAATGCCACTATATCCAGTGTGTAGCTCTTGACTTGTCGAGTGAGTTTTAGGAGATCTCCTGGTCTTCTAAGGTTTAGCACGTTCCAGGTTTACATTTTTAAATCGTAGTCCAGGTACACTTTCCGAGGTCGTTCTAATAATGAATCCGAGATCTTCCAAGGCTTATGTACAGAATTCATAACAATAGTTTTTCTACGGAAATGGGGTGTTAGCCCTTCGCCCAACCCAAATTTTCGTGAATGGGTTCGTTCTGCATCTTAAGGTCACCATAAACAACCTTTTTACACGTTTATATAGCGAGCCGCTTGATCCAAAACAAACGCCCGCTCCAAGCCGCCCTAACATGGAGAACAGACGCTTGAGTTGCATTGGTTTTATGGCGCTAATGACTCGCCATGGTGCAGAATCATTGAGAATAAGTAGTATTTACTCTGCCCCTCTCAACAACACCAACCTACTTCGATTAGCGTTACCCAGGTAGCACGGCGAGGACGTAGAATTTCGGATTTTCGCTACCCTTTATTGTTTATTGTTCGACGAATTGTAATGCAACGTTAGATATTAGGATAAACTTCCATAATATAACCTGAAACTTTTTCGACCATTCCAATAATTTTTTAAAGCTGTTCAGCCGTTAAATCTCTGCAGACATTTCAACACAGTCATCGTTGTCTGAGTTTTACTTATAAAAATAATTTTATATATGTATTATGTATGTACAGATTATTTTTATTACGAATAATTTTTCCTTAGAATTTTTTTCCTTTTCATTTATGTTTTTTTTTTTGAAAATTTCAAAACCGTACTATAGTGAAACCGGACTAATCGAAGCCGTACTATGCGAGGTATTCCTGTAATTATATTTTATTGCAAATCAAGATTGTTTTATGTTGTGTTTAATTTGTTTTTACTATAGTAAAATTATTATTATCATTGCAATAAATTTTAATGTATAATTTAACTACAATAATTTCTTATTATCATTGTATGTAATGTGTTTAGTACAAACTAAACGCCATTATTAGTTTTATTTAAAGTATTGCAAATGGACCTTTTTCCCGAAAAAAACTAGGCAGTCGGGTTCAGCTGATTGTATTTCGAAAACACTTTTTGTGTTGTCTTTAATTTTCGAGAACGATGCTAGATGGGACGAAATAACCCAAGGTGATATTTGTTAAGGGTCAAGGGGGACGTCTAGTGGTAATATTGAATGACCTTGAAACTGATAAGTATTGGAATTATATGCCAAAGTAGGGTTTTTTAAATTAGATTTTAGGTTTTTTTTATACATATACATTTAAGGTTTACATATACATTTAAGGTTTTTTTTTAATTAAGTAAATCAAACTTCACACTTTTTGCTTACAAAATTTTTTTGTAAAGTGTACGACTTAGTAGATATGATTAACATTGATTTGCACTAAAGCAAACGTGTCTTCGCTAAGGTCTTTGGAAAAAAATAGTATATTACATATCTAGGGTTGTAAATAGCATTTTACAGTATTACAGTATCTTCACGAGCATGGAAAATGCTTTACAACTCGATATTTATTATATACTTTTTCTACGACTTTGTTTTAATGCCCAAACGCATATAATTACTTGAAAAAATGAACTACTACGCAATCCAATGATATGATAAACAACGTTTCACCAAATCAAAATTTTTATTTATTCACCATTTGCTTATTAATTGACATTTTATTTTGTGAATAATTAAGTATTTTAGTGCATTTTATATATCAAGTAGTAAAAAAAATAGTATATAAACCTCGGTGAAGAAAATTTTCTCCATTTCGGTTCTTAATACTCACCACAATGTAGAAAATTTACTTTTTGCAATTCCGAATCACAATTCAACGTATTTCGATATTGTCAACTAGATCAAAAAGTGGGGTTTTTCGCACTGTTTCATTTGCGGAAATTGTTTTTTTTTCCGCACTGTTTCATAGAAAATTGTCTCAATGCTAAGTTGATAACAGAAATGTTTACTTATATTTTAATATGAATGTTGATTGTAAATTGTAATGTTGATTGTAAATTACGACGCGTGCGGAAAAAATCAACTTTGTGCAACTGGGATGACCAATGACCATTTTTTTTTCTCAGTGAAATCAGTACAAAATTTTAAGAGTTAAAATATGTACTATCCTTATGCCGTAATCAGACTATTGCAGAACTCTGCAATATTCCTGCAATGGTAGTGTGTAAAATATTCATTGCAAAAAAGTTTGGCAATGAACTCATTGCAAAACTTTGCAATGACTCATTACTGTTTGGAAATAAGTTCATTGCCAAACTTTTCTGCTTACATTTTACACACTACCATTGCACGCCTATTGCAGAAATATTGCAGAGTTCTTTTTTTTTTTTTTTTTTTTTGTTTTTTAAATTCAAATATTTTGTGTTTGTACTTTAATATTTTGTAAAAAATTTTCTATTGTTAATTAATTATAAATACATATGATACACTTGAAAATGCCACAATTTGGCGAAATATCGTGTGATTATATTTTAAATATTTAATTGATTAAAAATTAATATTTAAATAAAACCAGACTGGAAAAAGGTGCAATTAACTTTTTTAATTTAAAAATCCAAGAAATATTTAATATACCAGTCAATTTACAAACAACTTTAACAAAATATAGTCTAATTGCGGCATTAGTCTCACGCTCACCTAACCTATGTATCTTCTAAGTCGAAAGGTAAATGTGTAAAGGGAAGTAGAGAAATCTGATTTTCAATTTTTTTAGTAGTTTCAAGGAAATTTTGTTGAGACCAACACCAGTAGTTTGTAAAATACAACTTTCCGCCACGATCGCTTGGGAAAACACAGGGTTAGAATTTTGATATATATTTTCCGTGGGTAACTGCCACAATTTAAAAATAATATACTATTTTCCAAGTAATTTTTACTACAAGTTTATACCAAACGATATCTCGTATAGTTTTATTTCCGTATTTAAATTGGAACTTAAGTTAAAATTTAACAATTTTTCTTAAAAATCAGTACTTTCAGTACATAATGTTAGAAATCAGTAAAAATCAGTACAAATGTGCCAAAACAAGGAAATTTGCATACTTTTTGCTTAAAAAACTTTCATTTTAAGTGATTACGAGGAGGAACATTGAATTTGGAGAAATCTTGATGGTCGGGATTGGTATGTGAGAAAAAAATGTTGTCAAGTGTGTCAAAAGAAAGATTTTAATTTATTTTTTTACCCAATTTTTTGGAAAAAAATAAAATTAATTATTTGTTTGAAATGAAATTTTATTATTATTATTGAGAATTATGGCATTATCAGTTTGTCAAAAAAATGTTGTCAAGTGTGTCAAAAGAAAGATTTTTATTTATTTTTTTAATCAATAATTTTTTGGAAAAAAATAAAATTAATAATTTGTATGACATGAAAATATATTATTATTATAGAGAATTATGGCATTATAAGTTTGTCAAAAAAATAATGTAATGATTTCATTTATTTTTTTAGCCAATTTTTTGGAAAAAAAATGTAGCTGTTTTTATGACGTAAATGTAATTGAAAATGAAATTGGACATGGAAATTTTTTAATTTGTTATAGTTTTTGAAATATTTTTGGAATTTTGAAAAAAGTTTGTATTTTTGATTTTGTAATAATTTTTGCAATCTTTTTAGAATTTTGGAAAAAGTTTTAATTTTTGATTTTGTAAGAATTTTTGGAATACTTTTAGAATTTTGAAAAATTTTAAATTTTCGATTTTATTATAATTTTTGGAATTTTGAAAAAAGTTTCAATTTTTGATTTCGTAATAATTTTTGGAATATTTTTAGAATTTTGAAAAAAGATTGATTTTATTTAACTTTTACAATATTTTTGGAGTTGTGAAAGAAATATGAATTTGTGATTTTGGCTGTATTCTAATTGATGCTAAATTGTACTAAACGTGCTAAATCAATTAAGTCAACTATTTTATTTGACTAAATCGACATTTTTTTTCTAAATAATTTGGAAGAAATTCATACGTTAATCAATATCTGACAACTTGATTATATTAATTTGAATTAAAATTCGGTAATTTTGTAAAACTAAATTTAGATTTAGCAGTTTAGTACAATTTAGTCGTCGTTTAGAATACAGCCTTTGTAATATTTTATCGAAACGCTAAATGGAGAGGTTTTTGAGTAGTTCGCTGAAAATGCAATTGAAAATGAAATTGGACATGGACATTTTTGAATTTGTTATAGTTTTTGAAATATGTTTGGATATCTGAAAAAGTTTCAATTTTTGATTTTGTAGAAGTAAAGTGTAAAGATAAATTTAAATGGCTTCTCAAGAAGTTTCAAGTGTAAAAATAGTCCAAATTCGTTCTGTTTTATTTGTGGAATTTGCATAATACATCCTGCTAAAAAAAATCACTCCATATATATATGAATTGCCTACCTTCGTTACTTTGGCATAAAACTGAATGAAGATAAACCGCTCAATATATAAATCAATTATGTTGCAGAATTTAAATAAGTCTTAAACCGCAATTAGACTATTGCAAAACTCTGCAATATTCCTGCAATGGTAGTGTGTAAAATATTCATTGCAGAAAAGTTTGGCAATAAACTCATTTTAAAACATTGCAATGTTTTGCAACGAGTTCATTGCCAAACTTTTCTGCAATGAATATTTTACACACTACCATTGCACGACTATTGCAGAAATATTGCAAGGTTCTGCAATAGTCTAATTGCGGCTTTAGTAAAAAATTTTTTCCACATTTTGAGTTTTGACTATTTTTGGGGAAAGATGAATAACTTCGTGTTCAAGTTAAAATTCGTGTTTTTAAACTTAAAAGAAAGGATATTGAATCAACTGGAGGCTTCAAGAAATTAAAAAAATTTACAATCATTGTTTGTTCAAAATTTATGGCGTTGAATAAAGAAAAATTTAAAAAAACATAAATTTTTGATTTTTTTTTCAAATTTTTTCGAGTATAACTTCCAGAATCCTTGATGGATATTTTCAAAAAAAACTCAAAATTTTTGTTAGTATCTTTACTATGCACGTGTTTCATTAATATATTAAATTTGTTTGTTTTGTAAAATATGCGATCCGAAAACTGGAATAACCTTTTTGTTCACCGAAAATATTGGTTAATCGCGAATATCTCAAAAACAAGAACCAACCTAAAAGAATGAATATGATGATCGTGTTCAGCAGGTCAAAATCAATAGAAAAAGTTGGGTTTTGTTTAAAGAGATTTTTCTTGTAAACTAGTGTAATTATTTTCATAAAGTAACAAGAGATTGACCTTAAGTTATTTTAAAAGATACGCCAAGTGCCAAAGGCAAACAGTGCTATTATACAATGTGTTAAGAAAACAGTACAATAATACATACTATTGTTATAGAAAAAACATATACATGAAGTTATTTTTGGTTATTAATAGTTGCAAAAGGATAAAAATATTAATTCGGTTAGGTTAGATTGGTGTTATGACACCTTCAACTAAATAGGTTTAGAGACGTGCAAAACAGATCATAATCTGTTTTGCACGGATTTAATTTTAATTTTTATATTTTTTAATTTTTAAAAAAATTTTAATTTTTTATTCTATTTTTAAGCTTTAAAACATTTCCAAAAGGTATTACTGAGCCATTTTTATGGTTTATTGAAAGCTTTTTTAGTATTCGTAGAATTATTCATGCCTTTAAAGAATTAAGTCTCCAAAGGGAAAAGAAAATTTACAGTTGTTTTTTATATCATTTTGAATAAGGTTATACATTTTTTTATTTTTTATAAGACATACATGTAGACCATAAATTTTATCGTCGGCTACAAAGCTTTTACGTGTATCTACATTTAAGAAAAATGGAAAGGAAGTTCACAAAACTATTTATTGCGCTTCTAAACAAGCTTGAAAATAAGATTTTTTATCAATAAATCAAAAAACAAAACATTTTTTTTAAATTATTGATAGTATTGATTATTTTTAAAAGCTTGTTTAGAGTCGCAATAAATCGTTTTGTGAGCTTCCTTTCCATTTTTCTAAATTGTAGTTACACGTAAATGCTTTGTAACCGACGTTATTATTATTTAATTATTTGATTAACTTTAGCTTCAAATTTTATAATTCAATCATCAATATAACAAAACTAAAATAATTTAAGTCATCGTAATCACACATGTGTTAGTAAAAAGCCCTAAGAAGAGTGCCTTCTATTGCAGGGAATATATTAAATGTTCTCAAAAATGAAATACCGTGCTAGAATAGTATAGACATTGACTAATGACTACAATTGTATTTAAGCTATTCCTTATAAAAGAATAAAAGACAGTTTAATCGAGAATTATAGTGAAACTTTTTTGCCTTAGTTTTATTTTAATTTAAACCAATGAAATTCTCTAAAATGTAATGACATCATTCAATTTCATCAATAAAGTTTGAATTATACTAATAAAAATATTTATACGTCTGGCCTACTGGGATAATAAAAATTATCATTCTAATGTTGAAATAATTCACTGTTATCAAAGTAGGCCAACGTATAATTCATAAAAAATATATAAATAAATGAAAAATGGCAAAAAATTTTCTAAACGAATTCCCCTCGTTCGTTGATGAATTCTCATAATTTTTTGAAAAATTCCTCAAGCAAGCGGTATTGATAAAATCACGAGGCCGTAGGCCTTGCTTTCTAAATTTTGGCAAAAACAACTGATAATTGTAGCAATAATTGTATCCAGCATGCTGTATAGGGTAAATAAAGCGTGTAAATAAAATATAAGTAAATTTCTAATAGTGAAAAGTTGAATTTAAATAAATGTTTTAAGTGCTATTGACAGAAATATTGTGTAAAATTTTATTAACAGAAATATTATTTCGATAGTGTCCTTATATTGGCTATTTTACAATCAAGCGTTGGAAAAAATACTTAATAAAAAATGATCTTGGTTCTTATATAATATATACTAAACAATTATCAAATTCGAAAGGTATTTAAATAAAAACGTTTATCTCTTTTACTGTTAGTGCAAATCTTTTATACCTTCGACGTAACAGCATTATTTTATGCGATTGTATCATAATTCATAAATAACTATTTTATACTACGTACTATCGTATTTTTATTGTAGTAGGTCATATCATTATTATATTGAATGTTGTTGACAATTCAACTCAAAAAATAAAGTTTCAATAAGGTCCAATCAAAACGCTTCATTTACTATTTTTTAGCAAATCAAAACGATTTGTTTCGATTATTTTTTTCTGTTAGGAAGGAACAGCGAATATTTTCGAATATTTTCCGCCTACTTAATATATTAATTTAAAACAAATATGCACATACAAAATTATGTGAAAATGTAATTTGCAAATAGTAAAAATTTCCGTTTTCATTCATAAATGATTGCATGTTTATGTTTATTTATCAAAAATAAATTACAAATTTATAACATTTATGCGCCTACTAAGAAGAAATAATATTTAATTTTGTTTGACAACAAAGGATTATGTTGTTTGAAATAATGTTACTATTTCTGTTCGTTAAATTGTCTGCTAAATACAACTCGTCATCAAATTATTAGTCGATTATTTTTCAACATTACCACTCATGCCATTTGAGGTCAAAAATTTCCCTCGTGCGCTACGCGCACTCGGGACCTCAAATGACATTCGTAATAATGATTATGAAAAATAATCGACTATTATTTGACGACTCGTGATATTATATATGATTATTTTAAAAAGTTTTGTTTGAATTAAAATTACTCAATAGCAGCTACTTTACAGGCTAAATCGACAAAATAGTATTTTACGCTTGCTGAAGTCATCGCAAAATTTGTTTTTATGAAGTACCAGTAAACAAGTAGATTATACACCAATGATACACCTTTATTTAGATATGCATGTTTTGAACCCGAGCGTTAAGCTTTAGGGGTACAAATCATCGAGGGAGATAACATGTTCTCTGGTGAGGTGTATATATTTTTTATATGACCATGGAAACGATCTTTATATACACGACATGCAAGTGAATCATCTATAATTATATAACATTTCAATTTAAATAAATTTCAATTTGCACATTCTTAACTGCGGCGGAGATTAGTAATCGAACACTTAATTCAGTTTAGTTAATTCAATTTTTCACATAATTCAGTAAAATCGAACATGATAACACATTGTATTCTGTTATTTAACTGTATCCTAATTTATTTTTAATTGAGTTTTTTACAAAACGACATCCGAAAGAATTTAATTGCTCAATTTAAAAATATTAAGTTTAAACTTTAAACACTTTATTGAATGAATTGTTTTGACTACTTCTGGTGATAGTTTATTTCGAGAATAACACCGCGCATTACAGCGCCATAGCAAATTAGCAGATGTTATTTAAATCTCAGATGCCAACACTTTGTACTTTAGAGCTTGCAACTAGATAGTTTGATACTAGGATTTACGATCTGCCAAATTAACGTAAAATGTAATAATTGGCGATGTAAACATGATTTGCATCGGTTATAAAACACAAAATTATTTTATCTATATTTTTTTTTTTTAATAAAATGTGTTGTGTAGTAGGAATTACAATATGTGTCACAATAACACATAAATACCTTTTAAGACCAAGGTCCCACAACAACATACGTTCAAAGGTGTTGATGGACGTAAATCTTTCTTCTTTTGTTTTTTTGTTAAAGAATGAATAATTAAACAAAAAATCCTATCACTGACAAAATATGACATAGGCCAATATTTTATGATAGAATAGAGAAAATAAAAGTAAATTAAAAAGTAAATAGCAAATTTTTATAAAAATTTGACGAAACAAAACAAAAATGTAGTTGCCAATAATCCAGCTGGTTGCATATTCCTTGATCCCGTGGTTCTTAACTTTTTAGCAGTCGCGACCCCCTTAAAATCCGAAAATGCTCTCGCGTTCCCCTTTAACTTCTATATTATTGATTATTATATTACCTATAAGCAGAGACGGCACTAGCCTTAGTAACGTTCGAGGCAAGAATGTAATTTGACGCCAACCTCCTTAACAAAAATCCAAAAATAGATTTTTTTTCCAATTTCTGCACCCTTCAAATAAAACGCCTAGGCGAGTGCCTAGTTTGCCTTATCCCTTGTATCGGCTCTGCCGAAACAATGTACTAATTGACATATTATGATAACCATAATTAATTGATAGTTTGTAAATACATATATCAATATTAGAATCTTACCTAATCGTATTTGCAAATCCATTTTACTGTATTCAGCAGAATAAAATAATGCCTTCAAAATAAGAACCGTCATATAATAAAGATTAGCAAAGGAGTCTTGATCCACGGTCATGTCCATACCAATACCTTGATCTTAGTGAAGGAAGATAACAATGCTGTTTCCCGTTAACCAACAAAACTTGTGCATAAGTATAAGTATACACAAAAAATAGTTTATAAGAGATATCTACTTTTAAGGGTTTGCAAATAAGATCGTAAATAAGGAGCATTACAAAGCTTTCTATACAATTTCGCTAAACATTTTAAAATGAAATTTTCAAAGAAATCACGAACAGAAATTTGTCAGGACTCAAATAGAGTCCTGATCAAGTCTGCTCTAGTTCGGATCAGGCATTAAAACGACAGCCTGATTGGGCCATTGATCATGAGTGTAACGCTTTTTTCCTATCAGACCCTAATTTGTATAGCCGGATGAGGTTTGATATAATAATAGCTGCAGTTCATGAAACCGTTTGATCCGGATCCGCCTAAGTTTTACATGCAAAATCAGATCCAACTTTGTTTTTGGATCTCAGTTTGCATGTAAAACTTAAGCGGATCCGGATAACACAGTTTCATGAAATGCAGCTAATATGCATAAACATTCTTTTTCGTATATAAAAAATATACATTCAAATAAAATCGAGATAAAAAATATCATATATAGTCGAGTCAAATTATCGTCAAAATCGTTAAAACTTCTAAGTCCTCAGGGACAGCTCCAATTTTGATGATTTTTTTTTAAATGTGTGTTTTTATATATTATTTGAAATCAGAAACATTACAATGTGCGCAATTAAATATTTATATTGTTTTAATAATATAAACAAAATGCATGTACAAATTAATTTCTAAACAAAATTTATACAATAAAAGAATTGTTAAGTTAAAATTTATAGAAAATTTCATATAATTATAAGTTATAACATCTTATATATTAATACGCTAACCCAAAATTTTGTGGAGCCTAAGGCTTTTTTATTCGAATTTTGATTGATTTCAAATTTTCAGTGCTAACTGATATTCCTGTAACCTATTTCTGGGATTGGGATTGGGATTTTTCGGATCATAAATAAAAAAGTTATTATATACGAAAAACTTTTTATATACATATGCATTATAAGTTTACATACATACAAAAACGAAATTAAATTTAAAACTTAAAAATTTATTTTATTTTTTTATATTTTCTTTTTTATATATTCTTTGGTAGATGGAATTTCATTTTAGTCTTCTTATGTCTTCGTACATGGAAGGTTAGATCGAGTCGTCGGAATAAAAGAGATTTTATGCGTAATAATGTTGATTTTATGAATGATAAAATTTATTTTTTTATATATTCTTTGGTAGTGAGTAGTAATAAACGTATCGTATGCGTAGCCTAAGGCTTTTTTATTCGAATTTTGATTAATTTCAAATTTTCAGTGCTAACTGATATTACTGTAACTTAGGTTTTAGAGATTTTTGAGGATTTTTCGGATCATAAATAAAAAAGTTATTATATACGAAAAACTTTTTATATACATATGCATTATAAGTTTACATACATACAAAAACGAAATTAAATTTAAAACTTAAAAATTTATTTTATTTTTTATATTTTCTTTTTTATATATTCTTTGGTAGATGGAATTTCATTTTAGTCTTCTTATGTCTTCGTACATGGAAGGTTAGATCGAGTCGTCGGAATAAAAGAGATTTTATGCGTAATAATGTTGATTTTATGAATGATAAAATTTATTTTTTTATATTTTCTTTTTTATATATTCTTTGGTAGTGGGTAGTAATAAACGTATCGTATGCGTAGCCTAAGGCTTTTTTATTCGAATTTTGATTAATTTCAAATTTTCAGTGCTAACTGATATTACTGAAACTTAGGTTTTAGATTTTTGAGGATTTTTCGGATCATAAATAAAAAAGTTATTATATACGAAAAACTTTTTATATATATATGCATTATAAGTTTACATACATACAAAAACGAAATTAAATTTAAAACTTAAAAATTTATTTTATTTTTTTCAGTGTTGCAAAACGAAACAAAAAAATCGTAACGTTATGCGTTTCGTTTTTATAACATTACTTTAATTTTTTCGGTACGTTATTTCGTTATGAAACACAAAAATATTATATTTTATTATGTTATAACGTTATATTTACGTTATTTTACAGATGAATGAAAAGTTTAAAGCTAACCTACTTAACTGCTCAAAAATCGAAAATCTCTAATGGATAGTTATTTCTTGCATATATGTATAATTACAAAAATATTAAATTTATATATTCATAGTAAAATAAAACTAAATAATTAAATACATTAAAAAAATTTGACTCATTTCAAATTAAAAATAATAAGTTTTTAACAAAACTATTTTTATCAAGAGTTTTCTGCAAATTTGATAGTTTGTTAATGACTATAAGCGTAACTTTTAATAGATCTTCAGAATTATTTCTTATATCGGCCAGCATAATAATATTCTTTCTTAAAATTATTAAAAACACCTGTGATGCAGAAACAGCTAGTACAGACTTGATATTACTTGAAATATACTTAAAATCTTACAATATATTCATTATGTATTTTGTTACAAATATCAAACAATTTCATAACTAGTAAAAATATTGAAAAAGAGCAGATAAGTTGGATTTTATACAACCGATTTTAGCGCTTTATTATCATATGATTATACAAAAAGTATACCAAAAAAACGAATAAATTATTAACGTTATCGTTACGTTTTACGTTATTGTAACACAGTTTAATTTTTAAAACGTTATAACTGTAATTATTACAAATAACGCTATTTCATTTCGTTATTTCGTTTTTGCGTTACGTTACGAGTAACGTTTTGCAACACTGATTTTTTTATATTTTATTTTTTATATATTCTTTGGTAGATGGAATTTCATTTTAGTCTTCTTATGTCTTCGTACATGGAAGGTTAGATCGAGTCGTCGGAATAAAAGAGATTTTATGCGTAATAATGTTGATTTTATGAATGATAAAATTTATTTTTTTATATTTTCTTTTTTATATATTCTTTGGTAGTGGGTAGTAATAAACGTATCGTATGCGTAGTCTAAGGCTTTTTTATTCGAATTTTGATTAATTTCAAATTTTCAGTGCTAACTGATATTACTGTAACTTAGGTTTTAGAGATTTTTGAGGATTTTTCGGATCATAAATAAAAAAGTTATTATATACGAAAAACTTTTTATATACATATGCATTATAAGTTTACATACATACAAAAACGAAATTAAATTTAAAACTTAAAAATTTATTTATTTGGTATTTTGTTCTCAAAAACCAATCTGAAATTAAAAATTTATTTTATTTTTTATATTTTCTTTTTTATATATTCTTTGGTAGATGGAATTTCATTTTAGTCTTCTTATGTCTTCGTACATGGAAGGTTAGATCGAGTCGTCGGAATAAAAGAGATTTTATGCGTAATAATGTTGACTAGGAGGGCCCGGCGCAGTGGCGGATTATGCCTTTACGGGGCCTGAGGCGGAACAAAATTTTGGGGCCTAAGATTTTACCAAAAATTTTGCAAATGAGTTTGATTAAGACTATTTCTTAAATAATTTTTTATCCGCTTCAGAACGGAGAAAGATCGTTCCCCACTTGTGTTGCATATCGGCAATGTAAGAAATATTTTTAAAATAGTTTCCACATTGGGAAATGAAGATTGCAGGCCGTCAATGATTACCTTGTACATCTTAAATGAACAAGTGATGTTCTCTTCTTTTATATATTTTAAAAAATGATGTACTTCGTCTTTAAAATATTGTAATTCTATATCCCTCGCATATGTATTTGACAATTCTAAAATACACTTGTCAACTTCATCACTGGATATATTTTGATCAAAAAATAATTTAAAATAATTAAAACAGTTTCATATATGGTCGTTCTGGTAGACATTTCAGTGGCAAGTCTATCACAGATCATATTGCGAGTACTTATAATAAACAATTCTCGTCCTACTAGCTGTGTATCATTTGCAGATGATTCATCATACATAATTTTGAGTTTTCTTTTTCGTCCTTTTTTGTAGCTAATATTGTCTGTTAATATGTTAGCTTGCTTTTTTATGCTCTCAAAATCATTTGGGACATCAATTATAAATTGTGACAAAGAATTAAACAGTTTTACTCCTTGTAATAAGTTCGTTTGAATATTTTGAAATGATTTTCTAGTACTATTGATTCTTTGCAATAATATATCCCATAGAACGGTTAGTAAGGCAATTCATATTCATCGAAAGAGCTAGCTAATTTTTTAACCTCAACTTTAGTAATCGGTTTTTCGTCTTCATTTTCGCTAATTTGGATAAGAACAGTTTTAATAGTTATGTAATTAAACCGCAAGGCGGATACTGCATCAGCTCTTGCAGACCATCTTGTGTCACTTAATTTTTTAATATGTTTGGAATTAGGATCGAAAAAATTATCAATAAGCAACTTCCATCTGTGAGTAGATGAAGAAAAGAATAGATATATATTTTGGATAAAGCTAAAATAATGCACCGCAGTACAACAGGCATCTGTAGCATAATTTCCAATTAAATTAAGCGTATGACTTGTACAAGGAATAAAAATGGCGGTCTCACTTAGAGTTTTAATTCTGGCTTGTAAACCATTATATTTTCCGGCCATATATGTTTGACCGCGACAATTTTTATTATCCAAAGACAAATTGTTTAAAGTTTTCAAAATAAGTTGTGCTAGATATTCTGAATTGTGATTTTCAATTTGTAAAAATCCAAAAAATCGTTCTCTCGCATCGCCCACTTTATCAATGTACCTTAATATAAAACTTAGTTGGTCAGTGTGGTTCACGTCTGGCGTAGAATCAACAATAATTGAATAATATAAAGAGTCCTGAATTTCTTGAATTAGGTGTTCTTTTACTTCAGTTCCTATTAAATTTATAAATTCATCGCATGTGGTATGTGATAAATAACTTACATTACTTTTTCCTGGATGGCTGTACCTCTCCAAATGATTTTTAAGAAAATCATCAAATTGGGATAGGTACTCAATGCATGTCATAAAATTTCCTTTTCTGTTCGAATCAATATCTTCTCGATGACCACGAAATGCTAAACCCAAAGTAGCTAATAGCTTTACTGTAGCTGCAACTCTTTTTAAAACTTCCCGCCTGTATTTTTGTTGTACTTCAATTTCACGAGCTATTTGAGTATCAATACGTCCAGTTACAAACAATCTTTTTTTCAAATTTTTCAAACAAATTTTTTAGACAATCTTTTTTCCAATCAACGTTGATAAAACGAAATATACAACTAAAGCTAAAACACCTATACTATATCAATCATATCATATGGAAACCCTTTTCAAACGTTAATCCAAATGATGAATTTAGTATGTATTGTATAAAAAATACATGGATTTTAAGCATACAATAAAAGATTTCAATTCTATACGTTAAAAAGTTTTCATTTATTTAGTTATATATGAAATTAATCTAAAATATGTACAATTATATGCTTAAAATTGAGGTTTTCAGTTTAATGCTTTCAATAAATTGTAGGTCTTAAAAGAAATCCAAAATCATTGATGAAAACATAAAACGCAAATATACTTCAAATATCGAAAAAATACTTATCTGGATTTTGTTTTTATCAATAATTTTGCGATTGATATAATAACAGCCCATTGCAAATAAAGTTTTAGTATTAATATTCATTCGTAACAGTGGAACTTTTCAAAACAAAATGTTTTTTTACTATACAAATTGGAAAACGAATTTGTACATTAAAAAATTATAAAACTATCAAATTAGAATTATTAAAATAAATACATACATGAAAAAAAGTAATACAAATTGACAACCTAACACTTTTATGTGGGATAATATTAAAAAAATCTTTAGGTTTAAAAACTTTGGTTGAATGAACGCAGTCATTTGATATTTGAATACCTATAAAATATTAATACTATTTGTAGCGAGGGGGCCCCTGTGCATGTGGGGCCCGAGGCGGCCGCCTCTTCCGCCTCTATGGTAATCCGCCACTGGCTCGGCGTGCTTCGCTAATCTTATTAATAAAGTTTTTGCGTAGACATTTTGTTGACGTAGAAGCAATGATTTCAAAAAGTGGTAATGAGAAATGCTAGCATATAATTTTTAATTTTTCTTTTTAAATATATGAATGAAAAATAATCAGAACTCTAGCTGATCAGTTCGGATATATGAAAAATTAGCGATCAAATAAGTTAGAAATCAAATAAGCTTACTTGAAAACTAATTTGATCGCTAATTTTTCCTATATCCGAACTGATCAGCTAGAGTTCTGATTATTTTTCATTCATATATTTAAAAAGAAAAATTAAAAATTATATGCTAGCATTTCTCATTACCACTTTTTGAAATCATTGCTTCTACGTCAACAAAATGTCTACGCAAAAACTTTATTTATAAGCGTAGCGAAGCACGCCGGGCCCTCCTAGTAAAAATATATTATTATAAGAGTAGCAAAATTTGTATGCGCTATGTCTAATTATATATTACATGTGTATGAATATGTCACTATATATAGAGCCTTTGCTGAGTTTACGAACAGACACGTTTTTAGCTCTGAATTCTTTGAACCTTGGCCAATTGACGTGAAATGAGTAAGTGAGTGGGTAGTGAGTAGTTAAGGAATGGAATCAAGGAATCAAGAAACAAAAGTAGCATATCGCTGATGTGCTCCTCTCTTACCCTGGTGGTTGATTGCACCTCTTCTCGAGGGTAGAATATTTTTCACTCAAAATAACTCCAAAAATAGATAAAGGATCATATTTTATGTATAAAATGTTCCTAAGGTTTTTTCGATAGATCGATATTTTTCGAGTTATTCGCGATTATATACTTATATTGTTTGTTGAAAAATGAATGTTTTTTGACAGTTTTATGGTCAAATGGTTCATGGTCAAGGTCAAGTGGGTATGGGGACCATGGGTATGGTCAAGTTATGGTTCAATGACGAGAATTTTTTTAACGACTTGGTTTGAAGCATTCAACGTTAAATAACGGAAATGCGATGCATTTTTCAGACAAAAGTAAATTTCATTTTTGGTAATGATTGGAAAGACCTTTAGCACTAGTTCAAGTCGTGAGCACTAGTTCAAGTCGTTTGCATTAAAACAAAGAAAGTTACGATGCAAAAACGGTGAGCGACCTGTATTCAAAATAGAAACTCAGTGTTGAATCCTCAGCCATTCCCAACAGAATTTATATTGACCATTACCCCTATACAAATAGCTGTATTTTAGTGTTACTTATATGATCCAGAAGTTTGGCTAGATTAAAATACAAATTTTTCGAAAAAAGTGTGATAGTAATAAAAAACGTATTTTCAAATTTCAAATTTCTTAAAAAAGTACCCTTTGTTTACAATAACTCTAAAACTAAAAAATTTTCGTTAAAATATTCCACACAAAAACGTTGGTTTTTCTTACCCAAAAATTGATTTTGTTTTGGTTTTATAGGATAAAAAATACCGGAGATATAACTGTTCAAGTTTGCATTATAGTCTGCATCTATAGTTTGCATCACTCCTTTCGAATTGTTTAACCCTTAACCATTTGAAGGTAAAGGGTTTGGGCATGTTGGAATGTATATCATCTTATAGTTTTGAAAGCACCTATGAATCATTTTTTTAATGGAAGTTAGAGCTCTACAATTGAGAAAGTTATGTTACAAAAACCACTCGCATTTTTCTGTGCAAAAACGCTGTTTTATTCCACATGATTTTGGAGCTCCATAGATTATCATATGTGCGGGGAGCATTTATATACACATAAAACTCGGATGTACTTATGTCTATGAAGGTGACCGTAACTCTCACATACCTACCTCTTACGTATTTACCTCTGTCGTATCTACCATACGTATTTATCTATTAGAAAAACGTTCTGGTGTGAGATAAGATTAAGATATTTTGTAAAAGTTCTTCTAATCGTTTTGTACGGAATCGCTAGAGACATTCAATTTGATATAATCGTTTGAGTCGTGTCGAAGAGTTATCAGCATATCTACGGAGAAGATACGCTATGAATCATTCATAAAAGCAACCACAAAAAAACGAACTCAAGTTGTCCTCTTTGGGTCAACCAGTTGGAGCCCTCTAAAGATATTATAACTCAACATTTAAGGACACTGTGGTGACAACTGCTAAAATTTTCCTACAATTTACCTAGCGGACGAAATTGATAGTGGTAGTACCTCTAATGACATATATTATCAAAATAAAGGTTATTTGCCTATAATAGTATTTTTACAATATTGTCGTTTACTTTTACTTATTATCTAATTCCTAGTAGGTGGTTTTTAAGGGTGGAAAAGTTGGAAATACACAATAAATTGTTTATTAAAATATAAAATAAGCTTTATTTTACATAATTAGATAAGGTGGAATAAAATGCTTTTTTTCTTACAATATTCATATAATTTAAAGCTTATAATAATTATAAAATAAAAAAGAAATAATTTGTTTTTGACTTTTACTATTTAAAAGTTAATAAATACCGTGAAATTTAATCTTTGCATACATTATGTTTATATTATTTAAACAATATAAATATTAATTGCGCAAATTGTAATGTTTCTGATTTCAAATAATATATAAAAACACACATTTAAAAATCGGAGCTGTCCCTGAGGACTTAGAAGTAAAAACCTAATTTGACTCGATTAATAGCTAAATTTTAATAAATTAAATACAAAATATTATTAAGATAAAATAAAAAAATTCCAATGAAAAAGATTTAAAAGATATACCACCTTAATCACTATTCCCGACAAACCTTATGTGCGTGTTGCACGAATCTATGCACATTTTATAATTAAAAATTAAATTAAATAAAAAGTAAAGTAAAGTAAAAAGTAAATTTTAAATTTAGTTAAAGTTCAAAAGTATTTGAGTGCTAACGTCATACCTAATTGTTTTATTTAACATTTTTAAATCATGTAAACAAGCGTACATATACAAAATGTGCATAGAATTTTCAGGCATATATACAAAAATATTTGATGAATAACTTTTCTGACTACGGTTTTCTTATAGGGTTTGAATCTTTCCTAGAATAACATTTTTGGTAACTGTGTAAGTGTGTTGTTTATGATATAAATTTGTAAAATATGTACCATAAAACTGGTCTATAATGTATATATGTATACTGTCTTGTATTCTCTTTCGTTCCTCTTATTTGTATTAGAAAAATAGAGATAAATGAAAACAAAGAAAATACCAAGCTTTAGACCTTTAATTGCTTATTATTTTATTTCTTTTGCATATATTTCGAGGTTTTTGTGACCTCCTCTTCAGTGCACTATTACAGGATGTGAGAATGAAAGATAAAATTATACAAAAATGTTAAAATTAAAGTAATATGAACTTACATAGATATTAAGCAAAATTTCAATTTTTTAGCATTTTAGTTTTTCTACATAAATCAACTCCATTAAGTTTCGTTTTTTCCGATAAAAATATAAAATTGTATGCAAACAACCATTTAAATAAATTAAATTATATGAACACATTAAAAAATTTAAAAGTTAAAAAATTATTAAAAAATTATTAAAAATTTTACGGACAAATAAATTAAATTAAAAATGTTTTGTCATTTACTAAAAATTATCTAAAGTACGTATCAAATATTTTATTTTAATTGGTCAATGAACTAAATAAAATTGTAAAACAAGACCTTATTAATCCCGCCGTTTTTTCTTGTCTGTACATAACGAATCCGTTATCAGCTGTTCTTATGTATATATATGTTCTTGTCATTGTTATTTGTTTTATGTCAAAATATATTATTATGACTAAACAAACTGGTACGTTAGTTTGATTTTCAGAGGTTTTGTTTTTTCTTTATTGTTGATGGTTGTGTTATTCTAATTAATTTAACTGCAATTTTTGGTTATTGTTTCTTCTGTTTTAAGTGATTTAAGATATGAGTGAAGGCAGGATTTAGTATCTCAAAATCCGACTTGAGATTTACTGTGTTTTGTTTGTGTTGGTGAATAGAGATTGACTCCAGTGTTAAACGTTTTTCCCAATGTTTTTCCTTCGTTAATATTTTGGTGTCATCATAATTGAACCGGTGTCCTGTTTGTTTGCTGTGGTGGAAAGCAGCAGTATTGTTAGTTTTTGTTTTGTTTGTTGAGACATCATTGATATGTTGTTTTAATCGACTACCTAGTTTTTGTCCCGTTTGGCCAATGTAGACCCCTGCACAGTTGTTGCAGTTTATTGCATAAACCACACCGTGTTGTTCCATGGTGTTGACTTTGTCATAGGGCTTGCTTGTTGTTTTTCCTACAGTTGTATATGGTTTGAAAGCTACTTTTATATTGTGGTCATTGGATGAAAATAAATGGCTGAGTTTTTCAGAAAGGTTTTTTGTGTATATCATTCCTTTGTAATTAATTCGGGTGCTGTGATCCTTAGTGTTGTTTTTGTCCTGTTTGTGGTATTGTTTTAATAACTGGTTTATTAATTTCTTGGGGTAGCCATTCATTGCTAGGATGCTGTGTATTTTATCTAGAGTTTCGTGCTTGTAGTCTTCGGATGTGATTGTTAACATTCTGGATATTAACCCATAAGCCATACTATTTTTTTGGTGTTGTGGGTGTTCAGATTGATAGTTTATTAATCTATTTTTTGATGTTGGTTTTTGGTAATAGCTTGTTGTTATTTTGTTGTTGCTGTTTCTGTGTATTATCATATCCAGATATGGAATCTCATTATTGTTTTCCATTTCATATGTGAATTGGATTGATTTATTTTCGTTGTTTAGTATCCTGTAAAAGTTCTCCATCTCTTCATTTGGTATTATAGCCAAAGTGTCATCTACGTATTTTACAAGAAGAGTGGGTGTAAAGCCAGCATTATGTAAGGCAGAATCTAATAGATCTGTTATTACAAAATCAGCTAGTATACCGGATACAGAACCACCTATTGTGAGACCATCTTTCTGTTTATAGTATCTGTTGTTGAATTTTACGTAGTTGCTTTCCACTACGCAAAGACTTATCATTTTGTTAAATACATTTTCTGGTATTGGTGTTATTTGTTCTATGAGTGGCCATCTTTTGTGTATGGATTGGTATACTAGATCTATGGGTATGCGTTCATACATGGAAACAATGTCAAATGAGACTATAATGTCATCGTTTTGCATCTCTATGCCATCCAGAATTTGATTTAGATGGTAAGAATTTCTTATATTATATTCATTATTTCTTATTGCTGTGGTTAAAATTTTGTTTAGCTCTTTTGCCATTTTTTCTGTGGGAGAATTGTTTGAGTTGATTATGAACCTAGTACCCGGTTTGTGAATCTTTGGTGTTGCACGGGCACGTGGTGGTTGTGCAGTGAAAGTAAGTAGTTGTTTTTTCTTTCTTGTGTCAATAAATCTATGTTTTAATAGATCCCGCACTATACTATATAAGTATAGTGCGGGATCTATTAAAACATAGATTTATTGACACAAGAAAGAAAAAACAACTACTTACTTTCACTGCACAACCACCACGTGCCCGTGCAACACCAAAGATTCACAAACCGGGTACTAGGTTCATAATCAACTCAAACAATTCTCCCACAGAAAAAAATGGCAAAAGAGCTAAACAAAATTTTAACCACAGCAATAAGAAATAATGAATATAATATAAGAAATTCTTACCATCTAAAACAAATTCTGGATGGCATAGAGATGCAAAACGATGACATTATAGTCTCATTTGACATTGTTTCCATGTATGAACGCATACCCATAGATCTAGTATACCAATCCATACACAAAAGATGGCCACTCATAGAACAAATAACACCAATACCAGAAAATGTATTTAACAAAATGATAAGTCTTTGCGTAGTGGAAAGCAACTACGTAAAATTCAACAACAGATACTATAAACAGAAAGATGGTCTCACAATAGGTGGTTCTGTATCCGGTATACTAGCTGATTTTGTAATAACAGATCTATTAGATTCTGCCTTACATAATGCTGGCTTTACACCCACTCTTCTTGTAAAATACGTAGATGACACTTTGGCTATAATACCAAATGAAGAGATGGAGAACTTTTACAGGATACTAAACAACGAAAATAAATCAATCCAATTCACATATGAAATGGAAAACAATAATGAGATTCCATATCTGGATATGATAATACACAGAAACAGCAACAACAAAATAACAACAAGCTATTACCAAAAACCAACATCAAAAAATAGATTAATAAACTATCAATCTGAACACCCACAACACCAAAAAAATAGTATGGCTTATGGGTTAATATCCAGAATGTTAACAATCACATCCGAAGACTACAAGCACGAAACTCTAGATAAAATACACAGCATCCTAGCAATGAATGGCTACCCCAAGAAATTAATAAACCAGTTATTAAAACAATACCACAAACAGGACAAAAACAACACTAAGGATCACAGCACCCGAATTAATTACAAAGGAATGATATACACAAAAAACCTTTCTGAAAAACTCAGCCATTTATTTTCATCCAATGACCACAATATAAAAGTAGCTTTCAAACCATATACAACTGTAGGAAAAACAACAAGCAAGCCCTATGACAAAGTCAACACCATGGAACAACACGGTGTGGTTTATGCAATAAACTGCAACAACTGTGCAGGGGTCTACATTGGCCAAACGGGACAAAAACTAGGTAGTCGATTAAAACAACATATCAATGATGTCTCAACAAACAAAACAAAAACTAACAATACTGCTGCTTTCCACCACAGCAAACAAACAGGACACCGGTTCAATTATGATGACACCAAAATATTAACGAAGGAAAAACATTGGGAAAAACGTTTAACACTGGAGTCAATCTCTATTCACCAACACAAACAAAACACAGTAAATCTCAAGTCGGATTTTGAGATACTAAATCCTGCCTTCACTCATATCTTAAATCACTTAAAACAGAAGAAACAATAACCAAAAATTGCAGTTAAATTAATTAGAATAACACAACCATCAACAATAAAGAAAAAACAAAACCTCTGAAAATCAAACTAACGTACCAGTTTGTTTAGTCATAATAATATATTTTGACATAAAACAAATAACAATGACAAGAACATATATATACATAAGAACAGCTGATAACGGATTCGTTATGTACAGACAAGAAAAAACGGCGGGATTAATAAGGTCTTGTTTTACAATTTTATTTAGTTCATTGACCAATTAAAATAAAATATTTGATACGTACTTTAGATAATTTTTAGTAAATGACAAAACATTTTTAATTTAATTTATTTGTCCGTAAAATTTTTAATAATTTTTTAATAATTTTTTAACTTTTAAATTTTTTAATGTGTTCATATAATTTAATTTATTTAAATGGTTGTTTGCATACAATTTTATATTTTTATCGGAAAAAACGAAACTTAATGGAGTTGATTTATGTAGAAAAACTAAAATGCTAAAAAATTGAAATTTTGCTTAATATCTATGTAAGTTCATATTACTTTAATTTTAACATTTTTGTATAATTTTATCTTTCATTCTCACATCCTGTAATAGTGCACTGAAGAGGAGGTCACAAAAACCTCGAAATATATGCAAAAGAAATAAAATAATAAGCAATTAAAGGTCTAAAGCTTGGTATTTTCTTTGTTTTCATTTATCTCTATTTTTCTAATACAAATAAGAGGAACGAAAGAGAATACAAGACAGTATACACATTTTTGGTAACATTATTTCACCTTCTACGCTTAACATTGGTGGTGTCTAACCACTAATAAAATGCCAAGCTTTAGATCAAAATTTATTTTATTTAAATATTTCGATCCTTTGAGGGATCCTCTTTAGTAAAGTTTATACTAAAACTTATTACGAACTATATTCTGAAAACTGAACTTAATACTCCTTAGAGTGTTTACAAAAAGGACCGAAATATTTAAATAAAATAAATTTTGATCTAAAGCTTGGCATTTTATTTGTGGTTAGACACCATCAATATTAAGCGCAGAAGGTGAAACAATTTTATCGAATAGATCAGCTACGTTCCGTATGTACGAACGTATATACATTGAACAGAAAAAATTTAATTTTTGATATAACGTTATTACGACAAATGCATCGATTGCGGTCGTATTGTAAAAGTTGTGAAAAGAAAATTTATGTGTGATTGAATTTGTAAATCATGCGTCTATTTTTTGCCATTGTTTTAACGATATAATTTAAATAAAAAAAAACAGAAATCATTTTCAGAATATCATTAAAAATAAACTTAAATATCAGTAAAATGAGAAATGACCTGAGAAAATGAAACATGAGAAATGACAAACAAAAAACATGAAAAAAAATAATTATATTTTTGAATCACTAAAATTAATTATTCAAAGTGTCCGTTTGTTTTTAGTGTATGTTTTCATTACCTTCACAAAAACATTTTGCACATAATTTTAGATGAAAATAAAATAAAATTCATCAATTTATTATTACGAAACTCAGATTATCTCATAAAAAGTTAAATGAAACCAGTCACTTTAAAAAATATTAAACTACTTTTTCACTCTCCATATTTTTTATTTTTTGTTTATTATTCTTATCATTAAATATATATCGTTCCGCTTCGTTCTTTTATTATTCCTGAAACATGCAGCTAACATTGTTGTTTTACATGTATTATAGCATGTATTATGCACAATTTTGTGCACGGAGATTTTGTAATATGCACATAAATGAAAGCACATTGCACGAACTTTTTTCAAAATTATTTTACGGGTCAATTATTTCGGCTATTATTTTTCACAAATTTAGTTATATATAAGCTTTTTGAAATAGACATTTGAAAGAAAAACATTGAATTTATTTTGAAATGCAATTTAAACAAAACAAATCTCGTTGACATAATTGAAGTTTGCAGATTCTGAAAAAATCGATTTGATCTTCTGGGAAGTACGTTTATCCATGAGGTACTTCTTAAAAAATTAATAATAAAATTTTTCAACAAAATATAAATAAATATTAAAAGACATCAAATTTTATACTAATGACTAATGAAAAACAATCATCACAACAAAAACAAACAACAAAAAAATAATAATTTTACACAATTAAAATTTGATTCAATTTAATTAAATTTAAACATAATAAGTAGCCGTGGTAGTAGTAGTAGTAATCAGTGCGAAAATGTGTTTGTTAATTTTTTTATAAAACACAATCAAACTAGTTAAAAAATATAAAAAAATATATTTCAGAGTTCAATACGATCAAATAAATTGTATCATTATGTTTCGCAACGTTCGCGCAACAGAATAAAAAACAGTTGTTTATTTTATTCCATTAAGACTAACAACCCATCCAATTTTGGTTGTAAACAAACAAAAATAGCCCTATTTTTATAGTTTCTGGAAGGAAAAATATTTTTTTTTTAATGTTTGAGGAGAATATACATCTTATAAAAGCATTGAAGTCTATAACAAAATATATCGTCATTTTAGACCAATATTTAATTTTCAGGAAGCGAACTTGCCTTTAACTTAATACAAGCTTATTCGAGGACGTAATACACGCTTTTGTTATTTATATATTGAAAAATTAATATTTATTTCCATATTTAAAACTTTATTTACAAAAACTAATTTAAAAATAACTTCTTCTATTTACACGAATTTATGTGCACGATACAGCGTTTCGTACAATTAATTTAAACTACAATTAATCTAAGCAAAACTAAATACCGACAATTGTGACCGAAAAGCCGAAAATAAAAATCCAACATTAATATAACATATACGGTCGAAAATAAAAACAATGTCTCATACATAATCACAATTATTAACATTATCGCAGTACATAATTTAAATTATAACTTTACATCTTCGCAGGTCTGAAGTAAAACTAATTTAATTTTGCAAGAGGAATTCCTTATATACAATTCTGCATAATTTCTCGATTTTTCGAGGTCACTTTCTTTACGAAGAAACTTCGAGAAAATCTCAGAATATGTATTCAATAACATTATTTTACCTAACATGTTGATCTGATTCATAAAATAATTCAATTTTATTTTATGTTGTTGTTTTTATCTTTAACCCTTTTGCTTGGAAAAAATTTGTCGTTGAATACAATTTGTATATCATTGTGTTTATATCAGTGTTGCAAAACGTTACTCGAAACGTAACGCTAAAACGAAAAAACGAAATGAAATAGCGTTATTAGTAATAATTACTTTCATAACGTTTTAAAAATTAAATTGCGTTACAATAACGTAAAACGTAACGATAACGTTATATTTTATTTCGTTTTTTTGATATATTTTGTATAGTTATATGGAAATAAAAGCGCAAAAATCGGTTTTATAAAATCCAACTTATCTGCTCTTTTTCAATTTCTGTGAACGCTTGAACTGAAGGTTTCGGTAATTATAAAATTTGGGTGATATCAGTAACAAAATAATAAACATTTTGTAAAATTTTATGTATATTTCAAGTAATTTCAAGTCTGCACTAGCCGTTTCTGCATCACAGGTGTTTTGAATAATTTTAAGAAGGCATATATTTATGCTGGATGCAAATTTTTTTCATGTATTTAGTTATTTAATTTTATTTTACTACGATTTACTACTTTTTGCATGTAAAATTTGAAAAATATTAATTTTTTATTCGCCTATGTATTAAAGTGTTACTTTATTACTGTGATTTGCGGCCTTAAAGTGTCACTTTTTAACCATATATTTTGTTGTCATAGCTACGACCAAAAAAGCAAAAAACATTTGTATTTGTTTAAATTCTATATAGAATATAAATTTTTATCAGAGCAACCGTTAAATTCAAAACTTCATTATCCAATTAAAATAGTTGTTATCATTTGTTGTCATAGTTTCTTAATTCGACAATTTCTTAATTCTACCCCGCGTACTCCAGTCCCTGCTATTGACATACGAGTTGACGTGAAATATCACACACCACTGGCAATAGCAGTGAGATATCACTAGCCTGAACTGTATTCAGTCAACGGTAGCACCCTCAATCTTAGCTGTTAAATAATCATTGATGATGAGACGCTATTTCTTGAAGAAGTTAGCCTTCATATAATTATGTGTGGGCTTTAATCTTTAAGAAAGAGAGTGCGTCACAGGATCAAGGAATATGCAACCGGCTGGATTATTGGCAACTACATTTTTGTTTTGTTTCAGCAAATTTTTGTAATAATTTGCTATTTACTTTTTAATTTACTTTTATTTTCTCTATTCTATCATAAAATATTGGCCTATGTCATATTTTGTCAGTGATAGGATTTTTTTTTTAGTTATCCATTCTTTATCAAAAAATATAAAAATACAAAAAAAGAAAGATTTACGTCCATCAACACCTTTGAACGTATGTTGTTGTGGGACCTTGGTCTTAAAAGGTTTTTATGTGTTATTGTGACACATATTGTAATTCCTACTACACAACACATTTTATTAAAAAAAAAAAAAAAAAAAAATAGTTATACAATAATTTGGAAAAGAAAATAAATATTTTGTCAAAGGTAACTTGTTCCACAAATTTTTATTTCAAAATTTATGCAAATGTATAATATTAATTTAGAATAAACATTTTTTTTAAATAAAAACTTCACATACGTCCAAAATATTTAGCTTTGCTTCCTAGCATCATAATGTACAATTATATTAATATTTTTCTAATTTTGCAAGCAAAAAGTAGCTGTTCATTAGATTTTCGATTTTTGTACATTTATTTTATAAGACTTAAGGATTATTTTATAAGACTTAATAGTTTAACCCAATAAACCAATTAATTAGTTTTATTAATAATTCATTACAATAATAGATATCTCATTTTAATGTTTCCTTAATTTTAATTTTTTTAATTAATAATTTTTTAAAAAATAGATTAATGATTTTTTTTAACTATTTTAAATTATTTTTAATTAACTTTGGTGTTGGTGGACGCTTTATTTAAATCTTTGTGGATTGAAGGCACTCGAGACTATTGATTCAGGCAAAGCATTCCATTTGTACGATGTACGCACAAAGAAATCCCTTTGCATTTTGTTACTAGGGCAAGGAGTAATCCCGACAGTTTGACTATTTGCACAAACAGATTGACGAGTTGAACAAGGATAAGAAGATGTCTGAGGCATTATAGATCTAATTTCATCCGAGCACTGCTAGTGACGATATTTATATTTATAAAAAACAACGAGATCAGCAACAGTGCGACGATGTTGTAGGGAATCAAGATTTAATGTTAAATTTCGATCACCAACAATTCGTATAGCACGCTTTTCAACAGAGTCCAAAAGGCCCAAGATGGTAACAGATGCAGCGCCCCAAACTTGACAACAATACTCCATGCAGGGACGAATATAGGACTTATAAATGTGGAGTAATTGATACGGAGAAAAATATTTTTTACATCTATTGAGGAGGCCGAGTTTTCTTGACGCGCTCTTTGCCATGGCCATGATATGATCGTTCCAGAGTAAGTCATTGGAAATTTTGACTCCCAATAAACGAATGTTTTCACATTCGTCTATTTGGTCGTTACACATATTAATTGAAATATCATTGGGAAACTCGGTCTTTGATCTGGAAACAATCAATAGCTGTGTTTTGGTGGAATTAAAATTGACCAAATTTTTGTCACCCCAATCGGCGACTTTTTTCAGGTCCTCGTTTGCATTTATGGCAGCGTCTCTACGGGCGGGATTTATTTCTTCATGCATTTTACCCTTTGAAGATAGGGGGACGAATGACTTGTGCAGTGTACTATCATCTACAAAACTATTTATTGGGTTATTGGTGATTTGCAACAGTTCGTTGATATAAATTAAAAATAAAGTGGGAGATAAAACTGAGCCTTGGGTTCATCAGCGTTAATTAATTTGGACTCAGAAATAAAGCCATCTATAGATCCCGAGATGTATCGGTTAGACAGAAAATTTTGAATCAACTTCACAACTGCGGGATGAAAACCGTACGCAACGAGCTTGTTGATCAAGTTGGCATGCCAGACTCGATCAAATGCTGTTGAGATGTCTAATGCGATTACGTACGTTTCACCACCTTTCTCAAGTATGCTATTCCAAAGATGTGCTACATAGTTCAATAGATCGGTTGTTGATCTTTTGTTTTTAAAACCGTATTGGCTGTCATGATATCAAATGGTTGTCCTCCAAAAATTGGGATATGTGTGAATTAATATATTGCTCGTATATTTTAAACAGGACTGGGAGTAAGGCTATTGGTCTGTAATTTGAAATATCACATTTTGTTCCTTTTTTGGGACAGGCTGGACATTGGCCAACTTCCAGCAGGATGGAAAAATACCAGATTTATAGGATTTATAAAATATTTTGGTGAGAGTTGGTGCAATATAAAACAAAAATATCGAATAATTTTAATTAACTTTTATAAAACAAATTTCGAATAATTTTTAATTAACTTTAAAAAATGATAATTTTGGTTATTTTTAAATAGAAATTTTTGTGCTAGTGATTTTGAAACTTAAACTTATTTGAAACTGAATGACACATTAACTATTGATTCGCCTCAAACCTGTGTCTAGGAAGGGATGAAAAATGATTTTCCTGATTAATCAAATTATCAAGGCGTTAGATATCATTTTAACTATTCTAACACAATTAATTTTGTTTTGTATTTAGAACAATTTCCAGGACACTTTGTTTTGTCCGATCTTATTTATTGTCCGATCTACGAAATTGTTATTTGTTATTTCCGGCACGGAATACTAGTTATGAAAAAATTGCTGTAATTTTTTTCTCAAATCCTATTTCACGATGTACAGGAATAGGACTACAGATGTACTCATAAAGAAAGAATAGTAGACAAAATAGTAGACCAGTGGCATAAATAAAAGACGCCAGAATAGTACATTATGATGCTAGGACGTAAAGCTAAAGATTTTGGTCGTATGTGGAGTTGCATCCACATTAAGTCCAAAATAGCTTATGTCCGTGCATCATATACTGTTTTTTATTCGCCGCAAGTAAAATATTTTAAAAAAAATGTTTATTCTAAATTGAAATTACAAATTTGCATAAATTTTGAAATAAAAATATGTGGAACAAGTTACATTTGACGTAATATTTGTTATTTTTTCCAAATTAGGGCGATGATACATATAAAATAAATGTCTTTCAGACATAAAAAATTTCGCATCTAATTGGTTGAGGGGCGGCAACAATTTTTAAATTTTGCCAAAATATTTTTGACTGAAAGACAGAAAAAAAAATCTTTAAGACATAAAAACATAACCTAAAAAGATATTTTTTGCTTGACAATTGAAACTGATTACTTGAAAAATGGATTTTAAAAGTAAGTTTTACCAATAATCAATTACAATTAACTTAATTTTATTATTTAATTACAGTTAAAATAATTTGTTTACTTATTCATATAGATTTAGGCATTTTCACATTAGACCAAATTTTTATTTTTTTGTTGCGATTATCGCCTAAAGTAAACAAATTATTTTAATTGTAATTAAATCATCAAATTAAGTTAATTGTAATCGATTATAGGTAAAACTTACTTTTAAAATCCATTTTTCAGTTAATCAGTTTTAATTGTCAAGCAAAAAATATCTTTTTTGGTTATATTTTTATGTCTTAAAGATATTTTTTCTGTCTTCCAGTCAAAAATATTTTCGTAAAATTTAAAACTTGTTACCGCCCCTCAACCAATTAGATGCCAAATTTTTTATGTCTGAAAGACATTTCTTTTACATGTATCATTGCCCTTATTGTATCACTATTTTTTTTATTTAGCGTATGGTTTTTTTGTGACACATTAAAAATTAAACTTAAAATAGGTAGATTCTTCTATGAAATCTACCTAAAACAAAGCATGGATATACATTAAATGAACTTACATTCAATTTGATTGCGCGTCTTTTAGTAAAAAAGGACAAAGTAAAATATTTGAACATTGGGCAGAACATTTGAATATTAGATGTTTACATCGAGCGAGTCTATCCATGCTACTACATCGGGAGTTGCCAAATGGATGTCTGGGATGTCGCCATTGTACCGTCGAATTAGACACACAGTTGCAATGTGTTTTATGGTTTACTGTGGAGCGCCGCAGTCACACTCATGGGACTCTGAAATGCCCCACATGTAGAAAGAATCAGCACAACGTCCATGATTCGTTCTTATTCGGTTTAGTGTAGTCCAGGTATGACGTGGCAGATCGAAACCAGGTTGGGTAGAAGTCGGGTTAGTAATAGAAAGGCCAGTTGTATTGATGATGCCAGGAGCTGTCCCAGACATCCAAGATATTACCATTAGTTGCCAGCAGGTTGCTGGCAGTTTTATGTGGAGGCTTTCTTGACTTCAATCGACAACGAGTGTGGTCACCGCAATATTCGTGCAAGGGTAACGTGATGTTGTTGGTTACCTTTTTATGTTCACGCATGAGAGCATGCGAGCGTCTGAGTGCAGGTCGAGCGATATTGCTTAACACAGGGCCAAGGTTAAGGGGTGGTTCTGATAGTACTACTTATAGTAACTTTTTGAGTATGTGTGCTAGTGAGTATGTGTGCTATCACTATGACAACATAGTGGAGGGTGGGGTTCTGTGGAACGAAAAGAAAGCAACTGTTCAATTCATTCGTAAGATGCCAGGGAAAAAATCTAAATATTAGAATATTAGAGCAATTCGTCTAGAAGACAGAAACTTTAAAATTTCAATGGGAGGATTTAAGCCCGAATAAACCCGTATGTCGCTACGCCACTGATTTTGGTAATCTGACGATGAATGTTTACATTCGAAACATGTTATAATAAATATATACCAAAAAAGTTTGTTCCGTTGATTATAATTACAATAATTTATTTATATAAATTATTGATTTTATTTAAAAATGTATTAGTCATTCATCCAGATTTTTCTGCTTCGGCTATTTTAAGTCGAGTTGCCGTAAAGATTTTAAAATCGTAATTTGCCGAATGACAAAGAAAATAAATAAGTGATACTGAACAAAAAGTGGGAATCGCTGCGAAAATTTAAATGTTTGCTTAAATAACTTTAATAAACTTAACTTAACTTTAATAAAATCGTAAAATTGCCGAATTGGAAAATTCTTTTCGTAAAAATGCCGAATTTGCCGAATGGGAAAATTCTTGGAAGGGTGTCACAACCCCCAAAACCCCCCTCGGCGTCAGGTCTGACAGGAAGATGGAAGGAGGGGATTCTGAGGAACGAAAAGAAAGCAACTGTTCAATTTATTCGTAAGATACCAGGGAAAAAATCTTAATATTAGAATATTAGAGCAATTCTTCTAGATTACAGAAATTTTAAAATTTCAATGCGGGGGGTTTGAACCCGAACAAACCCGTATGTCGCTACGCCACTGCAAAGCGAGGACTTCTATTGAACCAAGTGTGTAATCTTCCTTTCAGTTTGAGTATATATACAAAGTTTTACGCACAACTGCACGACGGAATTGTTAAGTGAATCAGTTTTTGAATTTTATAAACTCGCTAAACATTTTGAAAATTCGAAAATAGTGTATTAAGAAACGAGTTTCATAATTGACGATTTTATCGCACGCAATCTGTTTAGAAAACGACCCGAGTAGCGGGGAGTTTTCTAAAGGATAAGTGCGATAAAACGTCTTATGAAACGAGGTTTTAGGTAGATTTGATATAAAAATCTACCTATTGCAAACGGCTTCATCTCGGAATTTCGGAAACATTTTTTTGCCAAACGACTATATATGATAAGCGGAGACGAAAAAACAAAAAAAAAAAGTTTATATATATATATATATATATATATATATATATATATATATATATATATATATATATATATATATATATATATATATATATATATATATATATATATATATATATATATACTATATATATATATATATATATATATATATATATATATATATATATATATATATATATATATATATATATATATACATATATATATTCAAATATTTTAATAACTGAAGTGTTTATAGTCGAAAATGTTGTTTTTTTAAAAATTATTTAAAACAAGTTTTATTTATTTCTATAAATCCTATATTTCGACTGCTAATTACAGTCATCTTCAGGGATTCTATAAACATACAACAACATTTTAAAATTTTTAAACAAAAAAATTTTTTTGAAAATAACTTACAAAAAACAAATAAAAGTTATAAAAATAACTTCAAAAATGAATACAAAAATGAACTTGAAGCAAAAATTTAAAATATTAACAAATTATATAAACCAAATAGTTTTTTTCCCTATTATCTCAAAAAATGTTTATGTTAATAAAACTTTCTGAAAACAAAACATTTATATAAACTAAAAATGACAGAACAAATTTGTGTACAAAAATCAAAGGAATAGTTGATAAAATTTTTTTACAATTTTGACAAGGTTAAGATAAATTTTTACAAAAATGTTTTTTCAAAATAGGAAAATAAATATCACTAATCTTCCTCAAATCCGTTTTGATATTAATGCTATTATCATGTTTTAAAATTTCTGTTGACTCCAAAAATTCTCTTTTAAATTTATTTTGTTCAGTTAGTAAAACTTCAACAGATTCAAAATTAAAATGTTCAACATCACCTTCCTTAAATTTTGCTAAGCCATGAGAAACTAAAGAAGTTTGCCCATGCTTGTCCGTTAAATTTCTTTCAGTAAATTTTAATTGTTTAAAATTAAATGATTTGTTTTTGATTTGCTTTTTAATATTAGGATTTTGTGAATTATCAATTATTATGTTGTGGTCGTCATTCATATGTTGTTTTGTCCTAAAAAATAATTTCTTGCTGGTTTGACCAACATAACATTTATTGCATGGAGGATTACACTTAATTTTATAAACAACACACGATTTATCCCATATATTTAATGAATCTTTAGTCTGTGTGAAAACTTTTTTTAACCTATTTATTGGTTCCAAAGCAATGTTGATATTGTAATTTTTAGCAATAGATTTAATTTTTTCGGATAATTTGGGAACATATTTCAATCCATTAAAAACTTTTGTTGTTGTAATTGGTAAATTTTCGGAACAATTTTGTGTAGTTAAAATTTCTTTTTCATTTAAGGCAATCATAATTGCATTATTAATAACACCATAGGGATAATTGTTATTTTCCAATATATTTGCAACAGTTCTTATATTTTTAGGATGATGTTGTTTATCACTTAGTTTTAAAACTCTTCTGAAAAAATTAACAGCAACATTTTTCTTCATTGAAAACGGATGATTTGATTTGAAATTTAAAATCCTTTAGTTGATGAAGGTTTACAATACCAATTACTGATAATTTTTTCATTAACTCTAGTTAAAAGCAGGTCTAAGAATGGTAACGTATTATTATTTTCAAGCTCTATTGTAAACTGTAATCTTGGATGAAAACTATTAATTTGTAATAAAGTGTGTTCAATTAGTTCTATTGGAATATCTGTAATTATGTCATCTACATATTTATAAACAAAAGTTGGAGTATACATAAAATTTGTAGTTTCAAATAATTCTTCTAGAACAATATCAGCAAGTATTGGAGACAAAGGATTACCCATAGCCAAACCAAATGTTTGTTTATAAATTTTATCATCATACTGGAAATAGTTATTATCTTCAACACAAAATTTAATTATATGTATTTATGAAATCCATCATCAAGATTTGAGTATGTTCTTCAATCAAATGCCATTTCTTTTTAATAATATCACAAACCAAAATAACAGGAACATTGGTAAAAAGTGATTTTACATCGAAAGATATTAATTGTCTATCACTTGGTAAAATTATATTATCAATTTTCTGTTTAAAATCAAATGAATTTTTAATATTAAACTTACTAAATTTTGTCAAATTATTAAGAATTTTAGTAACATATTTAGCAACAAAATAGCAAGGTGAATTAATATTAGAAACAACCGGTCTCAATGGAATACCTTCTTTATGAATTTTGACTAAACCATATATTTTTGGAGATGTAGCAACATCATTAATTAATTTAAGTTTAGTTGTGTTGTCAATTATACCTTTCATAAATAAATCTTTTACAATTTTTGTGTTTTTGTTAATTAAATTTTTTGTTGGATCATCATTAATAATAACATAAGTATTTTCATCTTGAAGCAAATTTTCCATTTTTTCTAGTAGCATCAAGTATGTATAAATTAGAATTATCTCTAATAAATTTAAAAGTATTTTGATAAGCTTTAATAATTTTTTTAGTTGATTTAGGAACCAATATTTGTTTATTATAAAAACTATTAATTGTAAAATTAATTTCACCTCTTAATTTTTGTTTATCTTCATCAGATAAATTATTATTATTAATAAAGTTTTCAACATCTGCTAAAATCTGTTGTAATGGAATGCAATAAATGTTATATTGGTCAAACCAGCAAGAAATTATTTTTTAGGACAAAACAACATATGAATGACTACCACAACATAATAATTGATAATTCGCAAAATCCTAATATTAAAAAGCAAATCAAAAACAAATCATTTAATTTTAAACAATTAAAATTTACTGAAAGAAATTTAACGGACAAGCATGGGCAAACTTCTTTAGTTTCTCATGGCTTAGCAAAATTTAAGGAAGGTGATGTTGAACATTTTAATTTTGAATCTGTTGAAGTTTTACTAACTGAACAAAATAAATTTAAAAGAGAATTTTTGGAGTCAACAGAAATTTTAAAACATAATAATAGCATTAATATCAAAACGGATTTGAGGAAGATTAGTGATATTTATTTTCCTATTTTGAAAAAACATTTTTGTAAAAATTTATCTTAACCTTGTCAAAATTGTAAAAAAATTTTATCAACTATTCCTTTGATTTTTGTAAACAAATTTGTTCTGTCATTTTTAGTTTATATAAATGTTTTGTTTTCAGAAAGTTTTATTAACATAAACATTTTTTGAGATAATAGGGAAAAAAACTATTTGGTTTATATAATTTGTTAATATTGTAATAAACTTCGTCCAGAATGGGTTAATTTCATTTAATCATAAAAAACCAATACGTTCCGCCTAAATGTTTTCTACATTCAAAGATGAAGTAAAAGTTAACTCCCCTTTAACTAATACAAGTTGCATAAATTAATGTAAATTAAATTTGTTTACATTAATGAAATTAAAAGGAGGAGTGGCCTATTTTTTCCAGAAACAACTACAGTGAGTACCAGAATATTCTGCTTATTTGTTTTTGAATATAAAAGAAGCGAACAAAATATCAGAGAGTCAGTTTTACTTTTGAAATTAAAAGTGTTGATAAATATTCGCAAGTTTAAGGAATAATCGGTGGTACTTGAGCCTGGGTACTAATAGTGAAAGAATCTGAACTTAGTGGAATAGTAAATACAGATTTTACGATTCCGAATATTATTGATTCAAATTGTGGAAAAGCGGTGAAGTTTATTGTACATAAATTGAAGACCCTGGAATTTATTGTAAGGAAGAACGGAAGCTGCTGTAATTTGATGACAAATAAAGTTTGAGATTCTGTTAGCTAAAGATCTGTCTTTTACTGTCGTGTTTGTTCAATAATCTAAAAGAACCAACGAAGAGTCGTTACAGTGGTGTCAGAAGTGGGATTATTGAAACAATGGTCAAGACGGTAAATATTAGTGATCTCAGCCAGACCCAGCTGAAGGATGAGTTGAAGAAAAGGAATGCTCCAATCCATGGAACGAAGGCAGAACTTGCATTCCGGCTGCGTAAAGTTTTAGAAGAAGCAGGCCAAAACACAGAGGTCATAGAAGTAGAGTCGGAGGAAGCTCCAGTCCAGAATGCCCCAGCAATTGATCCGATGATGGTGTTGATGAAAGAAATGATGGCACAGCAGCAACAACAATTTGCTGATATGATGGCCAAACAAGGAAACAACCAACAACAACAACTTGCTGATATGATGGCCAAACAAGAGAAATTGGCGGCCAAACAAGGCAACATTCAACAACAACAATTTGCTGATATGATGGCAAAGCAAGAAAGTCTACGTGAAGTAATCGAGTCACGTATATCCAGTGCGGAGGTCAAAATCAACAACATGGAAAGGGAGCTGCGGACAGTTACTGAAGAACAAGAGAAATTACGCAAACTTTTGAGTGAATTACGCCAAGAAATAGCACAAGGGAAGTCAGGTAACATGATCAATCCATCAACTACTTCAGCCCCAGCTAGAGTGAAAACACCCGCATTTGATGGATCTACATCGTACCAGATATTTAAGATGCAATTTGAGATAGCAACAACTGGGGTTGATCACCAGCAAAAAGCAAATGCGCTTATATTGGCATTGAAGGGACCTGCTGCTGAAATTTTGCAGACACTATCTGCGACAGAACGTGATTACAGCAAGATTATGGAGGCCTTAGAAGTAAGATACGGGGAAAGTCATATGCAAGCTCTCCATCGCATGCAGCTCAAGACACGAAAACAAGGAGTCAGCGAAACCTTGCAAGAATTAGAGGCTGACATTGTGAGACTGGTTAATCTATCATATCCGAATTATAACGCTGAACACCGAGACGAACTGGCAGCTGATACATTCGTCAATGCTCTTCGAGATGTGCAAATGAGAAACCAGCTTTATTTAAGCGGAAAGAAGCTACCTGCAGAAGTCTTAGCATTGGCCCTGCAAATGGAAGCTGGAAAAAGAGCGTATGGCTCAGATAAAGTACGTCAGATGGAAGTTTCTGAAGAGCCACTAAGAGCAGCGCTTGAGGAAGTGATCATGCGTGTCAAAAGCTTGGAAGATAAACCTGAACGAAATCAACGAAGAAGATCTAGCAGAGTGAGATGCTGGAGTTGTGGACAGTTAGGGCACATTAGACGGGAATGCAAAACACTAATAGCAGCAAAAGAAGGAATAGTTCCAGGCCGGTTGATGAACCTTTCAAACAAGCAAGTGGATGTCAAAAAGGAAGGAGATTGCCGAAGCGAACACCGGAGGAGAAGGATACATTGTAATGCTGAAGATCTTTCAAGAAGACCCTGTGTTGAGGAGCGCAAGTCATATAGCAGGACTGAGGGAAAGGAGGCAATGAAAGTGAATCAAGTTAAGTTCCAAACTCCTGACGACTGGTGTACCGAGGCATTTAAAAGAGAGCAGCAAAAGGATCCAGCTATGGTACCAATTTTGAAATGGAAAACCGAGGGGAGGCGACTGGAGTGGAAAGAGGTAGCACCTTTAAGTACGGAGGTGAAATGCTACTGGGCGCAATGGGACTCACTATTTATGGACAACGGGATACTTAAAAGAAAATGGGAGTCCGCTGATGGAAAGAAAGTGTTAGAACAACTGGTGTTGCCATCAAGTCGAGTGGAAGAGGTACTGGGAAAGCTGCATGGAAGTATTTCTGGAGGACACCTGGGAGTCAATAAAACCCTAGCCAAAGTAAGGGAGAGGTTTTATTGGGTAAGGTATCGAACAGACGTGGAGCAATGGTGTCGGCGATGCGATACTTGTGCAGCGAGCAAAGGACCAAAAACTAGAACTCGAGGAGAGATGCAACAGTACAATGTGGGTGCCCCAATGGAGAGAATTGCTATAGACATCGCGGGGCCATTTCCGGAAACGACAAAAGGTAACAAATACATCATGGTGGTCATTGATTACTTTACAAAATGGCCGGAAGCCTATGCAATACCGAACCAGGAAGCAGTTACGGTCACGGAAACATTAGTCAATGAATGGGTTTGCAGATATGGAACACCGCTCGAGTTGCATACCGACCAGGGAAGGAATTTCGAATCTCAACTGATGGAAGAGCTGTGCAGAACACTCGGCATTAGAAAAACACGAACTACACCTATGAACCCGCAGTCAGATGGCATGGTAGAACGATTCAACCGAACCATGGAAGAACATTTGTCAAAGGTAGTAGAAGCCAACCAAAGAAATTGGGACAAGGATCTTCCGTTATTCTTAATGGCCTATCGTAGCGCAGTGCACGATACGACAAGTGAAACGCCAGCGAATATCATGTTCGGAAGAGAACTACATCTTCCTAGTGACATCGAGTTTGGCATCCCTGGAGGTCTGGTATCCACGAAAACAGATTATGTGGGACAACTAAGGGAGAAGATGAATAAAATCCATCAGCAGGTTCGAGACCACATTAAGATTGCCAGTGACAAAATGAAAACCAGGTACGACATAAATGCAAATAGTGGCGGTTTTCAAGAAGGAGAACTGTTGTGGCTATACAACCCCAAGAGAACTAAGGGAAGATCACCCAAGCTGCAGCCAGATTGGGAAGGTCCATATAAAATAATCAAACGAATTAATGATGTTATCTACCGCATCCAAAAGGGACACCGTACCAAGATGAAAGTGATACATCTGCAAAGGTTGGCACCGTACCAAGGTAACAGCACCAATGCGATATCTGATATTGTTCGGGACGAACAAAACTAAATGGAGGGCAGTGTAATAAACTTCGTCCAGAATGGGTTAATTTCATTTAATCATAAAAAACCAATACGTTCCGCCTAAATGTTTTCTACATTCAAAGATGAAGTAAAAGTTAACTCCCCTTTAACTAATACAAGTTGCATAAATTAATGTAAATTAAATTTGTTTACATTAATGAAATTAAAAGGAGGAGTGGCCTATTTTTTCCAGAAACAACTACAGTGAGTACCAGAATATTCTGCTTATTTGTTTTTGAATATAAAAGAAGCGAACAAAATATCAGAGAGTCAGTTTTACTTTTGAAATTAAAAGTGTTGATAAATATTCGCAAGTTTAAGGAATAATCGGTGGTACTTGAGCCTGGGTACTAATAGTGAAAGAATCTGAACTTAGTGGAATAGTAAATACAGATTTTACGATTCCGAATATTATTGATTCAAATTGTGGAAAAGCGGTGAAGTTTATTGTACATAAATTGGAGACCCTGGAATTTATTGTAAGGAAGAACGGAAGCAGCTGTAATTTGATGACAAATAAAGTTTGAGAATTCTGTTAGCTAAAGATCTGTCTTTTACTGTCGTGTTTGTTCAATAATCTAAAAGAACCAACGAAGAGTCGTTACAATATTTTAAATTTTTGCTTCAAGTTCATTTTTGTATTCATTTTTGATGGTTTTTTGAAGTTATTTTTATAACTTTTATTTGTTTTTTGTAAGTTATTTTCAAAAAAATTTTTTTGTTTAAAAATTTTAAAATGTTGTTGTATGTTTATAGAATCCCTGAAGATGACTGTAATTAGCAGTCGAAATATAGGATTTATAGAAATAAATAAAACTTGTTTTAAATAATTTTTAAAAAAACAACATTTTCGACTATAAACACTTCAGTTATTAAAATATTTGAATAATATTAAAAGTCGAAGAGATATTAAATATAAATTGATTATATATTTATGATCAAAATTTGCATATATAACTACGTGGAAGATTACAACACGGTATTTAATATACAAATATGGACAACAACACAACATTTTTTCAAAATATTACTACAACTTATGGCATCAAAACTATCAGATTTATGAATCAAATACAGAGAAAAGCTATTTTCATTTCCAAAAATTCAGTAAGAAAAATTTTCCTAATTAAGTGCAGACGTTTAGTAGTTTATCCTAATTTCATTTTAAATAAAATGAAAATTTTTGATTCCTTACAATATAAATTTGTAAAAGTTGATAAGCAAATTCAAAACATGAAAAAATTATTAACCAAAAAATTATTGAATTGTGAAATTGATATATGTATTTATCAATTAAAAATGAAACAAACAGAAATATCACATTGTATGGATAAAATTCAAGAAGTTTTATCTCCTGAAACTTTTGAATTTTTCAAGCTCAATTTATTAAATAAACATATTTTTACTGTCAAAAAATTCAAAGAAATGTTAACAAATAAATTGGATTATCTTTTACACATAAATTCAGGATCATCTAGGATCAATGATAATCAAATCTTAGTAACAAATCTAACTGACTTAGTTTTACCTAAGGAAGTAACTATGATTTTAGGTTTTGGTTCTAAATTTGCCTTACAATTCAATGACAACAAAAAAATTCCATTACAACAGATTTTAGCAGATGTTGAAAACTGTATTAATAATAATAATTTATCTGATGAAGATAAACAAAAATTAAGAGGTGAAATTAATTTTACAATTAATAGTTTTTATAATAAACAAATATTGGTTCCTAAATCAACTAAACAAATTATTAAAGCTTATCAAAATACTTTTAAATTTATTAGAGATAATTCTAATTTATACATACTTGATGCAGATAAAGGTAATGGTACAGTAGTTATGTACAAACATGATTATATAGAAAAAATGAAAAATTTGCTTCAAGATGAAAATACTTATGTTATTATTAATGATGATCCAACAAAAAATTTAATTAACAAAAACACAAAAATTGTAAAAGATTTATTTATGAAAGGTATAATTGACAACACAACTAAACTTAAATTAATTAATGATGTTGCTACATCTCCAAAAATATATGGTTTAGTCAAAATTCATAAAGAAGGTATTCCATTGAGACCGGTTGTTTCTAATATTAATTCACCTTGCTATTTTGTTGCTAAATATGTTACTAAAATTCTTAATAATTTGACAAAATTTAGTAAGTTTAATATTAAAAATTCATTTGATTTTAAACAGAAAATTGATAATATAATTTTACCAAGTGATAGACAATTAATATCTTTCGATGTAAAATCACTTTTTACCAATGTTCCTGTTATTTTGGTTTGTGATATTATTAAAAAGAAATGGCATTTGATTGAAGAACATACTCAAATCTTGATGATGGATTTCATAAATATAATTAAATTTTGTGTTGAAGATAATAACTATTTCCAGTATGATGATAAAATTTATAAACAAACATTTGGTTTGGCTATGGGTAATCCTTTGTCTCCAATACTTGCTGATATTGTTCTAGAAGAATTATTTGAAACTACAAATTTTATGTATACTCCAACTTTTGTTTATAAATATGTAGATGACATAATTACAGATATTCCAATAGAACTAATTGAACACACTTTATTACAAATAGTTTTCATCCAAGATTACAGTTTACAATAGAGCTTGAAAATAATAATACGTTACCATTCTTAGACCTGCTTTTAACTAGAGTTAATGAAAAAATTATCAGTAATTGGTATTGTAAACCTTCATCAACTGAAAGGATTTTAAATTTCAAATCAAATCATCCGTTTTCAATGAAGAAAAATGTTGCTGTTAATTTTTTCAGAAGAGTTTTAAAACTAAGTGATAAACAACATCATCCTAAAAATATAAGAACTGTTGCAAATATATTGGAAAATAACAATTATCCCTATGGTGTTATTAATAATGCAATTATGATTGCCTTAAATGAAAAAGAAATTTTAACTACACAAAATTGATCCGAAAATTTACCAATTACAACAACAAAATTTTTTAATGGATTGAAATATGTTCCCAAATTATCCGAAAAAATTAAATCTATTGCTAAAAATTACAATATCAACATTGCTTTGGAACCAATAAATAGGTTAAAAAAAGTTTTCACACAGACTAAAGATTCATTAAATATATGGGATAAATCGTGTGTTGTTTATAAAATTAAGTGTAATCCTCCATGCAATAAATGTTATATTGGTCAAACCAGCAAGAAATTATTTTTTAGGACAAAACAACATATGAATGACTACCACAACATAATAATTGATAATTCGCAAAATCCTAATATTAAAAAGCAAATCAAAAACAAATCATTTAATTTTAAACAATTAAAATTTACTGAAAGAAATTTAACGGACAAGCATGGGCAAACTTCTTTAGTTTCTCATGGCTTAGCAAAATTTAAGGAAGGTGATGTTGAACATTTTAATTTTGAATCTGTTGAAGTTTTACTAACTGAACAAAATAAATTTAAAAGAGAATTTTTGGAGTCAACAGAAATTTTAAAACATGATAATAGCATTAATATCAAAACGGATTTGAGGAAGATTAGTGATATTTATTTTCCTATTTTGAAAAAACATTTTTGTAAAAATTTATCTTAACCTTGTCAAAATTGTAAAAAAATTTTATCAACTATTCCTTTGATTTTTGTACACAAATTTGTTCTGTCATTTTTAGTTTATATAAATGTTTTGTTTTCAGAAAGTTTTATTAACATAAACATTTTTTGAGATAATAGGGAAAAAAACTATTTGGTTTATATAATTTGTTAATATTTTAAATTTTTGCTTCAAGTTCATTTTTGTATTCATTTTTGATGGTTTTTTGAAGTTATTTTTATAACTTTTATTTGTTTTTTGTAAGTTATTTTCAAAAAAATTTTTTTGTTTAAAAATTTTAAAATGTTGTTGTATGTTTATAGAATCCCTGAAGATGACTGTAATTAGCAGTCGAAATATAGGATTTATAGAAATAAATAAAACTTGTTTTAAATAATTTTTAAAAAAACAACATTTTCGACTATAAACACTTCAGTTATTAAAATATTTGAATAATATTAAAAGTCGAAGAGATATTAAATATAAATTGATTATATATTTATGATCAAAATTTGCATATATATATATATATATATATATATATATATATATATATATATATATATATATATATATATATATATATATATATATATATATATATATATATATATATATATATATATATATATATATATATATATATATATATATATATATATATATATATATATATATATATATATATATATATATATATATATATATACATGTATATATATATATATATATATATATATATATATATATATATATATATATATATATATATATATATATATATATATATATATATATATATATGTAAACGATATGAGATATAACGAAAACGACCGGCACTCTCACGGTCGCATTTGTTGAGGTAGATCAAAAAAATTTTCTGTACTTGTGTGTTCTTTTGATATCTTGGACAAGTTCGTGAATCAGCAAAAATCCAACACGTGGTTAAGAAACTAGAGGCTTTTTTCTGAAAAAAATTGATTTTTTAAAACCGTTATAACGGCCGTTTGGATACTAATATTTCAAAAAATTTAACAAATTTAGAATCTTTGGAATCTTTTTTATTAATTTGTTTTAAAATAGACCTCTGCAGTTAGAGGTCCCTGAGTGAGTGGCTCCAACAAAAAAGTTTGCAAAAAAAGTTTTTTTTTTAAACAACCGGCATTCTCACGGTCGCATTTATAAGGCCAGATCAAAAAACCTTTTTAAAAACGTGCGTTTTATTAATATCTTGGATAAGTTCGTAAATCAGCCCAATCCAACACATGGTTAAGAAACTAAAAGCTTTATACTAGAAAAAAACTCTGTTATTTAGATCCGTTATAACGGCCGTTTGGATTCTAATATTTTTAAAAACTTCATAAATTTAGAATTTTTGAAACCTTTTTAATCAGTTTCTTTAAAAAAAAAGACCTCTGCAGTTGGAGGTTTCTGAGTGAGCGGCTCCAACAAAAAAGCTTGTAAAACACAAAATGCGTTTGAATCAACCGGCGCTCTCATGGTTGCATTTGTAAAACCAGATCAAAAAACCTTTCTTAAAAATGTGTGTTTTAATAATATCTTGAACAAGTTCGTAAATCAGAAAAATCTGACACATGGTTAAGGAACTATAGGCTTTATACTAGAAAAAAAAGTGGTTTTTTTAATCCGTTATAACGGCCGTTTGGATACTAATATTTTTAAAATCTTCATAAATTTAGAATCTGTGGAAACATTTTAATCCGTTTCTTATAAATATAAACCTCTGCAGTTAGAGGTTTTTGACTTGTTGGCTTCAACAAAAAAATTTGCAACAATCCCCAACTACAATTTCCAAAAACCTTATAACAGTCAATGTCAACCTTATAACAGTCAAAAAAATAAAAGATTTGAATAGAAAAAATAAATTTTTTTTTCTTAGAAATAAACTATTTTGATATTTTGCAGTAATTGCACGACATATGATATAGAATAGGTTTGTGTCATAAATTGTCACACACATGTTCTGTGGTAGATTTGATATTTGTTTGTTGCAAAATTGGATAGATATAATTTTGCTTGTAGGTAGCTAATTTTCTTTTTAAAATTTGTTCGATATCTGTTTTAAATTAGTTTGTTTTGTTTAAACTAATCTGATACATCAGATTCTACTGGCACACAAAACTGTCTGATCTCGAAATCTACCTATTTCTAGCGGATATACGTGCCGCTTGGACTTTTTTATACTATTTTTTCTATTTTGCATTTTTTGTCTTAAAATTTTAAAAAATGTGTATTTTATTAAAAAATAGTCAATTTGAAATTTTGTTATTATTGCTAATTATTTTAATTAATTAAAATATTTAACACTAATTTAGATATTCTTATTAATTTTATTTATATAATTATTCGTTTTAATTTTCACTGACGTTTGTATGACCAATGTGACCAACCTTGAAAAACAAAACTTTGCGTATCGTAATGAAGGCCATTTCGATACGCATTTGGGTATCGAAATGACTTTATTTTAGACGCAAAATAGAAAAAAAGGTTTATAACATGCCATGATTATCACTATAAAATTCATACGATATTTCATTTGTATGTTCTAATATCATGATTATTATATAACAGCGGGCTTTTATTTTACAGCTATAATAACCAGGATGTAATAGTAGATTATAGACCATATCATATCAATTAAAGCAATCGTTGAATCAAGACGTCATTTTTTGTACAAATAAATTTCAATTAAATTTTTCATTCAATTTTTCTATTTAACTATTTTACTTTTATTTAATTTTCTTTTTTCTTTAAAACTTTATAAAAAATTACCTTTATTTATAATTAATATAATTACTTTTTCTTTTTTTTTGTTTTTAGGTAAGTTTTTTGGATTTTGGAAAGAAAAAACGTTTGGTGTCATTTATTTATTAAAAATCCATTAAATCTAACTATATTTCTACGGAATATTAATTTTTGTTGAAAAAAAAACATTACATACATTTGGATAAGTAATTTAAAGGAAAAATTTAAGAAAACTTGGAAAATATCAATGAGAAGTAAAACTGGAATCTAAATAAAAATCAGATAAGCTTTTTAATATCTTATTTAATCGTATTCATATATTAACAATTTAGTATATAATTATTGTACATAATCTGTTGAATTTGAATTGTTTGTTTATTGTAAACATAATATAATAAACAATTCGAAATATTCGTAGACGGTAAGATACAACAATTGTTTATTGTTGTTTGTTGTTGATTTGTTGCACCATTGTTGATGTCTTTGAACCATTAACTAATTATCCTTTATCTGGATTGACAATTTTGACAGTTAAACTTAGACTTAGGATCAAGTTATCCAGCTGTTAAAGTTGTCAATTTAGATATCAATTTTGATCTTTTATTTGGTTGTTTGTTGGAATTTATTTTGAGGATTGTTTTTTAGATTTATTTTGAGATTTAACTATAATTTAAAATGGCGAACTTGTCTATCGATTTTGCTAATATAAGAGGATTGAACGTCAATCTAAATGCAGTGCACCTCTATCTTGAGAATCTTAAGCCTGATATTCTTTTTTTAACGGAAACGATTATCAGCGCGAGAGCTGTATCGTTAGACAAAACTAAATATGTTTGTCCTAACTATGAGCTTGAATCTTCATTCTACCTGAAGCATGGTGTTTGTGCGTTCATTAAAAATTCTGTACCATATGTGAGAATAAATAATTTTGAATTGAATTCAAAATTTCATAATATGGTTTCCCTTAAGATTACCTGCTCTAATCAAACTCTGTTTGTCTTTGGATTGTATCGCTCGCCAAACTCACCGGAGAACATAAATTTATTTCATGACCTTTCTGAAAAGATAGATAGGTTGACTATATATCCTAACGCTAAAATTATAGTTCTTGGTGATTTCAATGTTCATAATAAAGAATGGCTTACACATAGCTCTAAAACTGATGAATTAGGTAAAGAAGCTGAACTTTTTGCTCTTTATCATAATTTCACTCAGATAATAGATCAGCCTACCAGAGTTCCTGACATTCTTGGCCAAAGCAGTAACTTGCTCGATTTGTTTTTGATAAATGATCCTTCGTTGGTTCAATTTAAAGTATCAGAGCCTTTGGGTGGATCTGATCATAATTTGATCTCCACACATTTAAATATACAAGTACCTGAACAGTTTAAAACTAGTCCTCGTCTTGTTTGGGATTATAAAGCTGCAAATTGGCAGGGACTTAGAGATTTTTTTAAATGGTTTCCCTGGAAACGCAATTGTCTTTCCAGCCAAGATCCAAACATTGTTGCTTCTAATTTTTCAAACATTTTAATAATGGGTATGCGTAGGTTTGTTCCAAATAGTTTGATTGTTCCGAAGGTTGATCGATGGTTTTCAAGTAAATGTAAAAAAGCAATAAAAATTAAAAAAAAGGCTTTTCAAAAGTTTATTCAAAACAAATCGGATGAAAACCTTAGATTATACCGAATAGAAAGAAATTCATGTAGAAAATTAATAGATGCAGAGAAACATCTATTTATTAGGAAAAAAGCTAATAAATTTGCTGAGCACCCTACTGGTTCACGAAATTTTTATAAGGCCGCCAAGGCTGTTCAAGGAAATTTTTGTAAGTCTTCTATACCTCCTCTTATTGATAGGGATATACCTGTTATTGACCCAAAGGAAAAGGCTAATTTATTGGGTAACTGTTTCTCGTTAAATTCTACATTAGTAGAACCCAATTTCCTGCCTATACCAATTCCTAGAGTTTCTAACAAAATGGGGCGGATAATTTTTCGTAAAAATGTCATTCGGAAAATGCTCTTGCAAATCAATACTAATAAGGCATCTGGACCTGATAGCATTCCTCCAATTATCCTTAAAACTTTTGCTAAGGAGTTAGCACCAATCCTAACTAAAATTTTCTATTTGTCATATAAGAAAGGGATTTTTCCTGATATATGGAAAATGGCTAGTGTACAACCAGTTCCAAAGAAAGGTACTAAAACGGATCCAAGAAACTACAGACCTATATCAATTTTGTCGGTTGTTTCTAAAGTATTTGAAAAATATGTTAATTTTAATATTATGAGCTTCTTAGAGTCTTCAATATTACTTAATGAAAGACAATACGGATTCCGTAAAGGAAGAGCGACGGGAGATTTACTTTCTTTTGTCACGCATATCTGGAACAAATCGCTTGAAAACCATGGTGAGACTTTTGGCGTTGCGCTTGATATTTCCAAAGCATTTGATAAAGTATGGCACAATAATCTTATTTGCAAATTAAGATGCTACGGCTTAGATGAACAACTTATTTCTTGGTTACAAAGCTTTATTTCCGAGCGCAAATTTCGGGTCAATGTTGATGGTGTTTCATCGAATATCTTTTCAACTAATGCTGGTGTTCCTCAAGGTTCCGCTTTGTCACCTACTCTTTTTCTTCTCTATATTAATGACTTGCTAGATTCAACAATTAATCCCATCCATAGTTTTGCTGATGATAGCACACTTCATGCTTCACATGAAATGCCAAATTTGTATGCACCATCAAATCTTAATGTCGCTAGATCAAACTTGATAGAGTCATTAAATATTGATTTAAAAACCATCTTAGATTGGGGAGTTGCTAACAGTGTTGAATTCAACACAAGTAAAACTCAAGTTTGTCATTTTTCTAGATTATCAACACCTAATCCGTTTTTATTAAAGTTTGATTCAAATGATCTTGAAGAGAAAGAATCTGTTAGACTTCTTGGAGTTGAGATTGAAAATAATATGAAATGGAATTCTCATATTTTTAACCTAGCTAAGAACGCTGTTCAAAAATTAGGATTCTTGGGTCGTTGTCGTAAGGTTTTTAATAGCGAGCAGCTTCTTTTAATATATAAATCATTTATTCGTCCCTGCATGGAGTATTGTTCTCACATATGGGGTGGAGCCTACATAAGTAGCTTGAAATGTCTTGATTCTATACAGCGGAGAGCTGTTAAATTGATCGGCAACTCAACTCTTACTAACGATCTTGATTCCTTGCAACATAGAAGAGACGTCGCTGATTTGACGGTCTTTTACAAGTATATTATGGACGAACGGACGTCTGCGGAGATCGATTTTGCCTGAACCAGCAAACTTCGCACGTTACACCAGAGCATCAATAGCAGCCCATCCTTTTACGGTTCAAGTGACAAGGTGTAGAACTGTCGCTTTTCAACGCGATTTTTTTAACAGAGTTTCTCATCTCTGGAATGCCTTACCGGCTTGGGTCTTTCCTGATAATTTTAATCCTCAAAACTTTAAGATTAACGTTAATAAATTCCTCAAAGAAATTTGAATAATACTTTCGAGCCCCTAGTTCCCTAGTTAGCATGGTATCTTCGGATATTCAGAGACGTTGATCTACATTGGTTAACACTAAACATGCCTAACATTGAATAAAAAAAAAAAAAAAAAAAAAATAGACCAAGGGAGAAAAGTGCATGTTTTTCACCGGAGGTGTGTTTGAAGTCTGAGGGCTACATATCACTCAGGGAGATAACATCTCTTCCAGGCTGTATATACTATGTTTACACGACCACACACAATATAATTATGATATTAAAAACTTAATCTAATCATATAAAGAGAACAAAAATTAAAATTTTTAATGTTCATCATAGTAGGCGGATTTCATACAAATTTGTTTGAATTTATCGTAAAAAACTTCGTTTCCATGAAAGTTATCATTGTTGGTTATTTTTTATTTCCTAGGGAGTAATGCCATCCGCTCCCGCAACGAAGGAGTGGAATTGAACTTTATATACAACTTTATACCGTGCAAAAATGCTTTTTACAATTCATTTGTGCGTAAAATGAATTACACATATAATTGGTATTAAAATATAATACGACCTCTTAGTCCAACTTTTAACTATTAACTGGCGCTATTAACTGTTTAAAAAACTGAAATATATAAAACCACATTTTTGTAATAATTTTTCAATTATTTAAAGAGTAGATGCTCAGTGAATAATAACATCATATAAAATTTGAATGGACATCGCATAACAATCTAATGCTTAAATACAGAATGTCTAAAAAGTTAAAAGTAAAAAATAAATTGTTAAAGAGTTACCGAAAAATTAGTGTTAATTATATTTGTCATATATTTTGATGTTTATTCATTAAATAAAATTGATGACTGGAACGAGTGTTAATGCAAAAGCTTGAATACATGTTAACAACTTTAATTTTAAAAAAAAATTTGTAATCGGGAATACAAGATGTCCCACAACAACACATGGATACCTTTTAAGACCTAGGACATAAAATGCGCTGTAATGGAAGGTGATAATGAATGTTTTCTAAAGCCGTTGTGGATGAAAGCCATACAAAAGCAATGTGTTCACAAAATTATTTAATATATTATGTAGTATACGGCGAAAGGAATTTATTTGGGTCAATATGCTTCCTATTACATCTGAGCACAGTTGGAGAAGATATTTATTTAAAAAATGATATGAAATGATATTTTCAGGAATCATGCATTGATGTCAGTCAAATTTCAACCACCCACAATTTGTGTATTACACTTTAAACTCACACATAATGAGGTTGTGTTGACCGATTGTTTTCAGGGCTGCAACAAAACCCTCACAATATGCTCGACTATACTTTCCTCAACAATATTTGTCAGTGGTTGGTTGTCAGTTTATGTCAAAAAAGATGTATGGCTACGTTTATTTGAGCACAAATATTTTTTTACTAAGGTGCAAGTGGAATTGAATGTTGACTATATTAAGGACTTTATGGCAAACTTTTTTTTCATAAGACATGAAAACTATTCAGTTTTGAATTTTTATTTTGTGCATTTGTTTCAAAAACTATTACGTATAACTATAGTGCGAACTGTTTTTCCAAACGGCACTAAAACTATACTTTTGTTTTGAAAACGTGTTTGCCATAGTTATACAATATACTATTGTCTCGTTTGGAAAGCTATAAAATATTCGTGTGGAATTTCAACTTTCACTCATCACTAGCACTTGTTCTAATCAAGCTCTTAAAGGCTTAAATTTACACAATTAGTATCGTGTATAACATTAAGATTTGAACAAGCGTTACTGAAGAGTGTCAGCTCAAAGCCCGAAATTGATACCAAAAATGATTTTGAATAAATTATTTAAAAAATATTAAAATTATGGATTTAGTTACTTGAGTTTATTTACTCACAAACTTCATAAAAGAAATTTCCCTATTGACCATGTGTTCTGATTAGTATTGATTGTTAACAATAAAAACAATACAGATGTTGATGTCGTTGTTGAATACAAAACTTACTATTTCTAGTTTAATACGAATGCCCAAAGTTAGTAATATCAAGTAATTTTTTGTTTGTAGGATAGCTTACGAATAAAAATCGATGATTGGCTTATCACAATGGCTTATTTTGTCTAAGCTGTTTCATTATTTTATAAAACTACCACTTTGTACTGATGATCTTTGTCACCAGTTTATAAACAACATAATAAAAAATCCTTGTGACTGATTTTGCAGTGTAACATTTGGGTTATTTAATTTGAAATTTGCTTACTTTTAAAATTTATAAGTCTGTTACAAAAACTAGAAATGTTTTGAACTTTCCCTTTTAGCAAAAAAAATTGAATTATATTGATTGAGCTACATATGTTTTGCAGATATTAATAATAATAAAAACAATTATAGTGTGAATAAACTATTGCAAAGACAAAATAAGGCATCACGAAACTTTCGTTCCAGATTAAACTTTCTAAATTCAGAAAACTAAACACTGATTTGTTTTAATTTGTTGATATTTTATGTGTACATTACATACATTTAAAGCTTGCTTTATATAATTCATTTTTTAAATTCTTTTAAAATTTTTTAATGAACAAGAACGAACCATTTGTTATATGTAGTGTGTTTACATCATGAAATCCATACAATATATTTCGTATACATGTCAAAAATATATGTAAAAATGTAAATAATTAAAAACAAAAAAATGTATTTTTTTGTATTACATTTCTAGGCATTACCTACTATGTGTGAATTCATAGGATGAGAAATATTTCTGTTTAGTTATCATCCTAAAGCAAGCACGAGTGTAGAGTCATTACTGATTGTTGCCAACCAATGCGAAACTAATAACTTCTGTCAATTTATTATCATATATGTTTCATATAGGTTCCGCAATCTCTACTTCCGACATATAACACACAAATTTTGCATACTCAAATTTACTTGATTATTTTACTTCATTTTTCAAAGTGCATCAATTCATTGGTGATGGAATATCTTTTTATATTTACCATAGCACTAATGCCCAATCTTTCCCTAGAATTTTTGCATTTTGCATTTGTTTTTAAGTGAGAGTAAAACGTGTTTTTCACATTATATCGATTAACTCGTAAATCGTAAATCCTATGAACCATAAAATTTGGGTTATGAATATTACTAATCTATCCACACAAGATGACGGGTTAAAAAATAAATAAAATGGTTTTCGTTTGTTTTACATGGCATAGATGTGAGGCCTTTGAGAAAATAATTTTTTTTATAAATTGAAGTAGGGCATATGAAAGGACTCTACTTCAGTACTCCTTAAAAATTTTTTTTTAATATTACAACCCACCATTTTTGAATAATTTTGATAATTTCCTTATGTTTTCTTTCCTCTATATTAGCTTTGAACCTAATTGATCGAAAATCTTAAAATTTATTTCGAATGATAGGAAAATCAGTAAGTTTTTAATGAAAAAATATGGAGGGGCTCAAATTTTACAGCTCTGAGATATCAAGACTTCGGTCTGGGTTAAGGATTTTGATATAGTTTTCGGCAAAAAACTTTTATGAGGACATGGTTTATAGTTTTGGGCAGCGATGTATATCAAACATAACTCTTTGTTAAAGGACAAATATTTTTTTTATCTCTGTTTAGATATGTATTACAAAACTAACACGAAATATCAATACGTTGCCGGAAAATTATAACAGATCATAAATTAACATGATTTAGTAAAAAGATTATACACTCAGCAAACTCCTCAAAAACCTCTCCATTTAGCGTTTCGAGAAAATATTACAAAATCACAAATTCATATTTCTTTTACAACTCCAAAAATATTGTAAAAATTAAATAAAATCAATCTTTTTTCAAAATTCTAAAAATATTCCAAAACTTCTTACAAAATCAAAAATTGAAACTTTTTTCAAAATTCCAAAAATTATAATAAAATCAAAAATTTTAATGTTTTCAAATTTCTAAAAATATTCCAAAAATTCTTACAAAATCAAAAATTCAAACTTTTTCCGAAATTCTAAAAATTTTGCAAAAATTATTACAAAATCAAAAATACAAACTTTTTTCAAAATTCCAAAAATATTTCAAAAACTATAACAAATTCAAAAAGTTCCATGTCCAATTTCATTTTCAATTACATTTACGTCATAAAAACAGCTACATTTTTTGACACACTTGACAACATTTTATTGACAAACTTATAATGCCATAATTCTCAATAATAATAATAAAATTTCATTTCAAACAAAGTTTTTTAAAACATTTTAAAAAACATTTTAAAAAATTTTAAGTTGGTTAAAGTTTTTTAATTTAATTTTTTTCCAACAAATTGGGTAAAAAAATAAACAAAAATCTTTCTTTTGACACACTTGACAACATTTTTTTGACAAACTTATAATACAATAATCTAGATTTTGGTCTCCAATACCAATCACGACCATCAAGATCTCTCCAAATTCAATGTTCCTACTCGTAATCACTTAAAATGAACGTTTTTTAAGCAAAAAATATGCAAATTTCCTTGTTTTGACACACTTGACGATTTTTTGACACACTTCCGGTACAGTTATCGAACACAGCGTCCTTTCGGCTCTTCCCATTGAGTAAAACTATTTTTAGAAAAAACAATTTTTCAAATCCGTCCAGCGGTTTTCTAGATTTCGTAGGTTGTGACGGTCGACCGGCCAGCCGGCCGGCCGACAGACACACATACATTTTTTTGTTTTGCTTTTTTAGAATCAGTATTTCCTAAAACGTCGAGAAATGCCAAAAAAGAGGGGGTAAGAATTTCACTTTGAGCTCATGAATGTAATACTTAGGTTTTTCAGACCGCCAGTAATACATAAGTGTCATATACTGATAATTATATTTTTACCCCTTCTCATTCATACCCCTTAGTGAATGAAAAGGGGTAAAAACACCGTTTAAAACCCGGTTAAGCGGGGTGTCATTTGAAAGAGCACGTGATTTAAGAAACATTGCAATTTTTTTGAATTTTGCGGTGCACAGTTTTTGAGTTATTGTCAAAAAAGTGTTTTTTTATTATTCTTTAGCACCAACAAAACAAGAAGAACAACTTGAAAACAAATTTTGTCTCACTACACAAAAATCTTTAACTTTGCTGAAATTATAATTATATTATTGAGTACATAATAATTATGTTTATAAACACAATGGCTTTCGTAAGAAAAAAAAATTGAAGATAAACAGAACACAAGATTTTATGACAATGTCACTCTTGGCGTAATTCGTTGAACAATATATTTGTTTAGCACTTGTTTTATATAGGACATCCTCAGGAGTACTCCTGAGGATGTCCTATTAAGACGAAATATATTGAGTGATCATAAAAATTAAATTAAATCTTTTATTTTTTTTTAATATTTTAAAATTTATTTTTTTTTTAATCTTTTTAAAAACTCAATACCCGAAGGTATTAATTTATTTATAAAACAGTTCAATTTGTCCAAGAAACCATATATTCGGTTTAAAAAAAGTGTCCATCAACAAACACTTTAGTCGTACAGATAAATGGTGATAAATAACTGCAAGAAGTTATAGTTGTTCACCTCGTATTTCAAAATACGAGTTAATTTGTTGATTACGAGTTAATTAAGACTAATGGTAAATGCATTTTAATTAACCCGGGAAAAAATAGAGAGTAAATCTATGGAGATGGAAATCTGTTCGAATTTTACATACATAGATCGAATTTTACATACTTCTGCGATCTTCAAAGATCTTTTAGAATTTTTGGACTTACAACTAGTACTTTTTCCTGGGAATGTAATAAAAATAACAGTTCTATTTGATTAAAAAGTAATTCGACAAAACATAATTATTGAAAATCGTAGTCTTTTAAATGTACCCAAGTTTTGTGTCACGTGCTATAATTAACCAATTAAAATTTTTTAATTAATTAATTTATTAAATTAAAACATGCGCTGCTAAAACGATTTCCCGTCAACAATCGAGTCAAGGCGGAATTGCAAATAAATTAAATGGTAATTGAATTTAAGTTGTTTAGTCTTAGTATCCAGTAATTAGTATTGTTTTGGGATTTTATATTTTAACAATAATAATTTGTAAATGAAAAAAATAAAAATGACAATTTAAATAAACTAAGAAAAATTAACTACATTTTGTTGTAATGTGAAATACCCTGCATGTGTAATACTGAGCCAGTTGGTATACTACTAAGTGTTAAAGTCTTAAAAGTTATTTATGTGTTGCATATATTGTAATGTCTATTATATTACACATTTTTATTAAAAAACTTAGAGGGTGCATCCGATAGCCAGTCTAAAATATCTCTTGTATGTTGCTGTTGCCAGTGGTATATGACATCTCACAAACTCGTATGTCAATAGCAGAGATGGAGTAAAACCAACCTTACTGGAGCAGAGAGGGAGTAAAACCAACTAAAACCAATGTTACATCATAACGGAATACAAAATTACAAAATGTAGAAAAACAAAACAATCTTGTGCATATTGTGCATGTTGTTACGCGCCTTGGTCTTGAAAGGTTTTTCTGTGTTGTTGTTACACATATTATAATTCCTACTACACAACACGTTTTATTTAAAAAAAAAAATCAACAAAAACTAGTCCCTCGATGAGTTAATAATGGATGACAGTAAGCTGTCTACAAATTCAATATGTACTTGTTTTGAACAATTTCATGTAATATTAATAATCGAAGGTTTTGTACTTCAACACTTATGTGGAGTTCTTTCAGGTTTTCAATTTACATCACTTTTGAACTTGGCTGAAAGAACGGACAGACCGCATTATTTTTATTATCGTTGTATTGGTAACAAAACAAAGTATTTTCGATTTGAATAATTGTGTAAACACACAATATTTATGCACTTTACAGGCTGATTCTGACATACCCTCACAGATTTTAAAAATAGTCATAGCAAAGACTTTTCCCTTAGCTAAGACTAAAACCTCTTAAAACCTTTATCCCGCATGGAGGGATCAGTTTTTATTGTTCTGAAAATTTTTTTATTTTTGATCTACGGGTGTGACAACCCCGCGTACTCCAGTCCCTGCTATTGACATACAAGTTAACGTGAGATATCAAATACCACTGGCAATAGCAGTGAGATATCACTAGCCAAGGTGACATCTTAGGGGTGGTGGCGGATGAACTGCATTCAGTCAACGGTAGCACCCTCAATCTTAGCTGTGAAATAATCCTTGATAATGAGACGCTATACCTTCCTTGAAGAAACGAGCCTTCATATAACTATGTGTGGGCTTTAATCTTCAAGAAAGACGGGGCGTCACAGGATCAAGGAATATGCTTCCGGCTAGATTATTGGCAACTACAGTTTTGTTTTGTTTCAGCAAATTTTTGTAAAAATTTGCTATTTACTTTTTAATTTACTTTTATTTTCTCTACTATCATAAAATATTGGCCTATGTCATGTCATATTTTGTCAGTGATAGGATTTTTTGTGGATAACTAACCATTCTTTAACCAAAAATATAAAAAAACAAAAAAAGAAAGATTTACGTCCATCAACACCTTTGAACGTATGTTGTTGTGGGACCTTGGTCTTAAAAGGTTTTTGTGTGTTATTATTACACATATTGTAATTCCTACTACACAACACATTTTATTAAAATAAAAAAAAAATGCGATTCTGTATGTAGTCACAACTGTGAGATGTCAAAAAAAACCTCTTAACGCAAGACCATCAAACATGGTCATCTTAAGCATCATAATTTAAAGTTTCATATTTTTTATTTGAGTTCTTGTATGAAAAATTATATTAATGAAGGATAAAACATTAATTATGAATTATTTATGTAATTATTATAAAATTTATAATAATTATTTATATTTTATTTTAGTTTGAATCAAAAATATAAAACAAAATATTTTGGATTTTTGAGATCAATTAAACTCAAGTAAGTAAAGAAGTAATTGGAATTTTTTCAGGTATGAAGTTTCTCAGAAAAAAACTCCAATTCACATTTTACCCTCGTCAGTGCCCCACGGGACAGAAAAAAATAGTAATTTTGCCTCTTGTGGCATGAAGACACCGTTTGGTGATAAATGATAACCTGGTTCGCTCTGTCTAAATTGAATGATATTAATGTGTTCGACATATGATAGCTAAAAGTAGGTTGCCAATAATCCCAGTAATAGTGGCGTACGCCTTGAGCATGTGATGCACTTTCTTTCTCAAGAATTAAACCCCACATATAGAGTTAGAAGAGAGCAATTAAAAATTTCCTCAAGCAGTTCCGTGCTATTATCATAACTATAATTGAGGCTGCTACTGTTAACTGCGAAGTTCATCGGCCAGCATTTTATTTATTTCAAATACAGTTTTAATCTATAAGATTGGCGTTTTTATTAAATATTTTTATATATATACGATATCAATGGATTTAATCATTATGTATTGTTTAGAACTATATAAGTTACTTTAACTGAAATTATTAAATTGTATTGAAAATTGGTTTGATAAATGAAAGATCCATAACAAACTCGTATCTCAATTCCAGCTCGGGATCGAATCGATGTCGTTTTGATTTAGGTCAATGGCAAAACTACTTAGCACAACCCACCAGCGACGAGATACAAATTTATTTTTGAGCAGTCAGCTTAACATCACAATTCTGTTGTATCAATTTAAATATTTTCCAAGGAAAAATCAGTTTTGGTATTAAGTCAAAAACTGAGCAATCGATAATGCATTGAATTTGATTTAGGAAGCACTTCAATTTATTATATTTCATAAACGATTGGACGCCATAGAACTCGATTCCTTTTATATTATTGAGTATTTTCGTTAAAATATTTTGCAGATAAAATGACACACTCGTGGATCATACTAGATATAAAATTTAATATTTTATAATAATTATCAAATTAAAATCAGTTAATTTATTTATTTTCATCATTAGCTATTTTTAATATATATATACCTATTTATTTACGATTGTTCAGTGCATTTAAAAGCCTTTTTTATTCGCCTACATATTAAAGTGTTACTTTATTACTGTGATTTGCGGCTTTAAAGTATCACTTTTCAACTATTTATTTTATTGTCATAGCTACGTCCAAAAAAGTAAAAAGCATTTGTATTTGTTTAAATTCTATGAAAAATAAAAATTTTTATCAAAGCAACCCTCAAATTCAAAATTTCATTATCCAATTAAAATAGTTGTTATCATTTGTTGTTATAGCTACACAATAATTTGGAAAAAATAATAAATATTTTGTCAAAGGTTACTTGTTCCACATATTTTTATTTTAAAATTTATGAAAATTTATAATTTTAATTTAGAATAAACAACTTTTCTTAAAATATTTTTTATTCGCCTACATATTAAAGTGTTACTTTATTACTGTGATTTGCGGCTTTAAAGTATCACTTTTCAACTATTTATTTTGTTGGCATAGCTACGTCCAAAAAAGTAAAAAGCATTTGTATTTGTTTAAATTCTATGAAAAATAAAATTTTTTATCAAAGCAACCCTTAAATTCAAAATTTCATTTTCCAATTAAAATAGTTGTTATCATTTGTTGTCATAGCTACACAATAATTTGGAAAAAATAATAAATATTTTGTCAAAGGTTACTTGTTCCACATATTTTTATTTTAAAATTTATGAAAATTTATTATTTTAATTTAGAATAAACAACTTTTCTTAAAATATTTTGCTTGCGGCGAATAAAAAATAGTATATGATGCACGGACGTAAGCTATTTTGGACTTAATGTGGGTGCAAATCTCGGCTAGCGCCTCGATTTGCAAACTCCACATCCGTCCAAAATCTTTAGCTTTACGTCCTAGCATCATAATGTACTATTGCTTGCGGCGAATAAAAAATAGTATATGATGCACGGACGTAAGCTATTTTGAACTTAATGTGGGTGCAAATCTCGGCTAGCGCCTCGATTTGCAAACTCCACATCCGTCCAAAATCTTTAGCTTTACGTCCTAGCATCATAATGTACTATTTTAGAAAATTAAAAAGCCGTGGTCTCATAAAACAACAACAAATTCACAATTTGACATAGGCTTTGTGCGAATCGAGATATATTTTACACAACAAAATTATTGGTGAAACACAATTTTGACGTAAGGTGAAAAACTTTTTAATTTTCTTGTGCGAAACGAAACAAATTTTGACATTAGGAAAAAAAAGTCATGAAGAAAATCATTTTTAATAATTTCGTTCTGTCATAATTTGATGGTTCTAAATAGCTATACCAAATTTTGACGTTTCGTTATGGTGAGTAAAAATTACAGAATACAAAATTTTGACAAATAATAATTTGCATTTGTCATTCATTATTTTTTGTTTTCATAAGGTTTTGAAAAATACATTTCATAACTGTCGCAAATTTCAAATTTGCTGTGTGCGAACTGACGAAATAATGACAGATGACAAATATTAACTGTCAAAATTTTGTTATTGGAATTTATATTCACCATAACGAAACTTCAAAATTTGGTATAGCTTTGTAGCATCATCAAATTGTGACAGTAGGCATAAGTCATAACAAATTATTTCAGGAGGAACAACAACTTATTACAGAAGTTTTTTTAAGTGCCAAAATAATATTTATATTAGTATATGGGCTATTATTTTGAAAACGTACATCGAAAAAAAACAACTACTTTTTAAAAATCTGAAATTTTGATATTTTGTTGGTATTGACGAAAGGAAAAAAGTTATTTCTGCTTTTATTTTTTGTGTACTCTGAATCGGAGTTATGCGCGGTTGAATTTTGAGGCTTTTTCACGTAGTTTTTGGTAATGGTGGCAATGTTTTGTGAATAGGTGCCAAAAATTTCATCCGACTTACGTATATTTTTGCAAGTAAAAAGGAAAATAATTGAAATAAGTAAGTTTAAGATTAATAACTTTTCTCTTTTCCGCTAGGCGGCGCGTAAAACCTTGGTTTACTTCAAAGCTCATATCTTAAAAAGTGTAGGCTTTTTTTTTTTTTGTTTTTCACAAATTTTAAAGTAAACATATGCAGCTATGAAATTGAGAAATAAAAGGTCAGCAATTCAATATGGATTTTTTCTTACGATGTTTTAAAGTTTGGTATATGAAAAATTCACATGTGTTTTTTTATTAAGTTAATAATCCTGTACTAAATGTGGATCTAATAAATTAAACATTTCATATTTTAACACCTGCAATAAATTTGAACCATTTTTTGTGTATTTCTGATTGAGATATATTTTGTTAAAGTTGTTTGTAAATTGACTGGTATATTAAATATTTCTTGGGTTTTTAAATTAAAAAAGTTAATTGCACCTTTTTCCAGTCTGGTTTTATTTAAATATTAATTTTTATCAATTAAATATTTTAAATTTAATCACACGATATTTCGCCAAATTGTGGCATTTTCAAGTGTATCATATGTATATCATAAATAATTAATAATAAAATTTTTTTACAAAATATTAAAGCACAAACACAAAATATTTGAATTTAAAAATGATTTTAAAAAATTTTGGAAATGACATTAGAAATTATAATCTGTTTAAAAGGTAACTAGAAGTAAAAATGAAATTATTTTTTCTTTTTGAATTTAAAGGTATTTAAAAGGTGAATGTAGGATTTTTTTAAATTTTCGGTATCTGTTTTAAAATTAATTGAGTTCGGTTTATCCAAATGAATATATGCTGATTCAATCATTTCTCTCTTTTTCGTGTTTTTTTCTGAAGAGATAATTGAAGGATGTTCCATGTTTCAAATGTGTTGATTGTCAATTGAATGTTGAGCGAGAGCTGTAGTTTTTTGTTTTAATTTAACATTATTTTTGTGACTATAAATTCTTTCTTCCAATTTTTGGCTTGTTTGTCCAATATATGATTTTCCACAACAACAATTAATTTTGTAAACAATATCAAATTTTTTCTTCTTATTAATTTTGTCCTTAAGATTAGTAAAATATATTTGTTGTGATTTGTTTATAATTTTAGTTGAAATTCTCATTAAATTATTTGGTTCATTTAAATTTTTTTTGATACTATCTGTCAGATTTGGAATATACGTTATAGAGCCAAAAATATTATTATTTGTAATAGTTTTATCAGAATGTTGGTTATTGGTTAATTGTGAAGATGATGGTTGTTTTTCAAAATTTGTTAATTTGTGATTGTGTTCAATAATTAATTTTTTAATTAGCTCTAAAGGATAATTGTTATTTTCCAAAATATTTATCATTTCATTTATGTTATTATTTATAAATTTAGGATGTGTTAATGAATAAACTCTATTTATGAATGATTTTACTACATTCAATTTCATGATTTTTGGATGTAAAGAAAAATAATTTAATATACGTCCTGTATTTAAATCTTTTTTGTACCAACTTGTGATAATTTTGCTTTCAAATCTATATAGAGTCATATCTAAAAAATTAATTTGTCCTTGATTTTCTTTTTCAACAGTAAATTTTATATGATGATCAAAAGATTGAAAAATATCTAACGTTTCTTGAATTAAATTTTCTGGTAAGACTAAAAGAACATCATCAAACAGGTTTTTATTCAGAATAAGTATTGGAGATCCCAATGATCGAAGATTTTGTTATAATTTCAACATCACCAACACTAACATTAGAAAAAAACATTAAAAAAATATTTTTCCTATAAACATTATAATTTAATCAATATTATAAATAAATACATTAAAAAATTAATTTATATATTTTTTTTTACCTTTAAATTGAAATATTTATGATCATCAGAAAAAGAAAACATTTTGGCAATTATTTTATCGGGTGTAGTGTTATCCGGTAAAAAACAGTGGAATCCTTGAGTTCTTTGTTTTCTTCCAAGAACATTTCGTAGATGTCGGTGAGGGTCCATAACACCAACCGCTTTGATTTTTTTTTTTTTATTTTTATTTTTGTCGATCCTTCTGTAATAGTAACAACATCTTTAAGGCCAGGCATTGTTCTACTAATTTCCTCTGATAAGAAGTATGTTTGAATTTGTTTTACTATATTTTGTGACAAACTGTGCACTTGTTTGCTTTGAGGCCAACTGTAAGGACCTACTGTTTCCAACAGATCCATGGCGAATTCTACCAGTCGTCTTGATGCATTAAATTCATCCTGGATACGTTGATTTGACCAAAATTTACGTGGTAGAGTTGTCAACAAAAACACTTGTTTTGATTTACAGCTGGCATCTTTAAACTCTTATTTAAGGTTCATAAGCCATGATGTATATTCACATTCCTCGTTTGGTGATAACACTTTAACTGAATCTACTTGAAATATTCTTTGACTTATTGCCGATGTGACACTTGCAATTTTTTTATAACTTCCTGTTGTAATATGATTTTGTTTGATAGGAGATTCGGCTAACCTTCCAAGAACATTGTTAATATCTTCTAAAATGTCATTAAGTAGTTCAGGAACTGGTGGAGATATAGTATCAACCGAAACTGGTGATGGATCTAAAGATGCTGGAGGTATTTGAATATTTTCGTTCGTTGGAACATTTTCAACATCCTGATTTATAGAAATAATTTCACTATCGATAGTTTCCGAACATGAAAGCTGCTGTATAGAAAATATTAGTTGCATATGAATTTTTATTCATTTTAATAAAATAATTAAATTTACCTTATTTTTATAGATATAAGTGCGACATCCCGACTAGAAATTAGATCAGTATAGGGTCCGATCCGGATCAGGATTGCCTGAAGACTGATCAGGGATGAATCTGGATGAATCCGGACATGATTAAAAATCGTCACGCCAAATATGATCCGTACAGGATCCGTTTAAATGATCCATGCCGGATCCATTTCAAAGATCCATTCCGAATCCATTTCAAAGATCCATTCCGGATCCATTTAAAAGATCTATTCCGAAACGATCCATGCCGGATCCATTCAACAGTTTCATGTCCGGTCTGGTCAAGAGATCCATACCAGATCCGTTCAAAGGTTTGGAATTAATTTTGTTCTTAAATATTAATTTGACATTAAATAAATGAAAAAAATATTACCATTTTTCCTTAATTTTATTCATATCCCGAGCAGAAATTTGTTAGGGCTCAAGTAAGGCCCTGATCAGGTTTGCCCTAACCCGGATCAGACATTGGTAGGGCTGCCTGATTGGGCCCTGATCATGAGTGTAGCGCTTTTGCCTTATCAGGTCCTGATTGGGATTACTGGATCAGACCCCGATTGGGATAATCGGATCAGGCCCAGATTGGGATATCCTGACCAGACCCTGATATATATTTGTATATTATATACATAAATTAATCAAATTAAAATAAAAACATTACAATGGAAAAAATTAAAACATACATACCACCTTAATGACTATTATTATAGTCGTTCAGCTGAGAAGCTACAACTAAAACATACATGAAACGATTTTAGCTATATATTTCTAAAATGGATAATACTCTAGTGAATTTTAACCCATTTAAATTTCAGCTAGGGGTCAAATACGAAAAACCTGATTAGGGCCGGATATATTCAAATATGGTTAACCCTAAAAGGGTATTCTAAATCAGGCCCGACACAGGCCCACATCTGATTGCCCTAATAAGGATTGCCCTTGTAGGACTGACCAGGCCCTGATCACGCCCTGACTGTATTCAGGTTTTCCCTAACTAAATTCTGCTCGGGTAATTTCAAGTACACTTCAAATGCTTATATATTTAAACAGTAAGTTATACCATTAATAACGAATTTATTGTTTAATGAGCAATATTATATACAGAATGGATCAGGTAAAAAACTAAATTTTGTATTATTATCCAGTTCAGGACATCGGATAAGATGAGTTTTTTCGAGTAAGACTGGATCAACGAATAAAGTACTGCACGCTGATCAGTAACTGATCAGATAGCCTGATCAACGGATAAAGTACTGCACGCGGATCAGTAACTGATCAGATAGCCGGATCAAGGGAAACGGTACTGTTCGCTGATCAGGAACTGATCAGATAGCCGGATCAAAGGAAACGGTACTATACGCTGATCAGGAACTGATCAGATGGTCGTATTACGGAAAATCTGATCCGGATCTGATCATAATCCGGGTTCCCTGAACTAATTTCCAGTCGGGATGTTTCACATATAAACTGGTCATCACGCAAAGTAAAATTTAGGGTCGCAGCTTTTTGAATAACAGCTGGTGTGACCAGTTTCACATTTTTTGATGTCCGCTGATGATTTTTGAGACCGTACAAGTTACAGCACAATTTGAAAGGCATTTCTATTATTATCTTTTCTAAACGTTATGTCTTCTAAATATTTTGGAATATAATTGATTATAAGGCAATCCAATCAATATATATATAAACCCTTGAAATAGTTTTGACATAGGTAGAATCAGGTAAAATTAGGTAGTTACAATTTAATATATTTTGATTGGATGCAAGCATAATTTGGTCAAAAACCGTTTGTGGGCGTCATTAGAAATTTTAAATGTTAAAATTATGAGCCTCTAATGAGATTTTAATTAGTTAAAAGGGGCTGAATAGACATTTTTTAAAATGAATAAACATTTTACACACCCTTTTAATAATTTAAATTCCTTTATTTTACCACTTAACTTAAATTAATTTTTAATAAGTTTTTAACCATTTAACCGCACAGAAAATGGTTCAAATTTATTGCAGGTGTTAAAATATGAAATGTTTAATTTATTAGATCCACATTTAGTACAGGATTATTAACTTAATAAAAAAACACGTGTGAATTTTTCATATACCAAACTTTAAAAAATCGTAAGAAAAAATCCATATTGAATTGCTGACTTTTTATTTCTCAATTTCATAGCTGCATATGTTTACTTTAAAATTTGTGAAAAACAAAAAAAAAAAAGCCTACACTTTTTAAGATATGAGCTTTGAAGTAAACCAAGGTTTTACGCGCCGCCTAGCGGAAAAGAGAAAAATTAATAATTTTAAACTTACTTATTTCAATTATTTAACTATTTTCCTTTTTACTTGCAAAAATATACGTAAGTCGGATGAAATTTGTGGCACCTATTCACAAAACATTGCCACCATTACCAAAAACTACGTGAAAAAGCCTCAAAATTCAACCGCGCATAACTCCGATTCAGAGTACACAAAAATTAAAAGCAGAAATAGCTTTTTTCCTTTTGTCAATGCCAACAATATATCAAAATCTCAGATTTTTTAAAAATCAAAAATTTAAAAATCAACAAAAAAATGTACGTTTTCAAAATAATAGCCCATATATGTTATATATATTTATTAACAGCAAACATAAATATTACGAAGTTTTTCACCTTATGTCAAAATTTTGTTTTCCACCTTCACCAAAAATTGTGTTCTGTCATTATTTCGTCAGTTCGCACACTGCATGATAGTTTAAAAAAGAATTATACTGAAGGACGAAGTCCAAAATCTCACTAAAAATATTTCGGCTTACTTTTTCAATATTTATTAACGAACTAAACTAATTAAGCTAATAGTTTCTATAATAATATTTATTAATTTCCTGTATTTATTTTTACAACTTATTTAAACTAACATTAACATAAAAAAAATTGTCATATATTTAATTGAATAAATAAATAAAACATGATAAATGTAGCAAATAATTAATATGAACGTTTGTTAGAATTTTTTGTTTGTTTTACGTGTAAATTATACGTTTTGCTCTGACATATCGTTTAAATTCGATGATACCGTTAAAAATCACCGTACAATATCCGTGTAAATTCATATAGAATATGATTTAAAACGCAGTGTCTAAACGATAAACTAAACTTTTATAGTTGGATAAAAAATACAATTCATAATTTTGACATCACACTACTTTTCCTTACACAGAACTATATGGAGCATTGCTATAAGCTAAATTGTTACAAACACTGCATATTTTATATATAAAAACATATGCATGGGTTAGTTCCATGATTGTGTAAGAGTCTAAATAAGAGCAGAAATGAGAAATTTCGTTGCCAATCGAATGGCCGAAATAATGCAGCTTCACAATGCAACATTGTTAAAACAAATACAGCAAATTCTGCTTGTAAAAGCATTGATCCATAAAAACTAAGTGAGCATCATCTATACGGTAGAATTAGAGATTCCAACCCATTTTTATGATCCCGCAATCCCGGGATTAATGAAAGAAAATCCTAGGATTACGGGATTGTCATATTTGACGGGATTAATCTATGAATGTCTATATGAAGCAACAAAAATTTTCATAGAACGAAAAAATTATATTGCAATATATTTTATCCACGACTACTAAAGAATATATGCTTTCCATTCCATGCGTATGTCTTCCATTGTAATTGTATTTATTCCACAACTAGTGAACTTGATTAAAATTATTTAACAGTTCTATAGTTTATTAAATATTTTATTCTATAGTTTATTAAATATTCTAACAAATTAAACAAAAAACTTGTTTTGTTTTTCGCTATCTTTGATGTATTTATTTCAATATGGCGATACAAATTTTTGCATGAAAACTGGAAATTAAACGAAATATTTTACAGTCGTGGATAAAATAGCTTCTTTTATTCGCTTAGGATGATGGCAATTCTTCACTGGGATGATTCCCTACACTCGCTACGCTCGTTTCGGGAAACTTCATCCTCGTGAAGAATTGCCTTCATTCTAAGCTCATACAAGAATCTACTATTTTTTCATTTCAAGATAAGTGCAACTTACAAATATAATAAATAAAAACGCTACTATTGTTATTGAAAAGGTTATGAAATATTCCACAAGAATTTGTTAAATTATATTTCACATATAAAATGGTCTTTCAAAGTCTCTAGTAGAGTTTCTGCTCAAACAATCCGGTCTCGAGATGCTCGAGAAAGAGTTGTTATCTTGAACTCTCAAATCTCGAGTAACTATTTCCACATTTTCGAGATTCTCATTTCTCGAGAAATATTGTCGAGAATCTCAAAATTTAACAAACCATTATAAATCCGATTCAATTCTACAACAAAATGAACGTTTATAGATGACTGTTGTAGACCTCGAACCGTCCTGACTCCTGGTATACAGCAAAACACCTTGAGGAGAGAAACGAGCTGCAATTACGCAGGGGGGATCGATTTTGATCGATTATGATCAATGTTGATCTACGAGTCTGACTACCCTGCGTACTCCAGTCCCTGCCATTGACATATGAGGTAGCGTGAGATATCACATACCACTGGCAATGGCAGGAGATGTCATTTGTCAAGATGATATCTTAGGGTGCTGGCGGACGAACTTTAATTAGTCAACGGCAGCACTTCCAGTCTTAGCTAGGCAGCGTTCCGTAGTGGTACCACTCATTATCTCTTCCGAGGAATCAGACCAACACCTAATTATGTGTGAGCTTTGTGCCTCGATTGAGGTGGTGAGCGGTGCGTCTGGGGTGCGCTGCATCAACTGGATTATTGGCAATTAGTTTTGTTTTGTTTTCTGCAAATTTCTCACAATTTGTTTTTCACTTATTATTTTGTTATTATTTCTTCATCTTATCATGAAATATTGGCATATGTCATATTTTATTATTATTTTATGATAAGATTTTTTGCCTAGTTATCCATTCTTTAATAAAATATAAAAAAATAAAATAAACCTTTTGATATATACATGGCAGTACAACAGAAAAGATATGAGTCTGCAAGTGGTAAAGCAAATTTCCGCAATCCACCCGCCCATAAAGCGGCACGTCCACGGCATTTGCAGGGAAAACACACATATGAATCAATAAAAAATTTTAAAATACATGTTCAAAACATCTGTGGATTGAACGCTAACCATGACCACGTGCAACATCATCTTGATCACGACAAACCAAACATTCTATTCCTTACAGAAACACAATTTTCTGAAAATTTTCTCTTTATAGAATCCCTTAATTCCAAATATAGGCTCGAATCAGCTTTCGAACTCCATCTGGGCATATGCGCATTCATTCATGAGAGTGTTGCGTATACACGCTTTCCAAATTTTGAACTACACGGTGACGGCTTCAATACAATGGTTTTAAAGATTTGTCTTCCCGAAATTACTTTTTTTACAATAGCTTTATACCGGTCCCCCAACAAACGTAACCCAATCTTTTTTAATTCACTGACAAAAATTGTGGACGAGATTAGAGCAAAATTCCCTAAATGTGAAGTTATCGTTAGCGGTGACTTCAACGTTCACAACAAATCATGGTTGGAACTCTCCAAATCGACCGACGATGTTGACAATAGTGGAAAACTGGCAGCCATTTTTGCCGCGTCTCAGGGGCTATTCCAAATTGTTAAAAACTCGAATTTCACTCCCCGTAATGGCGGCAATAATAGTTTTCTTTTAGATCTCTATCTTACCACAATGCCAGATACTACGAGTGTCGATGTCGCGAAAGGTAGTATTGAAAATTCTGATCATTATTTAATTTCATCAGTTATCAAAACTGATTTACTTAAACCTACAGCTCCCGAACCCCGTAAAATATTTCACTACTCAAAAATTTATAAGAGTGGTCTTCAAAATTTTTTCCATGGTTTCCCTTTCGACTGTCGTTGTTTTTACACTGACAATGTAAATGTTTCTGCTCAAAACTTACAGAAACCATCCAATTTGCTATCAATAAATTTGTCCCTTTCTCCATAGAACAACCCAAACAAAAATGCTTGTACTCGAAAGCTGCCAAAACGGCACTTAGAAACAAACGTAGATCATTTAATATTTGGATTCATAACAAAACTCCCGCTAATCGATCCCAATATCTAAAGGCCAACAAAATATCTAACAAGATTATCTAAATATCTAACCAGATATTTTATTCAGTATGTTTGATAAACCGGTATGTTAGGTAAATGTAAAAATATTCGTTTATTGGGTGTCACGTTTTCAAATGACCTGTAATGAACGATCACGTAATGGCGATGGCAAAAAGCACGTCTAAAAAACTCGGCCTCCTAAATAGATGCAAAAAAATTTTCGCTCTAAGGTCTTTCAGAGTGAAGAAAAATTTGTATTTTTTTTTCTTCAGTTTTATAAAGTTTTTTGCCTTAAAAGTTTTAGAAATACGTACTGACTGCTCCAACAAACTTGTCTTTTCAATTTGGGATGAATCACATAATGGGAAGTTACTGAAAAATGATTTACAAAATTCCACCCATCAAAGCTCTCAGAGGTCAAGTTAAATAAAAGTGTGTAAAAAAGTGTGTAATAATAATAAAAAGTATGAATAAGGTTATACATAATATATAAATTTAATTACAATTTCAATAGAAGACATAAATTGAACTCCACAATTTATGTTGATATTGGTTGTTATATAATTTTAATTTATTTATATATATTTAAACTAACGAAAATGTTTTATTTGGGATGTATAATTTGCCCAAATTTAATTTTAAATAACGAAATTCTTTTTTTTCATTTGAATAACGAAATTCTGTTTTCGTTTGAAAAATCGCGACATTTTTAAAATGCCGCGGGACGCGGGACAAATTGTTAAAAGTCGGGACTGTCTGGTCATCTTATATTAAGGGCAGTAAGAGTGTTTTACCGATTGAGGATATATGTTTTGAGATCGAGACGAAGTCGAGATCTCTAATATATCCGAAATCGGCATTACACTTAATGCACAAAATTCTTATTATTATTTTGCACGATCAATAAAAATTCAATTACAATTATTTAAATAATAAAATTCATTATTAAGTTTTAATGTTTTAAAGAAAATTTCTTAAAATTTCATTTCAAAATAGTAAGCTCTGCGTTTCAACATAATTGTATGGGTTTTTTTGGTGCAAAACTAACTTTCATAAAATATTTTTTCAAAAAATAGTACATTATTTAATTAGGAGCTAAAGTGATACTTTTTGTGTTGAGTCTATAGTTTGACGGCTGACCGTAGGAAGACCGACAATTATAAACGATACATTTTGCTGCTGCTCCTGTTTCTGCTGACGTTAGTGAATAATGAAACAGAAACGAAACAGAATTTTAAGAAGACATCTGCCATTTTATAAATAAAAATAAAATCTTTAATTTAAAAGACATAAATATATAAAATAAAAAAAGTACAATACAGTACAATTCAAACACAGATTTTATTTATGAACTAGGGGGTATCCCGCGGGCTTCGCCCCCCCCACCCCCCCCCCCCCCTCCCCCCTTCCGCACGTCAACGCACTTAATCTTTTCATTTGTTGTATTTTCTTTTTTATTGTAATACCTCTTTATACACTATGTTAGGTGTATTATTGCCATTCGCCAAAATGAAAAGATTTGCGGCATCACTAACACGTGAACATGCTACATACAATTGTCCATGGGTGAAGCAACCTTGGTTTAAATCAACACCAGCTCTCTTTAAAGTTTGACCTTGTGATTTATTAATAGTCATTGCGAAGCTAACATTTATGGGGAATTGCAATCTTTTAAATTGAAATGGATAATTTGATGGGATGATAGGTATTCTAGGTATAAATACCATTTCGCCTTTACCACAACCGGTAATAATGATAGCTTCGATTATATTCTTGCGTAAAGAAACTACGCGCAATCGAGTGCCGTTGCAAAGTTTTGGTGGGTTTAAATTTCGAAGCAGCATAATAGGAATACCAACTTTTAGATCTATTTTATGAAGTGGAAGACCAGGAGCAATGATACTGTTCAAAAATTCTACTGGATAATGCACTGCTTGTTCTGTTTGGCATATTGTGTTAATGGATATATATGAAGTTGAATCACCAGGGATCTTTTCCGTTATACGATTATTGAGTGACAATACTTGGTCATTCCTTGGCGCTAAAATAGATCTTTCACATAACCATACATCCTCTTTTGTGGTAATATTGTGGATGTCGTCATAAATATCAGATATTAAAGCTTCAGTATTCGTAACAATTTGGCATAGAGTAGCTGGAATTTCAATGTCATGATCAGTATTAATCTCTGCATATTTTCCTTCACCAATATCTAGGAGAACTTTACAGAATTCCATACCTCCGCTTTGCGCTCTCATGTTTTGCTTTAAATGGAGTGTTTCAAAATGTCTCCATAGTACTGAGCGTTTCAGACATGCATTAACTTCATCTGCTCTTGTACCTTTAACGACAACTGGCAACGTTTGCCTGAAATCACCTGCGAATAAAAAGGTTACTCCACCAAATACTTGAGTATTATTTCTTAAATCCTGCATTGTTCTATTGACAGCTTCAATCGATACTTTGTTTGCCATAGTACACTCATCCCACACTACGAAAACACAATCATGTAGGACTTTAGCTCTGAGGCTATTCTTTGATATACCACAGACTGGATTTTCCATACGATCAGCTTCAATTGGAATTTTGAACATAGAATGAGCAGTTTTTCCTCCGGGAATTAGAGTGGCAGCTATCCCTGACGATGCTACCGCTATAGCAATCTTTTTATCTGCACGTATTTTTGCCAATATTAAATTAATTAAAAAAGTTTTGCCAGTACCACTCGGCGCATCTAAGAAATATACACTACCAACACGTGTATTTACTTTGTCAAGGAGAAGCCGATATATTTGATTTTGTTCGTCATTTAACATTGGTTCATTTTGGTTTATAGTATGTTGAAGTTCAATCGGATCAAAATTGGTTTGTTCGAAATATTCTCTGTTTAGAATGTCGATAAATTCATCAGTTATCTGTGGAGATGGTAATCCATAATGATTCACAGTACTACCACCGATCGAAAGCACAATATCTTGTAATGATAAAAGTGCACGATTCGTCATAATATCTGTATAAGTATTTACATCCACATCGGGGTATTGATGTGTAAGATCTCTCATAAAATCTTCAATGAATTGGTTTTTGAATTTATTCCATAGCTCTAATGGATTGGAAACACTGCAAAAAACCAAAATAATAGCAAACAGCTCGCGCAGTTTTGATGCACTGCTACTTATACTGGCATCTGTTAATGTATCATGCCACTGATTGTCACTTTCAAGTAAACCAAGGGCTAAACAGGCTGCTTGAAACGTTGGTTGTAAAATACCATTTACAGTTTTTAAACTGTCGAATGAAGTTGGTCCTTTTATAACATGTAACAACATCCGTAAATAATAGCATTCTTGATTATTTGGATGTATGGTATAAACTCTACCCAGAGCATGCTCGTGAAAAACACCAGGGTGGCCTTCAACAGGAGTACCACGACGTCGCCGTTGAAAAATTCTATTACACTTATTGAATGTATAGTAAGTTGGTGTTTCTTCATAAAGTAAAGTGGCTGCAAAATTGTCGCTCTGACACAAATTGAAAAATGCCATCAATGTTGTATTTTTTGGATTTTGTAGTACTGCCTGGACATTATTTGGATCGAAGTAAACTCTCTGACCATTTTCCAAATGTATGTCTAGGTGAGTTACCGAAGGAAACCGTTCATGAATAGAAAACGACAACATGCGCCAAACTGCTTCAGAAGTACTAATATATCTTCCGTTTTGATATGAAGTTACTTCATCTTGCTTATTTTGTATACTAAAAACAGCTAAGTCTGTACCTTTGTTGATATATTTGCAAATATACTTTATAGATTTTACACTGTTACAAAGTTCAACATTAATATGGGCTTTGAATGTTCGTAACATTTTAAAACATATACAACAAAATAAAAAATGTGTCTCTATTTAATAAAAACATACTCATAATAGACACATATAATTAAACAACATTTAGGCAAACTCGCTGCTATGAATTATACTCATATATAATTAGAACAATTGTTAGAAACATTGAAAAATAATTGTGTGTAATCAACATTTAGGCAAACTCGTTGCTATGAATTAAGTAATGGAGAATTCTATTATAAAAACTATATATTAAAAACTATATATTCTATGAAAATAAGTAGCCTATGACATTCCTGACATTCCTTTCTTTATGTATGTCAAGTTTCATCTAAATCAATTCAGCCGTTTTGGAGCTTATCCCGAACAGACAGACAGACAGACATCGAATTTTATTTATATAGATAATATTATTTATTAAATTTACAACACCTGTCAACTAATTAAAAATGTTATATAATATATGCTAACAAAAAATCGCATAATTTTCTGCCTCCGTTTCTGTTTCAAAATTTTGTTTTAAATTCTATTGCTGTCAAATTTGTATAAAATTCCAATCCGTTGTACGCCCGCCTTAAAAAAAACAGAAAAATTAATGGAATGGCAAGACTTAATAAAAAACTGTTTTCTGTTAAAATTAGAACAATCAAAAAGTTCCGAATTAATTAAAGAAAACACCCGCAGCATTGAAATGATGTACGTATATTGATTGCATCATGTCTTTAGTATTAAAAGACGACACTGTGCCTTTTTTTAAATAATTATTTTCTATTATTTCACAGTAATTTTCAACATATTTAGACAAATAAATAATTGAATTATTTTTCTTTTGTTTTTAGGTAAGGATTTATTTTAAATTAGTTATTGCGAAATTATGATGAATTCTGTATTTCACAAACTGAAATAAGTACCATTGTGAAGGATCTTAAGAAAATTCAAGAAAAATGAAAAATTTAAGATAAGTTGTAGTTTTTAATTAAATTGTTTTTTGACTTTTTTACTTCCAGATATATGGAAACTTGTATTTGTGTTGGTTTACAAAACCGAAATGTTTATGATATTCGTTTGTTGGTGATTTATAAGATTGGTGAACTTAAATAACTAGATTTCTGAAGAAGAGAGATATAAGTTTTCGATTGGTTATGTACTGAACTGGGTGGGGAAATTGACAACACATGGCTGAAGCTCGTCGGATTACAACTCTGCTAGGCCCGCAGTCGACCGATTGCTTCTTGTCAGTGAGTCACTAGCAGACTCAGTGTTCATTACAAATTGGTCTCGTACAATGGGGATTCCGCATTAAACTATCTTATAATTAATGTCTAGAGTGTTCCAAAATTTCTTTTATGAAGAATATTCTATAACTTCTAAGAACTATTCTACTCTTAGGGCCGATTGTATGAACATAAGTCATAAGTGAATAAAGTTTCATCTTCATCCGAGGATTTTATTTTTCGTCGATTGTATGAACACAGATATTTTTTTTATTTTTGTTTTTATTGCAGTTTATAGCAGCAAATTTTATAAGTTTTTCTTTTACTTTTCTATTAAATAAATTTATTTAAAAATTAAAAAACATTATTTCAAAACTTAAATTGAATATATTAAAATATTATTTATTTTTCTATCAATTTATATCAAAAAACAAATTTAAGAAACGCAGAAATTTAAATTCAAAAATAACCACAAATTCAAAACAAAATTACCTGCTATGCGCATGTCAAGAAAAACAAAAAAAAATTATTTTATCCTTTGTTTTATACAAGAAATAGAAAGAATAAATCAGAAGATAGAATTTTATTCTCGAATTAATTTGTTATTTTATCCTGATTTATACAATACAAACGAAGATTTATCCGCGGATTTATCTTCTATCCGCATTCATATAATCGGCCCTTAATATCATTTCGATTTTTGTTGAAAGCCGACGTTATGTATGTTTTATTGCATGTTGATTTTGTAGTCCTGTTTTCTTAGAATTACTTCAATAAGACAGCCCGATTGATTGACGCCATATGCAAAAAACAGTGAACCTTGCCATATGCAAATAAATGGATAAGTGTTTTTGAATAAATTTTTTCAAATTTTAATCTCTAAACTATAATCTATTACCACATATTTTATACTTCGTGAGGCGCCTGTCCTTGATGAGCCCGAATACTTTAGTTCTGCCATTTTTCTCGATTCGGCCGCTTTTTCGTTCGCAAGCTCCGAAAAACGCAAATTGCCCACGATCTTGTAAATATGCCACCACAATTTTTTTTTTTAAACTCTGAGTGGTGGAAATTTGTTTTAGAACACGAGGGTAAGCTTCTGCGACAAAAGTGTGTCTGATATTGTCGAGACCGACATTTGACGTTTTGGTATGTTTGGGTTGTCGGACTCGACAACAGCAGACAAATTTTTGTCAGATAAGGTTACCTTCGTGTTCTAAAACAAATTTCCAGCCCCCATAGTTTAAAAAAAAAATTTACCAATTCCCGGGCACTCGGGATTTTTCGGAGCTTGCCGAACCAAGGAAATTGGCAGAACAAAAGTTTTCGGACTCATCAAGGACATGCGCCCTACGAAGTATAAAATATGTGGTAATCATCACATGAAATCGGCGTGGGCTCTAATATGTATATCAATCAATATGTATCTCTAATATGTATTATAGTTTAGAGATTGAAATTTTTATTGTTTTATTTTTTTAACAAAAAGGATTGTGTAATAGGAATAACAACATGTGTCACAACAATGTATAGATACTCTTTATGACCTAAGTCACACAAAAATATGCGTGCTGACTCTGAGGTGTTGATGGTTGAAACCACTCGAAACAATTGATTCGGACAGATCATTCCATCTTTCTTCTTTAAATTTAAGTTTTCTTAAAATCTACTCTTCAATTTAACAGTTGAACAAACAAATTTAGTCGTTGCTATTTTGAATAGATAATGGCATAAGTCATCAGTCATCACCAATAAACTTTTGTTTTGTTTAATTTTAACAATGAATTTTACGATAATGGCTTTTATAACCACACCAACTGCTTTTTAATAATCATCATGTACATATAAAAACATATGTATAATGTTTTATTGCTAATCGTTTTAATAATCTTATATTATATGTTTTGGGAGCTTTTGTTTCAAATAAATAATATACAATTTAGAATTGTGTAATCTCAAATGAAGGATACAACTTAAGTAAATATGTGATGATGAATTGCAATTTAAAAATCATCTTAGCATGAAAATTAAAATATATTCCATCATCGTCTCTGTGGTTGAGTGTATAAGGTACTCGAATTTGAACTTTGGTGATGCTGATAAGTGTCAGTTCAATTCTAGCAAATAAATTCTAAAGAAGTTTTAAGCTTCTTATTATTCTACGTATACAGTGGAAGCTGTGAGCAGTGCTAAAAGCGTACACTGAGAAAACAAATTTCCTTAAACCAAGGTTATATTTAGTAGGGATTGCAATCCCGGGATTAGCGCTTCCGCTTTAGTAGGGATCCCATATTTCCCGGATTTAAAACGCTAATCCCGGGATTGCAATCCCTAATTTTTAGACAATACAATAATTTTAACTAAAAATTTCGCCCAAAATCTCTCGGATCTTTATACATATGTGTTTATATTAATGTTATATAAAACACTTTATTCATTAAAAATCTAAACTCTTGGTCTTCATTTTAGCCCTGTTGTTGAAGTGCCAGTCTTGTAACTTAAGGATGGCGGTTTAAATTTCCAACGGAGACCAATTTTTCTAAACATTATTCAAAATATTAGTTTTCAGACCTGGTTGTTAACTAATCATTGAGGTAAAATTGTATGGTAAAAGAAAACGGTCAACATGGTATATGGTACTCAATACTCTAAGCTATTGAGTCAAGTGGTGGGATTCAATGCTCAATGCTTAACATGTTGATTTGATAACGAAAAAAAACTAGCAAGTAAAATAGATCTTTTTTTCGAAAATCGAATCAGCTGTTTTAATTATCATATGCAAATAATTTCAAAAAAATACATTTTCAAACCAGTTGGGTGGGGTCTATTCCGTAAAATCTTCTATCGAAAGTTTCTGCCATTCTTCTATTTCATAATAAATTATTTCATAATAAATAAATTCATATTTTTTTCGGTTTATTTGCAACTAAAATGTCCCGAGATCGGCTTGAATTATGAGTTTTGATACGACAGTAATCCAATTTAAAATTATGTTTTTTTTGCACCAATACAATTCAATATCGTTTTTTTAAGATTCATTCTTTTTTTAAAAGATGCAACTTCCAATGTGTGTGCCAGTTGCTTAAATTGTCAAGTGTGTAGTAGCATTTAATGTATGAAAAATAATTCAAATTAAGTTGAAAGTTTAATTTGAATAAAAGTTACCAGGTGATTTGGTTAATACTTAATAAAATAGCTATAGCTATAGGTTGAAAATGATAAAAAATACGTTAGCAACATGATTAATATATGTGCATATATATATAATATATGCATCATGTCTTAATGCATATGAATTGCATTCGTTTATGATATTTTTTATTTTGTTATGTTCTTTTTTGTTTCAAACCATTGTTAAAGTTCGTTTTTTTTTGTTGTGGAATAATTAGGTCCTAGGTCCCACAACATCATGCGTTCTGAGGTGAAGGTAGACGCTTTTTTTAAATGTTTGCGAATTGACGGCACTCGAGACTATTCATTCAGGCAAACCATTTGTACGATATACGCACAAAGAAGTTCCTTTGCATTTTGTCACTATGACAGTGAGTAATCTCGACAGTTAGACAGTTTGCACAAACCGATTGAAGAGTAAAATGGGGGAAAGAATATGTTTGAGGCATAATGGATCTGATTTCATACGAGCACTGCTGGTGACGAAATTTATAAAAAGCAACGAAATCAGGAACAGTCGACGATGTTGTAGGGAATCAAGATTCAATGTTAAATTTTTGATCACCATCAATTCGTATAGCACGCTTTTGAACTGAGTCCAAAAGAGCCAGGATGGCAATAGATGCGCAGCCCAAACTCGACAACAATGCTCCATACAGGGACGAATATAGGACTTATAAATGTGGAGTACACCTATCCCCCGTTTTACACGGTAGATACGTTCCTGATAAAAACGTGTTAATCGAAAATATAAATTTTGTATGGAAAACCGTGTTAAACGAAAAACGTGGGTTTTTGGTCATTTCTTGCAACAAACAGATTCGGTAAAACATAAAAGTACCAGTTTAATCACATAAGATATCGACATAATAGTTAAATTCATTTTCAAAACGAAACATGTAACATAACCAATAAGAAATTTACAGAAAAATAAAAAGCAATTATGAATGCACATACTAGCATTTTTACCTAAATCAAACCTAACTTAACTTGATTCAGTTCGGTGCGACTTGGAAGTTAAATCTGTAATTAATAATTGTGCTTTCTTTTTAGCTAAATCTTGCAAACATCTTCATATTGACTTAAAAATTCGTTGACAGTTCGCAGAAATCGGAGAGCTAGTTCAATATTCGGATCATGTTGTTGAAAGTAGTTGCATTATTTATTATCTTCTGGTATAATGGTTGCAATAAAGAAGTTTTAATTTTGGGTAGAAATACAATTTATCCATTTGTAAGCTGCAAATTTTGAGAGTGACATGGAGCATTGTCCAGTAAAAGAAGAACCTTAAATATTATTTTGATTAAATACTATTTTACTTGTGGTACGCAAGAGTTATGAGACAAATCAATGAACAATGTGGTTTTAACCCAAGCTTTTGTATTGGCATTCCAATAAATGGAAAGAGTAGTTTATTCCTTTTTACTTGAACGCTTTGCCACCTAAGCCTAATCGCTCTTTAGTATTGAAAACCTGATCAGCAGCCAAATTCTGTAATTGTGAAGCGGTGAAGTGATAAGTTTTTGAATGAACAGAAACGATGGAATTTTTAACGCTTCACAGTTACAAAATTTGGCTGCAGGACAGTAAGATGTACCGCAATTAATTTCAGTCAATTTTATTGGGTACATACTGTTGTGCTGTATCGAAATCAGTAGATGTGCTTTTCAATTTTAAATTTTTGCAAAAAATGCCCGTGTTTAAATATTTCGAACCAACGATAACTTGCAATAAAACTGCAAAGCCATATCATTAATTTATTTTCCATTGTTTTTATTTTTTTAAATAAAATGTGTTGTGTAGTAGGAATTACAATATGTGTCAAAACAACAAATAAAAACTTTTAACATCACGGTCACCGCAACAACATGCGTTCAACGATGTTGATGGACGCTAATTTTTATTGTTTGTGTTCTTTAAATTTTTTTGAGTTGATAACTAAACAATAAATACAATCATTTAATAAAATATGACAGACCCAATATTTCATTATAGGATAGAATAAGATCTCACTGCTATTGCCAGTGTTGTGTAATATCTCACGTTAACTCGTATGTCAACAGATAGAATTATTTACTTACAAATTAACTATGATCATTGATACACCTACGCATTTTGTATCTAGCTAATAACGATCTATTGCTTAAAATCAACCGATTTGCAAAGAGAATCTCTTACATCCCTTTGCTGATATACATTGCAACATGTTATTTCAAAATTTTGCTTTGAACACTCGCAGGCGTTTTTTGTTACAAGTTTCTTGTTTTCTTGTTTTAATTAAAACCTGTATGTATATGATCATAAGTGGTATACTGGTATACCAGAAGGTTTAATTAAAATAAAGTAGATATAAGTGCGTGTGATACCAAAATTTGTCTTTTTTTTTAATTTTTTTTTTTGGAAATTTTGATTTCAAAAACCGTGTAAAGTCGAAAACGTGAGTGCCGTGTAAAGCGGGGGATAGGTGTAATTGATACGGAGTGAAATATTATTTACATAAATTGAGGAGGTCAATTAAGTTTTCTCCTCAATTCTTAAGACCATTAAGTTTAATCTTACTTAAACGAGCAATAATTGTTTATGTCTAAATTTTTTCTCGAAAACGGCATTATAATTTTTTCTGAAAATTGGCATACTACCATTTTCCGGTGCGAAAAAACGATCTAGATAGGTCACGACTTTGGGAAAAGTCGTTTAGAGCTTTAATTAAGGAAAAACATTTTCCATAAGAATGACGTCACAAATACTTGGAATAGTTATAATAAATTTTGTTGACAATTCAACTCACTAAATAAAGTTTCGATAAGGTCCAATAAAAACGCTTCATTTACTATTTTGTAACAAATCAAAACGAATTGTTTCGATTATTTTTCTCTGGTGGGAAGGAACAGCGAATATTTTCGAATATTTTCGGCCTACTTAATATATCAATTTAAAACAAAAATTCACATACAAAATTATGTGAAAATGCAATTAGCAAATAGTAAAAATGTCCGTTTTCATTCATAAATGATTGCATGTTTATGTTTATTTGTCAAGAATAAATTACAAATTTATAACATTTATGCGCCTACTAAGATGAAAAAATATTTTATTATGTATGATTATGTTGTATGAAATAATGTTACTATTTCTGTTCGTTAAATTGTCTGCTAAATACAACTCGTCACCAAATTATTAGTCGATTATTTTTCAACATTACCACTCATGCCATTTGAGGTTAAAAATTTCCCTCGTGCGCTACGCGCACTCGGGACCTCAAATGACATTCGTAATAATGATTATGAAAAATAATCGACTATTATTTGACGACTCGTAATATTATGTATGAAAATATTTTACAAAGCACACTACAATTTAATTTGATTGTCGATAGTTTGTTATAATTTTTGGAATATTTTTGGAATTTCGAATAAAGTTTGTGTTTTTGATATTGTTATAATTTTAGAACTTTGAAAAAAGATTCAATTTTTGATTTTATTATAATTTTTGGAATTCTGAAAAAAGTTTGTATTTTTATTTTGTTATACTTTTTGCAATATTTTGGGATTATTGGAAAAAGTTTCAATATTTGATTTTGTTATAATTTTTGCAATATTTTTAAAATTTTGAAAAAGGTTTCAATTTTTGATTTTGTAATAATTTTTGAAATATTTTTAGAATTTTGAAAAAAGTTTAAATTTTTGATTTTATTATAATTTTTAGAATATTTTTGGAATATTGAAAGAAACTTAAATTTTTGATTTTGTAATATTTTCTCGAAACACCGATTGGTTTCGAAATGGGTTTCGAAATGGGTAAGAAGAAGAACTTTGACACAGTACAACCTCGTTTATTTCTAGGTTGCTTAAAAGTGATTTTGTTCCAAGTTATAATAACTTGCCACCCAATCAAGTTTTTAAATAATCAAGGGTCGGCGAATATTTTTGTTTATAAATTAAATCTACATGTATAATATATAAAACGGTAACGTATACTAGTATAATATAACGTATAATATATAAAACGGTAACGTATAAAACACGAATTATACGTAGGTATAAAACGTATAGTATAAAACACACAATTGTATACGTTTTATACCGTATAAAAGTAAAAGCATTAATATATAAAAATACTTTATATATTATTATGGCGGGCGTATTATTCATCGTACTCGTGTTATTTAATATTTGTAAAGCCTAGTTTTCTGGACTTATAGGAACAGTTGCTTTAGAAAATATAAAGTCGTCATTATAATTTCTGGCCCAACTATTCCCATTAGTTCAGAAAACTTCCACATTTAACGTAAATGCTTCTTTTTAAAATATAAGGTCGTTCAATAAGTCCGTAGGATAAGTAAGAAAAAAACAACATTTTGACAAAACTCGATTTTTTTATTCAACATAGTTGCCTTCGAGGGCGATACAACGAGTATAGCGATTTTCCAACTTTTCTATACCACTTTTATAGTACGATTTCTCTTTCTCGTCAAAATAGGCCTCAGTTTCAGCGATTACTTCATCATTGGACTTAAATTTCTTTCTAGCAAGCATTCTCTTGAGATCTGAAAACAGGAAAAAGTCGCTGGGGGCTAAATCTGGAGAATATGGTGGGTGGGTAAGCAATTCAAAGCCCAATTCATTCAATTTTGCCATCGTTTTCATCGATCTGTGACACGGTGCATTATCTTGGTGAAACAACACTTTTTTCTTTTGCAAATGTGGCCGTTTCTTTGTGATTTCAGCCTTCAATCGATCCAAAAGTTCACAGTAATACTCGCTGTTGATGGTGGTTCCTTTTTGGAGATAGTCGATGAATATTATTCCGTTCGTATCCCAAAATACAGACGCCATCACCTTACCGGCCGACTGTTGCGTCTTTGCTCGCTTTGGATTCGGTTCGTCGACTGCTGTCCACTCAGTTGACTGTCTTTTGGATTCTGGTGTGTAATTGTGAAGCCATGTCTCATCCATTGTCACATATCTACGATAGAATTCCCTTTTATTGCGGTTTAACAGTGCCAAAGACTCCTCCGAAGCATCGATTCGTTGTTGTCGACTGTCGACTGTGAGCTCACGCGGCAGCCAATTTGCACAGAGCTTTCGCATACCCAAATGTTCATGTAAAATGGTAAAAACACTACCATCTGCTACCTTTACAATGTCAGCTATTTCGTGCACCTTCAATTTGCGATCGTTCATAACCAATTTGTGGATTTTTTTTATGTTTTCTGGAATAACAGCCTCATTTGGGCGTCCACTGCGCTCTGCATCTTTTGTGCTGGTACGACCACATTTAAATTCAGCCATCCACTTCTCTACCTTTTGTCTCGATGGAGCAGAGTTTGGATAATGTTTATCAAGCCATTGTTTGGTTTCCACTGTATTTTTTTTCATCAAAAAGCAATGCTTTATTAAAATTCGAAATTCACTTTTTTCCATTTTTTTTCAAAAACAAAAGTTGCTTCACACAAAATGCTATAACTCACGAATAAATAGTCAGATTACTGTCAAATTTATACACGTATCGTTTGAAGGTTAGTACTAAATAAAAATCATATGGAAAAAATTCTAGTAACGCCATCTATGTGTCATCCTACGGACTTATTGAATGACCTAGTAAATGGAGAGGTTTTAAAAAGTTTGCTGAGTGTATCATCTTTTCAATAAATCTTTCTTACTTATTAAACGAGTAATAAAACGGCACTATAACTTTTTTCTGAAAATTGGTATATTACCATTTTCTGGTGTGAAGAAAAAACGATCTAGATATTCACGACTTCTGGAAAAGTCGTTTAGGGCCTTGATTAAGGAAAAAAATTTCAATTTTTTGTCACAAATACTTGGAATAATTATAATAAATTTTGTTGAAGATGAGTGTCTGTGCTAAATATTTTCAAAAGCACATTACAATTTAATTTGACTGTCGATAGTATAGAATAATTTGTCGGTATAAATAAGTAATCAATGCATTATAAGTTTGTCAAAAAAATATTGTCAAGTGTGTGTGTCATCAGAATGAATGGAATTTCGAATAATGTTTGTATTTTTAATTTTGTTATAATTGTTATATTTGGAATGTTTTTCGAATTTTGAAAAAAGTTTGTGTTTTTGATTTTGTTATAATTTTTGCAATGTTTTTATGAGTTTTGAAAAAAGTTTCAATTTTTGATTTTGTAAAAATTTTCTTGAAAAAGTTTAAATTTTTGATTTTATTATAATTTTTGGAATTTTGAAAAAGTTTGTGTTTTTGATTTTGGAATATTTTTGGAATTCTGAAAAAAGTTTGTATTTTTGATTTTGATTTTATTTTTAATTTTTGCAATATTTTTATAATTTGGAAAAAGTTTAAATTTTTGATTTTATTATAATTTTTGGAATTCTGAAAAAATTTTAATTTTTTATTTTGTTATACTGCAAAATTTTGCAATATTTTAAGAATATTGGAAAAAGTTTCAATCTTTGATTTTGGTATAATTTTTGCAATATTTTTAGAATTTTGAAAAAAGTTTAAATTTTTGATTTTGTAATAATTTGTGGAATATTTTTATAATTTTGAAAAAAGTTTAAATTTATGATTTTATTATAATTTTTAGAATATTTTTAGAATATTGAAAGAAATTTGTATTTTTGTTTTTGTAATATTTTCTCGAAACGCTAAATGGTGACTGGAGAGGTAAATGGAGTAGTTTGCTGAGTGTATCATCTTTTCAATAAATTATATTAATTTATGATCTGTTAATATAATAATTTTCGGCTACGTTTTGATGTTTCGTGTTAGTTTTGTAATAAATATCTAAATAGAGATAAAAAAATACTTGTACTTTTGTTAAAGATTTATTTTTGATATACATCGCTAAAAACAATCGCCAAAAACTAAAAACAATTTCCTAATAAAAATTTTTTGCCGAAAACTATACAAAAAATTTTTAACCCAGTTCGAAGTCTTGATATCTCAGAGCTTGAGATTTCAACCCCTCCATATATTGACATTTAGTTTTTCAGCAGAAATTATTGTATCAAAAACCAAAAATAATAAGTTCTGTGAAATAAAAATATATTAATTTTAAAGCTGTTTTGCGAAAGAGATTAAAAAAACTGTTTCTCTTTTCACCGAGCTAAGCTCGGTCTCCTGGTACTTACTTCTAAATTCAACAACTTCTTAAAAACATACTCAAAGTTTTCATGCTTCGCACTTTTTTTAATACAATGTATTGTGTTGTAGGCATTACAACAGGTCAGTTTTTTTTAATTTCAACCGGGTCGTGTAGAACAAACCAATAAACACTGAGATGATTTTGATTGTATAAACAATTTTTACACGACGCATCATTTGCCGTGTGTTGAAATTACGCCATTTTGACTTTTCAGCATTGTTCTATAAACTAATAATTGAAATAATTAAAACAAACAATTTAAATAACTAAAGCAAGAAATTTATCTTTAATAATAATAATTTAGCTTATAATAACCGATAAAAACTATAATTTTTTTAAATTTTGAAAATTTAGTTTGATATGTTTTTTGTAACTAATATATTGTATATCTGTCAAAAGTTAAATTAATTTCAAATATCAAATATAATAAATGAATTAAACATAATAAATAAAGTAAATAATTCATATGTGAAGCGAATTTTTGGTTTATTTTATAATTTACACGGTTTAGTCCTTACCATTCAAAGTAAATTTGATTACACCGCATATTACACAAGTTGTATTGAAAAATGAAGAGCATTAGCATAAGTTTACACAGGTTTTATTTAAAATTCAATGCACATGTATAGTTCACATTACTTAGCACCGATTGAAAAAACAGACCAAACAGTTGTGTCACAACAACATTTAAAAACTTTTTAAAGCCTAGGTCCCACAACAACATTCGCTCTGGTGTTAATTGACGGATATCTTTTTTTATATTTTTTTAAAGAATAGATAACTAAACATTAAATCCTATCACATATAAAATATGACATTGGTCAATTTTTCATGATAGAAAAATTAAAAATAAAATAAGAGGTAAAAAGAAAATTTGTTTATAAAATTTACAGATACCAAACTAAAATGCAGTTGACACTAATCATGCTAGATGGCATCCCGAGCAGAAATTAGTTAGGGAAAACCTGAATACAGTCAGGGCGTGATCAGAGCCTGGTCAGTCTTGGAAGGGCAATCCCTATTATGGCAATCTGATGCGGGCCTGTTCCGGGCTTGATTTAGAATACCCTTTTAGGGTTAACCTAATTTGAATATATCCGGCCCTGATCAGGTTTTCGTATTTGACCCCTAGCTGAAAATTGGTTAAAATTCACTAGATTATTATCCATTTTAGTAATATATATTTAAAATCGTTCACGTGTGTTTTAGTTATCGCTTCTCGGCTGAAAGTCTAATAGTAGTGATTAAGGCGGTATGTATGTTTTAATATTTTTCATTGTATTTATTTTATTTTAATTTGATTAGTTTAGGTATATAATATATAAATATATTTCAGGGTCTGGTCCGGATATCCCAATCAGGGTCTGATCCGGTAATCCCAATCAGAACCTGATAGGGCAGAAGCGTTACACTCATGATCAGGGTCCAATCAGGCAGCCCTACCAATGCCTGATCCGAACTAGGGCAAACCTGATCAGGACCTTATACTTGAGCTCTGACAAATTTCTGCTCGGGATATTCCTAATTCATGTGTCGCATAAATGTATAAAGACTTGTTTACTTGATAGTGATATCTTGCTTTTGTTGCCATTGATATGTGATTTCTCACGTAAACTCATATATCAATAGCATGGACTGGAGTACGCGGTTGTCACACTATAGTAGATCAAAAGTTAAAAAACAAAACAAAACACCTTAATAAAACTTGTACTGCACCAATAGTTTTTATGGATACTTTTTAAATTTTCCATTATATAAACTTTTGTTTTTCACCTTCCCACTTTCGCTTTATAATGTAGTTTCATTTCGGCAGGCTCAAGTCATTCTATTTAAAAAATTTTAATATTTACGTCTTATTGTCCTGTATTATATGTAAATCTTATTTTCAAAGTCTCATGAATATTTTTCATTCGTTCAACATTTTACATGATTTTTATGCATTACATAACTTGTAACGGTCTTGACAAGTGCATTGAATAAAAACATTGAACAAAACATTTACAAAAAGTACTTAAAATATTGAAAACATATAAATAATAAATGTGAAACAACAAAAGTTTTTTTAATTAATAAAAGGATATTGATAGGTTATAGGGCGATTTTTCGGTTCCGGTGTTTACCGCAATGGGGCTGCAAAAAAGGGTTAAGAGAAAAATTTTCAAAAATTTACATGGGATTTCATACATAACATGACTGTAATAATTTTGAAAATTATCAGTTGTAATTTCCCAAGGGCGGTGATAATTCGAAATAATTTTTTGCCAAAAATTTCGAAAGCAAGTATTTTGATAAAAGCACGAGGTCGTAGGCCGAGTGCTTTTATCAATATCACTTGTTGAGGAATTTTTCAAACAATTAAGAGAATTTATCAACGAACGGGGGGAATTCGTTTAGAAAATTTTTTGCCATTTTTCATTTCTTTATGTATTTTTTATGAATTATTCGTTGGCCTACTGTGATATCAGTTAATTATTTCAAAATTAGGCTGATAATTTTTAATATCCCAGTAGGCCAGACGTATAACTATTTGTTATTAGTATAATTCTAATTTTATTGGTGAAATTGAATGATGTCATTACATTTTAGAGAATTTCATTGATTTAAATTAAAATAAAACTAAGGTAAAAAATTTTCGGTTGTAATACCACGAGTCATTGAAATTTTTTCGAAAATTTTTTGATTTTACGAATTAAATTATTTAGCAACACTGCGAATCAAAGCGCACAATAAACCACGAGTCCGGAGGACGAGTGTTTTATGTAGTGGTTTGATTGAGCAGTGTTGCTTAAAAATAATTTAATGAGTAAAATTGAAAAATTTTAGACAAAAATTTCAATGAAGAGTGGTATTTAATGAGATAATTTTTTTTAATTAGAATTTTGTTTAAAAGATAATTATTAGTTTCTAAATAAAATTTTTCTACAAATTATTTAATAATACAATATTATGTAAAAATGCAAACAATAAAAATGTCCGTTTTCATTCATAAATATTTGCATGTTTGTTTATTTGTCAAAAATAAATTACAAATTTATGCGCCTACTAAGATGAAATTATATTTCATTTTGTTAGAAGAAAAAATGACAACAAAGAATTTTCATAACGACAAAGCAAAATTATCGACGACAAGAAGAATTGCCGACAGTTAAAGCAAAGCCTACTGTTTAAATATCATAGTTTGTATGAATGAAAAATAAAATTTCTGACAGCAAAAAAAAATTATCAATAAAATTTCACATTTTGTTCCAACTTGATATTCTAAGTTCAAAGTTCTAAGTTCATTCTAACTCCAACTCCTTAATTTTTTTCAACTACATATACGCATATTTTTCGAAATTCGTTTGTCGTGTCGTTTTGATCTTTTTAGGCCAGCAAATGAAAAGCTTAGTTTAAGGCCAGCAATGAAACTTCTTGGGAAAGCCGAAAATCAGCTGTAAGACCTCTTAGATTTGAAACCGTAGAATTTTAAAACACTTTAATTGAAACTCCTTTAGACCAGACACGTAGAATTATAACACAATTCGGAACAAAATGTTTCGCGAGATAATGCTGATTTAAATATCTTTGCAGTTTAATTTTGTGAAACGATTTTCTCTCTAAAATTAATGTTGTTTCTAAAATGATGCAAGGTCTGAACTTGAATGTATTTTATTGAACGTATGTAAAAGCTGACGGGTTTCTTAGAGAGCGATCCGAATATTTCGCATCCAAATCAAATATGAATTTATCGTACAGCAAATAGTTATGAAAGTTATGAGCTAATATAATATAAGATCCAGGATCCTCCACAAAATTTCTTTTTCTTCTATATTGATTTTGCTATTAATTCATTAGAACAATTTATTCTTACGGATGAGCAGTGCACAATGATAGATATGGCGTTTTATATAACATATTTTAATTAAAAAACTAGGATAGGGATTAGATTTTAAAATATTTGAAACTCCTATAGAAAATTTAGCACCATATTTGCAAAACATGCAACATATTTTTCGAATTTATTTAAAGCCAAGATACTGTCATTAACAGTAGCTTCCGCTGAAAGGAGCTTTTTTTAAATTACACCAGGTGATGGAGCATGTGCCGGGAGAGGTTAGTTTCTTCTTCTCTTATATCAATTGAATCTGAAATTTCTTATTTATGAAAATACGAACCGGCAATAAAAGATTTTTCTGAAAATAAAGCCATAAAAGTGAGCGAGCATGTGTGATTCTTTATTGACCACAATTTTATTTGTATATATGAATGTTATAGTACTTTTGATTTTTATGTTATAACGACATCTAGATTTAATAAACTTAAACAATGGATTATCTTTACGTTATAAATATTATTCGTTCATTTATCTTATTCCTCTTTCTTAATCAGTTTTGTTTTTATAATAATTTTACTTTTGAAATATGTATTCTTTTACTATTATTTTTTTCACTTTGTGTAAATTATTTATGACTATCTCATATAATTATACCGTATCACTGCTATATTATCAATAACTTCTGTCACCGTTAATGTTCAACTAACTGTATCGATTATTTTAAACTAATCTATCGCCAACGCAACCTTGTTTTTGCTAGTCAAAAATTAAATAGCAAAAAAATAACACAATCTTAAAAGCTTCGCACCTAGGGTAGAAATCTATAATTTTAACTTGTTTATTTACCTCCTCTATCATAAACTGTGTAGTTTTTATTTTATTTTCGTATTAGATAAAATTATTTAATTCTGTTTTTATCTTCAAAAATTTATTTTGGTGTTATTCAGTTTGTATTGCTTTAGCAGAACCACTTTCCAGAAAGAAAATTATCAATAGATTTTTTTACATCGCACTCCATAATCGTTACAATATATTTAGAAAATGTGAAATAAATTCGTATAACATTTTTTATTTATAATAAAAAATTTTTATTTACTTGGTGACGCTGTGCAATTGCTTGCCCTATATATATACATAACTCTATTTGTGAACTTTAAGACCACGGGAGTACGTCACATGAATGAGGAGTTTTCCATCAGTTTTATTATTAGTAACCCAGTTTTAATTATGTTTTTCAAATTTAAAATAGAAAATAAATTTTTTATTTTGTTTCTATTTTCCACTTATTATCATTAAATTTTGGCATAATATCATATTTTATTATATGATAAGATTTATTGTCTAAATATCCAATATTTGAAAAACCATAAAAGAAAATGTTGATCCAATTATAAAAAGCGTTTAATTCTTGAATGCATATTGTTGTGGGATCTATATTAAAAGCTCTCTATATGTGTTGGTGTAACAGTGAAACATATTCTAATATGTTCAACTGTCCATTACACAACACTTCGTATTGAAACAAGTACTGCATTGATGTTTGAATATATTATCTTACAATATAATTCAATTTGAGGGCGCCATTTACCTAATCTGCACCCAGCGCTGTAATAGCTTGATCCGGCACTGCTTATAACCCATACTAACCTAATAAACGATAATCTCCATCAATGGGATTCCAATAAGAATTTTAGAATTCTTTCTCTTGTGTTTATCAATAAAATGAAACAGTAAAGGTGACTCAATATATTATGAATATAGAATATTTTCGTCTGTAATTTTGGACTGTTTTAGATGTAATAAGTATATATTAATTTCACCTGATTTCACCTTATATACTCACAAAAATTTTCCTTTGCTTTCCTAGATTAAAAATTGATAGACATTTTTTTTATTCAAAGTAAGGCATTAGTCCCTGGGCCCACGCCAATTTCATGTAATGATTACATATTTTATACTTCGTGAGGCGCCTGTTCTTGACGAGCCCGAAAACGTTTGTTCTGCGATTTTCCGCAAATCGGCCGCCTTTCCGTTTGGCAAGCTCCGAAAAATGATGATTGCCCGCGATCTTGTAAATTTGCATCAATGAAATCGGCGTGGGCCAAGAGACTACATATTTAGTGTTAATTATAATAAACTATAAATCAACTTCTCTGAATACCACCCGAAGATATTATGCCAACTATAAGGATTAGGTTTATGTTTAAATAAATTAAGTTTCGTAATTTTTGTGGTATAAAAATTGTTTGTTAAAAAACAGTAATTTTGTGTTTATAAAAGTGTATTTATTTATAAATTATATGTGGTAATTGGTAGGATTTAGTTGTGGTCAGTTGTAGATTTCCGCATAGGTGCGTAAAGCCCGGCCCTAGTGAGGCAAAATTTTGAGGGCGACAAAATTTTAGATTTAAAATAATTGTTCCATATGTATTTGAGAAAAATAAGTAATTTGTTAAATTATTTAACCTAGTTAAATAGTTTGTTTCTATAGGTTTATTTTATTTAATTGTTTAAGCAGAACATGATTATATTTCTATTGTCTGCTCTACACGATGCGTGAATGCTTACCTCGAATGTTTTCCTACAACATTTGAATCAACCAACTGAGGATTGTCAGGAAAATGTCGCTCTACACGGTGAAGCAATTTGATTGAATATATTTGTTTTAAATTATTGTATAGTAAATTTTAATAAAATATTTTGTTAAAGTGGTAGGTTAAAACGATTATTAACAAAATGGAAGATGAAGAATATGTTGAATTGATGCTGCGGCATTTATTTTGGTATCAAATGCAAATTAGATTGAGTCCAATTGACTGGAACTTTGTGAAAATGGAATTCGTATATTTCTACTCCTGCTCATTATCTCCACCAAAAAATGAAATTGTTCACGTGTTGGATTGGAACGATCTAAATATTTACAAAATTTAACGCGATTCATTAGAGGTCGCACATGGTTTGCAAAATGTCTGCAGGCAAAAAGTTAAACAACGATTCAGTATTTGTAAATTCCAATGTTAGATCTGAAAAAACAATAAAACTGTTCATTATAAATTAAAAATAAATATTGATTATTGACCTACTTTCGTCAACAAATTTATTAATATTATATAAAACTATTCGTAATATCTATAAGAAATTCAATAAGTGTCCAATTGTCCAAAAGCAACTGAGAGTAGTACATAGATACCTTTTAAGCCATATGATGTGATGAATATGATGGATATGTAATTGATTTTAACCAAATTAAAAAAATGTTTCCAAAATTGCGTAGTTCAAAAAATGCTTCAGTTTATATTTTATTTGATCTAAAATTTTTTTCTAATTCTGTTTCTATTCATTATTGAAGTGAAAACTTCTTTAGCCGCGTTATGCAATTTTGTATGGAGTATAATTTATATATTCGCGAACTCATTTTTAGAGAATAAAATATTTTTAAATATGAAATACATCTATACATTTCTTAACGTTTCAAATTGCGATGTAGATATCGCAGTCGTCTGAGGTTCTATAAGTAGTGAGTTCAATTCCTGTTCTGGTACATTTTTTTTATAATTAATCTAATCTGATACATTCAATTCTAAGTGGACATAAATCTGTTCAGTTAATAAATCTACCTATTTCTAGCAGATATCGTGACGTTTAGATTTTTTATTCATTCTAACCTGATACAGAAGATTCTACTTCTACCTTTTTCGAGTGGATATCCTGTTACTTATAAACTTTTTTGTTTGATTTGATCTTGCGTTTTCCCTGATATCTGAATGCATTGTAAAAGACAACGTTGAACATTGTATCTTAGGATATTCAAAGCTATTGATCTAAGTATGGTGGGTGCAATTTTCAAAGTTAGACTTGTTGATTTGATCTATAAGACAAAATAAAACTAGATTCTTCGAAAACATTTATTAGTCGATATCGAATTATATCACAATACGATGTAAACACTCAGTATTTTATATATTTTTATTTTTCAAACCACTTGTCCATTCATATCACTCACCAAAATTCAATGAAACAATTGATTTGCATAAAAAATGTTTATCAGTAAAATAAAAAGAGTTATAAAAACAAAATAAAAAATCTAATACCGTTATTTCATATAGATTAACTGAGTTTATTAAAGCTTCCTCGTAATACTATTGAAATTTACATAAAATATGAATAAATTTTAAGCAATGAGATTAATTTATATATTTAAATTTTAAACTCGTGTTTGTACTCGTTCAAATATGTTTAAAAAGAACGTATCTAAATTTGGAAAAAACAAGAAAAGGGTGAAAACTTGAAAATCGAGATTTCGAGATGAATATGGCACGATTTTAATTGATTTTTTTTTAATTTCTTCATTTTTTTCTACCTTCGATTAATTTTTGTTTTGTAATGTACGTCGATCAGCAAAACCGTGGAAAATACGCTAAAATCACGTTTTACGTCGTTAGGTAATTTTTGGGCCAGTTCCTGATCGATGCGCATTACAAAACAAAAATTAATCGGTAGTAGAAAAAAAATACGAAATTTAAAAAAAGTTGAAAAAAATGGAGCCATATTTTTCGAAATCTCGATTTTAAACTTTTAACCCTTAAAATAAGGGTGAAAGCTACCCCAATAATTTTAATAGTAGATTAACACCAAGGGAGAGAAGTGTATGTTTTTCTCCAGAGGTGTGTTTGCTGCCTGAGGGCGACGCTTGATTCTATTTTTTGCACGACCACAACACAATTATGATATTAAAAAAAATCTAATCATTTAAAGAACAAGAAATTTATAATTTTTAATGTTCATCTTAGTAGGCGGTTTTATTAATAAAATTAATTAATTTGTTTAATCAATTAATTTGTTTAAATTTATCGTAGATATTTCTGTTTCCCTGAAAACTATAATTGTTGTCATGGTTTGTTATTTTTTACTCCCTAGGGAGTAAAAGATGCAATCCACTCCCGCAAATGAGTGAGCGGAATTGAACTTTATATACAGCTCGTGCTGTAAAAAAATTTTTTTATCGTAATCTACGGAAAAAGTTCTAATAAAATTATATTTTCCGCATTTTTTTAACCTTTTTCTTAGAAAACAATGTGACGTTGTATTATTGTTTGAACGTTTGCAATATTGTATATCGGCAATTGAGGTTGAATACAGTTTTGTTTTGTATTTGATTTGATTAATCATTTATGTACTGTACTGCCTTCTAAAGCACAGAAGTGGTAACTTGGATTTTTGATTTTTGATCGACTGTTATTATTTCATCTTAGATTCATAACTCATTTTTGACAAAAATCCATTTTACCACTATCCTTACTCTATCCTTACTTTAAAATATATCAAATTTACAAAGAGGTGTTAATTCGTGTTCTTGAGATATTTAATTTTAAAGATTTTTGGTCCAATTAAAATTCGAATTTTTCATCATTTTTTTCGAACTTCAGTGGTTAAAATGTTTTGTTGATAAAAATTGTTCGAAAAAATAATGAACAATTAGAACTTTAGACGGACTAAAAATGTTTAAAATTAAATATCTCAAGAACACGAATTAACGCTTCTTTGTAAATTTGATGTATTTTAAAGTAAGGATAGAACTACATAAAAAAAAAGTAGGGTCTGCGTCGGACCAGACGGTGGAAGTTATACTTCTTTGGCCCTTCGCTTGCACACACGCACTCAGACAGACAGATAGGATACAGTAAAAAAAAAATAACTAAAAAAAACAAAAATATTATTCAAAATAAATAAAAAAAAAAATATTCAAAAAAAAAAATATTATCCAAAACGAAAAAAAAATATTATTCAAAAACAATATTATTCAAAAAAAAAATATTATTCAAAAAAAAATATTCAAATAAAACAAATTAAATAAATAGAAAAAAACATTATTCAAAAAACTAATAATTATTAATTACTAGAAGGTACCCGCACGGCGATGCCGGTGCTTCCCAGATAAAGTGGTTGAAAACTGTTTTTTTTGAGTAAATTCTCCTATAGTTTTTTTTAATGTCATTTAATTTAACTTATTTTATTAGTAATATATAAAAAGTTTGAAAAAATGTAATAGTATCGGGTCATTCCATGGAAACATAAGCCTCAATAGTTGCAATGAAGTTTATGTTGTGTGGAATATCATTTTGCAGTCAACAAAAGCCATTAAATGGCTCTAAAGCTATAGATAAATTTAAATGTATGTTAAAATTAAAACACATTGACAGACAAATAATAATTAAATAATTTTTATAAATGTAGATGGCAAAAGATTAAGGTTAGAAAAAAGTTAAAATTTTATTCCAAAGATTTAATTCAAATAATTCAATGTGTCACGAACAATTAGGTGAGCGTAAACATATTTGTTTATTGGATGTCACAATTGTCAATTACTTACTCCGAAACCACCGTACTCGTCATACAAAATAGGTACACTGGTTCATTGCTATTGGTTTAGCGTCCTATTTCATGTAGACTTATAATCATTTATCAATCCAGAAATTTTTCTGTTCTGAAGAGGGTCGTATTGCAATTTGCAAATATATTTTATCGATTGTCTACATTGATGCATATGCCGGCCGGCTAAAGAATACCACCATTTTTAGTGAATATTTTCGTTTAACGGGTTTTATCGCTTTATGGTCATCGTCTTATTTCGACATTCCTTCCCACAACTTAAAACAAAAATTGGAAAAAATAATAATATGACTAATTTCATTTGTAAATTCAGACTTATATATTATTATTAAAACAGTCAAATCACAACATTTGTTAACATATTTGCATATATTTTATAGATCCCTTGCAATAACAAAAATAGTTTTGAAAGTAAAACACTTTAAACCTGTAGCTTTGATATTGTTCATAATCTTTTTCTTCGGTACTAAGGTTCCAATGTAAATTCTTGGTTCATCAAAGTTTCTAAGAAGAGGAAAAGAAATGTCAATTTCCAATTTTTGGAACATGTGATGGCAGTTTTGCTAATGCAAGCAGGTTTGTTTAATCATATATAAGCAATGCTTATATGTATCGTATTGGTGCTAATGCATAGAAATATGTACATATTTTATATAATTGCAAACCATAAGAACATATTTGATGTAAATTAGAAATATGTATTTGTTAAAAAATAATTCAACATAATTTTCATATAAATGTACATATTTGTTGTCACATTATACATTAACTATTAATTTTAATGATAATTCCGAAAAGTGAAAAAAAAAATTGATCAAAGATAACTAAGCGAATAATATTTTATTATTATAAAATATGATTGATTTAGTAATTTCGACTTTATTACCATACATCATAAGGTTGATTTACTAATTTCGTCTTTATTACCATACAGCATAAAGGTTAAAATATAACTTCCCAAAACGTGACTCGGTTTCTCGATTAACACCCCATCAAAATATTTACAACGAGCGCAAAGAAGTATAACTTCAAAAATTAAAATTTAATTGAATTTAAAATTTTTTGCAATGAAAGTTGTTTGAAAAGATGATGCAAAATTAGAATTTTAGTCGTACTAAAAATCATTAAAATTAAATATCTCAAGAACAAAAAATTAACGCCTCTTTGTAAATTTAAAATATTTTAGAGTAAGAATAGGACTATTTTCAGGAAAAAAATTAATTAAATTCCAATTGATCTTCGACCCTAGCGCTATCTTTACAAAAGTTCTTTTAACATTTTTATTTAAAATTAATTACAAAAACAATTAATTAATTTTTTTTTTTCAAACGACTAACTAATCATCTATCAAACAAAAAAAGGTTGATGAAATCGGTATAGCCGTTCTTGAGCAATTTAATTTCAAAGTTACATTGGATTGGCAGAATTTTCATTTTTCATGCATGTTGGGGTGCCCCCTATGCTCAAACTATGCACTTTAAAAAAATTTTAAATTAAGTAGTATTTTTTATTTTGTCCAAGTTTCAGGAATTTTAAAAATGGTCAAGTTTTCACATCTCGGTCTAGAACCCGTTTTTCTTCTTTTGTAAACAAAGAAACAGATTCTCTGTTTTTGTGAATTTTTATGTACCTGCGTATAGAACGCGATTGAATCAGTTATTCCTGCCATCCTCATCTAAAACGAATGTTGGTTTCTCACCACCACTTTACAGACTTTACAGACCTGTGCCTCATCTCGGAATTTCGGAAAGGAAATTTTGGTGCCATATATGAAGGAAATTTTGGTGCCATATATGATAAGCGGAGACGGAAAAACAAAACAAAAATTATATATGTATATATATATACTGTATGAAGTATTGATAGGTGGCAACCCTAGGCACCAATAATTTTGTTTTAATAATAATATTTATATTTGTTTGCAACCAAAAAATCTATGTGTGGAGTTATTAATTTATTTATTTCTTATCTTATCGCCAAAGTCAAGCTATTAATAAAAATACAAGATACAAAATTAAATAAACGTTTAGTCGTATTTAATAAATACATCGTATTTAATAGCAATAATTTACAGGCAAATCAGTATAGTTTGCCATTTCAATCACGAAGTTTGATACAAATGTAATTTTGTTAGTAAAATTACAATTTCTATAATTTTTATAAATAAACAAAATAAATAAATAAAAGTGAACTCAATTTTAAATTACAAAAAGAAATATATTGTAAATGTGTCTCTTAAACGGGCGTTCCAAACCAACGAAATTAATATTGGAAGACGTACGTCACTATAAACATCAGTTCAGTTTATTTAAACTTTCTTTTCTCGTGTCTGGTCTGTTGTGATATTTTAAACCTCTACATCGTTTTTATATACATAATATTTCTTTCCCAACAGTTTTTACACTATAATTTAATTGTTAGTTATGTTATGTTATAAGTTTTAACCAAAATTAAAGAGTCTGAAACATAATTCTCTCAACTGCATCTTTTCAGTAAACTGCACCGATTTTACTTTGGTTTCGAAATGGTTAAGAAGAAGAACTTTGACACAGTACAACCTCGTTTATTTCTAGGTTGCTTAAAAGTGATTTTGTTCCAAGTTATAATAACTTGCCACCCAATCAAGTTTTTAAATAATCAAGGGTCGGCGAATATTTTTATTTATAAATTAAATCTAAATGTATAATATATAAAACGGTAACGTATAATAGTATAATATAACGTATAATATATAAAACGGTAACGTATAAAACACGAATTATACGTAGGTATAAAACGTATAGTATAAAACACACAATTGTATACTAAAACGTATAAAAGTAAAAGCATTAATATATAAAAATACTTTATATATTATTATGGCGGGCGTATTATTCATCGTACTCGTGTTATTTAATATTTATAAAGCCTAGTTTTCTGGACTTATAGGAACAGTTGCTTTAGAAAATATAAAGTCGTCATTATAATTTCTGGCCCAACTATTCCCATTAGTTCAGAAAACTTCCACATTTAACGTAAATGCTTCTTTTTAAAATATAATTATTTGTTTGAAAAAAAAAATTAGTCTGCCACAATTTGATTTCCAACCGTCCCCATTATTCATCAATGACCAAAATTGATTTCAGTCAATAAACTTCTGACTATACTTTTCCATTTGACGTAAATACATATTTTAACTATTACAACTTATGTATAAAAACAATATTTGATCTGCAAGAACCTAATATTTTCAAACTGTGCCTATTAATTAGAAGTGGTGCAACCCAGATTCACACAACAAAATTTCTTAAAAACATCTCTCTAATAATCCCTAACAATTTCCCTAACTGCCATGAAAAAACGATATTTATTCTGCAACAAAATAATATTTTCCAGCTGTTCTTATTAGATCAACTGAAGCTGGATTGAACCATATTTCATAAATTCAATAACATTTCATGATACCAAGTAATTAATTTTATGTGCCAAATGTTTCTAATCCAAAATGTTTGCCAAAAAAATTTGGAATGAAACTCATGGTTTTGACACACTTATAATAATCAAGCTCCTGGTCTTACATACAAACGCCAACCATCAAGATTTCTCTACATAAAGTCGACAAAAGTCGTGTTCGATTTGACTGAAGCAACTGAAAAAGTGAATGCAATTGTTGTTGTTTTTTCAGTTGTTTTAGTCAAATCGAACGCACCTAATCTTACTGTTCATTATCATTTAAACGTTTTTAAACAAAACAAATATCCCATTTTTTACACTTTTCCGATACATCGAATATATCGTCTCTGCGGTTCTTATCATTAATGAAACCTATTTTCTGAAGCAAAAATTTTTAAAATTGCTTAAAATTGTTTTTTTTTCTACTTCAAGCTACGAAAATGTCATTTTAATATATAGTAAAATCTATCTGAAAGTGAATCTTTTTCTAACTAGTGACTGAAAATTTTTTTCTAACTAGTGAGTGAAAATAAATTAGTTTCGGTGGTCTACAGGTGGTGGTTATTTAAAGAATTGAATATTTGATTGAATTTGATTTACTGTTTCTGTTGTTGTTTCGGTTGCTGTGTTTATTTTTTGTCAATATCGTAGTATTTTCAAGGGATTGAATATTTTGATTGAATATTTGAGATTGGATTTCATTTTCTGTTTCTGTCAATACCGCAGTACTTTCAAGGGATTGAAATATTTTATTACCTCTTTTTATTTTATTATTTATGGAATTATCTATATACTGTTCAGCAACTTCTGTTCTGGCAGATGCAGGAGCTGATTTAATTGAAATTAAAAGACATGATGGATGGAAATCCAGCACTGTGGTAATAAAAGATGGTAATAAATGGTACTGCGATATTGACAGAAACTGAAACAGTAAAAAATCCAATCTCAAATATTCAAACAAAATGTTCAAAATATTCAATCCCTTGAAAATACTGCGATATTGACAGAAATAAGCACAGCAACTGAAACAAAAATAGTAAATTAAATCCAATCTCAAATATTCAATCCTTTAAACAATACAACAGTTTCTCACATGAATCTGCCATCTACGTCATCGATGAAACCAACCACTACTACTAATCATTATATTAACTGTACTTTCAATATTTCTAACAAATAAAACAGAATAAACTTTTATAATTTAAAAAAACTTTAATAATGAGTGTGTTTTTTTCCATATCGGATAAATCTAAAAATACCTGCAATATCTGTAAAAGTTTTCAGAGAAAATATATGATCTGAGATATATCCGAGAATGAAAAAAAAACGCGGAACAGATATATCTGAGAATGCAAAAAAACAGATATTTTTTTTGACGTTAAAAATATCTCAATGTGTAAACTTAAATTTATATTTTCGAACTATTCATAGTGTCTTCCATCTGTAGGCGAACACTATTATTGTATTGGCATACCATAATAATATTATTTTACACTGTTAAAAATTATATGTAAATACAATATTGCTATTTTGGTTTCCACTGTCAAAGTTAGCTCTTGTAAGTTTTTAGTAGATGAATTTGTAAATATTATCATTTATATCTACAAGCGTAGATAAAATAGCGTTTTCTACGCGTGGTAAAAACTTTTTGCGTTCCTGAGCTTATTCCACTCGACGCTATCGCGTCTCGTGGACAAACCATCCAGTCACGCAAAAAGATACGTTTTCACCACTTGTTGAAAAATCTACTATTTTTTATTTTAATAAAGAGGTATCAGAGGACCTATTCAAAAGAATAAGAAAAGAAAATTCCAAACAAATAGTTTTATAATTTATAAAATATATGAATAATTTATAAATACCTAATTATATTTTTACTAAGTTTAAAAATTAAAAATAGAATTAATATCTCAAGTAAGAAGTATTTTTAATTTTTTATTAATGAATTTCAAAAACAAAAACATATTATACGTTTTATACGTTATATACGTTTTATACGTGTATATTAACAACCCTGTAATAAAAGGACAGAGAATGATTAATGGGGAAAGACAGATATGCAAACTAAATTATTTACGCACAAACGAATCGTAAAACACATTTTACAACCAAGTTATCGTGATTGAAAGTTGAACTTAACGCCCGTAAAATAAAAGCCCGTTGCTATATAAAACATTAGTGTATTTTTCTACTTTGCCGCCCGTAAAATAATCGCCCGGAAAATAATCATAAAATTAGAACAAACAAATAAATTATTGTATGAAGTTTATAGAAAAAATCATGGCATGTTTACTGTTTAGTATAATTTTCAAAATGTCTAGCGAGTTTAAAAAATTCAAAAATTGATTTATACTACAATTAAGTTGTGCAGTTGTGCGTAAAACGTTGTACATACATGATACACTCAGACTGAAAGAAAGATTACGCCCTTGGTTCAATAAAAGCCCTCGCTTCGCGTCTTCAATATGAACCGCAGGCGTTATCTTCTACTTTCAGCCCTCGATATGTAAATAACTATTAAAATCCTGTTTCTTTTTTTCTAACTTCATTGAAACATGTAAATTGGGAGAATTCTAAGGCTTTGTTTTTTCGGTTGTGTTGTCCATTGTCATTGTTAATTCTGTTAAAATTGTCTAATGCTGAAGAAATCATAGAAATCAAAGAAATTACGTATAAACATTAAAAAGCAAGTTTAAATTTAAAATTTCATGGGTGCCAACTATACTGATTTGCCATAAAACTGATTAATTTTTAGGTTTCATTGCACTTTAAACCAAAATTTAATTTAAGTTTAAAGTTCTAATTTTCATATTCGGCTGTTAAATTTGTTAAACTTCTTATATTTCTGTTTCTACACAGATATGATCTCTTTAATTCGCCACGTTAACGGATTAAAATAAGATATGGACCATTAAATTGAAAAATTGGTGTTCTATTACAACATGAGGTTCAAATATTTTACATTTATTTATGATTTTGCAACAAATTAATAAATTACCACATCTGATATGTCGAATTAGTGTAAAATGCGTTTTCAATTTGCACGAAATATCTCATTTAAATCGTCCTTGGAAGTGTTGTAAAATTTAACAAAAATAAATTGTGTTGTTTTTATTTCATAAATTTTAATAACTTGCTTAAAAAGTGCAGCTTTTTCGTACGCGTCTGAGTTTTCTGGTCGATGCGTATCAGAAAACTGCTAAGGTCAAAGCGTTAGCGTTTGAACGAAGAACACACCCAGTTTCTGCAAGATTTCATATAATATGCGACCTAATTAAATGTGGATCATTTTTAAAGAATTAATAAAATAAAATATTTCTCTGATGGTACTTTTTCCTAATACAAAAAATATGTATAGTTATTTGTTACTCACGGGAAACGTGCAGGTGATGGAATTGGTGGTGTTGCTAAGAGACATCCTTACTAGCACTTTGTTCAGACATGCTCTATGATGTTCCGGGCCGGATCAGGGTGTACTCGGTGTAGTAAGGTTGCATTTGCATCCGGTCCCTTTCATAAATCATAACTGATTTCCCTAATAGGACACACCCTATTTGTCCTGATCCGGCCCAAACCGCAACAACCTATCTCATCCATAGTAGTAAATGCCGGACCAGGGCCCGATTAGGAGCTTATATGATTTTCCAATTAAGATATGTCTTATTTGTCCTGATCTGAGCCCTATTTTATTTGAGTAAATTTCATTTTGTTATAAAATTCACTAGTGGATTATCAATTTTAGATATACATAGATTGCGAAATTTCACATATACTTTAGTTATCGTTTCTCCGTTTCTCTCCGTTATGACTATGTATAGGGAAGTATAAACATAGAATATTTTATAAACGAATTTTTTTTGGACATTAGGAATATGATGTATTTACAAAAATTGTTCTAAAATGTAGTAGTGAAAGCACTATATGAACTGATCCGGTCCTGGTCTGGTTGTAGTAGGGTTGCGTGATCCAGTTTGGATAGTTTGAGGCGTTATATTACTGATCAGGACTTGTTTAGTTTTTTCATCCGGTCTCTATTAGTAGTAGGGAAAGTTGAATCCAGGTCGGGCGGCCCAGTTCTGAGCCCTTACATAAAGCTAGTTGGGATGCATATGGTTTTACAAAACACAACAACCAGTGGTGTATTGCGACCGAAACGCAACGGTACGTTCCGGTTATTTTTTATGAAAATATTAATATTAAAATATTTTAAATATGTTATAGAATTAAAATTTCAGTTATATAAATAGTGGAGTCAAATTAGTAAAAAAAAGTGATATATTTGATGTAAGAGCAAAGTTGAATTTTTTTTTTGTTTTATGTTAAGGACATAAAAGTTAGTGGGCATGTAATTATTTAGCAAATTTGGAGGTCCGGAAGTGCCTCAAAAATGCCAAAAACTGGTTTTTTGGTGTTTTTCGAGTAGGTCGCTTCACTATTTTTGAAATATTTCGGGCTCTAATGATCAAAAAAAAAAAACAAAAGATGAAAAATGTTTGTGATTAAATTTCAAATTCATCTATGGGGGTTCGATACTTTAAAAGTGTAACCTAACCTCAAAAAACCGAATCGCGTGACTTTTTTTTTTTACTAAATTTATGATAAGGGGCGGAAAAATCGTCGAATTTTCATGAAAATTTCAGGAAACATGTAGTTTAATAGTTTTAATATGGGATTTAATTTTTATGAAAAAATTTTAATTTTTTCGGCCGCAATTGACATTTTTCGTTAAATTTGGCAAATGGTGCCATTTTATGAGAAGTCATCCAAAATAAAATTTTTTTTTTTTAATCTGTACTTTTTTTCATCTACTTTAACCTTAGTACAATCAAAATTATGTTGCCTTAATTTAAATTCCCATTTTTGGGTATGAAAAAAAAAACATTAATTTTTGCATTTTTTTGACATTTTACCATATATACGGTATTATTTATGCTATTATCATGTATTTTGCATAAAAGTGAAATATTCAATTCAAATTTATAAAAAATATTTTTTTAAATTATCCATAACCTACAAAACTTTTTTTTCTTGCTATGCCCTAAATTGCTTTTGGTAAATAATTAAAATGTTATTACAATTATTGTAAATATTTGATATAAGATTTTGAAAAAATGCGATATTCAATTTTTTTCAAACATTTTTCAAACATATAAAATACACAGCATAAATAATTTTACGCCAATTATGTTTTCAATTGAAAATTCTATATGCGTTATTATGGTTTTTCATATTATTCACTGTTTGTGTGCTTTTGTCACTTTTGAATTAAAATGCAATATTTAAAAATATACTTTTTACTGTTTATTTTTAATTTTTTTAATAATAATATAAACTTCCTTATAGTAACAATTTGAATTCGATTTTTTATTTTATTGAATATCGATTTCGACTTACGTCATCCTCAGTTTAAATTATTATTACAATTTTTGCTTAAACTATTACTTATATACTACTTCAACTGCTATTTTTTATTATTATGTTATATATTTTGTTAGTTTAATTTTAATTATCTACCAAAAGCAATTTAGGGCATTGCAAGAAAAAAAAGTTTTGTAGGTTATGTATAATTTTAAAAAATATTTTTTATTAATTTGAATTGCATATTTCACTTTTATGCAAAATACATGATAATAGCATAAATAATACCGTATATATGGTAAAATGTCCAAAAAATGCAAAAATTAATGTTTTTTTTTTATTTATTTATTTATTTATTTATTTTATTTATTTATTTAGTCAAATTAAGACAGTACAAAGAAATTACTAAAATCTAACACTTAATAACTAAAATAAATCTAAAATTTTAATACATATTAAAAAATAACAACAGAAAAAGAAAAGAATCAAGAATCAAACGGTATGCAATGTTTTAAAAATTCTTAATAAAATGTTTTTAAAACATGTCCGGCTCATATTAGTAGTTAAAAGATGACAACGTTTGTTCAAATTACGAATACATTCACTAATAGGATCAAAATACTTATAATCAGTATTGGAAATGCGTTCAACTAACAAACGACGAGATCTTAAGCCATAAATATTTTCATTCAATACCAGTGCATTGCACATATCAATACACTGAATATTTCTTGTTAACAAATCAAAGCCAAAGAGAGTTGATGATAATTCACGACGGTCTTCTAAAGAAATCATATTCAAAAGCAACAGTCTACTCTTATAGGGAGGTAGGTGAAATCCTTTGAATCCCAAACTTTTTAGTGCGAATATCAAAAATTGCTTCTGAACAGATTCAATACGTTTAATATGGTCTTTCCTAAAAGGAGACCAAATAATGCTCGCGTATTCAAGTGTAGGTAACACTAATGAACAGTATAAAGTCTTAGTTAGAAATATATCATCAAATTCTTTAGCCCTTCGTTTAATGAAACCAAGTAAGGAATGTCCTCTAGAGCAAATCTTATCAAGATGCTGCGCAAATGTGACTTTTGTATCTAAAAGTACTCCAAGATCGCGAACTAATGACGTCCTGGGGATCAGTTCACCAATGATACAATAATCTGAAAGAGAAGTAACTTTTTTTTTAGAAAAGGATATAATAGAACATTTCTTCACATTTAAAGACATACCGTTTTCATTGCACCATTTAACAACTATGTCAATGTTATTTTGTAGACCAAAGGTATCATGGGTATTTTCAATAACTTTATATAGTTTAAGGTCGTCTGCATAAAGATTATATCCAACTCCATTTAAAAGCAAAGTCAAGTCATTAATAAATAAAAGAAATAACAGTGGACCTAAATGACTGCCCTGAGGTACTCCAGATGATACATCAATAGAATTTGAAAGATGACCCAAAACTTTCACTTGCTGAGATCTACCTGTCAAATAAGATTTCAACCAGTCATAAATTTGTCCTCTAATTCCGTATTTATGAAGCTTGAACAGTAATAGCTCATGATCAACACGATCAAATGCTTTAGCAAAATCTGTATAAACAGTATCAATTTGTTTGCCATCAGCCAAATTCATTCTTAAAAAAGAAGTAAATTCAGCCAAGTTTGTAACTGTTGATTTTCCACGAACAAAACCATGCTGATAAGGACTTATAATATGTCTCACTTCATCGTACAATTTGTTTACAACCATGGATTCAAATAATTTAGGAATTGCTGATAGAATGGCAATTCCTCTATAATTTGATACATCAGATTTAATACCGCTCTTAAAAATTGGTACAATATAAGAAGATTTCCAATTTTCAGGAAACACACCAGAACTAAGTGAACAGTTGAAAATGGTATGAAGATGGGTTGAAATATTATGATTCAAAAGCTTAAGAAGCTTAGGAGTAATTGCATCAGGACCTGACCCTTTGTTAGAATCAGAAGAATTGATTGCATTTTGAATGTCTGTTATTGAAAAACTAAGTTCGTCAATTACAGCTCTCTCAGAATTTTCAATGTGATTAAAGTTATTCACATTGAAGTTAATTTTCGGTTGGTACACTAATTGGAAATGCTTAGCAAACAAATCAGAATTGGGTATTTTCATACCCAAAAATGGGAATTTAAATTAAGGCAACATAATTTTGATTATACTAAGGTTAAAGTAGATAAAAAAAAGTACAGATTAAAAAAAAAAATTTTATTTTGGATGACTTCTCATAAAATGGCACCATTTGCCAAATTTAACGAAAAATGCCAATTGTGGCCGAAAAAATTAAAATTTTTTCATAAAAATTAAATCCCATATTAAGACTATTAAAATACATGTTTCCTGAAATTTTCATGAAAATTCGACGATTTTTCCGCCCCTTATCATAAATTTAGTAAAAAAAAAAAAAGTCACGCGATTCGGTTTTTTGAGGTTAGGTTACACTTTTAAAGTATCAAACCCCCCTAGATAGATTTGAAATTTAATCACAAACATTTTTCATTTTTTTTTTTTTATGATCATTAGAGCCCGAAATATTTCAAAAATAGTGAAGCGACCTACTCAAAAAACACCAAAAAATCAGTTTTTGCCATTTTTGAGGCACTTCCGGACCTCCAAATTTGCTAAATAATTGCATGCCCACTAACTTTTATGTCCTTAACCAAAACCCCCGGTATAGAAGCCATCTACATTTTTTAGCAAAATAAAAATCGTGAACTTGTAGCGCCATTTTGAAATTAAAACTCAATATAAAAAAAATTCAAAAAATCGCCATAACGCTCATAACGCCATCTGGAAAAATAAAACTCCATATAAAAAAAATTCAAAAATATTTAATCAAAAACACTAATCCAATTTTTTGCATATGGCAATGTTCATTGTTTATTGCAAATGGCGTGAAAGGGTATGGCTATGATATATCGGGGGTTTTGCCTTAACATAAAACAAAAAAAAAATTCAACTTTGCTCTTACATCAATATAAAATGCTAATATGACTCCACTAAAACTACTTTTAAATTTTTTGAACTGTATTTGCATTGTTTGTGTGTGTTTCTGCAACCTACGCAATTAAACATACAAACATTAAATTCAAGAAGATTTAAGCATCGCCGTTCGCAACTCTCGCGTTATATATTTTAAACAATTCCAACCTAAAGCGTTCCAGTAGTTATTCTGTAGGCAATACACCACTGACAACAACCGATAAGCAGATCACAACACCAAAATCTTTGAGTGGGCTCAAATATTTTTCAAGTCTATAGAATTTGAATTTTGTTCTCATGTTCTCAAAAACATGACATTTACTTAATAACTTGCAGCCTCGGCCAAAACAATTAAGATTGCTCGCCAATTTCATCATTATTTCGCCATATGTACATCATTCATTCGTCATATAAATGATATAATTTCCAATTTTTTTATTGCTAATGGCGATTTTTATTATGCACATCTGTGGCAAGATGTTGTAACATCACTTTTGACGATTCTATCATGTTTTACGCTATTCGGTATGCTGTAACACAAAACGACTGTCGATTATCGTATTTACGACAGTCGTTTTGTGTTACAGCGTACCGATTAGCGTAAAATACGATGGAATCGTCAAAAGTGATGTTACAACATCTTGCCACTGTACTGAAACGAATGTACAAAATGCGTTTAATTTTTGAATTTTGAGAAACTGAGGGTGGTATGTCTACCTGCCAACATTTGAAAACATGACAAACTAAGTACGAGTAAATCAGTGGCAAGATGTTGTAACATCACTTTTGACGATTCTATCGTATTTTACGCTAATCGGTACGCTGTAACACAAAACGACTGTCGTAAATACTATAATCGACAGTCGTTTTGTGTTACAGCATACCGAATAGCGTAAAATACGATAGAATCGTCAAAAGTTATGTTACAACATCTTGCCACAGAATATAAAAACATAATTTTAGATTTTAAAATTGAAAGAATTTGTTCATTGTGCTAATTGTTTGTGATAAAAGAAAACTAATAATATGTGTTTGTTGTTGTAATATGCTTTTTTTCGTATATATTTTGTTTTTAGATTGCGTTCCAATTGAATGCTAATTTGCTAAATAATCTCTGCAATGCTAAATTGATTTAGCACATTTTCGAGTTGACTAAATCCGCCATTTGCATACTAATTTTTAGTAGACTTATTTGAACTGACAGTTAAATGTCAATAAGATTAAAATTAGTATACAACATTAAGTATTTTTGTTTATAATGAATTTTCAAACGTGAAGTCAGTTTTAGTAAAGTTATTAGCTAGACTAAAACGAATCAAAAACACCTCCGATTATTGACTTCACAAAATTTTATTTAAAAAAAAAATTTAGTGATTTTTTTATTTACTTTAAAAAACAGTTAAACATTTATTTCAAATTTTACTTTACGAATAATTTCAAAATTGTTTACAATTTCAAATTCTATTATAAAGTTTAAAGTGTTTGTATTATTAAATATAAGAATATATTATACATTGGATATTATGTATCAAATCAGTGTTTAGTTATTAGGTTCCATTAGAGAATAGATATGTTGCTACAAGAGATGAAAACGTTGCTTCTTCGTGAGTTAAAATTTGTTCACGTCTAGTGGGGCAATTTCACGAACGTAAAATGTTTTTATCTCGCGTAGGAAATCCAATTTTTTCTTTGATAGTTAATATATAAAATATAAACAATATTTATTAGAAACTATTAAATTAGAAATCGACAAAATAACATTCAAAATTCATATTCTATTCTATTCGCTTTGTTTTAAAAACTTTGTAAAATTATATGAAAATACCATAGCAACTTATACAGTTTGTTATTCGTTTTACACTAGAGGAAAAAAACGAATTTTAACAGGGGATTAAGCCTGCTTGAATATAGACTTTTCATCTGCTATCATAGAAAAAGTTTATTTACTATTCACTTTTAAGTTTGAAATTATAAATTATTTTCTAGTTTTAATTGTCCCAAAAAAGTCCCAAATTATTTGTTTTTGTCTCTTGGTGTTCTAATTTATTATTATTTAGAAGAAATGAATTAGAGCGATATCATGCTTTTAAAATTTAGCACGATTTAGAATTTGGAGACCATTTAGCATTCAATTGGAACGCATTCTTAATATAATAATTAAATCTATTGTCGAAATAGCAGAGATTCTTAACAGTAGGGCCGCGAAATGTTTTTGTGGGGCCGTGAAAATATTGCTAGAATTTTTATAATATCAATATTTAAATTTTAAATAATTTCCTAAATCAAAATTGTTTTATAAATCTGAGTGAACCAAAATGTACTCATATTTGTTTATTTTTCGTGGAACTATTGCTATCATTATTTTTACACAGTCATTTGAAAATACTCAGTGAATTTGTATAAACAATTTTGTAATGTTCCTTATTAACAAACTTTATGCAAACTGGGAGTGTGTGGTGGGTCATTGAAGATTTTCAAATAAAGCTCGAAAAACATTTTTTACTCTGACTAGAATTTGAACCCGGAACTTCACAGTGATGTTCAGTCTGTCTAACACCTTGCCTATCCACACTTTCAATTTACCCTTAAAATTAAATATCTCTTGTTAACTATTTTTCGTATAGACTATAGAGTTATGCACAAGTTTTGTTGTTTGTTGTCGCTAATAGACATTGTTGTGTTCCTCTACTTTGGGCAAAGAGATTGTCCAAAGCTCACATGAACATGACTGTCGGCATAGATGGATCAAAACACCTTTGCAAATCATTATTACATGACATGACGGATTTTATTTAAAATGCATTGTTTTATAATACTGAACACAGTAAAACGGATTTGCAAATACGATTAAATTAAGATTCTCCTTTTGATATATTTAAAAAATATATATTATATTGTCATCATATAATATGTCCATAAGTTCTTTATTTTTCTAACAACTTTTTATAAAATATAAAAATCAGACCGGTTTCAGATATATATATATATATATATATATATATATATATATATATATATATATATATATATATATACATATATATATATATATATATATATATATATATATATATATATATATATATATATATATATATATATACATATATATATATATATATATATATATATATATATATATATATATATATATATATATATATATATATATACATATATATATATATATATATATATATATATATATATATATATATATATATATATATATATTTATATATATATATATATATATATATATATATATATATATATATATATATATATATATATATCAGTTTCATCAGTGAAAATGTTTTATATTTATGACAATATTATTTGAAAATTTGTTAACTAATTAGCAGTTAATTTACTAACTTATAGGTTATATAATAATAAATAATATAAAATTTTAAGGACGCCGCGACAATATTGTCGAATTTTAAGGGGGCCGCGACTGCTAATAGGTTAAGAACCACTAAACATAGAATAACATATAACCTTAGATATAACAAAGCATAATAATTTTGCAGCTAACATTTTATTAAAGTTAAACTGCTGTGAGAGAAATAACAAATTGTGTATATATAAAATATTCTTTACCAAATAATTGCAATATCGAAACTTCATAAAAATTCTTTTCTTATGAACGATACATATTTTAGTAGTAACAGTGGTAATGATGATATCTCATTTGTCTATGAATCCTTGGGAAAGTAAGTATATAATAACTAGGAGTATAGTTTATTTAAATAACATTTAACAATTATTTAATATATTATGATAACACAGACATAACGCATCTCAACCACAAATCAGCTTTATTTTGCAAGCAGGTCCATATCGATTAAACTGCATCGCTATTGTATTCTCCATCAGATTGTACTAGATACCTTGTTGATTTTAAAACATTCCTCTGATAGCTAACAGATCATTTAATGCTAAGTTCCCCAATCACTACCTGTAAACCAGTTTTGAATTTAACCCCTGAAAAAATAATATTTGTTATTAATTAAATAATAACAATTTTTTTTTAAGTTTTTGTTAATACCCTCAATTTGTGAAAAATAGAAAACTAATTGAATCGCAAATTTCGAAAAGGGCTCAACTCGGATTTTTTTCAATTTTTTTTCATTGTACGCATGTAGACTGATGTTTTATGAGCGAGAAGATCTCATATCTGGTTTTTATAGTTGAAAAAAGTGTATGAAGTTGAAATGGGGTTTTAAGAATCTGTTAAGCAAAAACCATATTCTAAAATAGTAGTTTACTTATTATTCGATACTTTTGGTTTAATTGATGTTCATAGTTTTGCCAAAGATCAGAATAGTACAAATCTTTAGTATTGACATTTTTAAAGCCCAGAATCAATTTCAAACGACATTATTATCGGTGGAGACGTTGTAAAGGGTAGAGCAGCCGTTAAATTAAATTTAAAATTCAAAATTAAAAAGAAACATAATAAAATAATAAAAATGTTATTTTAATAATACAAATTCTTTTATAATGCCGCTTTATTACTAAAACGATCTAAGTCATTGGATGAATTTCGAAAAGGACCCATATCATAAAACTGTAACAGCCGTTTTCCCCGACACACTTTCATTCAAAAAAACTATTTTAGTATGTACTGATGCAACACAACTATTAGCAGTTAGAGAAAAAAATGCTCTCTTAATTCGAACTGTTCAAAAGGAATTCGGGTTTTTGTATCTTCTGTAAAATTTCAAATATCCCAGATGAGTCCTTTTCGAAATTTGCGATTCAATTACAAGATTTTATTATTGTTTTTGAAAAGTATTGAAATTAATCTGCTGACAAACCTTCAGTATGTATAGCCCGTGAACCAAATTTCCATTTAACTGAGAAATTTACATTTGCTTGTTGTTTGATTAATATAATTACTATTCTGTTCAAATCCAAAAGATAAAAATTTATTTGTATACTTTTAATTTAATATTCGCAAATCGTTTTTTACATGCGGTTTTTATAACAAAGCCATAATCAAATAAACAGTCATTGACTCACGGTCGTCCTTCCCACATTTTTTATGACACATAACAGTCTAACAAATTATGCAAAAATTTATAGTAATTTATTTATTTACTGATAATTTTTACAAATTACCTAAATACATACTAAAGTAACTTCTGAGTTTTCGACATTTCCTTACAAATTTTGTATACATACATATTTTTTCTCGTACTACTTTTTTTTTATTCAAATTTGTATACATAAATTGATATCAAATGGCATTGTTTAATTTATTTTCAGTAAAATTAATAACATGTAAAATTTCGTAACAATATATCCGAAATCCACTTTACATTTGTCTCATTCCGAGCTCTTTTTAAAATGGTTCACCAAGTGCCGACAGTCTTGAGTCTACCTACACAATTAAACTTACAAACTAATTTATGTACAGTTTCATTTATAAAAACAATGAAGTGTTTATATTTGCTTAAGTGTGCGAATTTCTGTAGGTCATTGAAATTTGAATTTTTTTGTCATTATCAATTAGCAAACTCGTTCCCCGCTGATTTGTTTATCATATTTTAAATAACGATTTGCATACAAAATCAATTTTTTAGAATTTAAAGGCATAGTTATTTAAGAAAGTGTAATCAAATTTTCCAGCACGAATTTCTCCTTTAAGTCATTACAAATTAACCCATCATAAAGTTTAAAATTCTAGAGGGTACAGCTTAAAATGTAATCCAGATCCTTTGAAATTCAACTGTTGTTAGCTATTAATGTACATAGGCTTCTCAGACGTATGTAATACGGTTGTAAGACGATTGATTTTTGAAATTTTAAAGCTTTGTAATAAGTACGCCTAGAATTCTTTGAAATTTAAGATTTCCAAATATACTTAAATGCATTTGTTATCCATCTCTTATTTGTTCAAATTTAAAAAGAAAGGCATAATAGATGGATCGACCGACATGCTTGACTTTCAATTGTTTTTACGCGAGAAATAAATTGTATCACGTTTACGATGTGCAAATTTTTATGTAAACAAAGGTAAAAGTAAATATAAAATTATATGCATATACATATATTTATTTTGTTAATTTGGTTCAATAAGAAAAGGAATAATTTTTCTTTGTTAAATATAATATTTGTAATATAATTATAACATTTTACTGAAATTCACACAAGCCTCAACTTTCTTATTGTAAGGTTTTCCTCAAACTAAACTTCTTTTTACACCTAATTTATTTCAAAATTACAATTTTGGTTCGGAGTGCAGTGGAATCTCAAATTATTTGTTAATTTGATGTGGGCAAACAGCCTTATTGATTGCGCACAATTTTTAAGAAAATTTCGAAAACTTCAATTCTATACATTATACAACAAACACAAACACTAATATGAATTGAGATTTTTTTCTTTTTGTTGCACAATCGTTCAAATCACTTTATTTCTTAAAAAGATAACAAAAATTTGCCTCAACCGGTTTCGATTATCATCTTCAGAAAGAAAATTTGCAACTGATTTATTTATTTTGTTTTGTTTTTCAGAAATCCTAGTTGGTGGAAACGCCGAACAGCATTAGAAAAGGCATTAATTGCAATCAGTATAATTGCAGCATTAGCTACTTTAGTATTGGCAATAGTATTGATTTCAGTAGTTTTATCTTCTGAAAAACCTCTAGGTAAGTCATTTTGAAAAGTATTTCATTTATTTATTCAGTGAAAAGAGAACTGTATTTTACTCCGTGCAAAATACAATCGGTGCCCGATATCTGCAAAGTGCAGTAAGATATAAAAGTTTCATTTTCATACAAATTACTTTAACCGTTTCTATTTATCCCGGGTAAGAAAAGGCTAATGGGCCAAGCCCACGCCACAACTTTTGAGGTTTGGGACAGGCTTAACATTTTCAAACGGCACAAGCTTGGACCAAGGTTGGACTGATATCCTGGGGCCAATACTGGCAAATAAGACTTGCGCCAGGTCTAGCAAACCAATACCATAACCAATACCCATACCATACCTCTTTTAAATGTGTGGAAAGAGGTTGCGAAAGAGTAACATATATAAAAATAAAGATAAACATAATATGGCTTGCACATGTTTACAATGCGTTACTGGTGTATGACGCGTCATATAATAAACGGAATCTTGGTTCAGTCTAGGCATTTACAACTGGCCCAGACTGAAACCAAAGTTAACTAGTCAAAGCTAACTAGCCTTGTTTAATATTGGTCTCCGGGTAAGAGGGTTCTTTTTCAAAACTATTTGTAAATCGTTTGTGGAGATGATGCATAGCTTTAATTGTTAGATCGCATGGTTACTTTGCGGTTATATAATTTTGCTTATCAATGCATTTTGATTATCCATATATTTTTGCTTATCAATACATCAGTTTACTTAAGATATTTCCCCAACACTATGTTTCCCTCTATTTCCCCTACTCTGTTTATATCAATCATCTCCCAAACCTCAGATAAATGCAAAACAAAACAAAAAACCGGCATCAGCTATAAAAAGGAAAAACTCCAAAAAATTGTATTTAAATTATGCTTGTGCAAATTAGGCATGCCATTATTTACTATTAATCTACAGAATCAGTTATAATATCGTTACGTTTTTTCCACCTTCCTTCGAATTGGGCTTACTCTTAATTCGATAAACGCAATTCCCAATCTCTTCCTGGATTCGATCACTGATTAGTAAACACAAAAGCCAGGTTTTATTAAGTATTCAACACAGCCATTGCTCCACAACAACAGGAAAACAATATTTCTAACTAGAATATTCTTACAACAGCTTCAGAAACTCCAACGGTTTATTGCTGCAGTTTTCAGTACATAGCTTTCAAAATAATACACAAAATATCTCTTAAATAACACTTAAAACTTTATTCAGAATTAAATCTTAAAAAGTTAATTCTATTTACACGATTTTATATGCACGGTATAACGTTTTGTTTACAATGAATTTATTTCACACACCACTTAAGCTATTTGTACTATCACACTATCGCAACTTTACATTAATGCAGTCTAAAATAAACTATTATAATTCTACAAAACTGAATTCCTTGTATACAATTCTACATAATTTCTCGATTATTCTAGGTCACTTCTTTACGAAGAAACCTCGAGAAAGCTCTAAGAATAAACCTCTAAGATTACTCCATGAAATTTTTCCTTTATTTTATTCATGTTTTACTCCGTCCTTTTTTCTTGGAAAAAAATGTAACCTTGAAATTATTTTTGACATATTGTACATATATCGAAAATTAATGTTTTGTATTTCATTGTGTTTATGAAGCATCGTAACAATATCAATAATGAATCACATATTGATATGAACTAAATTAAACGACATTGTGACAATAACTGTTAAAAAATATTTGATAGTTGAAGAAGAATAATGTCATGATAAGAACTGAAACACACGGTGACAATTATGAGAAAACTGTTGCATTTCATTGTTTCGAACCAATAATTTAGTTTCAACTTTAAAAAAGTTTATCATTTCTCTTCATAACTACCTAGTCGACATTGATAAACTATCAAAAAAGTGTTACCACTTTGGAAATAAACCACAACCTGCTCTAGAGTTCTTGTGAATAATAAAGAAGTAAAGGCTATTCAACTTCGTCTCGTGTATACAAGATTCCTATTTAATACTCGTTTGGCTATAGTATAACGGTAATAGTGATAATTAGGATGAAAATAATTAAAACCTGAATCTAACAAAGACATTTTTTATAATAATAAAAAAAATTATTTTTAAATATCTTCTATTTACACGATTTTATATGCAAGGTATAACGTTTTGTTTACAATGAATTTATTTCACACTCCACTTAAACTATTTGTACTATCACACTATCGCAACTTTACATTAACGCAGTCTAAAATAAACTACACAGGTGAAAAAAATTGAAATTTGAGCTTCACCATTTTTGATTTTCCTAAAACTTACAAACAATTACAACTTATCAAAAGGGTTTTTTTCTTTTCTAGGTTTTATTTTTATATCTTACACAAATATAGAGCTGTTTAAGATATTTTGAATGAGAATGTTTAAGATATTTTTTGTCGTACGACAAAATGATAAAAATGGGGGCCGGACTCGGGGTAGTCCAATAAGGGGTGGGGGTTGGGGGGTCGGTTATAAAAAATATCGAAATTATCGTCATAATAAAAACTGGTGTCGGACTCAGGGTAGTCCAATAATAGGTGGGGGTTGGTCGGTTATACAAAGTATCGAAATTATTGTCATTATTATCGATTTTTACATAATCGAGGATGGTGAGTTCAATGGTGATGGTAAAAATGTTGACCGGACTCAGGGCAGTTCAATAAGGGGTGGGGGTTGGGGGTCGATTATAAAAAATATCGAAATTATCGTCATCATTATCAATTTTAACATAATCGAGGATGCTGCGTTCAATTATCATAATAAAAATTGGGGCCGCACTCAGGGTAGTCCAATAATAGGTGGGGGATGGGGGTCGGTTACACAAAGTATCGAAATTATTGTCATTATTATCGATTTGTACATAATCGAGGATGCTTAGATCAATGGTGATGGTAAAAATGTTGACTGGACTCAGGGTAGTTCAATAAGGGGTAAGGGTTGGGGGTCTGGTCATGAATAGTATCAAAATTATCGTCATTATTTCGATTTTAACATAATCAAAGACGGTGAGTTCAATGGTGATGGTAAAAATGGTGACCGGATTCAGGGTAGTTCAATACGGGGTGGCGTTGGGGGTCTGGTCATGAATAGTATCAAAATTGTCGTCATTAGTGTTGATTTCAACATACTTGAGGACGCTGAATCCAACAATGGTGTTTAAATTGGGATCAAAAATATAAGGGTGTCACTAAAGGGTGGAAGTTGGGGGCTGAAAGCCGAAAATGTTCACATATATATTATGAGTATTGATTTTAGATAAATCAAGCGCACTGAATTCAATGGTGATGCTGAAATTAGTATTTGGGCTCTAGGGAAGAAACTGGAGCATAAGGGTTTGGGTCTAAAATTGGAGTAATGTTCAAATATACATAATAAACATTGGTTTTTCTATGAATCGAGAATGCTGAATCCAATGGCGATGTTGAAATGCAGAACCACGTAATAAAAAATTTGTACTATGTTTGAAAATAAAAAATTTGTACTATTGTTTAAAGATGAAGTTCAATTATTTATACAAGAAAATGATGAGCACTCAAATTGATACAGTCTTATTTTTGTGGCATTTGTTTGTATGTTTCAATAATAAAAATATAAGAAATATAAAGAACTTGCTATTCTAGTTTTTTATTTTTCTTATTTAATAATTTTAATTATTTTTCTACCATGTTTCGACGATACATCAATTTGACGATATAATTCAACTAACATTTAAGAATAACCCACTTTTAAGAGGCTCCTTTGCTAAGTTTTTTTTTTTTTTTTTTAATAAAATGTGTTGTGTAATAGGGTTTAGAATATGTGTCACAACAACACATAAATACCTTTTAAGACCTAGGTCTAGACCTGGGTCCCACAACAACTGGCGTTCTGAGGTGTAGATTAACGCTTTTTTTAAACATCTGTGGGTTGAAGCCACCTGAGACTAAGTGTTCCGGCAAACTATTCCATTTGTACGCAGTTCGGACAAAGAAGTCTCTCTGCGATCTGCCAGTATGACAGCGCGGGATCTTTACCGTTTCACTGGTTGCGGCAGCCGACTGCCGAGTGGAACGGGGGTAAGAATAAGTTTGAGGCATGATGCCGCTGATTTCATCTGAGCACTGCTGATGACGATATTTGTAAAAAACAACGAGGTCAGCAACAGTGCGACGATGTTGTAGGGAATCAAGTTGTGATGTCAAAGTTCGATCACCTACAATTCGTATAGCTCGCTTTTGAACAGAGTCCAAGAGGGCCAAGATGGAAACAGAGGCAGCACCCCAAACTTGACAGCAGTACTCCATACAGGGACGAATATAGGACTTATAAACATGGAGCAATTGGTATGGAGTGAAAAATTTTTTGCATCTATTTAGGAGGCCGAGTTTTTTTAGACGCGCTTTTTGCCATCGCCATTACATGATCGTTCCAGAGTAGGTCATTTGAAACTGTGACACCCAATAAACGAATGTTTTTACATTCACCTATTGGTTCATCAACTCTAGCCTTGGTGTATAATGTGTATTTAAACATTTTTTTATTCTCCACCCCATCCTCCAGCTTCTGATTTTGCTCCTATGGTTGCTTGATTGCATATTCCAAGACCACCATTGGATTCAGTTTCCTCGATTCATAGAAAAACCAATATTTATGATGTGTATTTGAACATTTCCCTAATTTAAGATCCAAACTCTTATCCTCTAGTTTCTTGCCTGGACCCCAAATACTAATTTCAGCATCATTATTGCATTCGGTACCCATAATATATTTTCGGCTTTCAGCCAAACTTCCACTCTTTAGTGACACCCTTATGTTTTTGATCCCAATTTAAACATCACTGTTAGATTCAGCGTCCTCAAGTATGTTGAAATCAACACTAATGACGATAATTTTAATACTATTCATGACCAGAACCCCAACCCCCACCACTTATTGAACTACCCTCAGTCCAGTCACCATTTTTAGCATCAACATTGAACTCACCATCCTCGATTATGTAAAAATCGATATTAATGACAATAATTTCGATACTTTGTATAACCGACCCCCCAACCCAACTAGCAAACTTCTCAATTTTGAATTATCTAGAAAGAATTTTTTGATTAGAATTTTTTAGAATTTTGAAACAGTTTAAATATTTGATTTTATTATAATTGTTGGAATACTTTTGGAATTTTGAAAAAAGTTTCAATTTTTGAGATTGTTATAATTTTTGCAATATTCTTAGAATTTTAGGAAAAGAGTTTAATATTTGAATTTTACATTTTTGCAATATTTTTAGAATTTTGAGAAAAGCTTCAATTTTTGATTTTATTATAATTTTTATAATATTTTTGGAATTTTAAAAGAAATTTGAATTTTTGATTTTGTAATATTTTTGAGTAGTTTGCAGAGTGTATTTTCTTTTCACTAAATTATGTTAATTTATGATCTGTTATAATTTTTCTGCAATGTAATGTATTGATGTTTCGTGTTAGTTTTGTAATAAATTTCTAAACGGAGATAAAAATACTTGTACTTTTACATAGAGTTTGTATTTTGACGTATTACGCCGAGTGGCGGATTACCATAGAGGCGGAAGAGGCGACCGCCTCGGGCCCCACATGCACAGGGGCCCCTCGCTACAAATAGTATTGATATTTTATAGGTATTCAAATATCAGATGACTGCGTTCATTCAACCAAAGTTTTTAAACCTAAAGATTTTTTTAATATTATCCCACATGTAAAAGTGTTAGGTTGTCAATTTGTATTACTTTTTTTCATGTATGTATTTATTTTAATAATTCTAATTTGATAGTTTTATAATTTTTTAATGTACAAATTCGTTTTCCAATTTGTATAGTAAAAAAACATTTTGTTGTGAAAAGTTCCACTGTTACGAATGAATATTAATACTAAAACTTTATTTGCAATGGGCTGTTATTATATCAATCGCAAAATTATTGATAAAAACAAAATCCAGATAAGTATTTTTTGGATATTTGAAGTATATTTGAGTTTTATGTTTTCATCAATGATTTTGGATTTCTTTTAAGACCTACAATTTATTGAAAGCATTAAACTGAAAACCTCAATTTTAAGCATATAATTGTACATATTTTAGATTAATTTCATATATAACTAAATAAATGAAAACTTTTTAACGTGTAGAATATTGTATGCTTAAAAGCCATGTATTTTTTATACAATACATGCTAAATTCATCATTAGGATTAACGTTTGAAAAGGGTTTCCATATGATATGATTGATATAGTATAGGTGTTTTAGCTTTATTTGTATATTTGGCTGGCGGGAAGTTTTAAAAAGAGTTGCAGCTACAGTAAAGCTATTAGCTACTTTGGGTTTAGCATTTCGTGGTCATCGAGAAGATATTGATTCGAACAGAAAAGGAAATTTTATGACATGCATTGAGTACCTATCCCAATTTGATGATTTTCTTAAAAATCATTTGGAGAGGTACAGCCATCCAGGAAAAGGTAATGTAAGTTATTTATCACATACCACATGCGATGAATTTATAAATTTAATGGGAACTGAAGTAAAAGAACACCTAATTCAAGAAATTCAGGACTCTTTATATTATTCAATTATTGTTGATTCTACGCCAGACGTGAACCACACTGACCAACTAAGTTTTATATTAAGGTACATTCATAAAGTGGGCGATGCGAGAGAACGATTTTTGGATTTCTACAAATTGAAAATCACAATTCAGAATATCTAGCACAACTTATTTTGAAAACTTTAAACAATTTGTCTTTGGATATTAAAAATTGTCGCGGTCAAACATATATGGCCGGAAAATATAATGGTTTACAAGCCAGAATTAAAACTCTAAGTGAGACCGCCATTTTTATTCCTTGTACAAGTCATACGCTTAATTTAATTGGAAATTATGCTGCAGATGCCTATTCTACTGCGGTGTATTATTTTAACTTTATCCAAAATATATATATGTATTCTTTTCTTCATCTACTCACAGATGGAAGTTGCTTATCGATAATTTTTCCGATCCTAATTCCAAACATATTAAAAATTTAAGTGACACAAGTGACAAGATGGTCTGCAAGAGCTGATGCAGTATCCGCCTTGCAGTTTAATTACAAAAATATTAAAAGCGTTCTTATCCAAATTAGCGAAAATGAAGACGAAAAACCGATTACTAAAGTTGAGGTTAAAAAATTAGCTAGCTCTTTCGATGAATATGAATTGCCTTATTAACCGTTCTATGGGATATATTATTGCAAAGAATCAATAGTACTAGAAAATCATTTCAAAATATTCAAACGAACTTATTACCAGGAGTAAAACTGTTTAATTCTTTCTCACAATTTATAAGGGATGTTCGGAATGATTTTGAGAGCATAGAAAAGCAAGCAAACTTATTAACAGACAATATTAGCTACAAAGAAGGACGAAAAAGAAAACTCAAAATTATGTATGATGAATCATCTGCAAATGATACACAGCTAGTAGGACGAGAATTGTTTATTATAAATACTCACAATATGATCTGTGATAGACTTGCCACTGAAATATATGAAACTGTTTTAAATAATTTTAAATTATTTTTTGATTAAAATATATCCAGTGATGAAGTAGACAAGTGTATTTTAGAATTGTCAAATACATATGCGAGAGATATAGAAGTACAATATTTTAAGGACGAAGTACATGATTTTTTAAAATATATAAAAGAAGAGAACATCACTTGTCCATTTAAGATGTACAAGGTAATCATTGATGGCCTGCAATCTTCATTTCCCAATGTGGAAACTATTTTAAAAATATTTCTTACATTGCCGATATGCAACGCAAGTGGGGAACGATCTTTCTCCGTTCTGAAGCGGATAAAAAATTATTTAAGAAATAGTCTTAATCAAACTCATTTGCAAAATTTTTGGTAAAATCTTAGGCCCCAAAATTTTGTTCCGCCTCAGGCCCCTTAAAGGCATAATCCGCCACTGATTACGCCTTTCTGTATTAAGACGTATTACGTCTGTATACAGACCCAGAAATGATTTATATGCGATAGATTATTTAACCCGCCAGCTGTAGTGGTGTTGGAGTGGGTTTATCGCCATTTCTGTGTTTATATTAAACCGCTGCTTTGATTTAATGCAAAAAGAAAAAAAACATCTAAATAAATTTGGGGTCGCCATCACCAATCATCCCGTGCTCCCTCAACAAGAAAAACTAAATTATTTCATTGCATTTTATTTAATTGAACTATCCATAAAACAATCGAACCTTAACATAATAATAACAAGAGATAATAATGAGAGAGAAAAAAAAATTAATAGATGGACATTTTTTGAAAAACGTTCCTCGAGTTTCCGTCAAATAAAATCCTGTTTTTATTTTTTTATTATTTTTATTTTTAATCGATTTAATCGTTATTTTTTTGGAATCGATTTTTCTTCTGGTTTGTAAACCTATGAGCCGCGTAGCTTTAATTAGTTTTTTTTTCTTTCAAGCGGTAAGCCTATGGGTTACAAGTTTTATGTTTGATATACATCGCTGCCCAAAACTAAAAACAATGTCCTCATAATACTACATTATGATGCTAGGACGTAAAGCTAAAGATTTTGGACGTATGTGGAGTTTTTAAATCGAAACGCTAGCCGAGATTTGCACCCACATTAAGTCCAAAATAGGTTACGTCCGAGTGTCATATACTATTTTTAGTTCGCCGCAAGCAAAATATTTAAAAAATTGTTTATTCCAAATCAAAATTGTAACTTTGCATAAATTTTGAAAAAAAAATATATTGAGTAACCTTTGACAAAATATATTTGTTATTTTTCCATATTATTGTGTAACTATGACAACAAATAATAACAAAACTTTTGATTTAATTATAAAATTTTGAATTGAAAGCTTGCTTTGATAAAAAATTTATTTTTCAATATATTTTAACAATTTCAAATGTTTTTTACTTTTATGGACGTAACTAAAATCAAACTGACGTAACTGTGATCAAAATACAGGGTTAAAAAGTGACACTTTACAACCACAAATCACAGTAATAAAGTAACACTTTAATATGTAGGCGAATAAAAAAGTTTTTTGCCGATAAACTATATCAACATCATTAACCCAGACCGGAGTCTTGATATCTCAGAGCTGTGAGATTTCAGCCCCTTCATATTTTTTTCTTTTTATATTTGAAAGTAATAGTATAGTATAGTACACCTAGGGAGAAAGTGCAGTTTTTTTGCCCAAGATGTGTTTGCAGCCCGTAGATTAGCGGTTTCCAAACTGTGGGTCGCGACTCACAGGGGGGTCGCGTAATAACCTCAAGGGGGTCGTGAAGTTTTTAATTTAATAATAATAATTTAATTTAATAATAAATAATAAACATATTTCATATTGTAACAAAAGTTGTAAACTATATCAAAAACAGTCCTTTGAAAGCGAGATTATTTGGAAAGTTGTGTGAAGAAATGGGAGCTGAATATACATCACTCTTGTACTATTGTGAAGTACGTTGGCTATCTCATTCAAAATTTATTCAAAGAGTGTTCGAACTTAAAGACGAAATTGCGATCTAATTTTTTAAAAATTAAGCGATTTAAATAAATCAATGCAAGCTCGACAAATGCATTCTCTGATTCAAAAAGACAAAGTCACGGCATTCATTAAAAAATTGGAGCTAGGGATATCCAATTTATATGACATGTTTCAAATTTTAAATGACGCCGGTACCAGAAACAATATTAAAGAAAACAAAAATCTTTTTATAGAACATTTGCAAAGTTTACTAAAACATTTTTCACATTACATGCGTTCCTTTGGAACAAAATAGCTGCTCAAAGCAGCTTTTGAGTAGATAAGCAATGGAACGCCAAAAGTTTGAAAATGTTTCAAATATATCCACACAATTTTATTACTAGCAAAATTTTTTACTTTGGGGTGATATTTTGATCTGACTGGTCCATTTTATTATTAAAAATACCAAGACAAAATTATAACTGATTTAAATAAAATCGAATAATAAACTGCTTTTCAACTACACAACTCGTTCGAGATAGAGTAGATCAAAGCATATTTGAGTAAGTTTGATTTTCAATGATTATTTCAACGTAATTGATTTTACAAAGGTATTGCTTTTACATATTGATTGAAATATCTTGCGATATTTCATTGCAACAGAAATTTGATAGTAAAACTTTAATTCAGTTTTGGGTGGAACGAAAAAAAGATTATATTACTTTGTCGGACAGAGCTATAATAGTGCTGTTACCATCCGTAAAATCATATTTATGAGAAACTGGATTTTCTGCTTTAGCAGCCATGAAATCGAAATATCGAAATCGTTTAGTAGTGGAAAAAGAACTTCGGGTGGCTATTTCAACAATAACACCACGATTTGAGAAACTTTGTGCTAACAAACAAGCTCATCCATCACATTAAATTTTTTCAATAAATATACATATACTAAATTTTTACTAATAGTCCATTAGCTTTGTCGCCTGAGAGTATGGGGTAGTATGCGTCAAATCCGGTAGTTCTGATTTTTTGTTGACTTATTTATGATGTTGGCCTAATGAATAATCCAAGTTTGTGACCTCGAGCGCCGAACGCAACTTTGTCAAAAATCGAAAAAACCGCGAAAAAGTCGTTATATTTTCAAATTTTGGCGATTATAACCCTAAAGGACTAGTTTTTTTTTATAGTTTCTTAGGACGGTTTTAAAGTAGACTAGATTTGCTACAATATGATACTAGAACTGTCTCTGTAGACCCAATAGTTTCCGAGATTAAGCCTCAAAAATCGAAAAAATCGTTATTTTTTCAAATTTTGGCGATTATGGCCCTAAAGGAGTAGTTTTTGAAAAAAAGTAGACTAAATTTGCTACAATATGATACTAGAATTGTCTCTGTAGACCCAATAGTTTCCGAGATTGAACCTTTCAAAGTTTATCATTTTTTTTACTTCGCAATATTTCGCAATATTTTGCAATATTTTAGACATTATTTTAGTCACTCGAAAATTCATTCAGAACGACAGAATTGCAAAAAATTGCGAATTTCGAAAAACAATGATAAACTTTGAAATGCTTAATCTCGGAAACTATTGGGTCTACAGAGACAGTTCTAGTATCATATTGTAGCAAATTTAGTCTACTTTAAAACCGTCCTAAAAACTATAGAGAAAAAACTAATCCTTTAGGGTTATAATCGCCAAAGTTTGAAAAAATAACGATTTTTTCGATTTTTGACAAAGTTGCATTCGGCGCTCGAGGTCACAAACTTGGATTATTCATTAGGCCAACATAATAAACAAGTCTGCAAAAAATCAGAACTACCGGATTTGACGCATACTGTGATGTATAAAGTTACTGAACTATAATTTTTGTTTCGTTTTATTCTATGAGTTACTTTTACAACTTGAAAATGTGCTTATATTATTTTATTGTTTTATCTAATAAGGGGGCCGCCAATTTTTCATTTTTTCTTATGTGGGTCGCAGTATCAGAAAGTTTGGAAACCACTGCCGTAAACGATGCATGACGGCTACATATCACTGAGAGATGAAATGGTGTATCACTATCATTCCAAGGTGTATATTTTTATTTTAAATAATAAAATAATAGAATTTAAGGGCCGATTGTATGAACAACGACAAATAGAAAAAATCCGAGAATAAAGTCATATCTTCATCCGAGAATCTTATTTTCGTCGATTGTATGAACACGAATATAATTTTTTGTATTTTTGTTTTTATTACATTTGTATAGCAGTATTTATATATAAAGCAATACTTTCTCTTTGCTTTTCTATTAAATAAATTTAATTATAAATTGAAAACAATTATTTGAAAACTTAAATTAATTATATTAAAATTATATTAAAAATATAATTTATTTTACTATTTAAATTAAAAAATAACCATAAATTCGAAACAAAGTCATCCTTCTATGCCCATGTCAAGAAAAAAAAACAAATTGTTCTATCCACTGTTTCTATACAAGAAAAATAGAGAATAAAAGAAAGGATAGAACAAAAATCCTCGGATACATTTTTTATTCTATCGTGATTCATATAATACAAACGACGATATATTCGAGGATATATCTTCTATCAGCATTCATCCAATCGGCCCTAAATAACAATAATAATATTTTTTGCACAAACATAATATATAGTAGTTTAATCAATGAGTGAATAATGAAGTAGTTTATTCTCAAGCAAAAGTTTAAATTTGCGAGAGAATAAAATTCATTATTCACGAATCGATTACAATACTTTATTCTCTGACAAAGAATTGTGTATAAATATAACATTTTCTTCAATTAAAACAAATCTTTATTGTTTTAATTGATAAATCAAATTTCTTAATAAAAAAACCCTGATGATAAAAAACGCCCTTCTCATACAATCAACCAAGTTCAACTAAACGAAATAAGAGAATTTAAATTAAAATTTCATTTTTGAACAAAACTTATCAAAGCAATTGTGATTATAATTTTAATGAAATCAAAACAATTTGACCAATTGGAATCATACCAATTGAATAATGTTTATTTGTTTGAATTTTCCTTCCTTACCACACGATACACTATAACACATCACAAATAAAACTCTCGTCCGACAAGAAAAATTTTAAACAGTTGCACTTTTTTTATGTATGTATGTTTAAAATTATATATTTTAGTGATGTTCAATTAATTCTTTAACTCCACCTTTTCTCAGCCTTTTTTAAAATTTAATTGCTAAGTTTAATTTAAATAATTATTAAATGTTTACAATATTTCTGGTCTTGCTATGGGTCGATCAATTTCTCCAGGCCTAGCTGATTTAGTTTTGGATAAATTACTTAATGTTTGCCTTCAAAAACTAAATATAAAACCTACCTTCATTGTAAGATATGTCGATGATATTCTTTTGATCTTACCAGAAAATTTAATTCAACATACTTTAAATATTTTCCATTCATTTGATCATCATATAAATTTTACTGTTGAAAAAGAAAACCAAGCTAAAATTAATTTTTTAGATATGACTTTATATAGAGATGATAACAAAATTATTACAAGTTGGTACAAAAAAGATTTAAATTCAGTAGTGAAATCTTTCATAAATAGAGTTTATTCACTAACACATCCTAAATTTATAAGCAATAACATAAATGAAATGATAAATATTTTGAGAAATAACAATTATCCCTTAGATCTAATTAAAAAATTAATTATTGAAAACAAACATAAAAAATCAAATTTTTCACAACATCCTTCAACTTCACAATTGACCAATAACCAACTTTCTGATGGAACCACTTCGAATAATAATATTTTTGGTTCTTTAACATATATTCCAAATTTAACAGATAGTATCAAAAAAATTTTAAATGAACCAAATAATTTAATGAGGATATCCACAAAAATAATAAACAAATCGCAACAAATTATTTTTACTAATCTTAAAGACAAAATTAACAAAAAGAAAAAATGTGATATTGTTTACAAAATTAATTGTTTTTGTGGAAAAACATATATTGGACAAACAAGTCAGAGATTAGAAGAGAGAATTTATGATCACAAAAGTAATGTTAAATTAAACCATAATACTACAGCTCTCGCCCAACATGCAATAGACAATCTTCATATTTGGAATATGGAAGATCCTTCTATTCTTTCTTCAGAAAAAAACACGAAAAAACGAGAAATGATTGAATCAGCATATATTCATTTGGATAAACCTAATTCAATAAATTTTAAGACGGATACAGAAAATTTAAAGAAACCTTACATACACCTTTTAAACACTTTTAAATTCTAAAAGAAAAAATAATTTAATTTTTCAATTTCGTAGTTACCTTTTAAACAAACAACTTTTTCATTTTCATTTCAAAAAATTTTATTTAAATTTAAACTATTTTGTTAGTTTGTTTATATATATTTTTTTTGTCTAAAAAACCTATTGTGAAATATTTTTTAAAAATACACTTGATAATGCCACAATATGGCGAAATATTGTGTCAACACTTTAAAATATTTTATTAAATAAAAATTAAAAAATAAAATAAAATAAACAGGCTGAGAAAAAGCTGCGTTTTTAATTTTCAAATCTTAGAATTATTTATTATACCAGCCAATTTAAAAACAACTATTACAAAATATAAATGAAATAAGTAATAAGAGTATTTTAAAATTTTAAATAATTTAAAAGTTAAAGGAATAGTAGATTCTTGTATGAGCTTAGAAGGAAGGCAATTCTTCACGAGGATGAAGTTTCCCGAAACGAGCGCACCGAGTGAAGGGAATCATCCGAGTGAAGAATTGCTATCATCCTAAGCGAATACAAGATGCTATTTTATCCACGACTGTAAAATATTTCGTTTAATTTCCAGTTTTCATGCAAAAATTTGTATTGAAATAAAAACATCAAAGATAGCGAAAAACAAAACAAGTTTGTTGTTTAATTTGTTAGGGGAATATTTAATAAACTATAGAACTGTTAAAGAATTTTAATCAAATTCACTAGTTGTGGAATGAATACAATTACAATGGAAGGCATACGCATGGAAAGCATATATTCTTTAGTAGTCGTGGATAAAATATATTTCTTGTGAATTCCCAAACAAAAAACCCTTTTCTTGTGAAAAAGGAAAAAAGACCAAAAATTTAAAATTCCGGTTAACTGAATATTCGGTTAATTGAATGTCGGATAATCGGGTTTGTACTGTATTTAACAATAGAAAATTAAAAAATATTTTAAAAAAAATAATGTAAAAGCAAATTAAATTTGTAAAATTATTTTCATTTCGCAAATACAAATTACAAACGAAACCGGGTTTTGAAAAAAAAATTGGTTTTGTCTTTTTTGTTGGTTTGGTTTAGTGTGTAACAGCCCGTTCCGCACAAACATTTTAGTTAAACGAGTTGCAATTCAAATATGGCAACTCCAATTTAGTTTATAGGCAATTTATAGTAAAATAGCCCCGCATACAAGTGTGGAGAAGGCCATCGTAAATACTTCTTTTTTCATGAAAACTCACTGTTGTCATGGTTTTTTATTTATTATTCCCTAACGAAAAAAAGCAATCCGCTTCCAAGGGGGAAGCGGAATTGAACATTATACTCAATTCGTGCTTAAAAGCCCTTTCAATATTTTACTTATTTATTAATGACATTAAATCGCACATTTAATAGGTTTAAAACTATACAATAAAAATGTAATGATTTAAAGAAAATTAAATTGATTTTTTCATAATTGCAGAAAGCAAAGAATCAACCGCAGCAGAGGCCCTGGAAGGAAGTTTGGGTTTGCAGAAAAACAGTATTAAACAACAATCATCTGAAAACAAAGATCACGAAGACAAAATATGTTTAACAGCAGGTTGTATACATGCAGGTAAAACTATTTCATTAATATCATTTGTACTAAAAAAAAAATTAATACTAATAAGGCATCTGAACCTGATAGTGATAATTCCTCCAATTATCCTTAAAACTTTTGCAAAGGAGCTAGCACCAATCCTCACTTAAATTTTCTATTTGTCATAAAGAAAGGGATTTTTTTCCGAAACATGAAAAATGGCTAGTGTACAGCCAGTTCCAAAGAAAGCTGCTAAAACGGCTCAAAGAAACTACAGACCCATGTCAATTTCATCGATTGTTTCTAAAGTATTTGAGAAATACATTAATTTTAATATTATGAGCTTCTAAGAGTCGTCAAAATTACTTAATGAAAGACAATGCGGCTTCCGTAAAGGAAGGGCAACGGGAGATTTACTTTCTTTTGTCACGCGTATATGGAACTAGTCGCTTGAAAACCATGGTGAGACTTTCGGCGTTGCTCTTGATATTTCCAAAGCATCTGACAAAGTATGGCACAACAATCTTATTTGCAAATTAGGATGCCATACGGCTTAGACGAGCAACTTATTTCTTGGTTACAAAGAATTATATCTGAGCGTAATTTTCGAGTTAATGTTGATGGTGTCTCATCAGACACCTTTCAACTAATGCTGGTGTCCCTCAAGGTTCCACTTTATCACCTACTCTGTTTTTCTCTATATTAATGACTTGCTAGATTCAACAGTTAATCCCATCCATAGTTTTGCTAATGGTAGCACACTTCATGTGTCTCATGAAATGCCAAATTTGTATGCACCATTAAATCTTAATGTCGCTAGGTCAAACTTGATAGAGTCATTAAATATTGAGTCAAAAACAATCTTTGATTGGCGAATTGCTAAAAGTGTTGAATTCAACACGAGTAAAACTCAAGTTTGCCATTTTTCTAGGTTATCAACACCTAATCCGTTTTCATTAAAGTTTGATTCAAAAGATCTGTAAGAGAAAGAATCTGTTAGACTTCTAGGAGTTGAGATTGAAAATAATATGAAATAGAATTCTTATATTTTTAGCCTAGCTAAGAACGCTGTTCAAAAATTAGTATTTTTGGGTCGTTGTCGTAAGTTTTATAACAGCGAGCAGCTTTTCATATATAAATCATTTATTCGTCCCTGCATGGAATATTGTTCTCACATATGGGGTGGAGCCTACATAAGTAGTTTGAACTGTCTTGACTCTATACAGCGGCGAGCTGTTAAATTGATCGGCATCTTAAGTCTTACTAGCGAGCTTGGTTTCTTGCAACATAGAAGAGACGTCGCTGATTTGACGGTATTTTACAAGTATATTATGAACGAACGGGCATCTGCGGATATCAAATCAATTTTTCCTGAACCAGCAAACTTTGCGTGTTTCACCAGAGCATCAATAGCAGCCCATCCTTATACGGTTCATGTGACAAGATGTAGAACTGACGCTTTTCAACGCGATTTTTTTAACAGAGTTTCTCATCTCTGGAATGCGTTACCGGCGTGGGTCTTTCCTGATAATTTTATTCCTCAAAACTTTAAGATTAACGTTAATAAATTCGTCAAAGAAAATTGATAAATAATCCCGAACCCTAGTTCCCTAGTTAGCATGGTATCTTCGGATATTCAGAGACGGTAATCTATAATGCCTAACATTGAATAAACAAAAACTCGTATTAGCTCTCTAACAGTCTAATAAATAAATAGTAATAAAACAATTTCCTTTGTGTAACAGAATTACAAACTGCTTTAAATTATTTCCACTTATTCAAATTACAAAAGATTTTTTAAAAAATCATTTCGAAAACAAAATTCGAATTCTTCAAGATTGCTTTGATTAAAAAACTTTGTAAAATTACATAAAAATATCATAGCAACTACAATTTGTTATTAAGCGAAAAAGATTTCCCCACTAGAGCAAAAAGACACTTTCACAGGGGATTAACCTGCTTGAAAATAGACTAGATATGGGGGTCAATTCTAACTTGATGACTTCAAGTCATATGACTTGAATTTCGAAATTTCGAAATTGAAGTCATAAATATCGATTCTGTCTGGGTCATATGACTTTCCAAACTCATTTCAAGTGTCAAAAAAGTCATTAAAAAAAAAGCTGTGACTACCGTTATGTATTAAAAATGTCGCATGATAAATTAAAAAAAAAACTAGCTAGAGCGAGAGAGGAGGTTTTGAGACTAAAAAGACGAAATTTGGAAATAATGGAAGAAATGCTCCAATTTCAAAAGGACAATTTGGCATGCGTTTGGAAATAATGTGGTTTCTATGCGAAAAGTAAACTCACTAGTGTAAAAAAATAACAAATTATAGTTGCTATGGTTTTTCATATAATTTTACAAAGTATTTTAAACAACGTAACCACGAAAAAATAGAATATGAATTTTAAATGTTTTATTGTCGATTTATAACTTTATAATTTATAGTATATATCGATTGTATTTTAGTATCATAGAAAAAATTGCATTTCCTACGCGAGATAAAAACGTTTTTCGTTCGTAAACATGTCTCACTCGACGCTAGCGCGTCTCGTGAACAAATGTTTACTCACGAAAATAACAATGTTTTCATCTCTTGTAGGAAAATATACTATTACCTTTTACCTGTGTTACTATTTTAATGAATGGATTATAGATTTAATTAATGAATTAAAGAAATTATTAATTTTATATTTTGAAATGTACAAAATAAGCATTAAAATTGAGGAGCAGTTTCGTCCCGCAATCTTCTGCCTACTATTAGAAAATTTACTGTATTTCTTGTATTTATATTATATTGTGGATCAATACCATCCTCTTCGTCATCCACTTCCATTGAAATTTCGTTATCCGACGGCAAAGTACAATTTTCTGTCAACATAATATTATGGATGATAGCGCATGCATTAATTATACTGCCGGATCGTTGAAGAGTTTACTTTAAAATTCTTTGATGAGAGAGACTTCGAAAACGAATTTTTTGAATATCCATTTTGTATAAAACTTAAAATTATGTATCATAAAGAAACACAAATTTACATACAACCGACAGTTATTGAATTCTTTAAATGTCAAACAGTCATTCTATGAAAATTGATTTGAAGTCACTCACTTTTTGACTTAGAATCGCAAAACATAAAATTTTGAGTTCGAATAAATGAGTGACTCTCTTTGAGTTGAATTTTTTTAACAGTCATATGACTGAGTCACCTCATCAAGTTAGAATTGACCCCCAAGTGAAGTCATCCAATCAACACATCAACGTTGCCAACATAATTTTAAGCAAAGTGCTTTGTAACAGGGATTTTAATTTATGTAACAACAAAGCAACATATAAATACTTTTAAAACCAAAGTCCCACAACATGACATGGGTGACACTCCACCCATTTGGGTGATGCAGTTTTGTTTTCAACAATTTTTACAAATTGTTTTGATAATATGTACTTCAATTTTTGCTTAAAATCCAACAATAATTTATAAGCCAGTTTCAAAAAACTTTCTTTTAAATTTTCAATATATTTAGTTGGTGAACTTACAAAAATTTGGGAGTTGTATGTTAATAAAAAAAATTGTAAAATTTACTGTTTTTTTGAGTACATCATCAAGAAAAACATCATTTTCTAAAAATTGAGTGTCGCACTCTAACTGATGTCGTTATTTTTTATAAATAACCATCATCCTTATCAACACCAATGATTCTCGGTTGCAATCGGATGAATCATACCACGAACATATTCTTACTCGCATTTCACTAGATATTCAGTAAGTGCAAACAGTTAAACAGTCTAGATCGACATACTTACATAACGGAGAAAGATTTGTTTGTTCACAACCATATCCATAAATAATTTGCCGAAATCATAAATCTCGGTAGAAATTTGCGAGTTTTTTAATATACCAAAAAATTACTCAAAAAAAAACAGCTCAAAACAAAATTTTGACGAGCACTTATCTTACAGCTAACCATGAGAAAATCAAATTTTGAAAAACATTATTTGATTATTGTATCATTATTTTAGCGATTCTATGGCTCAAACTACATAAATATTCCTTACATTTTAAATTCTAAATTATTTTAAAACTAAAAAGCTGAAAAAAAAACAGAAAACAGACAATATAATAGAAAATATATTTTCTTAAATATAAAAATCTAATTTTATCTCAAAAATTTTGGAAGTTATAAGGGAGGCGTGCCTATCAGTTTGTAGAAAATACATTTTGCAATAAATTGAACCCTGACTCATCCTAATATCACTAAAACACTAATGTCAAAATTGAAAATAATCAAAACATTAAACAAATCTTTAGGGGTGCGTTTCGAAATTAACTATGGCTAACCGCGGTTAACTTTACTCTACCAAATGTCGTTCTATAATTAACCAAAAAGTTTTATTTCAATACTTGACGCCACTATTTTAACTATGACGTTAGTGACATTATTACCTTATGGTTAACCGTGGTTAATTTCGAAACGCACCCCAGCTCGAACCAAAAATGTCTTTGAAAGCAAAAATTGGACCCTCAATTTTAAACGCAGATTTATCAGAATTGTATATAGAATCAAATTTTTTCCATTTAGATGTTGTGGATGCTCATTTTGTTCCTAACCTAACTTTTGGACATCCGATAGTTAATTGTTTCCGAAATAAAATAAAGGATGCTTTCTTTGAAACTCATATGATGGCATCGAACCCAGATCAGCGGATAGAACCAATGGCCGATGCTGGTGTTGATTAATATACTTTTCATGTTGAACCGGTTCAAACAATTGTTGCAGAAGTTTCAAGGAAAGTTAAAGAAACTGGAATGAAGGTTGGTTTAGCTTTAAAACCAGGCACTCCGGTTGAGCTTGTGAAAGAGTACTTTCGCTTAGTTGATATAATTTTGATTATGACCGTTGAACTCAGTTTTGATGGTCAAAAATTTATGAGTGATATTATGCCAAAAGTGGAATGGCCACGTGAAAATTACCCCAACATTATATATGAAGGAGTTGGACCAGAAACAATTAATGAGTGTGCTACAGCTGGAGCAAATATGATTGTTGCTGGTACAACAATTATACGGGCTACTAATCAAAAAACGTAATATCACTTTTAAAAACTCTACAGTATAGACGAGGGATTAGCGTACAAAATATGTACTTACTTTCGAAAACCTGTATAGTTAAACGGATTTGAATGCGGTTTTTTGCATTCGATTCAGAAAGTCAATTATAAAATTTGTTTGGTGTTTTGCAAACCCAGATCGGCTTTATTGCATTTCTGCAGCTAAAAAATGCATTTTTGTAAGTGCATTTTTTAGAATAATAAAAAAAAATTATAATTCGGTAAATAATAGCCGAAACGAGCCCAAATTCATTATTCAGGGGTTTTTGGGGTAGCTGATGCTGAAAAGTCATACCGTGGACCTGGAGGTCAGAGCGCCCTTACTATACAGCTTCTCCTTGACTTTTGTCAAAATTTTCTATACAAAATATCCAATATTTGTTATTGGGGGGTTTTCGGGATCGCTGATCATCATTATGATATTTAAAAATGTACCTGACGTACCTGGGGATCATAGCGACACGATTGTGAAGATCATTTCCTGGAGTTTTCTTTAAATTTCTTATCAAAAGCATTAAAAATCTATACTCGGAGGTTTTTGAGGTCGCTGATCACGAATATGATGTTTAAAAATTCACCTAACGCACCTGGAGATATCAACGACCCGATAATGTAGATCATCTACTGGAGTTTTCTTTAAATTTTTAATGGATAGCATTAAAAATCATTACTCGAGGGTTTTTGGGGTCGCTGATCATGATTATATTATATTACAAAAATTATGTGACATACCTGGGGATCAGGAAGACTTGATTACTAAAATCATCTCCTAGAGCTTTCTTAAAATTTGTCATACAAACCAAAATTGTTACTTAAGGTTTTCAAAGGTTTTTGATAAATGTGATGTCAATAAAATCATACAACTCTGTTATATTATTTCATGTTTTTTTTTAATGTGAATTTATTATATATGTGATAATATTAAGAAATTAGCAAAATTACTGGTTTAAAGTTTTGATAAATGGGATAAAACAATAATTTTTTTAAAATAGTACAGCATTTTTATATTAAAACCTATTATATTTATTAAAAAAATGTTATTATATAAAAAAATTAATTTCCAGTTACAAATTATTTAGTATGGTTATCCACATTATTCAAAATTTCATTCTTTTTAATAACCATAATTTAACTTTCGTCCTCTTCTTGTTCTGCAGATTCTATTTCCTCTTGATGGTAAACTTCTGTTTCATCTTCGGCTTCTGCTGTGTCTTCTTCTAATTCGTCTGTGAGCAATTCATTAGTAGAATATTTTTCTACGTTGGAGCAGTTTGAGCCAATTACAATTCTTACATGCAATAGTGAAAATTAAGCCTTGCCTTCTGCATCCACATAAATTGCCACAGTCTTTTTTGCAACCACATAAATGACGTCCTGAATGATGTTCGTTTTTGGCTCAAACGGACATCATGTTTTTAGGATGTTATTTTTTTTAGGACGTCATTTTCCCAAAACAAAAATGAATTCGAAGACGTCATATCTAACGGCTCATATCTAAATTATAATTGAAAAAAAAATATTAAAAAAAAAATGACGTCCTAAAATTTTATTTTTGTTTTATATAATATACATAATATATTTATATAATATAATTTTTATATAATATAACAGTGGTTCTCAAAGCGTGTTCCACGGAACACTGGTGTTCCGCGATGATCTTTCAAGTGTTCCGCGAAAAAATCAAATGTACAATCAATTCAAATAAAAATTGTTTGAAAATAAAAATAAATTCAATGTAAAATTTAGACACGCGTACGTAAAATTTACACGTTTCTCGGCTTTGTATGAATAATAATATCTTTCGGGTTAAAATTATTTCTCGGAAACATAAAATATTGCAGTTATCAAAATTCTCCTTTTACACATAAATAAATAGAAAATGCATGAAGTTTTTGTTTCACACAAACAAAAGACCTCTGTTCAGCTGGCCCCCCCACCACGCAAAAATAAAAAAAAAATTAGCTCAGAATTAGGAGCTATTTAGGAGCTTTCAGAAAACGCAAGAATAAAATTTTGAGCTCAACCCCCTAAGCAGAAATCTTCATTTGAAAGTGGGGGGGCTGAGTGAACGTTCACTCAGCCCCCCCACATCTCAAAAATAACCCTAGAGGATCGTAAATAGGCTCAGAATTAGGAGCTATTTAGGAGCTCTTAAGGCTGTATACTTTTGATTTTAGAGCTCCACCCTTAATTCTTAAAACAACCCCAAAACAGGTTTGGCCCCCCCACCATGCAAAAATCAAAAAAATTATATCTCAGAATTAGGAGCTATTTAGGAGCTTTCAAAAAACGCAAGAATAAAATTTTGAGCTCAACCCCCTAAGCAGAAATCTTCATTTGAAAATGGGGGGGCTGAGTGAACGTTCACTCAGCCCCCCACACCTTAAAAATAGCCGTAGGGGATCGTAAATAGGCTCAGAATTAGGAGCTATTTAGGAGCTCTTAAGGCTGTATACTTTTGATTTTAGAGCTCCACCCCTATTCTTAAAACTACCCCAAAACTAGTTTGAAATCGGAGATGACACATAAAAATAACATTAAATTAAAAATTTCTTTACTACATGTAATTCTTGAATTAAAAAAAACGTAAAAACAAGCAACTGTTTATTTATCAGTTGCAACCCTTTAGAAGAAAAACCACCCCTTGGGTCAAAAACGCATAAGGGAAGTATGTTAAACATACTCGACACAAAAATATTTGAGGGTGCGGATAAAGTTCCGATTTAGGAGCTTACTGAACATGTCATTTTTCATTTCTGATTTTCTACCCTTCAGAAAAGGCACCCCTTGTATCATACACGCCTAAAGGAACTATGTTAAAGCATAGAGATACGGATCTTTTTATGTAGGTAAATGATTTTTCGATTTAGGAGCTTACTAAATATGTCACTCTATATTTCTGATTACAACCCTTTAAAAAAAGCCACCCCTTGTACCATACACGCATAAGGGAACTATGTTAAAGCATAGAGATACTGATCGTGTTAAGTAGGTAAATCATTTTTTGATTTAGGAGTTTACTATATATGTAACTCTATATTTCTGATTGCAACCCATTAGGAAAAGCCACCCCTTGTACCATACACGCATAAGGATGCTATGTTAAAGCATAGAGATTCGGATAGTTTTATTTAGGAAAATAATTTTTTGATTTAGGACCTTACTAAATACGTCATTCTATATTTATGATTGCAACCCTTTATAAAAACCCACCCCTTGTACCATACACGCATAAGGGAACTATGTTAAAGCATAGAGATACTGATCGTGTTATGGAGGTTAATCATTTTTTGATTTAGGACCTTACTAAATATATCACTTTATATTTATGATTGCAACCCTTTAAAAAAGCCACCCCTTGTACCATACACGCGTAAGCGAACTATGTTGAAGTGTAGAGGTACGGATCGTTTTATGTAGGCAAATGATTTTTCGATTTAGGAGCTTAATGAATATGTCACTCTATATTTCTGATTGCAACCCTTTAGAAAGTGCCACCCCTCTTATCATATACGCGTAAGGGAACTATTTTGTGGCATAGAGGTACGGATCGTTTTATGTAGGTAAATGATTTTTCGATTTAGGAGCCTCCTAAATAAGTTTATTTACGTTTCTGATTGCGACCTATTAGAAAAAGCCACCCCCTTGTACGATACACTCATAAGGAAACAATGTTAAAGCATAGAGATACTGATCGTGTTATGTAGGTTAATCATTTTTTGATTTAGGAGCTTACTAAATATGTCACTCTATATTTCTGATTGCAACCCTTTAGAAAAAGCCACCCCTTGTACCATACAAGGATAAGGGAATTATGTTAAAGCATAGAGATACTGATCGTGTTATGTAAGTAAATGATTTTTCGATGTAGGAGCTTACTAAATATATCACTCTATATTTCTGATTGCGACCCTCAAGAAAAAGCCACCCCTAGTACCATACATGCGTAGGGGAAATATGGTCAAGCAAAGAGATACGGATCGTTTTTTGTAGGTCAATCATTTTTTAGATTTAGGAGCTTACTAAATATGTCACTCTATATTTTTGATTGCAACCCATAAGCAAAAGTCACCCCTTGTACCATACACGCGTAAGGGAACTTTGTTAAAGCGTAGAGATGCGGATCGTGTTATATAAGTAAATGATTTTTCGATTTAGGAGCTTACTAAATATTTCACTATATATTTTTGATTGCAACCCTTTAGAAAAAGCCACCCCTTGTACCATACATGCGGTAGAGAACTATGTTGAAGCGTAGAGGTACAAATCGTTTTATGTATGTAAATGATTTTTCGATTTAGGAGCTTACTAAATATGTCACTCTTTATTTCTGGTTTGCAACGCTTTAGAAAAAGTGCCAACCCTTGTACCATACACGCATAAGGAGGCTATGTTAGAGCATAGAGTTACTAATCGTTTCATGAAGGTAAGTGATTTTTCGATTTAGGAGCTAACTAAATATGTCAATCTTTATTTCTGATTGCAACCCTTTAGAAAAAGTCACTTCTTGTGCGATACACGCATAAAGAAGATATGTTAGAACATGATCGTTTCATGTAGGTAAGTGATTTTTCGATTAAGGAGCTTACTAAACATGTCAATCTATATTTCTGATTGCAACCCGTTAGAAAAAGTCACCTCTTGTACCATACCCGCATAAGGGAGCTATTTTAAAGCATAGCGATACGCATCGTTTTACGTAGGTAAATCATTTTTTGATTTAGGAGCTTACTAAATATGTAACTCTATATTTCTGATTGCAACCCTTTAGAAAAAGCCACCCCTTGTACCATACACGCATAAGGATGCTATGTTAAAGCGTAGAGATACTGATCGTGTTATGTAGGTAAATCAATTTTTGATTTAGGAGCTTACTAAATATGTAACTCTATATTTCTGATTGCAAACCTTTAGAAAAAGCCACCCCTTGTATCATATCCGCGTAAGAGAACTATTTAAGAGCATAAAGCTACGGAAGTTTAGGAAGCTCTTAAATCGAAAAATCAGTCACCTACATAAAACTATGCGTATCTCTATGGTTTTACATAGTTCCCTTATACGTGTTTAGTACAAGAGGGGGCTTTTTCTAAAGCATTGCAATCAGAAATATAGAGTGGCATATTTAGTAAGCTCCTAAATCGAAAAATCATTTACTTATATAAAACGATCCGCATCTCTACGCTTTAACAAAGTTCCCTTACGCGTGTATGGTATATGGGGTAGCTTTTTCTAAATGGTTGCAATCAAAAATATAGAGTGACATATTTAGTAAGCTCCTAAATCAAAAAATTATTTTCCTAAATAAAACGATCCGTATCTCTATGCTTTAACATAGCTTCCTCATGCGTTTATGGTACAAGTTGTGGCTTTTTCTAAAGGGTTGCATTCAGAAACCTCTGTTCAGCTGACCCCCCAACCACGCAAAAATAAAAAAAAATTAGCTCAGAATTAGGAGATATTAAGGAGCATTCAAAAAACGTAAGAATAAAATTTTGAGCTCAACCACCTAAGCAAAAATCTTCATATGAAAATGGGGGGCTGGGTGAACGTTCACTCAGCCCCCCCACACCTTAAAAATAGCCCTAGAGGATCGTTAGTAGGCTCAGAGTCAGGAGCTATTTAGGAACTCTTAAGGCTGTATACTTTTGATTTTAGAGCTCCAACCCTATTCCTAAAACCACCCCAAAACTAGTTTGCAAAGGGAGACGACATATAAAAAATAACATTAAATTAAAAATTTCTTTACTACATGTAATTCTTGAATTAAAAAAAACTTAAAAACAAGCAACTGTTTATTTCTCAGTTGCAACCCTTTAGAAAAAAAACACCCCTTGGGTCAAAAACGCTTAAGGAAACTATGTTAAAGATACTCGACACAAAAATATTTAAGGGTGCGGATAAAGTTCCGATTTAGGAGCCTACTAAATGTGTCATTCTATATTTCTGATTTTCTACCCTTCTACCCTTCTGATTTTCTACCCTTTCTACCCTAAATCGAAAAATCATTTACCTACATAAAACGATCCGTATCTCCTTTTACTACATAACACGATCAGTATCTCTATGATTTAACATAGTTCCCTTATGCGTGTATGGTACAAGGGGGTGGTTTTTTCAAAATGGTTTGCAATCAGAAATAAAGAGTGACATATTTAGTAAGGTCCTAAATCAAAAAATTATTTTCCTACATAAAACGATCAGTATCTCTATGTTTTAACATAGCTCCCTTATGCGTGAATCGTACAAGGGGTGATTTTTCTAAAGGGTTGCAATCAGAAATAAAGAGTGACATATTTAGTAAGCTTCTAAATCGAATAACAATTTACCAACATAAAACTATCCGTACCTCTATGCCTTAACATAGTTCCCATATGCGTGTATCCTACAAGGGTTGGCATTTTCTAAAAAGTTGCAATCAGAAATATAGAGTGACATATTTAGTAAGCTCCTAAATCGAAAAATCATTTACCTTGATAAAACGATCCGTACCTCTCTGCTTTAAGATAGTTCCCTTATGCGTGTTTAGTACAAGGGATGGCTTTTTCTAAAGGGTTGCAATCAGAAAATATCAAAACTTCGGTCTGGGTTAAGGATTTTGATATAGTTTTCGGCAAAAAACTTTTCTGAGGACATGGTCTTTAGTTTTGGGCAGCGATATGTATCAAACATAACTTTTTGTTTAAGGACCATGTATTTTTATCTCTGTTTAGATATGTATCACAAAACTAACACGAAACATCAATACGTTGTCGGAAAATTATAACAGATCATAAATTAACATAATTTAGTGAAAAGATTATACAATCAGCAAACTACTCAAAAACCCTCCATTCGGCGTTTCGAGAAAATATTTCAAAATCACAAATTCATATTTCTTTCAAAATTCCAAAAATATTGTAAAAATTAAATAAAATCGAAAATTCAAAATTTTTTCAAACAAAATTCTAAAAATATTTCAAAAATTATTACAAAATCAGAGATTAAAACTTTTTTCAAAATTCTAAAAATATTGCATAAATTATAACAAAATCAAAAATTGTAACTTTTTCCGAAATTATATAAATTATAATAAAATCAAAAATTTTAAATTTTTCAAAATTCTAAAAATATTCCTAAAATTCTTACAAAATCAAAAATTGAGACTTTTTTCAGAATTCTAAAAATAAAATTCAAAAATCCTATTTTTTTTCCAAAATTCTAAAACTATTGCAAAAATTATAACAATATCAAAAATTGAAACTTTTTCCAAAATTATAATAATATCAAAAATTTAAAATTTTTCAAAACTCTAAAAATATTCCAAATATTTTTACAAAATCAAAAATTGAAACTTTTTTCAAAATTCTAAAAATATATATAAAATTCAAAAATTCTATTTTTATTCAAAATTCTAAAAATAATCCAAAAATTCTTACAAAATCAGAAATTAAAACTTTTTCCAAAATTCTAAAAATATTCCAAAAATTAGAATAAAATCAAATATTTAAACTTTTTCTAAATTCTAATAATATTCCAAAAATTCTTAAAAATTCTTAAAAATTCAAACTTTTTCCAAAATTCTAAAAATATTGCAAAAATTATAACAATATCAAAAATTGACACTTTTTCCAAAATTATAATATAATCAAAAATTTTAAATTTTTCAAAATTCTAAAAACATTCCAAAAATTCTTACAAAATCAAAAATTGAAACTTTTATCAAAATTCTAAAAAGATTTATATATATATATATATATATATATATATATATATATATATATATATATATATATATATATATATATATATATATATATATATATATATATATATATATATGTATATATATATATATATATATATATATATATATATATATATATATATATATATATATATATATATATATATATACATATATATATATATATATATATATATATATATATATATATATATATATATATATATATATATATATATATATATATATATATATATATATATATATATATATATATATAATTCAAAAATTCTATTTTTTTTTTCAAAATTCCAAAAATATTCCGAAAATTCTTACAAAATCAGAAATTAAAACTTTTTCCAAAATTCTAAAAATATTCCAAAAATTATTACAAAATCAAAAATACAAACTTTTTTCAAAATTCCAAAAATATTTTAAAAACTATAACAAATTCAAAAATTTCGATGTCCAATTTCATTTTCAATTACATTAACGTCAAAAAACAACTACATTTTTTTTACAAAAAAATTGGCTAAAAAATAAATGAAACCATTTTTTGACACACTTGACATTATGTTTTTGACAAACTTATAATGCCATAATTCTCTATAATAATAATAAAATTTCATGTCATACAAATTATTAATTTTGTTTGTTTTCCAAGAAATTGGGTAAAAAAGTAAATAAAAATCTTTCTTTTGACACACTTGAAAAATTTTTTTGACCAACTTATAATGCAATAATCTAGATTTTAGTCTCACATACTAATCCCGACCATCAAGATTTCTCCAAATTCAATGTTCCTACTCGTAATCACTTAAAATGAAGTTTTTTAAGCAAAAAATATGCAAATTTCCTTGTTTTGACACACTTGACGATTTTTTCGACCCACTTCCGGTATAGTTATCGAACAAATCGTCGTTTCGGCTCTTCCCATTGAGTAAACCAATTTTTAGAGTAGAAAATTTTTCAAATCCGTCCAGCGATTTTCTAGATTTCGTAGGTTGTGACGGCCGGCCGGCCAGCAGACAGACATACATTTTTTTTTTGCTTTTTCAGAATCAGTAGGTCCTAAAACGTCGAGAAATGCCAAAAAAATGGGGGTGAGAATTTCATTTTTAGCTCATGAATACAATACTTAGGTCTTTCAGACCAAAGTAATATAGAGTGACATATTTAGTAAGCTCCTAAATCGAAAAATCATTTACCTACATAAAACGATCCGTATCTCTATGGTTTAACAAAGCTCCATTATGCGTGTATGGTACAAGGAGTGGCTTTTTCTAAAGGGTTGCAATCAGATATATAGAGTGCCATATCTAGTAAGCTCTTAAATCAAAAAATGATCTACCTACGTGAAACGATCAGTATCTCTATGCTTTAACATAGTTCCCTTACGCGTTTGTGGAACAAGGGGTGGCTTTTTCTAAAGGGTTGCAATCAGAAGTGCCATATTTAGTAAGCTTATAAATGAAAAAATGATTTACCTACATAAAACGATCAGTATCTCTATGCTTTAACATAGTTCCCTTAAGCGTTTATCGTACAAGGGAGTGGCTTTTTCTAAAGGGTCGCAATCAGAAACGTAGAAAGACTTATTTAGGAAGCTCCTAAATCGAAAAATCAATTACCTACATAACAAGATCAGTATCTCTATGCTTTAACATAGTTCCCTTATGCGTGTATGGTACAAGGGGTGGCTTTTTCTAAAGGGCTGCAATCAGAAATATAGAGTGACATATTTAGTAAACTCTTAAATCGAAAAATCATTTTCCTACGTAAAACGATCCGTATCTCTATGGTTTAACATAGTTCCCTTATGCGTGTATCGTACAAGGGGTGGCTTTTTCTAAAGGATTGCAATCAGAAATATAGAGTGACATATTTAGTAAGCTCCAAAATCAAAAAATGATTTACCTACATAAAACGATCAGTATCTCTATGCTTTAACATAGTCCCCTTATCCGTGTATGGTACATGGGGTGGCCTTTTCTAAAGGGTTGCATTCAAAAAATGTAGAGTGACATATGACAAGCTCCTAAATCAAAAAATTATTTTCCTAAATAAAACGATCCGCATCTCTACGCTTTAACATAGCTCCCTTATGCGTGTATCGTGCAAGGGGGTGGCTTTTCTAAAAGGTTGCAATCAGAAACGTCGAAAGACTTGTATAGAAAGCTCCTAAATCGAAAAATCACTTACCTACATGAAACGATCAGTATCTCTATGCTTTAACATAGCTTTCTTATGCGTGTATCGTACAAGGGGTGGCTTTTTCGAAAAGGTTGCAATCAGAAATATAGAGTGACATATTTAGTAAGCATCTAAATCAAATAATGATTTACCAACATAACACGATCAGTATCTCTATGCTTTAACACAGTTCCCTCAAGCGTGTATGATACAAGTGGTGGCTTTTTCTAAAGGGTTGCAATCAGAAACGTGGAAAAACTTATTTAGTAAGCTCCTAAATTGAAAAATCATTTACCTACATAAAACGAAACGTACCTCTATGCTTTAAAATAGTTCTCTTATGAGTGTATGGTGCAAGGGGTGGTTATTTCAAACGGGTTGCAATCAGAAATATAGAGCGACATATTTGGTAAGCTCTTAAATCGAAAAATCACTTGCCTATATATAACGATCCGAATCTTTATGCTTTAACATAGTTCCCTTACGCGTATATGGTATAAGGGGTGGCACTTTCGGAAGGGTGGTAATCAGAAATATAGAGTGACATATCTAGTAAGCTCCTAAATCAAAAAATTATTTTTCTAAATAAAGCGATCCGTATCTCTATGCTCTAACATAGCTTCCTTATGTGTGCACGGTACAAAGGGGGCGGCTTTTTCAAAAGGGTTGTAATCAGAAATATAGAGTGACATATTTAGTAAGCTCCTAATTCAAAAAATTATTTTCCTACATAAAAAGATCCGTATCTCTATGCTTTAACATAGTTCCCTTATGCGTGTATGATACAAGGGGTGGCACTTTCTGAAGGGTAGAAAATCAGAAATATAAAATGACATATTTAGTAGGCTCCTAAATCGGAACTTTATCCGCACCCTTAAATATTTTTGTGTCGAGTATGTTTAGCATAGTTCCCTTAAGCGTTTTTGACCCAAGGGGTGGTTTTTTTTCTAAAGGGTTGCAACTGAGAAATAAACAGTTGCTTGTTTTTAAGTTTTTTTTAATTCAAGAATTACATGTAGTAAAGAAATTTTTAATTTAATGTTATTTTTTATATGTCGTCTCCCTTTGCAAACTAGTTTTGGGGTGGTTTTAGGAATAGGGTTGGAGCTCTAAAATCAAAAGTATACAGCCTTAAGAGTTCCTAAATAGCTCCTGACTCTGAGCCTACTAACGATCCTCTAGGGCTATTTTTAAGGTGTGGGGGGCTGAGTGAAAGTTCACCCAGCCCCCCATTTTCATATGAAGATTTTTGCTTAGGTGGTTGAGCTCAAAATTTTATTCTTACGTTTTTTGAATGCTCCTTAATATCTCCTAATTCTGAGCTAATTTTTTTTTATTTTTGCGTGGTTGGGGGGTCAGCTGAACAGAGGTTTCTGAATGCAACCCTTTAGAAAAAGCCACACCTTGTACCATAAACGCATGAGGAAGCTATGTTAAAACATAGAGATACGGATCGTTTTATTTAGGAAAATAATTTTTTGATTTAGGAGCTTACTAAATATGTCACTCTATATTTTTGATTGCAACCCTTTAGAAAAAGCTACCCCATATACCATACACGCGTAAGGGAACTTTGTTAAAGCGTAAAGATGCGGATCGTTTTATATTAGTAAATGATTTTTCTATTTAGGAGCTTACTAAATATGTCACTCTATATTTCTGATTGCAATGCTTTAGAAAAAGCCCCCTCTTGTACTAAACACGTATAAGGGAACTATGTAAAACCATAGAGATACGCATCGTTTTATGTAGGTGACTGATTTTTCGATTTAGGAGCTTCCTAAACTTCCGTAGCTTTATGCTCTTAAATAGTTCTCTTACGCGGATATGATACAAGGGGTGGCTTTTTCTAAAGGGTTGCAATCAGAAATATAAAGTTACATATTTAGTAAGCTCCTAAATCAAAAAAGTCCAGCGGCAGGTATATCCGCTAGAAAAAGGTAGATTTCTTGATCAGACAGATATGCATACAAGTAGAATCAATGTATCAAATTAGTTGAAATCAAAAAACTAAATAGAAACGGAATTATCCAACAAATTTCACAAAAGACATTTAATACATTAACCGAAACTACTTTATGCAATTTCGGAACAGTTTTGTTTAATTTGGTTAAAATTAGTCATAACTATTAAATCCACCAAAGATCAAATAAACGTCCAACAAAGATCAAAAGAACTACGTGACAACTACAATTATACCATCACACATAATTTATAATCAAACATTATTAAACAATTTTAATTAAAAATCATCTTTGTGTTGTATTATTTTGTTCTCATTTAATCTTTTTTCAATTACATAGTTTACTTAGTGAAAAAAAAAATAAAAATACAAACAAAAGAGCATATGATAATTTTCCTTTGGTATTAAATGGCTTGAGATTTGTCTGTAATAGGTTCATTATATTGCTTATAAAAATGGAACCTTTTGGGTTAGAAAGCAGGAATTTTGTGACGCTATAGCTTAAAAATTGTCTTAAAAGTTAAGATGAATTTAAATAACATAAACTCAAACATGATGAAATCATTGCCTTTTGTGTTTGTTTTCATTTCAACAGACCTGGGGCCTCAACCTTTACACCTGAACTATTTTTTTTTAAATTTTGGAAAGATTTATATTGGAACTTTGTGTAAAAAAGTTTTCAAGTGTGAGCTTGGCCATTTCAGCTAGATCAAGGACAGCAAAGTTTAGCAAATTTTTAAAACAGCTGATTTTTCAGGAACCTGGAACGTCAAAGTTGTCATTTGGATAAAAATGATAGAAATATGTTCAAATATTCAATATTTATAAATTTTATTAAAATATTATGATTCAAACGGAAGTTATAGCGCCCTAGATTATTCGACATTTTAGGCTCTAGCCGCTTAACTGGTACCCGGATATGGCCAGTTCACGAACTTGTCCAAGACATTATTTGCCGAAACACACACAAAAAATTATTTTGGTGTAGGTCGAAAAATGCGACCGTGAGAGTGCCGCCAAATTCCGTTATATCTCATATCGTTATATATATATATATATATATATATATAAATTTTTTTTTCATTTTGATTTTCCGTCTCCGCTTATCATATATAGTCGTTTGGCACCAAAATTTTTCCGAAATTCCGAGATGAAGCACATACCAATAGGTAGATTTTTATATGAAATCTACCTAAAATGATTTACCTACGTAAAACGATGCGTATCGCTATGCTTTAAAATAGCTCCCTTATGCGGGTATGGTACAAGAGATGACTTTTTCTAACGGGTTGCAATCAGAAATATAGATTGACATGTTTAGTAAGCTCCTTAATCGAAAAATCACTTACCTACATGAAACGAACATTGTCTCTATGTTCTAACATATCTTCTTTATGCGTGTATCGTACAAGAAGTGACTTTTTCTAAAGGGTTGCAATCAGAAATAAAGATTGACATATTTAGTTAGCTCCTAAATCGAAAAATCACTTACCTACATGAAACGATCAGTATCTCTATGCTCTAACATAGCCTCCTTATGCGTGTATGGTCAAGGGGTGGCACTTTTTCTAAAGCGTTGCAAACCAGAAATAAAGAGTGACAGATTTAGTAAGCTCCTAAATCGAAAAATGATTAACCTACATAAAACGATCCATATCTCTATGCTTTAACATAGTTCTCGTATGCGTGTTTGGTACAAGGGGTGGCTTTTTCTAAACTGTTGCAAACCAGAAATATAGAGTGACATATTTAGTAAGCTCCTAAATCGAAAAATCATTTACATACATAAAACGATTTGTACCTCTACGCTTCAACAAAGTTCTCTACCGCGTGTATGGTACAAGTGGTGGCTTTTTCTAAAGGGTTGCAATCAAAAATATATAGTGAAATATTTAGTAAGCATCTAAATCGAAAAATTATTTACTTATATAACACGATCCGCATCTCTACGCTTTAACAAAGTTCCCTTACGCGTGTATGGTACAAGGGGTGACTTTTGCTTATGGGTTGCAATCAAAAATATAGAGTGACATATTTAGTAAGCTCCTAAATCTAAAAAATGATTGACCTACAAAAAACGATCCGTATCTCATTGCTTGACCATATTTCCCCTACGCATGTATGGTACTAGGGGTGGCTTTTTCTTAAGGGTCGCAATCAGAAATATAGAGTTACATATTTAGTAAGCTCCTACATCGAAAAATCATTTACTTACATAACACGATCAGTATCTCTATGCTTTAACATAATTAACTTATCCTTGTATGGTACTAGGGGTGGCTTTTTCTAAAGGGTTGCAATCAGAAATATAGAGTGACATAATTATTAAGCTCCTAAATCAAAAAATGATTAACCTACATAGCACGATCAGTATCTCTATGCTTTAACATAGTTTCCTTATGAGTGTATCGTACAAGGGGGTGGCTTTTTCTAATAGGTCGCAATCAGAAACGTAAATAAACTTATTTAGGAGGCTCCTAAATCGAAAAATCATTTACCTACATAAAACGATCCGTACCTCTATGCCACAAAATAGTTCTCTTACGCGTATATGATAGGAGGGGTGGCACTTTCTAAAGGGTTGCAATCAGAGATATAGAGTGACATATTCATTAAGCTCCTAAATCGAAAAATCATTTGCCTACATAAAACGATCCGTACCTCTACACTTCAACATAATTCGCTTACGCGTGTATGGTACAAGGGGTGGCTTTTTTAAAGGGTTGCAATCATAAATATAAAGTGATATATTTAGTAAGGTCCTAAATCAAAAAATGATTAACCTCCATAACACGATCAGTATCTCTATGCTTTAACATAGCATCCTTATGCGTGTATGGTACAAGGGGTGTCTTTTCCTAAAGGGTTGCAATCAGAAATATAGAGTTACATATTTAGTAAACTCCTAAATCAAAAAATGATTTACCTACTTAACACGATTAGTATCTCTATGCTTTAACATAGTTCCCTTATGCGTGTATGGTACAAGGGGTGGCTTTTTTTAAAGGGTTGTAATCAGAAATATAGAGTGACATATTTAGTAAGCTCCTAAATCGAAAAATCATTTACCTACATAAAAAGATCTGTATCTCTATGCTTTAACATAGTTCCCTTATGCGTGTATGATACAAGGGGTGCCTTTTCTGAAGGGTAGAAAATCAGAAATGTAAAATGACATGTTCAGTAAGCTCCTAAATCGGAACTTTATCCGCACCCTTAAATATTTTTGTGTCGAGTACATTTAACATACTTCCCTTATGCGTTTTTGACCCAAGGGGTGGTTTTTCTTCTAAAGGGTTGCAAGTGATAAATAAACAGTTGCTTGTTTTTACGTTTTTTTTAATTCAAGAATTACATGTAGTAAAGAAATTTTTCATTTAATGTTATTTTTATGTGTCATCTCCGATTTCAAACTAGTTTTGGGGTAGTTTTAAGAATAGGGGTGGAGCTCTAAAATCAAAAGTATACAGCCTTAAGAGCTCCTAAATAGCTCCTAATTCTGAGCCTATTTACGATCCCCTACGGCTATTTTTAAGGTGTGGGGGGCTGAGTGAACGTTCACCCAGCCCCCCCATTTTCAAATGAAGATTTCTGCTTAGGGGGTTGAGCTCAAAATTTTATTCTTGCGTTTTTTGAAAGCTCCTAAATAGCTCCTAATTCTGAGATATAATTTTTTTGATTTTTGCATGGTGGGGGGGCCAAACCCGTTTTGGGGTTGTTTTAAGAATTAGGGGTGGAGCTCTAAAATCAAAAGTATACAGCCTTAAGAGCTCCTAAATAGCTCCTAATTCTGAGCCTATTTACGATCCTCTAGGGTTATTTTTAGGGTGTGGGGGGGCTGAGTGAACGTTCACTCAGCCCCCCCACTTTCAAATGAAGATTTCTGCTTAGGGGGTTGAGCTCAAAATTTTATTCTTGCGTTTTCTGAAAGCTCCTAAATAGCTCCTAATTCTGAGCTAATTTTGTTTTTATTTTTGCGTGGTGGGGGGGCCAGCTGAACAGAGGTAAACAAAAGAAGCTTAAAAGAAAATATAAGAAATGGATTGTTAAAAAAGTTCCGAATACTTTATTTTTCGGTTTTTTCTTTCTTTTTTTGTTGACAATGTCATAAAGAAAAAATAGAAAACCAAATTGTATTTCTATTGTATGTAATCGGTACTTTCGGGTAATCACAGTAACGAGTAATTGGTAACGAATAGTTATAAGTAGGCTTCGGATTCTAATGTAAATACATCTTTTTTTTGGTTAAGAACAAGGAAAATGAATAAAAAAGTTTTACGAACTAGAAATTTTCGAGAAAAATGAGCCATATTTGTTACAACATATTTTTACATTTTTTTGAATAAATACATATTTTTACATATTTCCCCATTTTAGTACATATTTTATCCATAAATACATATTTTATTAAATATTTTAGCAATTAAAGAATACTCTATTGCATAAAATCACGATTATGAAATTTTCCTTACAAAACACTTTAAATCCCTACATGTAGGCAATCCAATTTAATAACGAACCTTTCCTATTTGAAAATCTTACTATAAATAATATTCACTATTAGATGTCGCTACCAAAAAAACATTATTTGTTTATTTTTAGTTGATGCATTGATGATCACTTCAGATGTATTATGTTTAAAAATTTTTGTTGTATGATCTAAACGTCTTGTGTTTTTTTAATTCGTTTATACTATTTTTAAAAATAACGAACAAGAAATAGATTATTTTTAAGATGACTAAATGCTCAGCCTTTTTTTTAAGAATCCGTGGAATTATTCGAAACGAATAACACGAATTATTCGAAATTCAACGAGGATTTGTGTATGGCAATGCTAGCCGCTGATATTCCTTTGGCGAAATTGAATAACACCATGTTTTCATCGTTTCTAAAAAAAGATACTAACCAGATCATACCCGACGAATCAACTTTAAGAAAACGATATATTTAGGCACTATACGACAAAAAAATGAACGAAATAAAGCTAGTAACTCAAAATAAGTATTTGTGGGTTTCAATCGATGAAACTACGGCTAGCACTGAAGTCTGGACGGTAGGTAGCCAATGTGATACTAGGGATATTGGATGTCGATGAAAAGGTAGCCAAACAAAAATTCTTATTAAATGTTGCTGTCCTCGACAAAACTAACCATCCAACAATTGCCCGGTTATTCGACGACTCTGTCAAATTATTAGGAGAAAATTTCGAGAGAGAAAAAATTTTGCTTTTTATTTCAGATGCGGCGCCTTACATGGTGAAAGCCGCTCAATCTATTCAAGTATTTTACCCCAAAATTTTACATGTGACCTCTGTAGTTCATGGACTACACAGAGTTTGCGAAACTATTCGATCAAATTTCAGCGATGCAAATGGGTTAGTTTTGACGGTTAAAAATGTTTTTTTGAAAGCACCCTCTCGGATTGCGCTTTTTAAAAATAAATTTCCAAATATTTTGTTGCCACCTCAACCAATAGTTACTCGCTGGGGGACCTGGCTTAATGCAGTGAAATATTATAATGAAAATTTAGAAAAAATTATGGAAATTATGTTGGAACTAAACAACGAACATTCAACATACATTAAAACTGCTAAGGCAATATTAGGTAAATCAACGTTTAAAAATGATTTGGCTTACATAAATGGCAACTATAGCCATCTAGCCACGACAAGAGAAAGCCTAGAGTCTTCAAGTAATAGTTTAGTGGAACAATTAAACTTGTTTCTGGAAACTAATAGGAAAGTTGAAGCAATAAGTGGTTGGTGAACTAATTAAAAATAAATTGAAAATCGTCATATCCAAAAATACTGGTGTGAATATTTTACAAAATATTAAAACTACTCTTGAAGATCCTGGAAATGCAAATGAGATCGAACAATTCACGGTATCTGAAATTTCAGCATTTAAACATGCCCCATTCCCAATAACATCAGTTGACGTAGAAAGGTCATTTTCTATGTACAAAAATATGTTACGTCCCAACCGCGAAAACTTTTTGTTTGATAATTTAAAAATGTATCTTGTTATATATTGCAATACAGCATTGAATGCAAACTAAAGTGCATATAATATTTAGCAAAATAAGATTTATACTTGACTGAAATTTAAGATTTACTTAAACCGGATTTGTGTGATGCAGTTAATTTGATTTTGAAATTATGAATTTTCTTGTGATAATTATTTTATTTAAGATTTACGTTAAGATTTAAGTTAACGACACAATATAATACTCGTACGTATATGTACCGATTGTTTTCAGTTATTGTTATTTTGATTTTATTGTTTTGTAAAATATTGGCTATACATTTAGTTATAAAGGGTGTTTTTTTAGGGACATTAGAACTTCCGATAGGGATTCCTGTCAAGGTATTTGACAGATAGCCGCCATATTTGGCATGCTTATTCATTAATGTCTGGCAATTCATCATGTCAAGTTATACTTTAGACAACGTCTCCAAATATTGGAATTTTTCATAAAAATTTTCATCAAAAAATCATCTTTTCTGATGAAGCTCATTTTTCCATGATTGATGACTGGCTGCTCCCAAATGTTGCCACACAAGATCTGGAAGCCCATTGGTTCCAATAAGATGGTGCAACTTGCCATACAGCGCACGAAACATTGAATTTGTTGAACACCACTTTTAATGGATTTCCAAAGAAGGAAATGTTGATTGGCCACCTCGCTCTTGTGATTTAACGCCCCTAGATTTTTTCTTGTGGGGCTATCTTAAGTCGTTGGTGTATGCCAACAAACCAGCAAATCTGCAGCAACTTGAAATCGAGCTATTCACGAAATGAGAGCAAATGTTTTCGAGAAAGTTACCCAAAATTTTGCCAATCGAACGACGTTCGTTAAGAATAGCCTTGGCGGTCATTTACCCCAAATAATTTTTAAAAAATAATTGCTATAAATTGTTCTATCCGATGCAATAAAAAATTTGTCCATTAAAATTCATTTTGTGTTTTATTTATTAAAACAAGTTCTAATGTCCTTAAAAAAACACCCTTTATATTATGTAGTATGAATCTACTGAAAATTGAAATAAATATTATACTAAAGTGTATTTGGTGTTTTTTTTTAAATATTTTTAAATTTTTGATAGCATATTTTGTTATTTTACTTGCATATTTCTTGTTTTTAAGCACATATTTTAAGTACATATTTTTAGATTTTTTGTGCATAAAAATCCTAAGCCTAGTTATAAGTTACTATCCGCACATCGATTGTGAATTTATTGAATTTATGTGAATTTATTGAATTAAATAAATTTAGGTAAGTTTTGCACCATATTATTTATTGATTTATATTGCCTTTTTTTGAAAATTTATAGTAATGGATAATTTCGTAAAGAAACCTCGTCTGATTACGATAATGACAATGCTACTCAGTGGCGGATTACCATAGAGGCGGAAGAGGCGGCCGCCTCGGGCCCCACATGCACAGGGGCCCCCTCGCTACAAATAGTATTGATATTTTATAGGTATTCAAATATCAGATGACTGCGTTCATTCAACCAAAATTTTTAAACCTAAAGATTTTTTTAATATTATCCACATGTAAAAGTGTTAGGTTGTCAATTTGTATTACTTTTTTTCATGTATGTATTTATTTTAATAATTCTAATTTGATAGTTTTATAATTTTTTAATGTACAAATTCGTTTTCCAATTTGTATAGTAAAAAAACATTTTGTTTTGAAAAGTTCCACTGTTACGAATGAATATTAATACTAAAACTTTATTTGCAATTGGCTGTTATTATATTAATCGAAAAATTATTGATAAAAACCAAATCCAGATAAGTATTTTTTGGATATTTGAAGTATATTTGAGTTTTATGTTTTCATCATTGATTTTGGATTTCTTTTAAGACCTACAATTTATTGAAAGCATTAAACTGAAAACCTCAATTTTAAGCCTATAATTGTACATATTTTAGATTAATTTCATATATAACTAAATAAATGAAAACTTTTTAATGTGTAGAATTGAAATCTATTATTGTATGCTTAAAATCCATGTATTTTTTATACAATACATGCTAAATTCATCATTTGGTTTAACGTTTGAAAAGGGTTTCCATATGATATGATTGATATAGTATAGGTGTTTTAGCTTTAGTTGTATATTTCGTTTTATCATCGTTGATTGGAAAAAGATTGTCTAAAAAATTTGTTTGAAAAATTTGAAAAAAAGATTGTTTCTAACTGGACGTATTGATACTCAAATAGCTCGTGAAATTGAAGTACAACAAAAATACAGGCGGGAAGTTTTAAAAAAAGTTGCAGCTACAGTAAAGCTATTAGCTACTTTGGGTTTAGCATTTCGTGGTCATCGAGAAGATATTGATTCGAACAGAAAAGGAAATTTTATGACATGCATTGAGTGATCCCAATTTGATGATTCTCTTAAAAATCATTTGGAGAGGTACAGCTATCCAGGAAAAGGTAATGTAAGTTTTTTATCACATACCACATGCGATGAATTTATAAATTTAATGGGAACTGAAGTAAAAGAATACCTAATTCAAGAAATTCAGGACTATTTATATTATTCAATTATTGTTGATTCTACGCCAGACGTGAACCACACTGAACAACTAAGTTTTATATTAAGGTACATTGATAAAGTGGGCGATGCGAGAGAACGATTTTTGGATTTTTACAAATTGAAAATCACAATTCAGAATATCTAGCACAACTTATTTTGAAAACTTTAAACAATTTGTCTTGGATATTAAAAATTGTCGCGGTCAAAAATATATGGCCGGAAAATATAATGGTTTACAAGCCAGAATTAAAACTCTAAGTGAGACCGCCATTTTTATTCCTTGTACAAGTCATTTAATTGGAAATTATGCTGCAGATGCCTATTCTACTGCGGTGTATTATTTTAACTTTATCCAAAATATATATGTATTCTTTTCTTCATCTAATCACAGATGGAAGTTGCTTATTGATAATTTTTTTCCGATCCTAATTCCAAACATATTAAAAAATTAAGTGACACAAGTGACAAGATGGTCTGCAAGAGCTGATGCAGTATCCGCCTTGCGGTTTAATTACAAAAATATTAAAAGCGTTCTTATCCAAATTAGCGAAAATGAAGACGAAAAACCGATTACTAAAGTTGAGGTTAAAAAATTAGCTAGCTCTTTCGATGAATATGAATTGCCTTATTAACCGTTCTATGGGATATATTATTGCAAAGAATCAATAGTACTAGAAAATCTTTTCAAAATATTCAAACGAACTTATTACAAGGAGTAAAACTGTTTAATTCTTTGTCACAATTTATAAGGGATGTTCGGAATGATTTTGAGAGCATAGAAAAGCAAGCAAACTTATTAACAGACAATATTAGCTACAAACAAGGACGAAAAAGAAAACGCAAAATTATGTATGATGAATCATCTGCAAATGATACAAAGCTAGTAGGACGAGAATTGTTTATTATAAGTACTCACAATATGATCTGTGATAGACTTGCCACTGAAATGTCTACCAGAACGTCCATATATGAAACTGTTTTAAATAATTTTAAATTATTTTTTGATCAAAATATATCCAGTGATGAAGTTGACAAGTGTATTTTAGAATTGTCAAATACATATGCGAGGAATATAGAAGTACAATATTTTAAAGACGAAGTACATCATTTTTTAAAATATATAAAAGAAGAGAACATCACTTGTCCATTTAAGATGTACAAGGTAATCATTGATGGCCTGCAATCTTCATTTCCCAATGTGGAAACTATTTTAAAAATATTTCTTACATTGCCGATATGTAACGCAAGTGGGGAACGATCTTTCTCCGTTCTGAAGCGGATAAAAAATTATTTAAGAAATAGTCTTAATCAAACTCATTTGCAAAATTTTTGGTAAAATCTTGGGCCCCAAAATTTTGTTCCGCCTCAGGCCCCTTAAAGGCATAATCCGCCACTGATGCTACTGCTAGCACTAGTAGAATTGAAGAAAATGAAGAAAATAGGCAAAGTGTGAAATCAATTCGAACTGTCAATCGGTTGTATGACGAAGAATATTTAAAATTTGGATTTATCTGGACCGGAAATACAGATTGTCCAACTCCTCTCTGCATTGTATGCGGAGAGAAATTAGCCAATAGCACGATTGACAACCGAACCGAACCGATAGCGTCATTTGACAACCGAACATAAAAATCTTTTAACAAAAAACAAAGAATATTTTAAAACGCTTTTAGAAATGCAAGGCAAACAAAGGAAGCAATTTTAAAAAACAATGAAAGTAAGTGATAAAGTCCAACTTGCGTCGTATAAGATTGCTGAATTAGTAGCATTAAAATTAAAGCCACACACGATAGCAGAATCTCTTATTTTACCTGCCTGCTGTGAAATAGTGACAATTATGTGTGGGGAAGAGGCAAAGAAAGAAATTTTAAAGATTCCGGTATCTGATGATACTATTCGTAGACGAATTAATGACATGTCCTGCAACATTGAAAAAACAGTTGCAGGTAAGCTTATTAATATGCTTTTTGCATTACAAGTAGACGAATCTACGGATATAAGTGGCAAAGCGCAGCTCTTTGGCTTTGTACGATTTATTTATGAACAAAAGATAATAAATCAATTTTTATGCTGCCAAGAACTTTTGGGACGTACAACTGGTCAGGACTTGTTTGATGCAATAACATCGTATTTGAATGCTTTAAAATTATCATGGGATCATTGTGTCGGTATTTGTACCGATGGAGCAGCGTCCATGACGGAATCGATCAAAGGATTTGTGACTTTAGCTAAAACCATAAATTCAAATATAATATTTCATCATTGTTTCTTGCACCGAGAAGTACTTGTCATAAAAACAATGCCCAAGAAATTAAACGAAGCACCATGGTTAATTTTATTAAAATGAGACCGATGAAAAGCCGAATTTTCAAACAACTTTGTTCATTGATGGAAGCAGATTATGTGTGTTTGCTTCTTCATACCGAAGTGAGGTAGTTGTCACGACGAAAGGTTTTAGATCGTGTGTTGATATTAAAAAATGAATTGCTTGTTTTTTTTTAAACAGAAAATCAAAAAACTTTTGTAAATTATCTAAAAAATGATGATTGGTGCGGTGCAATAATTTGGCGTATTTGTCTGATATTTTTGAATACTTTAATACTGTCAATAAAGAAAAATTAGAAGAAAAATTGAAGAATAGAAGAAAAATTTGAAAAAATATTTTCCATTGTTAAACACAGAACAATATGATTGGATAAGAAACCCGTTTATTTCTATCGAATTTTCTAGCTTCACTTTAAATGAAGAAGAAGAATTGACGTCGCTTTCTTCAGATCGTGGATTAAAATTACAGTTCCATGAAAACACTCCTGAAAATTTTTGGATCTCTGTTAAAGATGAATACCCTTGTATAAGCAAAAAATCCCTGAACATATTATTGTTATTTTCCACATCATATCTTTGCAAAGCAGGATTTTCAACTATGGTCAATATAAAGACAAACAAACGAGAGAGACTAGGGAATTTAGAAGAAGAAATGGGTGTGGCGTTATCATTTATTCGTCCCAATATCACTGAGATCTGTAAAGATCGTCAAGCATGCATCGCATTAAGTTTGAGATATTTTTAAAAGAATTGTAGTTGTAATTGTGTTTTCAATAAATATATTTGCATGAATAAATATCGGTAAATATTTTATTTATATACATTTTATTTTCTAAAAGTAGCACTTGGAAGCAGGGGGTGGCCAATCACACGCTGCGACACGATTCCGTTTCTGTTTTGCTCTATATGGAGTGTTTTTGCGAACATTATTCTGTTTTTGATTGCTCTTTTGGTTTCAAAAGGTTAGCAACCCGCACCCCCTGTTTTAAAGTTTATGCTGTAGTGTAGATGTTCCGCCTAAAAATATTTCAGAGTTTAGTGTTCCCCAACTTCAAAAAGTTTGAGAACCAAGGTAATATAATATAATTTTATAATATATAATATAGTATACAGTTTATATAATATAATATAAATATAATACAGTTTTATATAATATAATATAATATACAGGCACGTACTACTTATTTTTTTAAACTTTTAAAATTATTTTTCAAAATATTTTAATTTTAATTTATTTTTAAATATTTTAGTTGACAAGGGGTTATAAAAAAATTCAAGTTTTTTTTTAATAAATTATTTTATATAATATAATAATATATAATAATAAATATTAATACTAATAATAATAATTTTTTTAATAATAATTTTATAAATATTATTATTAAATATTATTATTATTATTATAAATATTATTATAATATTATATTGTAATATTATAATATTATAAATATTATTATTATATAATAATAATAATCGGGAAGAAAACTGCGGAAGATGATATTAAAAATAAAGTCATTATAAGTCCCCGGTATGTCAGGGAATTTTTTTAATACCATAATCATGATCAGTGACCCCAAAAACACTCGAGTAATGATTTTTAATGATTTTGATAAAAAAAATTAAGGAAATTCCAGTAGATGATCTACATAATCGGGTCGATATGATCCCCAGGTATGTCGGGTGAAGTTTTAAACATCATATTCGTGATCAGCGATCCCTCGAAACCCTCGACAGCGAAACCTTCGAGTAATGATTTTAATGCTATCCATAAAAAATTTAAGGGGGTAGTGAAATCCGGGTAGGGTAGTGAAATCCGAAATTCTACGTCCACGCCGTGCTACCTGGGTAATGCTAACAGAATTAGGTTGGTGTAGTTGAGAGGGGCAGAGTAAATACTGCTTATACTCAATGATTCTGCACCATGGCGAGTCATTGGCGCCACAAAACCAATGCAACTCAAGCGTCTGTTCTCCATGTTAGGGGCGGCTTGGAGCGGGCGTCTGTCTTGGATCAAGCGGCTCGCTATATAAACGTGTAGCAAGCGTCTGTTCTCCATGTTAGGGGCGGTTTGTAGCGGGCGTCTGTCTTGGATCAAGCGGCTCGCTATATAAACATGTAAAAAGGTTGTTTCTGGTGACCTAAAGATGCAGAACGAACCCATTCACGAAAATTTGGGTTGGGCGAAGGGCTAACACCCCATTTCCGTAAAAAACTACTTGTCATGAATTCTGTACACAGGCCTCGGATTATCTCGGATTCACTATTAGAACGACCTCGGAAACTGTACCCGGACTACGATTTAAAAATGGGAACCTGGAACATGCTAAGCCTTAGAAGACCAGGAGATCTACTGAAACTTACAAACCAAATCAATAGCTATACACTGGATATAGTGGCGTTACAAGAACTAAGATGGCCAGGGAGTGGAATCCACGAAACAGCCAAAGGATACACTCTCTACTATTGCGGTTATGAAAACGGAGGAGAATTTGGAGTTGGCTTTCTCACACATCGTCGCGTGAATCAACATGTTATCGACTTTCGCCCAATTAATATGCGGATATGCACAATGAGAATCCGCACGCAAAAATTTAATGTAACGATCATCAATGTTCATGCACCTACTGAAGACAAAGCAGATGACATTAAAGACCTGTTCTTCCTAGAACTCGAAGAAGTCATCAATAACATCCCGCGGCACGATATAAAAATCGTGGTAGGTGACTTCAATGCGCAAATTGGTAGAAGTGCAGAACTTAAAACACATGTCGGCCCTAACAGCTTGCATCATGCTAGTAACAATAACGGCTTTCGCACAGCTGAACTGGCTATGATGTATGATCTAGTAATATCCAGCACTTTCTTTCCTCATAAGAGAATCCACAAAGCAACGTGGAAATCAAATGATGGAAGAACTGAAAATCAAATCGATCACGTCATGATTTCTAAGAGACACTCTACAAGTGTAACTGACGTTCGATCATACAGAGGTGCTGATATGGACACCGATCATATGCTTGTCATCTTTAAGTATAAGTGCAAATTATCATCTACATTTAATAGGCAAGCAAAAAAGACCGTGCGCTGGAATGTCGAAGCATTTAAACACCTGGAAACACTGAATAGATATCAGGAAATTGTAACGCAAAACATAGAAGAGCATGACATCCCATCTGAGATGCCATTAAACATACAAGAAGAATTGCAAACGCTTCAATCAACCATCATATCCGCAGCACAAACTACAATCGGAAAACGACCACCGAAATCACGTAACGAATGGTTTGATGACGAGTGCCGCGAAAGCATTGAGCACAAACAAAAACTGCGAGAAAAATGGTTAACAAGGAACACCCGAAGCTCCCAAACTGATTATCTACGCGCCAGAAAAGCCTCAGCAAAACTCCTACGGAAAAAGAAACGCGAACACATGAAGAGCTGTATCGAAAACATCAACCAACATGCGGCTAATGGAAATTCGAAAGAGTGTTTTGCCAATGCGCGGAATCTGACCAAAGATTTCCACCCAAGATCTACAGCCATCAAAAATGGAAACAACGAGCTTACAACAAGTGAACGTGATGTGCTGGAAGTATGGCGATCCCACTTTCAAGAACTACTGAATAGGACGAACGAAGTTCATCCTATTCGAGCAATTGCTCCGTCAAGTGAGGAGATTTTTGTCCCTTACCCAACAATAGAAGAAGTGGAAGCTGCCATCAAAAAATTAAAAAATGGCAAATCACCAGGTATCGATGGAATCCCTGCAGAACTACTTAAGAATGGAGGAGCAGCTCTGGTCTCACGTATATATGATCTGATTCTTGCAATCTGGGACCAAGAAGAGCTACCTGCTGAATGGAAAACAGCTCTCATTGTTCCGCTACATAAAAAAGGTGACCGCCTAAAGTGTGCAAATTATCGTGGAATCGCACTGTTGAACACTGCATATAAAATACTAGCTAATGTCGTACTCGCTCGGCTCATCCCGTTTGCCGAATCTATCATCGGCGACTATCAGTGTGGTTTTCGTCCCAACCGTTCAACCACAGATCAATGTTTTACCTTAAGGATGATTCTGGAAAAATGTTGGGAGTACAACATCAGCATTCACCAGCTCTACGTTGATTTCAAGCAAGCATATGATAGCATCATCCGCGACAACCTCTGGTCTGCACTCATATGCCTTGGTATTCCAGAGAAACTTGTTTCTCTGTGCAAACTCACAACATCGGGATCAAACTGTAGAATAGTAATCGAAGGGTCAGTTTCTGACTCTTTCGATATAACATCAGGTGTTCGACAAGGTGATGCACTCGCACCCGTACTATTTAATTTGGCGCTTGAGTACGCGATAAGAAAAAGCCGCATTGAGACACAAAACTGTATATTTAACAAATCTAGTCAAATTCTTGGCTATGCAGATGATATTGTGCTTCTCGGACGTAGAACAAGCGATATCAAGGATAGTCTCTCTCGGCTTGAAAGAAATGCTAAACGACTTGGATTATGCATTAACACCGGCAAGACTAAACTATTAACAACATCCAGGAATATACCTCCCGGCAATCTGAATACTGGCGACTATGAAGTGGAACGTGTAGAAAACTTCAAATACCTCGGGTCTGTAATAACATCGTCAAATGACATGCAGGCAGATATTAAAGCTCGTGTCTCAGCCGCATACAGAGTTTTCTACGCATACTCAAAACTTTTGCGATCTAAACATCTTTCGCAGTCGTGCAAACTCACACTTTACAAAGCATTAATTCGACCTGTGCTTACCTTTGGAAGCGAAAGCTGGACACTGACTTCCTCCGATTGTAGAATTTTATCAACATTCGAGAGGAAAGTCATACGAACAATTTATGGTCCATGTAAAGTTGCTGAAAATCAGTATAGAATCCGAATGAATCATGAAATCAGACAGCTTCTTGGAGGCTGCGATGTAATCGGATTCATTAAATCTAACCGGATTAGATGGTTTGGTCATGTAGAAAGGGCACCATTAGATAGAATGATTAAAAAAGCGTCCCAACAACAACCAGCTGGTGTTCGTCGAAGAGGAAGACCTAGACAACGCTGGCGTGATGACATCATCCAAGACCTTCGTGATATAGGATGTCAAAACTGGGGTCAACTGGTCATGGAACGAGACGATTGGAAGCTGATTGCACAGACGGCAAAATCCCTCCATGGGATGTAAACGCCAGAGAGAGAGAGAATAAAAAATTTAAAGAAAACTCCAGTAGATGATCTACATTATCGGGTCGTTGATATCTCCAGGTGCGTTAGGTGAATTTTTAAACATCATATTCGTGATCAGCGACCTCGAAAACCCCCGAGTAAAGATTTTTAATGCTTATGATAAGAAATTTAAAGAAAACTGCAGGAGATGATCTTCATAATCGGGTCGCTATGATCCACAGGTACTTCAGGTACATTTTCAAATATCATAATGATGATCAGCGATCCCGAAAACCCCCCAATAACATATATTGGATATTTTGTATAGAAAATTTTGACAAAAGTCAAGGAGAAGCTGTATAGTAAGGGCGCTCTGACCTCCAGGTCCACGGTATGACTTTTCAGCATCAGCTACCCCAAAAACCCCTGAATAATGAATTTGGGCTCGTTTCGGCTATTATTTACCGAATTATAATTTTTTTTTATTATTCTAAAAAATGCACTTACAAAAATGCATTTTTTAGCTGCAGAAATGCAATAAAGCCGATCTGGGTTTGCAAAACACCAAACAAATTTTATAATTGACTTTCTGAATCGAATGCAAAAATCCGCATTCAAATCCGTTTAACTATACAGGTTTTCGAAAGTTCAATACGCTAATCCCTCGTCTAAGTAGTTTACACTAGTATCATAAATATGTTATTGTTCCTAATTTTAAGATGATTTTTGTTAACTTGGGCTGGATATAGATTTAAATATGGATATGGATATGGATATGGATATGGATATGGATATGGATATGGATATGGATATGGATATGGATATGGATATGGATATGGATATGGATATGGATATGGATATGGATATGGATATGGATATGGATATGGATATGGATATGGATATGGATATGGATATGGATATGGATATGGATATGGATATGGATATGGATATGGATATGGATATGGATATGGATATGGATATGGATATGGATATGGATATGGATATGGATATGGATATGGATATGGATATGGATATGGATATGGATATGGATATGGATATGGATATGGATATGGATATGGATATGGATATGGATATGGATATGGATATGGATATGGATATGGATATGGATATGGATATGGATATGGATATGGATATGGATATGGATATGGATATGGATATGGATATGGATATGGATATGGATATGGATATGGATGTGGAGGTGGATATGAATATGAATATGGATCTGGATATGTATATGGATGTGGATATGGATGTGGATATGGATAAAGATAAAGATATGGATATGGATATGGATGAGGATATGGATTGGACTTCGTATGGATGTGACATGGACATGAATTGGACATGGATTGGATATGTATTAAATATAGATTGGATATTGATTTGATATGGGTTGAATATAGGTTTGTATATGAATTGGATATGGATTGGATATGGATTGTATATGTATTCGATATGGATTGGATATGGATTGGATAAGGATTGGCTATGGATTGGATATGGATTAGATATGGATTGGATATGGATTGGATTGGATATGGGTTAGATATGGATTGGATATGGATTGGATATGGATTGGATATGGATTGGATATGGATTGGATATGGATTGGATATGGATTGGATATGGATTGGATATGGATTGGATATGGATTGGATATGGATTGGATATGGAGTGGATATGAATTGAGAATGGGTTGGATATGGATTGGATATGGATTAGATATGGATCAGATATGGATTGAATATGGAATGGATATGGATTGGATATGGATTAGATATGGATTGGATATGGATTGAATATGGATTGGATATGATTTGGATATGGATTGAATATGGATTGGATATGATTTGGATATGGATTGGATATGGATTTGATATGGATTGGATATGGATTGGATATGGAATGGATATGGATTGGATAATAATTGAATATGGATTAGTTATGGATTAAAAATCAGATATTGATGTTATATTTTTTTATATAGACCAACAAAAAAAAATTATATCACCAGAAAAAAACATCAAAAATATAAATTCAGCAGTTTTTTAAAGATGTTTAATACACAATGTACAAAAACAAAGCAAACAAAAAGAAATGATATCTTAGCGGCAAAAAACATCAAAAATGTAAATACAGCAGTTTTTTAGAGAGGTTAGGTACACAACGTAAAAAAATAAATAAAAAGAAATGATATCTTATCACACGCACATTTCAGCGATAAGAACATCAAAAGAACCAAATCAGGAGTTTGTTTTTAGGGTTTAATACACAACGTAAAAGTACCAAGCCAAAGAAATGATACGTTTTGATAAGCAAATTGGATACTGCGAGAATAAAAACGTTTCATATAACTATTTAAGCTAAAATTTATAGCTACAAATTTTAGCTACAAAATAGCTATATATTTTAGCTACAAAAATGTATGTACATTTATGAACTTAAACTTAAAAATAAAAAATATATAAATAAATAGTCCCGATGGTCGACACAATTAAGTTTACAAAGTATAAATTTATTTTTCATCGAATTCCAAATGTACAATGCATTATTTGAAAGTTAATCTGAAACGAGAGAAGTACAAAACAGACGCGAAAACTCTTTGAAGTGTAAGGGATCTCTTGTCATTAAACGCTCAAAATTAGGGCTTTTAAAAATAAGATACTGTCTGCCTTCAAAGAGTTTTCGCGTTGTTTTGTTTTTGGGCATTGCAATACATCAATACATCGATTCAATAAAACCATCCAATCGTGATAGAATTATGCTTTATAAAAATTTCAATGCACTGTTATTTTGTAAATCCGTCTAATTTTTAGAAGATTTACTTAACTACTATACCAATTTTATCGCATACTATTAATAATATCGCATACAATTAACTCGGCCTCCTAAATAGATGCAAACAATTTTTTACTCCATACCAATTGCTCCATGTTTATAAGTCCTATATTCGTCCCTGTATGGAGTACTGCTGTCAAGTTTGGGGTGCTGCCTCTGTTTCCATCTTGGCCCTCTTGGACTCTGTTCAAAAGCGAGCTATACGAATTGTGGGTGATCGAACTTTGACATCAAAACTTGATTCCCTACAACATCGTCGCACTGTTGCTGACCTCGTTGTTTTTTACAAATATCGTCATCAGCAGTGCTCAGATGAAATCAGCGGCATCATGCCTCAAACTTATTCTTACCCCCGTTCCACTCGGCAATCGGCTACCGCAACCAGTGAAACGGTAAAGATCCCGCGCTGTCATACTGGCAGATCGCAGAGAGACTTCTTTGTCCGAACTGCGTACAAATGGAATAGTTTGCCGGAACACTTAGTCTCAGGTGGCTTCAACCCACAGATGTTTAAAAAAAGCGTTAATCTACACCTTAGAACGCCAGTTGTTGTGGGACCCAGGTCTAGACCTAGGTCTTAAAAGGTATTTATGTGTTGTTGTGACACATATTCTAAACCCTATTACACAACACATTTGATTAAAAAAAAAAAAAATACTATTAATTGAAATATATGTGATAAAATAATTATTACGTTACATATTATTTTGGCCCGACTAAAGTACAGTTCACCGCAATATTCAAGCCGTTATCGTTCTTTGTATCAAGGACTAGAGCGCCAAAGATACGAAAGACGGTCGTATTGCTTCTAATCTTCTGATGAAATCAGTTTTATAAACAAAACACAATCTTTCTTCCAAAAACGCCGTGGGTGCGTATTTTGACAAAATTCTATCGTACTAAAGGTGCTCGGCATCACCGTTTTTAGAAGAACGATTGTGTTTTGTTTATAAGATATTCGTGTCTGAGCCAGAGGAAACAAAATATTTCATTAGTATAGGGTTCCTCGATAGTTCATAGCGCAGTATTTAACAGTGTTGCAAAACGAAAAAAAAATTCGTAACGTTATGCATTTCGTTTTTATAACATTATATTTATTTTTTCGGTACGTTATTTCGTTATGAAACAGAAAAATATTATATTGCGTTATGTTATAACGTTATAGTTACGTTATTTTAAAATTAAATGTTATGTTTAAAACTATAACCTATTTAAATGTACAAAAATCGAAAATCTAATGAACAGCTACTTTTTGCTTGCAAAATTAGAAAAATATTAATATAATTGTACATTATGATGCTAGGAAGCAAAGCTAAATATTTTGGACGTATGTGAAGTTTTTATTTAAAAAAAATGTTTATTCTAAATTAATATTATACATTTGCATAAATTTTGAAATAAAAATTTGTGGAACAAGTTACCTTTGACAAAATATTTATTTTCTTTTCCAAATTATTGTATAACTATTTTTTTTTTTTTTTTTTTTTAATAAAATGTGTTGTGTAGTAGGAATTACAATATGTGTCACAATAACACATAAAAACCTTTTAAGACCAAGGTCCCACAACAACATACGTTCAAAGGTGTTGATGGACGTAAATCTTTCTTTTTTTGTATTTTTATATTTTTTGATAAAGAATGGATAACTAAAAAAAAAATCCTATCACTGACAAAATATGACATAGGCCAATATTTTATGATAGAATAGAGAAAATAAAAGTAAATTAAAAAGTAAATAGCAAATTATTACAAAAATTTGCTGAAACAAAACAAAAATGTAGTTGCCAATAATCCAGCCGGTTGCATATTCCTTGATCCTGTGACGCACTCTCTTTCTTAAAGATTAAAGCCCACACATAATTATATGAAGGCTAACTTCTTCAAGAAATAGCGTCTCATCATCAATGATTATTTAACAGCTAAGATTGAGGGTGCTACCGTTGACTGAATACAGTTCAGGCTAGTGATATCTCACTGCTATTGCCAGTGGTGTGTGATATTTCACGTCAACTCGTATGTCAATAGCAGGGACTGGAGTACGCGGGGTAGAATTAAGAAATTGTCGAATTAAGAAACTATGACAACAAATGATAACAACTATTTTAATTGGATAATGAAGTTTTGAATTTAACGGTTGCTCTGATAAAAATTTATATTCTATATAGAATTTAAACAAATACAAATGTTTTTTGCTTTTTTGGTCGTAGCTATGACAACAAAATATATGGTTAAAAAGTGACACTTTAAGGCCGCAAATCACAGTAATAAAGTAACACTTTAATACATAGGCGAATAAAAAATTAATATTTTTCAAATTTTACATGCAAAAAGTAGTAAATCGTAGTAAAATAAAATTAAATAACTAAATACATGAAAAAAATTTGCATCCAGCATAAATATATGCCTTCTTAAAATTATTCAAAACACCTGTGATGCAGAAACGGCTAGTGCAGACTTGAAATTACTTGAAATATACATAAAATTTTACAAAATGTTTATTATTTTGTTACTGATATCACCCAAATTTTATAATTACCGAAACCTTCAGTTCAAGCGTTCACAGAAATTGAAAAAGAGCAGATAAGTTGGATTTTATAAAACCGATTTTTGCGCTTTTATTTCTATATAACTATACAAAATATATCAAAAAAACGAAATAAAATATAACGTTATCGTTACGTTTTACGTTATTGTAACGCAATTTAATTTTTAAAACGTTATGAAAGTAATTATTACTAATAACGCTATTTCATTTCGTTTTTTCGTTTTAGCGTTACGTTTCGAGTAACGTTTTGCAACACTGGTATTTAACATTCAAATTTCAATTGTTATTGGTAATTTTTATAAACTTAAAAGTAAGTACATTCAGGAGGAAATTGAAATTAAAAACAATTTTAAAATGTAAAATCCTATAACATATCAAAAGTTTTCTTGATAGTTTCTAATTTTTATAAAATGAATGAAAATAATTACGGGAGTAATTTAAACTTATTGGGTTATTTCCAGTGATTTTATAATAGTGAATGTTTTATAATGGACAAGCAATATTTTCTAACGACACGAACAAATATTTAAGTTATGTAAATATTTTCAAAGTATGTTATGAAAACTTGCTGACAAATTCTTTATGCTATATGGACTATAATTTTTAATTCATAAAATAGCAAAAATTATATGTTTCGTTGGTTATAATAAAATCCAAAACGTATCCTAAACGTCAATCTTTGTTCATTTTTTTATACAGTCACAGGGAGGGAGAAACTATTATTTTTTTGTGGTAGGTTTTTCTAATATATTTAAAAGAAGCTCGCAATAATTGTACAATTTTAAATCAAATGAAAAATTTACGCACGTTTATGGCTAGTAAACTGACCAGACGTCCCACGCTGCGTGGAAATGTCACACATTTCATTGCGTTGTCGCACGGAGAAATCTGTCGCACGAAGCGTCCCACGAAACAAATATTTCCACCACATTTGCCCACATTATCGAAATAATCAAAAACCTTATATCTACCTACGTATAGTTTGCGCAATATCTTAGTCAAAGCAATGGCTTCACAGTTTTTTCTTGCAGTTTGTATAATGATGTATATGTTGATTTAACCATATTGAGAGAACAAACCAGTGCAATATTTTTTTTACTAAAATAGTGTTTTAACTATAATTTTCTTAGAAATACTAAACTCAGTTATTTCACTTCAATAATTTACATATCTTTTAATTTCTAACAGATCTACCTCAGCGAAAAGGTTTCTTTGTTTATAGAAACATCTCCCTGGTGTATATACGAGAGATCGAAAGTATATTATGAAAAATAAAAAACAAAATATTTTACTTAAAAAGACGCAGTTTTGCGTATAAATTCATAAAAATTTAAACTTTTAAACCAGAGTTTACAATTTTCCTTTATTCAAACACTCATTTCAATCCATTGAAATAATATTCAAAAATTAAATTGTTCATAATTTGAATATCGTTCTTACTCGTAAGAGCAAAACTTTTGTTTTTTCGATTTTACTCCTTTGGAGCAGATTACATTTTCCTGTTCTTTCATTCGATTTGCAAAAGAAGAAAATTAGTCACTCTACGTCATCCTTTATATTCATTTTTCTAACAATACATGAGTAATTGAACGAATCATTCGAAGCATTTTACGTTGGAAAGCATCAAATTTGACGCAAAAATAAAAGTTTTGAGTATTTGAAAGAAAATATTTATTTCAATTTAGTAGCAAGAATGATATTTTATTATTTTTACTCCTGTATGTGAGAGTGTTATATTCTTTTTAAGCTACACACTCTGAAAGAACAAAGTAAAGGAGTGGTATAAGTAGCGTTTCAAACTCTGTTTAAAACCCACTTTAACTAGGTAGCTCAAAAGTAAAATTATTATTTTCTAATTTATAATTTTTTTTCTCAATAAAGAACAAACAAAGTAAACCGCATAAAAACTTAATAAATGGTATAGATTTGCAAAAGATAGAACGAGAGGTATACTGTATACCTCTTATACTTACAGAATACAGAAAAGATATTAATTATTTAGTAAAATTAAAATAAATTGTTTCAATTGTTTTGCAGTCTTTACTTGTGTAACAAAAGTTTTAAGCTACTATAGAAGGTAAATTTATACTAATTTTTAAAATTCTATTTAAAAAGTTCTCCTGCAAATCAAGACGGATAGAAAACGTTTACGTAAATTCTTATACGATATTGAATTGGACTATCCTTTTATAAAAAAATCAAAATATAACGACGCAAAAGTTTAGTGTATTACCAGTCGGAAAGAATTTGCAAATTAACAGTGGACATTATGATATTAAAAGACATATAGAATATAGAAACAGATAAACATAAAAAAGCGTTGCTATAAGCCGCCAGCTCCAGTAGCTTAAACAAGTTTTGTTGTTATTTTGTTTTCTTATTGTTATTTAACATTGACAAAAAGTTAGTTGCAATTTGCGCTGATAACACGAACACCAATTTTAGTGGTGTCACGTCAAGGGGTGAAAATTTAAAAACAAGCTAAACTCGAATTTGAAACTGACTGTATTGAAAATTGGATACGCAGTCCATATTCTAAATAAGGCAATAAGAAATGCTGCTGATTTAAATGGCAGGGTTAAAAAAATTTGGATATTTTACTATCTTTACTGGAGACGTTGAAGGAGTTCTGCGGCAACAGTCGAACATAACCAACTTATTGGATACAGTGAAACTCGCTGGCTGGCGGTAATGCCAGCACTAGAAAGAATTTAGAAAATGTACGATCCACTGCAAGTACATTTCCTACCGGTTGAATGTCCAATTAAAATGAAAGAATTTTTTGAAGAATTAAATAGTAAACAATTAGTAAAGGAAAGCATTAAGTAGTAAATTTATACACAATCTAGTTAGCACGTTTTCACCGTTCCACTTTCTCGCAATAGAAATTCTAATTAGTTAGTATTTGGAAGAATGTTTGCATTTCGTCCCACATTTTAACGATTTGGCTCTGGTCAGTTTAGGGTAGACATAACTCTTTCTCTCTGAGACAAATAAAGGAAAACAAACAAACAAACAAAAAACGATTCGACATAAGAGGAGTCACGTAGGGATTGCAATCCCGTGGTGTTTTATGGATCCTGGGACTATGTGACTTATAAATTTTAAATCCCGGGATGCCCGGGATCTAAAAAATCGTATAGAAAAACTATCCTTTTTTTTCTATGCTGCACGATCTGCTGTCGTTTACAAATTTACTCTCTGAACAGCTACAAAGCAAAGATATAATAATTTCTAGCACAAGCGCTTGAATTAAAACTACTTTCTTGATGCTTAAACAATGCAGAAATGATACTAAATTTAAAATTATTTTTAACAAATGAAGGGATTTTGCAGAACTTTGCGGCATTCGCTTCGATGAAACAACACCAGAAGACTAGCAGAGTAACAATGTAGCTCAAAAGCATTTTATTTTTATTTCTAATTCGATGAATTTAAATGCTTTTAAATATATGTGTGTATAAAAATGTGTATGTTATGTTTTACGAAAAAAATCTTTTTATGTCATTTAAATTCTCGCCCCCCCTCCCCCTAACATTTTGGTGAAATGACGCCACTGTATTATCAATAAGAAAGGCTATTGTTTTTTAATTAAAAATATATTTAGTATGATTTATAAGTTAATTTATTAGTTAGTGAATTGATTGAAATTGATTCATTCATTAATTAATGATCTTTAGTATTTATTTTAATATTAAAACATACACAAATTTAAATGCCGAACTACTGTGCAGTGAAAATCTGCAAAGGTTTTCAACAAATGTGAAAAATCATACTAAAAACACAAGGTTTTTTCATTTCCAGAAAAATAAATCAATTTGTAATATGTGGATAGAAGCATGTGGAAAAGGAAAATGTTCGTATTTATTATAAGAGAGTTTGTTCCTTACACTTCACTGAAAATGATTGGACTTTAAAAAAAAAAATTTTAAATACTCTAATGAGTAATGAGTAAAATATCGTTGAAAGTAGAACCTTATCTTAGAACATACAAGGAAATGGTCACTTCCAATGTTTGCACCTCTAAAGGAACGCACCTCCAGAATGCTCGAAAAGAAACGTGTTGTTACTATAGCACTTGATCAATTTGATTTCGGTTTCCAAACATAAGTCTTCTTATGAATCGATCGATGCGGAAAGAAATTACTGGCAATTCTTAAATTATTTGATAATGCAAACTCAGTAATTCTCTCACCATTATCATTGTTGGTGTTTATTTCATAACTTCTTCCGATGCTATGTAGAAGGCATGCTTTTTGACGGAGGTCTTAGCTTCAGTAGATGCATGCAAGTCAATAAGAAATATTGTTTTCTATACCGCGTACCCGTAAGTGGCAGATCCTCTCATAGACCAGGATGAATTTCAACACAGCTTCTTGTATGCGTGCACCAACAAGAAAACCAGTACTAAACTGTCTTTGAGAAGGATAACCACTACTCTATAAAGAGTGACTATTCGAATCTTGTTTTCCGATTATTGGCTGTCTATTATTAATCGTATGTTTATTTAACAAATTTATGAAAAATTTACTAGCTAAATATTCATATCCAATGAATCTAACCAATCATCAATTGCAAAATCGTTCATATGCTTAAAGTGGGGTACGAGATAACAAACGATTTTGTTCTTTATTCATTTAATCCGAGTTGATAGGCAGTCTATCATTTTCATTTAATTTCATCCACGTGTTAACCACATACTTTTCTCTTCTTAATGATGGTGGGGCGATATTTGATAAAATAGGAAGCCAATGAATAGGAGTAGTTCGCAAAGTTCCGGAAATTATTATCATACAACTATTAAGTTGGATATCAATAATACGATAATGAACACTGTGATTCCAAGAAAGGATATCCATCCTATACCTCTCACCCTCTGTTTCTAGAATTATTAAAGCATCATGAGCGATCAGCACGTTTCACGTTCCGATTCGGTAGTTTGGTTCTTTTTCACGTCCATGTAAAACTTTGTTGTTTTGTTCGTGTCTGATATTCTTTTTTTTTAGTTAGCAAATTTAAAAAAGCTTTTTTCACGGGGTGATGGTATTAACCAAAGTCCAAACCCAAATTTTCGTTAATGGTTCCGTTCTGATGTCAAGGTTATAAGAAGTTTTAAGGCGCCAATTTGCCGTGATGTAGCGTATTAGACTACGTAGTTTTTACTCTGCTTGTCTTCGATACACCAACCTAATTCTGTTTTCATTACCCAGGTAGCACGGCGATGGACGTTGAATTTCGGATTTCGCCACTCTGTAAAATTTTGTTTAGAGTTAGAAAATTAAATAAGCAAATTGTTAATGAAAAAAAATAAGAAAAACCATAACATAAAAATAATTTTTTCTCTAATTTTCAAATTCAAACATTCTTGTTTCTTTATATTCACGCCGGATGACTTCACACAAAATTTTCGATTAGCTGTCAAGAATACCTTATATTCGTTATACCATGCATACTATTATTATCGAAAAAACATACAAATAAAGCTGATATAATTAAATGGAAGAGAATAAATGATTTTATTAGAAAAAAATTAAGTTTTTGCTTTTCCAAGTCAGTTTTTTATAAATAAAAATATATAGTTATAATATTTTATCAATATTTTAATATATTTTTGTAATATTTTTGTTTTTTGTATTGGATGTCAAAAATTTATATCATCGCCATTGTTGATTGCATTGAATAGCTTCGCCATTGTTAAATTTAATTTATTATTTAATTTAATTTGTTTATTAAATTTATCAATAGTATCCAATAATCCATGTTTATAGTATCAATTTATCTAGAATCTATGTTTTTATTATATTTATATTAAAGAAACACCAAACAACAAATGAACATTTAATTTTTTCAATACTTTATCTGTCAAAAATTATAGCACAACGCATTCTATATTATAAATTTCTTTCTCTTTTTAACTACCGAACATTTCATATCTCGTGTAGCTCTAACTTTCAGTAAAAAAATGCTGGAAAAAAATAATGGAGCATGTAAATCGCGCATATAGGAGGGAACCTATGAACAACAACAACAAATGTTGTTGTTGTTCATAGGTTCCATCATTATACTCATTATTATACTCTTTATTACCTCAAAGAAAATCAATAAATACTAGCATGGTATCTTCGGATATTCAAAGACGTTAATCTATAATTTATTATGGTTAACACTAAACATGCCTAACTTTGAATAAAAAAAAATTATCCATATAAAAATGACAAAAAGTTGTAATATGTTCTGGATTATAATGATATAGTCAGTTTGAGCAAAATTCCGGAGTCCAGCTAAGTCATTCTAAGTAAGTCATTCAAAATGTATGGATCTTCTTATAATAGTTGACGGGTTTTATACAGATGGAAAAAAAATAATTTAAAAATTGAATTTTTTTTCAGTTTTAATAAGTTTTTTAGACTAAATCTTTTAGAAACGCGTATGGACAGGTATGGACGCGTATGGTATCAACAAACTTGTTTTTTAAATTTGAGACTAATCCCATAATGGTAGGATTTATTCGGTCACTCTAATTTTTGGGCGTACGAGTAGAATGTAATGCATATAAAATGAAAGTGTTTTAATTAGAGCTTAAAACGCTCCTTATATCACCTTTTATTCCGCTCTTTCAGAGCGAGTAACGTAAAAATAATATGACACTCCCAATTACAGGAGTAAATATAATAAAATATCGTTCTTACTCCTAAATCGAAATAAATATTTTCTTTCAAATACTCAAACATTTAATTTTTACTTCAAAATTGATGCTTCCCAACGCAAAAAATAAATAATTCTTGTAAATGTTTTGTTCAATTTTGCAAATATTGTTATAAAAATATATAAAAGGATGGCGAACGGATGGTACTATTTCACTTCTTTTAAAATGAGATGAAAGAAAATAAAAATAAAATAAAAACTCTAAGGGAGTGAAATCGAAAAAACTAAAAATTTTGCTCTTCGATAAAGAACGATATTGAAATTATAAACATTTTAATTTATGAATACTATTCTAAGGAGTGAAATAAGTGCTCGAATAAAATAACATTGTAAACCCTGATTTTAATATATTAAACCTCTTTTAATTTTTAGCTTCCAAAGTATTAGAGGCAATGGACACATCAGTTGAGCCATGTGATGACTTTTATAACTTTGCGTGTGGAGGATTCGTGAAAAATACAAATATTCCGGATGAAAAGGTTTCAGTTAACACATTCTCCGTAATTGGCGATAAGTTGCAAGAACAATTAAAACTTTTAGTTAGTGAAGAAATTGGCGAAAATGAATCAAAACCGTTTTCTTTAGCTAAAAACTTATATAAGGCTTGCATGAACAAATGTAAGTGCAGATGTTTTTGTTTTAATTAAAATTTAATGTAAATTTATTTGTTTAAAGCCCTTATTGAGGATCGTGGTATTGCACCTTTATTGGCAATTCACAAAAACTTAGGAGGATGGCCGGTTCTAGTTGGCAAAAGCTGGGATGATACAAATTGGAGTTGGATGCAATCAGTTAAAAATTTTAGAAAATTTGGATATAGTATCGATTACATTATTGATTTTTCAGTTAATGTTAATTTCAAACAATCAACTTCCCGTGTTATAGATGTAAGAAAAAAGCCTAAACATATGTATACAAAGTTCAAGAAAATACTTTTCCTTTCCATTGTAGTTAGATCAAGCATCCTTAGGATTAAATCGCGAATATTTGATAAAAGGATTAGATGATAAAATTGTAAAAGCCTACTACAGCTATATGGTTGATATGGCTGTTATATTTGGAGCAGATCGTGTCCAAGCTGAATCCGAACTAAAAGACTCGTTGAATTTTGAAATTGCATTAGCAAACGTAAGTAAAAAAAATTTAAATAATTATTTTAAATTATTCTTGCAATCGACTAACAATACATAATAAAACTATGTAGGCTTATTTTAATCTCACCATAGAACTTGTTTTGTTTCTACAAAATTCCAAGCTCGTAATTATTATTGTGTTTATGTGAGTGCGATAATGTGTTATCTACAAGACTCATACTGAGTTTTACCAGGGGTCGTTTCTGTTTATTAAGTAAAAAATTGTATAAAGATTGCCGTATTGGTAAATTCGGAATAAGTAAAAAATTATAAATATTTTCAATTCGGGCTTTTATCAAAACGATTTTATTGTTAATTCTTATGTGAAATTTTTTTACTCTTTTAAATCAATTTAAAAATTATGAGTTGAAAAACACATAAAACAGACACATGTGAAATATGTTTGTATTAGAGATATCGTATGTAATGGCAGTTGTTTACTCTTTGGTTGTTACTGCGTTGAGTGTAGGTAAATTTTAATATATAGATTGGCTGCTAGTGGCGTTGAATTTTCCAGGAGATGAAAATGATGATCGAAATGTTGTTGGAGATGTTGTATCCAATATAAGGAGAATTTGTTGTTTAGCACTATTTGATATCCTGATTCACTAAATGTTGCATTGTCCGGCATTTTTCAATATTATCTTCAACAGTTATCGAATCACTTAATTTATTATCTTTTTCTAAAGTATCTTAAATAATGGCAGAATCTATGTAATGAGAATTGTGTAAAAGAATCTGATGAAATGGTTGAAGTTAAAGATATTGGAGAACGTGAATATTTGACATCATCAATGGTTTTGTTTTCTCATTATAATTAATTAATGACGTGTCTTGATTTGATTTCCATAAATTTATTTTATTACATTTTGACTTAACATGTTAACAGTAAAACATTTATTATAATATTTAAAATTTGGAATAGTGAAAAATAAGATTTAAAACAAATTTATTACACAAACAATTTTTTACATTACGAAAATCAAGAATTTTATCAAAACTGTTTGGAAAGAAAACAAAAACCGAATAATAAAAATATATTTTTTTGGTTTTTTCATAAATATTAAGGAAATCATCGCCTGCTAATTTTTTAAAATTTTTAATTATAATGTTCGCCACAACTCTTAACTTTAACAAATTTCACTGAGTTACATCTTTTGTAATTGTGTATTGAAAATTTGAAAGATTTAAATAATTATTTCTAAAAGATTTGAATAATTTATAAATTAGTTAGTTTTCTTTTGTTCATTTTTATTTTTTTTAGAATTAAATTGTTTGATGGTTTTTATCTATCATACATCTAATTTCATCCTCCAATGAAACATAACATTTTAATTCTAATAAATCTAAAATCCTAAAATCCCTACCAGCTTCCGGTTTACCACTTTCGGTTAAAAAGTTTTTTTTAAACAGTTACAAATAGGTTTATATGAAACGTTGGCAAAAGGTTTCAATCAATATAAGAAAAATTTGATTAGATTTTGGGGTACATTGGACAAAGGGTTGGGAGGTCGACAAGGTGATTTTTGTCACTATGTTTTTCTTGTTTGTTGGGGGAATACAACAATCGATCGTGTACTTTAAAAAAAGATGCAACCAATTATGACACGGAGCTTACTAGTTTTTGAGCGATATTAAACAAAGTGGTGCGGCTACCGGGCACCTGTTTTTTTAAAGTTCAGTAACATCTCTACCTGATAATCTGTACCTGATAAGAATTGATAACTTTACAATAACTCCTATCACATATAAAATATGACATAGACCAATATTAGTACATGATAGAGAAGAGGAAATCATATTAAAATAAGAGGTTAGAGCAAATACTTTTAAAATATTTGCAGGCAAAACACTAAAATTGGGTTGCCAATAACCCAGCTATAGTAGCATATATCTTGATTGTATGTGACGCACTGTCGCAATACTTGAAGTAAACATAGAGCTATTTATATATGGTTCGTTTCTTCGAGCATGCCATAGCGTACATCATCAAGAAATATTCCATAACTAAGATTGAGTGACTGAATAGAGTCCATCTGTAAGAACACCTGAGATATCACCTTAACTAGCGATATCTCACTGCTATTTACAGTGATATGTGATATCTTACATAAGCTCATATGTCAACTCAGATACTGGAGTACCAACTCACATTTCTCACCTCTCCTCTCAGGTTTAAATTGTATATTTAATTTATGTACATAGAGCTATTTATATATGGTTCGTTTCTTCGAGCATGCCGTAGGAATATTCCAATATTCCATAACGAAGATTGAGTGCGCTATCGTTGACTGAATAGAGTCCATCTGTCAGAACACTCGAGATATCAACTTAACTAGCGATATCTCACTGCTATTTACAATGATATGTGATATCTTACATAAGCTCATATGTCAACTCAGATACTGGAGGACATTTCTCACCTCTCCTCGCAGGTTTAAATTGTGTATTTAATTTATGTAAATTAAAATATAATAAATGTATTATTTTTCTTAATGAATTTTGTTTTTTATCCCAACCATAGTGCTTAGTAGTAAATGCTCAATTTGCTCCTTTTAGTTGTATACCAAACAGCATACGGACTTCTGAGCTCTAACATAAAGGTAGTCGGAATATAAAGCGATATAGAGGGGCATTACTTCGAGTAACCAATAGCGTGGCCTGATCAGACAGACCAGTTTTTTATTTTAAATATTTTGTAATTTTCTTTGGAATAGTTTAAATTTGAACTCTATTGGCGAGACTTTGGTTTGCTTACCAATAAAAAGATTAATTATCCACAAGAACCAATGTGAACCCAGAACCAGTGTTAAGGTGACCAAAGATTTCATAAATCAACTAAAACAAATTATCTTGTGATATAACACTATGTATTATAATTTTTTTTCTAAGAAGATACAAAAATTTACCGTTAAAGAACGCATTTAAACAGATTTGTATGATACATTTGATGAGGTTTACTTTACTTGCATATACGAAGTTTTGAAAAAAAAAGAAAAACTGTTAAAAATTAAAACAAGATTGAAAACCAGATCTAAGGTCAATGGTTTCTTTATAATTTGTCGATATAATATAAACATAAAGAACAAAATTTTTTTGTGTCCAGCTTAGTTACAGATTTTATATATACATAAGTGTATAAACTATAGAGTATAAATAAACTATAAATTGTAAAGTTGAACTTTACAGGTAAAGGCAGAAGTTTTCAAATACTAGAAGTTTTTCTTATTTGATAAAATTGTTTAAATCTGGGAATCGTGTTATGGAGATACCATTCCATATTTTATAATAAAATAAATGATTTGAATAATTTTCGAAAAAGAAACACAGTCAGGTTTTCGTTTTAGATTTCTAGTTCTGTTCAACCATAATTCTAATTTTATTAAATAATAATAATTTAGAAAATGATAAAAAGATACAAATCCGAAATAGCTTAACAAATATTGTAACGAATAATTGTAGTATTTAACTAACAAAAGATGAACTCCAAATTAAAAGAGATACAAAATAAAACGTGTTTAAAAGAACACAACAATTTATTAATCACTAAAGCAGACCTACCTCCCACTAAAAAACTTCGACGAAAAAAGCTAATGATTTTTTTAAAATATGAAAAGTTAATTAAATCATGTTGAAAACACATATGTAAGAACATGAAAAGAAATAACAGTGTGAGCGCAAAATTATATGGCTCACCAAAAACATGAAAACCAAATCTACCTCTTCGTCCAATTGTGAGTTCCTTAAACAGTGCGACTTATAATTTATAATCACGTCTGTGTGAAATTTTAAAACATAGCGTAGTCAAAACTTCCGCATTTGTCAAAAATGCAGAAATAAACAATAAAAAGTACAATAATTTCAAAAGGTTTTGTATTACTATATCATTGGACGTTGTCTCACTATTTACAAACGTTGACAGTGCGTTAGTTTTAGAACTATTAAACAAGAATTGGCCCAAAATTTAGAAAACAAAAAAATATGAAGTGCGTAATCTTTACACGCGGTTGAAGTAAAACTTCTTTGACTACTGTGGCAGGTATTACTAAAAAGAATAAATGTACAATAATATGTCATATTGAAATTTAGAGTAACATTTTTTGATAATATAATCTACAAATGTGTAATAAAAAGTCATATTTACATAATGTATTACAAAGTCTTACAAAGTATTACAAATTAAATTTAACGATGAATACATGTCCACTTAATTCGACAACAAGATTTTGTAAAACAATTGATGCGGTTTTTCAAGAAATTTAGCAAATTTGCAAACTAAAGTTTATGTTTCTCACTTTAGTTAGTTATCATAAACCTCTAACTTCATATTTCAATTATGATAGTAATTGAATTTACTTTGTAATACATTATGTAAATATGACTTTTTATTACACATGTTGTAAATTATATTATCAATAAATGCTACTCTAAATTTCAATATGACTAAATTTTATATTTAACTTTTTATTTATACCTGCCACAGTCAAAGTTGTTTTATACTTCAACTGCATGTAAAGATTACACGCACTCATTTTTTTATTTAACAAAACAAATTTAATCAACATAAGTATTTTTATTTAAAAATCGACAATCATTAAAGCCGGGCATTCACATACAACGGAAACAGAAACCGAAACCGAAACTGAAAATTTTCCGTTTCTGTTTCTAATTTGGTTGACGGTGGTGAATAATAAAACAAAAACGGAAACCGAATTTTGTTTGAGTTTGTGAATTTGTTATCCATTATGAATAATAAAATTGAAGAATAACAAAAACAAATAATTTTTATTTATTAAACCTATTTATTAAATTCAAAATTCAAAGCTTTTGGAACCACAATTCAAAATAATAATTAATATTATGTGACAGTTTCTGGTCATGTGACAGTTTCGGTACTGAAACAATTCAATTTTAATTGTTTCCGTATCAGACAAAACAGACGAATTTTACGTTTCTGTTACGTTTCTAAATTCGGTTTCTGTTTCCGTTGCTGTCAAATTTGTATGAAATTCGGTTTCTGTTTCTGTTTCCGTTGTATGTGAATGCCCGGCTTAACTGAGGTACAGCTTGCAACAGATGTATTTTTGCTTTCTCTCTTAAATCTCGCTTCATTCACAAATAAATCAAATTATTACGTTCAAATATTTTCAGATATCACTGCCGAATGAAAAACGTCGTAACGCTTCTGAACTGTACAATCCTATGACGTTACGTGAAGTTCAAGCTAACTATGGTTATGTAGATTGGATTGATTATATAAGTGCAATTTTACCACCTCAAATTAAGATCGATGAAAATGAAATAATCATAATAAGTGTACCACAATACATGACAGATTTAGGTAAACTTTTAGCTAAAACTCCGAAGAGGTAATGAACATCAAATTTAAACCTATAATACTTCTCATTATTTTTACATTTGCTATTTTTTAGGACAATTGCCAACTATGTTATGTGGCGTATAACAGGTTTTTCGTCATTCTTTTTAACAGAAGAGTTGAGAAAACGTCAGTTACAATACAGTACAGTCTTAAGTGGCAAACAGGAACAAGAACCAAGATGGAAGGAATGTGTTGATATCACTAGTGGAAGGTTTGTAATACTTTTATTTATATACAATAATCATAAATAGTTATAAGACTTACGCTTTCAAAAGCAGCTCTTGATTTCGACATTTTATAATACAAGATTTTAAATATATTTAATTAAAGTTTGTTCTCTTTACATCGTGAAATTTCTTTACAATATATGTTGTACGACATATAAAAAAAATTTCAAAAATATTTATAAAAAGTATAAATATTTAAAAATATCTATTGTATAGAGATTGGAGAGAATTCGTACAATTTCTATACAATATTTTATTACATTAAATTATCTTTGAATAATATCTTTGAAGTGTTGTACAACATATGTTGTTTGAAGATTTCATGATGTAAATAGACCATTCATAAATTTTATACAGTTACAATTTCATAAAATAAAAATTAAATAAACGTTATTCCTCAATCACTTTCTGAATTCGAACGCTTAACAATAACAACAGCTACGCTTAACAATAGCAACTACAGTAAAAGCCCGATTATCCGACATTCAATTAACCGAATATTCAGTTAACGGGAATTTAAAATTTTTGAATTTTTTCCTCTTTTACAAGAAAAATGTTTTATCCACGACTACTAAAGAATATATGCTTTTCATGCGTATGTCTTCCATTGTAATTGTATTCATTCCACAACTAGTGAATTTGATTTAAATTCTTTAACAGCTCTATAGTTTATTAAATATTCCCCTAACAAATTAAACAACAAATTTGTTTTGTTTTTCGCTATCTTTGATGTTTTTATTTCAATATGGCGATACAAATTTTTGCATGAAAACTGGAATTCAAACAAGTCGTGGATAAAATAGCATCTTGTATTCGCTTAGGACGATGGCAATTCTTCACTCGGGTGATTCCCTCCACTCGCTACGCTCGTTTCGGGAAACTTCATCCTCGTGAAGAATTGCCTTCATTCTAAGCTCATACAAGAATCTACTATTTTTTGTTTGGCAATTAACAAGAAAAAATTTAAAATATTCTTATTATTTACTAATTTTTGTATTTCTATAAACTATTATTTGCAATCAATGTTATAAACAGCTTGAAAAACACATACAAAAATAAGTTTCTAGTATTTTATGTGAAAATATATTGACGAGAATCCTAATAAAATATTTATATGGAAAATAACATAAAATCGTCCTAAAATTTCATTTACATTCAATTATCCGGAATTTTCGATTATCCGGCATGCTTAAATCCCCGAGCATTCCGGATAATTGAGCTTTTACTGTAGCTACAACAACAGCAATACAGCAAACTATATTCCTTAATGGTGCTATTACACACAAATTAAATTCATCTGCCATAATCAATTTTGCAGTTACCATAACCTGAAAAGTTGATGAAAAATATTTTGTATGAGAAAAAGAGGGATAGCATGCGCGAGATAGATATACAAACTGCATGAAAAGTTAGCTGATAGCAACTGACTTTTTGAAAAATTTTTTGGTTACTAATTAACTACTAGAAAATTGTCAGATGATTTCATCTGCAAATTCAACCGGTTCAAAACCGATTATCACATTAATTGATTTTCATATTAAAATCATAATAATAATTATATTATATTAGGTATAAAATAATTAAATACTTATTTTCAAGATTTTATTGTCAAAATTTTACGTTTTCTTTACGTATTTTCAATTCACATTTTTTTTTTCAAATCTTAGCGCATTTTCTTACTGTACAAGCTACAACAATTGCTCTATAATGTGTTGTCGCCATTTTGACGTTTGATTTGCTTTTACAGTATATAATTTATTTACAATTTATATACCACTTTTAGATGTAATCGATTATATAACATAATATCAATACTATATAACTAATGATTTTTGTAGAAATTGTTGTTTAAAAATTAATATTACTTCGTAAAGTTATTTGTATTTTCTTGCAGTTTTTGATCTTTTCGCCATCTACAGTCAAAAATAATAAATACTATCATCTGAAAAGTTGATGATAGCAACTGAATTTAATTTGTGTGTAATAGCACCATTATGGTGCTATTACACACAAATTAAATTCAGCTGCCATAATCAATTTTGCAGTTACCATAATCTGAAAAGTTGATGAAAAATATTTTGTATGAGAAAAAGAGGGATAGCATGCGCGAGATAGATATAAAAACTGCAAGAAAAGTTAGCTGATAGCAACTGACTTTTAAAAAAATTATTTGGTTTACCAATTACTGCTAGAAAATCGTCAGATGATTTCATCTGCAAATTCAACCGGTTTCAAACCGATTATCACATTAATTGATTTTCATATTAAAATCATAATAAAAATTATATTATATTCGGTATAAAATGATTGAATACATATTTTCAAGATTTTAATGTAAAAATTTTACGTTTTCTTAACGTATTTTCGATTCACATTTTTTTTTCAAATCTTAGCGCATTTTCTTATTGTACAAGCTACAACAATTGCTCTATAATGTGGTGTCGCCATTTTGACATTTCATTTGCTTTTACAGAATATAATTTATTTACAATTATATTATATTTATAGTATAGTATATATATATAGTATAGAACCACTAATTTAGATATAATCGATTATATAATATAATATTAATACTAAATAACTAATGATTTTTTAAGAAATTGTTGTTTAAAAATTATTATTACTTCGTAAAGTTAATTGTACTTTCTGCAGTTTATGATCTTTTCGCCATCTACAGTCAAAAATAATAAATACTATCATCTGAAAAGTTGATGATAGCAACTGAATTTAATTTGTGTGTAATAGCACCATAACGTTGCTTCAGAAACTACAACGGTTTATTGTAGAAAGTTTCTAGTATAAATAAATACATATTCGTGTGAAATAAAATTAGTTTGCCACAAAATTAATAACAAATATTTTGTTCTATTTTAGTTTTCGACCAAAGGGCACAATTAATTATATTCAAAAAAAGTGATAAAAATCAAACCATTTAAATTATACCAAATTTATTAAAAATCGACCTTAAGGTTTCGATCACTAGGTGATCATTCTCAAGAGAATTTTTTAACACAGTGTTAAAAAATTCTCTTGAGAATGATCACCTAGTGATCGAAACCTTAAGGTCGATTTTAGATAAATTTGGTATAATTTAAATGGTTTGATTTTTATCACTTTTTTTTTAATATAATAACAAATAATTTGAGATTTCACTTTTCTCCCAAGTCCCAATAAAAACAAAATATTTTGATTAAAAATTTATTTTTAAAATAAAATTAACATATCTGAGCAGATATGAAAAGAAAAATTTAGCTCCTTAAGAGTAAAAATCTCTTTAATTTTAAAACTTCTACACCAATGACCAAATACCAAGTTATTAATTAAATTACTATAGATTTATTATTAAATAAAATAAATAAATGAAATATTATAGCATAAAAATTTTAATAAATTTAATATCTTAACAGTCATAATGCATTATTACTTCGGTCTGAAAGCGCTAAGTATTACAATCTCGAGCCAAAAGTCAAAATCTTATACCTTATCTTTTCGGCAACGATTCTAAAAAGTTTAAGCAACAGGATATTCGCTTTAAAATGGGTAGATTTCTTGGTCAGACAATATTTTGTACAAGTAAAATCGGATGTTTTAGATCGCTAAACACAACGGAAAGGTTTTCTAAAAAGCTTTCTGGACTAATAGGGACAGTTTTCAATTCACTCAATTTTATGGTTCAGTTTGCAAAGGAACGTAGACTGTCAACAAGTGTCCTGTATTAATTTGCAGCTCACTCAATTTTATGGTAGACTTTTACTTAAAGAGTTAATTTAATTGATTTTTTAAAACCAACCATTGGTGTATGGGTAATCAGCCCATAGAATGTTTGTTCAATTTATCAACCATATTGGTTGACTATCGGTTAATTGGAAACCCTATGTAATGATGGTTTTGCTTAAAAACACTTTGACTTAGATGAGAGTCGAACTCAGGTAGTCCGAGTTCGAGACAAGCTTGCTTACCACAAGAAAACTAAATATAACAAGCTTTTCTTTTTTAATTTTTTCCCTATGCTTATCATTTAAAGTCATACGACCTCAAAATATTTTCTGAAGTTACGAGATGACGCAGATTGCAATAAGTAGATTTTTATATAAAATCTACCTAAAACTAGGCGTTTTTCAAACCAAATTGATTGTAACAAAATTTTTTTATTATAGCTTACCAATTTCTGTTGGAGCGTTGTATATCCGAAAACATTTCAAAGAAGATTCAAAACGGGCTGCTTTAGAAATGGTAAACAACATCCGTGCTGAATTCGAGAATATCTTAAATGAAGTGTCATGGATGGATGATAAAACTCGTGAAACTGCACATATAAAAGTCAAAGCTATGTCTACACATATTGGTTATCCAGATGAGCTAATGAATAACAAAAAATTAGAAGAATATTATAACGAATTGGACATTAATCCAGATACCTATTTAGAATCAGTATTAAAAATGAGCGTGTTTGGAACAAATTATGCTTTCAATAAATTAAGAAAACCAGTAAATAAAACAGATTGGATCACTCATGCAAGACCAGCTATTGTAAATGCATTCTATTCCTCAATCGAAAATAGTATCCGTAAGACTTGATTTGAAAGTTTTATTTGCTTATTAATTTTAATGAACAATGATATGTTTCTTGTAGAATTCCCAGCTGGTATCTTACAAGGACAATTTTTTTCAGCAGATCGTCCAAGATATATGAACTACGGTGCTATAGGGTTCGTAATTGGACATGAAATTACACACGGTTTTGATGATCAAGGTCGTCAATTTGATCAAAATGGAAATCTTTTTGAATGGTGGGCACCCAACACAAGGACTGCTTATTTAGAAAAGGCGAGATGTATTATTGAACAATATGGAAATTACACAGAACCAACAACTAGCCTAAATGTAAAATAAATATTTTTATTTCCCTATTTCATAAATATAATGATCTTCATTCTTACTTTTATAGCTTAACGGCATTAATACCCAAGGAGAAAATATAGCTGATAATGGTGGAATAAAGGAATCGTATCTAGCATATAAAAAATGGGTTGCAAACAATGGTGCTGAAGCAAAGTTGCCAGGACTTGAATATACTCCAGAACAAATGTTTTGGATTTCTGCCGCACAAACATGGTGTTCTGTTTATAGACCAGGTAAAAATATACATATTTCGATTCCAAAGATGAGCGAAAACAACTTGATGAAAACATGTTGTTTTCACTGTTTTTGGCTTCCTACTCTATTTATTATACATATTTAAAAGTTAAAATAACATACATATCTATGTAAACCTCTACTATGTAACGTCAACTTCTTACATTTCTTTATTTATACAACAGCTATGCCGTCATGCAGTGTTTTTTTTAACTCTAAACAGTTTAGAAAATACCTTGAAAGTTAGAGCATAGTTTTTGAAATCGAAAGAAAGAGAATAAATTCGATTAGATATCAAAAATGTTTGTTTATCTAATTTTTTAAGAGATATCCAGGGCCCAAGTGCACAAATAGTACTGAACAAATAAAATTAAATAAAAAATAAAATCACAAGTACAATTTTCAAATAATTTTTTTCGTAAATTATTTTCATTCGAAATAACGTCTGCATTTTATGTTAATAATGTAATGCGTCTGGCTATGTTGCTAATATATGTTTCGATCACTAGATCAGGCAATTAAAACAATAGATTTTCTATACATTATAATTTTTATTTCTATAATACTTTATTTTTGATATACGATTCCTCATGATTGCTCTTATTCACAATAATTCTTCGCTTATAATAAACGCTTACTCTTATTTTTTTACGTTGTATTATGACTATCTTGTGTCACCGTTAGTTTAGATTTTAGAACATGATCTTCAAAAGTTCACGCACAGGTGTGAACTATCTCTACTCTTTTTTTTATTTGTTTATTTACACCAGACTTAACAGCGCTTGCTCACACTTCCAGCTCTAATTATGTCATATTTAATTACATAATAAGAGCCTATCAACCATATAAATATTCATGTATAAATACACAACGTGTAAAAATACATACATAGATACATGATTGGAGTAATTTCATATCGCTACTATGAATTCACCTTGTCACAGACAAGGCTCGGTTGTAGTGTAGTAGGACGGAAGAGAACAACATGCAAAGAAGCCGCAATACTTAATACAAGTAGAAAGGATAAAATAAAATACGCACACGTGTAAAGATAAAAAAAATCCGTTTATAAACACAAAGGCACAAAGGCGCTTTAAAAAAAAATACAAAAATCATGCAAAAAAAAAAAAATGCTATGCTATCATAAACTGCTAAACCTATGCTATCATAAACTGCTTAATTTTATTTAATCTTCATTATATTAACTAAAATTACTTGTTGCGTGTTATTTTGTTACCTTTGAAAATTGAGGTTTTATATTGTTTTAGTGGAAATATTTTCTCTAAAGAGTATATTTCAGAACGAGGTTCTTTTATTACATCGTACTCCATAATCACCACAATATGTCTACAATTTTCATCGATAATACGCGTCTAAATTTTAATAACATAAAAAATGTTGTTTTGATAATTTTAAGAAAATGCCTTGCATAAAAATGCTATAACATTGAAATACAAAATGAAAGTTATATTAGATTCTCTTAAAAGTCTATAAAGGGCATTATTTTATATGCGGATTTTTTTAGCGGTTGTTATTTTGGTGACTACAAATGTGGTAACCTACAAATAATTTTCTTTTTGTCAAATATTTGGCTCCTTAAAACTTTATAACTTACCTAATTTAACATTCCATTTAATTTAAATTATTTCAGAGGCAATGAAAATGAGAATTACAACTGGAGTGCATTCACCATCACAATTTAGAGTATTGGGTCCTCTTAGTAATATGCACGATTTTTCAAAGGATTACAACTGTCCGGAAAATTCCATAATGAATCCATCACATAAATGTGAGGTTTGGTAAAAGCAGATCCATCATCATATTTAAGAAATTTATATATATTTTGTTTTAAGTACACAAAAATTAAAATCTGAGACGAAAATAGAAAATTTCTTAATGTTTCTAAGGTTTCGAACAAAAAATTATTATTTTTTCTAATTATAATGTAATTCTTATATTAAAGATATACTTTAACTTTTATAAAGACGATTCTACAAAACGGTTTCATAATATAAATGTAAAAAAACACTTTTAATATTTATAATATTTTATTATGTTATTTAGTGTTTTTAATGCACCTTATTTATGCGCAATAAAATATAACAAGTATGTATTAACGGTGTTTTTAATATTTATATTATATAGATAAATTTGTTGGCTCAACAATAAATTTAAAATTAAATTTATTTAAAATTGTTTTAAAAAAATTTATTCTAATTTTATTAATCGCATTAGTGAGTATTGTTTTTACTATAGATTTTTTAAATAAATATTATTTAGATAATTTAATTCCCATTTCATTAATTTAATTTATCACGTTTAAGGGACTGGACCATCCAAGTCACCTAAGAATGGAATGAAATACCAAGCAAACAAAAATTTTAACCTGCACCCGAAAATGGGTACGGGCGGGGCCCTGGTCACTTTAACAAAAAAAATTTTTCAAAAATTTTGGTTGTAGTTTGTACAGTTTGATATGTTCTCTTACATTCTTTTTTCGTGTGTGTTATGAGGGTATCATACTTTGTTTTCGATCAATTAATAAAATAATTAAACATATAGAGTTACACTTTCAAAAAATCAAAAAAAAAATTTAATCACAATACATATTATTTTTATTCGCCTTCATATTAAAGTGTTACTTTATGACTGTGATTTGCGACCTTAAAGTATCACTATTTATCCATATATTTTGTAGTCATAGTAACGTCAAAAAAAGTAAAAAACATTTGTATTTATTTAAATTCTATAAAAAATAGAAATTTTTGTCGAAGCAACCTTTCAGTTCAAAATTTCATTATCCACTCAAAATAGTTGTTATTTTTTGTTGTCATAGTTATCAGATTTGTTTAAACAAAAATACATAAAAAATATTTTGGTCAAAGGTTACTTGTTAAACATATTTTTATTTCAAAATTTATAAAACTTTTAATTTTGATTTAGATTAAACAATTTTTTTAAATATTTTGCTTGTGGCGAATAAAAAATATAATGTACGGTCGTAAGCCATTTTAAACTTAATGCGGGTGTAAATCTCGGCTACATAGCGCCTCGATTCGCAAACTCCATATACGTCAAAACCTTAGCTTTACCTCCTTGCATCATAATGTACTATTAAATTTTTTTATAAAATATTTACTCGCGTACTTTTTTCGTTCTGTTTGTTTGTTTGTATCAAAACAATAGTACATTATGATGCAAGGATGTAAAGCTAAACATTTTGGACGTATGTGGAGTTTGCAAATCAAGGCGCTAGCCGATTTTTGACTTGTTTATGATGTTGGCCTGATGAATAATAGAAGTTTGTGACCTCGAGCGCCGAACTACAGATAAATCGAACTACAGATAGACTAAATTTGCTACAATATGATACTAGAACTGTCTCTGCAGACCCAATAGTTTCCGAGATTCCTTTCAAAGTTTATCATTTGACTATCACTTGAATTTTGACCCTGATTATACTATCGAAGCACTGTACTTTTATGATGGGATGTTAAAAAAGAAAATGAGAAGTATGAACGAGGATGTTTAAGCTAAGCTACGAATAATGAAGTAAAAAACGTACAACAAAAGTTAAAAAGTTTATTTGTTAGGAAATAGAGTAATATTCAAAATCAAAAAATTAAATTAATTTAGCTCTCTTGGAAGGTCCCGGTTGAGGTTCGTCCGTATCTGGATCGACGTATTGGGATGGCATATCCCCGTCAGGGGATGGTGTTGAATCGTCGACGTCTTGTGCCCACAAGTCATCCTCCATTTCGACATCGGACAGATCGTCGCCTTCTGGGATATCTACTACTGCAACATCAGGTATATTGTCATAAGAGGCCCCGCTGCAGTGGCTGCAGACTGATGAGCATTTTAATCCTGCCTTCCTGCAGCTGCATGCGTTCTTACAACCCTTCGTGTAGCCGAAATCATCCGCAAGAGGTGTTGTGGGGCTGCATCTCTGGTCATCATTTTGGGGTTGAGGCCTTGTGGCGTGGAAATCCATATTTCTTTTCTAGTATATAGGCAAATTTTATTGTTTTATAGCTTTATTGTTTTGTAAAAGTATAAATAATTTGTTTTTAATTGATGTAGAATTAGTATTCAAAATAGTTCATAATAAGTTTAAACATAAACTGTAAGTATCTGATTAAGTGTTTGTTGAAAAAAAAGAATTATTTGTTGTGATATTCATTAGATTAAGATTTTAATTATAAACCATTTCTAATTTTAGTTACTGAGGAGGGCCCCAAATAAGGACCGAAATATTTAAATAAAAATTAAATTTTTGATCTATAGCTTGGCAGTTTTATTTGTGGTCAGAAACCACCAATAAGAAACAGACATACAAAAGTATATACATTGAACAGAGAAAACCTAACAAATACAAATGTTTTTTACTTTTTTGGATGTAACTATGACAACAAAATACATGGTTAAAAAGTGACACTTTAAGGCCGCAAATCACAGTAATAAAAGCTGTGTTTTATTTGCCCAACCGGAATTCGTATTGAACTGTCAAAAAAAAGATTTCAAATAAAACGAACCAAGAATTGGATTTGTACACATATTATTTTCTAGAGGTTGGTAGAATTTGTACAGAAAAGATAAAATGTAAATGTCAATAAATCAAATGTAAAATATGGAGGGGCTGAAATTTCACAGCTCTGAGATATCAAGACTTCGGTCTGAGTAAAGGATTTTGATATAGTTTTCGGCAAAAAACTTTCACGAGGACATGGTTTTTAGTTTTGGGCAGCGATGTATATCAAACATAACTCTTTGTTAAAGTACAAGTATTTTTTATCTCTGTTTAAAAATTTATTACACAACTAACATGAAACATCAATACGTTGCCAGAAAATTATAATCAAAATTCCAAAAATATTGTTAAATTAAATAAAATCAAACTTTTTCAAAATTCCAAAAATATTCCAAAAATTAGAATGAAATCAAATATTTAAACTTTTTCTAAATTCCGATAATATTCCAAAAATTCTTAAAAATTCAAACTTTTCCAAAATTCTAAATATATTGCAAAAATTATTACAAAATCAAAAATTAAAACTTTTCCCGAAATTCTAAAAATATTGCAAAACTTTTTACAAAATCAAAAATACAAACTTTTTCAAAATTCCAAAAATATTTTAAAAACTATAACAAATTCAAAAATTTCCGTGTCCAATTTCATTTTCAATTACATTTACGTCATAAAAACAGCTACATTTTTTTTCCAAAAAATTGGCTAAAAAATAAATAAAATCATTTTTTGACACACTTGACAACATTTTTTTCACAAACTTATAATGCCATAATTCTCAATAATAATAAAAAATTTCATTTCAAACAAACAATTTTATTTTTTTCCAAAAAACTGGGTAAAAAATAAATAAAAATCTTTCTTTTGACACACTTGACAACATTTTTTTGACAAACTTATAATTCTCAATAATAATAATAAAATTTCATTTCAAACAAACCTTAATTTTATTTTTTTTCCAAAAAATTGGGTAAAAAAAAAATAAAAATCTTTCTTTTGACACACTTGACAACATTTTTTTGACAAACTGATAATACAATAATCTAGTTTTTGATCTCACATAGCAATCCCTACCATCAAAATTTCTCCAAATTTAATGTTCCTACTCGTAATCACTTAAAATGAACGTTTTTTAAGCCAAAAATATGAAAATTTGCTATTTTTGACACACATAATGATTTTTTTGACACACTTCCGGTACAGTTATCGAACACAGCGTCCTTTCAGACCTGTCTCTTGAGTATACCTATTTTTAGAAAAAAAAATTTTGAAATCCCTCCCGCGGTTTTCCCTGCAGCGTAGGTAATGACGGCGGGCGGACGGGCGGACGGCCGGCCGGCCGACAGACAGACATTTTTTTTTTGCTTTTTTAGAATCAGTAGGTCCTAAAACGTCGAGAAATGCCAAAAAAAGTGGGGGTAAGAATTTCACTTTGAGCTCATGAATGTAATACTTAGGTCTTTCAGACCGAAGTAATATCAAAATCTTGATCCATGAGATTTCTATATGGACTTGTATATTTATTAGCATCAAAACAATCAACAAATGTCAAACACCATATGCCGAATTAGAAAAAATGTTAACAAAATTCCACATCCTATGGATGTAAAAAATTGAAACGGTGCGAAGTTGGTGATGAACACGCGAACTAAACCGCTATTCCAGATTTTCAAAACCAACAATTTGTGAGTTTTGACATATTTTGGAATTGGATACATGTAATTGTTAGTGTAATTTGGCAAATAAAACACGCCTCCGTCTAAACAAAATGTTACGCAAGCGTAACAGAAAAGCAGTTAGTTTCCCATATAAGTCTTCGCAAACCTAACAGTTTGGCACAATGAAAATGAATCGCTTTTGTTACTTTCGGTATATGAATTTTAAAATGAAAAACGTAACACCAAGATAACGCCAAAACGAAGTAATTTTGTAACACCAACATGAAATGTTTTTGTTACACTAAGGAGAAATGATTTTATAACGCAAAAAGGAAATAGTTTTGCAATACCACTGTGAAACATTTTTGTAACCCAAATAAATTATTTTCCAAATTGGAATTTTAAAATAATAAATGCTTAATTTTTAAATCAAATATTTTTTTATTTAAATAAAATATATCACATTCCGATTTCAATTAGGTAATCCAATTAAGTAAAAAAAAAATTAAAAATACCATAATATATTGCGAGGATCTAAATTCAAGTTCTAAAATATAAATTTCAATTATATATCTAATTGATAAAGATATTGTAATAGGTTTTTATTTTGTTCAGGAGCACCCGACGAACTTCCTTTGCGATGGCGATCTTTCGCATACTGGAACCATCGTTTCATAACATTTATAATATCCCCGGTACGAGCGGTAGGAAATTTCTCCATTGTACATTCTAAAATTGAAATTAGATTCAATACAATTGAGTGAAATTTTTTTTACTTCATTTGAGTAACCTTTAATTATATTCATTATCGTAAATGATTTTACTTGTATATTTCCATAGTGTCCAAACCACGAAAATTTCTAAGCTGCACCGTCAGTTATCACACTCCTCAAACATGAACGAATATACTTATCAACCGATAAGTCGCTAAGCCCTTTAAATAAATTTATCTACATAAGCAAATCGAAAGATAGATCTATCATTAATAAATGTCCTCCGTAATTTTGAAACAAATTACTTACTACAGCTTGTTCGTATTCATTCGATTTCATATTTTGTTCTAAATCATTGAAATCTTCAACGGTAGCTCTGGGGAGAGCAAGTTGAAGATGTTTTGTTGCAGCAGTATTGCGTCTATAATCTTCTCTTGATTGCTGGTGCTCTCTGCGCAAATACTTGACTTCTTTTATTAACGCTTTTAATAAAATGTGGTTCGTTTGACATATTGATTCCTCAGGGTCGGTTTGGCTTCCACTGTCTTTCTTAGTTTTTAAATCCGCTGATTTAGATGGTTGACTTTCAACCTTACTTGAATAGTAGTGAAACCGTTTTTGCTTAGGTTTTTGCGTACTACTAGTACTGGGTTTGTTCTGGGTACTAACTGGAATAACTGGGTTTATTCCTGGACCGATTGTTAAAAATTCTTCATATCTGTAGTTGTCATCATCGGACTCTAAAAATTCTGGTGTCTGATCATCGTACATTTGCGCGTCTGAAATTTAATAAAAAATTAGCAAAGGCAGACATACATACATATACTCGTATATAAAATTATGTTTACCATAAAGTTCGATTTCAATTTTTGATTTTGAGGTCATTATTGCTTAATTACTATAAATAAAAAAGTAAAAATTTAGTATTAAAAATGAAGTAATGGTTTGTAAATACATTTTGAGGCAGTTTTTAGTTTAACAATTTTTTTTTCAATATTAACTATTTTATAAAGTTTTATTTCAGTGCTTAATTCCTCAGTCGGATTGCTACTACAATATATCAGTAAAAGCGAAGATCGTAACGGATGTTCAAAATAATCTCCAACATTTAAAACCGTAATTGCCTTAAATTCAACTTTGTTGATTTCAACTATTTTTAAAATTTGTTCCTCTACCATGCAGGAATTGTTTAGATATGTATTCGAAAATGAAAATATTTGTTTAAACGATGACGCAGCATATGATTTTAAAAAATAATCCTGTTCCTTTATTCTGTTAACGATTTGTTAAATAGGGAATGCTCCTTTCCTCACCATTTTTTTAGACTTTGCATGTAATTTTCAAATTTAAACGCACTGTACAAGTCAAGGCGCCCGAAAATCTTCACGTCTTCTGATAAATGTAGCAAATTGTGAACATTATAAGACATATTTTCTACGCCATACATTAATTCGAATTGCTCAACAAACTCTGTAATAAGTTGAGAAGCGCATTTATTGTTTTTATTGCAATCTATTGGATCGCTTAAAATGCGAATGGCACATACCAACATTAAAAAATGAGAAAAATATTTTTCCTCCTGTACAGACTTTAAAGCCGCCAACCCGGTGTAACAAAGGAACATTCTAAATTCTGTCGCTTTCCAATGTTCTAAATCATTTAACGACCTTTGCTTTCTGTTGAATTCCGACGGCAAGCATTTTCGAAGATTTCGTAAATTGTCGTTAATTGTGTTTATGGCATTTTTCTTTAATGAGAACGGTTTTCGGCGCTGTTTTATCCATATGTTGGGTATTTGCCTCATTACGCCTAAAAGGACACAATGCATGTAGTCAATTGGAAATTGGCTCACGCATCCAATATTAATTGACTCAAGTGCAACATCCAATCGTACGTGATGATCCGTGTGTGTCTTCTCTCTAAAATTTGTATCCGTTCTCAGACAATTTTGAACGCCTGGGAAGCAAATTTTATGTTGAAAATATAACCCCTTAATTATGCATTTTGTGCAACTGTAATAACCCGCATGGGATTTAACACCTAAAATTATAATTAATTAAGCTTAATTTAATTTGATTAGATTAATTAAAGTTTAATTCGAATTACCTAAAATATAAGATCGTGCTGGAGCATCACATATAAATGATCTAATTCGCACATCCAGTTTTCTATTATTGGTTATTATGGGATTTTCCTCCAAATCTTTAATTTCTTTGATAAAATCTTGGAGAAAAATATTGGCGCAATATGGTTTTTTGTTCCCCTGAGGTAGGAAGTTTTTTTAATAGGTGTTTACCTATTAAAAAAACTTCCTTAAAAGGAACAATGTTTCCAAGAATGGGCCATAATTGGCTGGATGAACTTTTAGTCAACGGAACTCCATCGATTCCTATATCGAATCTAATTATATTTTTCTCATAAGAATTATTTTTAATAAACGCATCTACGTACTTACGAAGGCCGACATGAGTATAAAAACCCTCACCCATTGCTACAATATCCGATGACGTGGATTTCGGTGTCTTTCTTAAAGTTCTTATGTTTTTTGGTAAATGTTGAATATATTTTCTCAAAATTTCTAACAATACATTGCCAGCAGACTCGGTAATTTTAAATTCAATACTCCATTCCGATAAGTCACGGGAAATATTGTAAGCACTAAATTCTTCAAAAATTTGATCACTATCATCTGATATGCCAGAAATATCGTCAGTTTCATCAGAATCAGATAAAACAAGGTTTTCATCAACAAACGCGAAATTTAGTTCGACTGAATCTATATTTTCAAAATTATGGTTTTGTTTATAGCTTTCCAATCAAGCTATAAATTACAGCTCTTCTTAACGCTATATACTATCCAAAATCAAAGATTTTAATGAGGATAAAATTTTGAATGTAGTTGATTATCTTCTAACATAGCTAGTCATTCACGCTATTCAGATATAAAAAAACATATTTGAAATCCCAAAATACGCAGATGATTATCTAATTTAGTCAGTTTTGTTTTCTTCTTGAAAAATTACCAAATCATATTTGTGAATTAAAATTTAAGACACTCAATCACATTTAAAATAATAATATTTAATTTTCTTTCAAAATAATGGTACAATACTAGTTTATCCCTCCAAATAGATTTGCGTTTTTTTTCAGATAAATAGAAAGATTAGGTCCTCTGCATCCTAATTATGAAAAAAAAAATTTGCGGAAAGGGGGTCAAAAGTTATAAAGGATCAAACTTTCAATTTTACCTTGGTCCCCCCTTTGGTTTTTTTTTTAGTTTTTTTTATTTTCTTTTTTTTTTTATTTTTATTTATCAAAAATTATAAAGGATCAAACTTTCAATTTTACCTTGGTCCCCCCTTTGGTTTTTTAAACTTTGAATTGATTTTTTAGATTTTTTTTTGACTCAATTTTGCGATCTTACACAATTTCGATCAGAGATAGCACCGAACCCCCCCTCAACGCGCCCCCCCACGCGTCCCCCACCCCACGCGCTTTTCCGTGTCCCCTGCACCGCGGACGCGCGAGGGGGGCGCGTTTGGGGGGGCGCGTTTGGGGGGGGGGGCGCGTGGGGTGGGTCGCTTTGGGGGGTCGGTGCTATCTCTGATCGAAATTGTGTAAGATCGCAGAATTGAGTCAAAAAAAATTTAAAAATTGAATTCAAAGTCTAAAAAACCAAAGAGGGGACCAAGGTAAAATTGAAAGTTTGATCCTTTATAACTTTTGATCCCCTCATTTCCGCAAATTTTTTTTTTCATAATCAGGATGCAGAGGACCTAATCTTTCTATTTATCTGAAAAAAAACGCAAATCTATTTGGAGGGATAAACTAGGATAATGCCAAAATAATTTTGAATATATTTAGTTGTTTTATGTTTTAATGTTTAATGTAATGTTTTAATGTAATGTTTTAATAATCAAAATAACTACTTTAAAATAAGAGCATAAGAACATTCAAAGTTCATGTATGCACATATAAATTAAAGTTCTCCACAATTAAAGTTAATTAAGCATAAGTTTAGCTTCACAATTGAAAGAATAAATGCTGAACAAAAATGTTTAAATCAACATTATTTTTCTAATTAAGGTTTATCACATAAATAATTCAAACAAAATATTAAAGGAACTTCCAAGATAATTAGACTTAAAACTTTTTGATAAATCGATAAATTTAAAAAATCTCTTTTGCTAAAGAGGAAAAAACAAGAACTTAAAAAAACTATTTTGTTTTCTGTTAATTTGAATGAAAAATCCTCGCATGCTAAATTTGATTTTTAAACGTTTAAATTTAGATGTTCGCCACATGTTCATTTAAACGTGATTCAATTTCTGCTCTACTAAATCTTTGTTCTCGCTGAAAGCTTTCACAGAGATTTTCAATCTCTCGTTTAACATGATAATATGCTTTATTATCCATTATCCTGTTACAATTTAGTTTTCGATAATAATTTTACAATCCTCAACAAATTTAAATTTAACAAACTTGATATATAATTATAAAATAAATATAGATATGTATATAATATATATGTATGTATATATCTTCTTATATATTAATACGCTAGATCAAAACTTTGTGGAGCCTAAGGCTTTTTTATTCGCAGATGGATTCATTTCAAATTTTCACAGCTAACTGATATTAGTGTAACCTATAATCGGATTCGGATTCACACAAATCGGATCATAAATAAAAAAGTTATTATATACGGAAAACTTTTTATATACATATGCATTATAAGTTTACATACATATAAAAACGAAATTAAAAATTTATTTTATTTTTTTATATTTTCTTTTTTATATAGAGTTTTTTCTTTAAACTTCAAATCGTTGTATTGCTGCATGGATTGCTGCATGGAATCTGTCAAATGATAATTAGAAATCAGTAATTATGTATTAAAATTTACTGCAAAAATAATAATAATGCAAATATAGTAAAAAACAATGATTGATTTGCAAGAAATAACAATTTTTTAAAGTTTTCGAAATCCAAATCAGCTGATCACAAATGTCAAGTTTTTTTCGGGAAAAAGGTCTATATTAGCGAACAACGAACAACAAAAACGAATCTTTTTTTTCTCATTCATTTCAGTCGTCTTTTGTCTTTGAACAAGGACGGTTTTCGATATTATTTCGATTATTTTGTTTATTGATATAAAGATATTTGCGTAATATTTTTCTTTGTTTTCTTATTATAGGAGGGCTATTGTTTTGAAAACGTACATTTTTTGTTGATTTTTAAATTTTTGATTTTTAAAAAATCTGAAATTTTGATATTTTGTTGGTATTGACGAAAGGAAAAAAGTTGTTTCTGCTTTTATTTTTTGTGTACTCTGAATCGGCGTTATGTGCGGTTGAATTTTTGAGGCTTTTTCACGTAGTTTTGGTAATGGTTTAAAACTTTTTTTTCTTTTTTTATATTTATTTTCTCTTAAGCCGTGCATTCACATAAAACAGAAACAGAAACAGAAACTTTTCAGTTTCTGTTTCTGTTTCTAATTTGGTTGACGGTGGTGAATAATAAAACAGAAACAGAAACCGAATTTTAAGATGGCAGCTGTCATATTATATTATATATGCCAAAATTAAAATATATATATTTAACCCAATCCATATAACATATATTAAACCCAATTAAAATTGAAAAAATTATATTAATATAAAAAAAAATATTGTAATTCAATAAACTGTGTATTTTATTTTTCATTCATATAAATAAAAAAATAACACAATTTTGTAATGTATAGTGAAGAAGAAATTTATTTTTTTCGTTATCGCACATAATATCCATCAAAAAAAATCGAGCTAAATTCAACGTAAATTATTTTTGACTAAATATTTATTTCTTAAAATAATGTACAATCCCGTTACATAAATTTAAAATAATATGGTCACGTGATAGTTTCTGGACCAGAAACAATTAAATTTTAATTGTTTCTGGTCCAGACAAAACAGACGAATTATCAGTTTCTGTTTCTGTTTCTAAATTAGGTTTCTGTTTCTGTTGCTGTCAAATTTGTATGAAATTCGGTTTCTGTTTCTGTTTTATGTAAATGCACGGCTTTAGTTAGTTTATGCATTTCCTTTGAAGTTTAGAGAATTTAGTTTATGAATTGATTTACGGGTCGTTAGACGTAATATTTTTCTTTGTTTTTTTATTGCAGGAGGGCTATTATTTTGAAAACGTACATTTTTTTGTTGATTTTTAAATTTTTGATTTTAAAAAAATCTGAAATTTTGATATTTTGTTGGTATTGACGAAAGGAAAAAAGCTGTTTCTGCTTTTATTTTTTGTGTACTCTCAATCGGCGTTGTGCGCGGTTGAATTTTTGAGGCATTTTCACGTAGTTTTGGTATTGGTGTCAATGTTTTGTGAATAGGTGGCACAAATTTCATCCGACTTAAGTATATTTTTGCAAGTAAAAAGAAAAATAACTGAATAATTGAAACTAGGAGGGCCCGGCGTGCTTCGCTACGCTTATAAATAAAGTTTTTGCGTAGACATTTTGTTGACGTTCAAAAAGTGGTAATGAGAAATGCTAGCATATAATTTTTAATTTTTCTTTTTAAATATATGAATGAAAAATAATCAAAACTCTAGCTGATCAGTTCGGATATATGAAAAATTAGCGATCAAATAAGTTTTCAAGTAAGCTTATTTGATCACTAACTTATTTGATCGCTAATTTTTCATATATCCGAACTGATCAGCTAGAGTTTTGATTATTTTTCATTCATATATTTAAAAAGAAAAATTAAAAATTATATGCTAGCATTTCTCATTACCCCTTTTTGAAATCATTGCTTCTACGTCAACAAAATGTCTACGCAAAATCCTTATTTATAAGCGTAGCGAAGCACGCCGGGCCCTCCTAGTATATATATATTATATATAATTAATATAACTAATATATGCGATAATATATGTATATAAATATATTATAGAAATTCTTACTTTTTTTACTTTTGTTGTATTTCCAATATATAAAACACTAATGATCTTGTTATATATTTGTATCGTTTTATGCGATACCGTTTATATTGGTATAAAACAATTCGTATAATATACCGAAAGTACAAATGCGTATAAAAAAAATTATGCATTCTGTTTTGGTATAAAATGACATTACATAAACGCTACGTTTCTATTACTCCAAAAGGGACTTCGCTTTTTTCCTTAGAGGGCTATAATAAGAAAAAAAAAATTAAAAACCAAAAAAAAAAAAACTAAACAAAAAAATATAAAACACCCTACTCATCCTCCTGTCCATCATTTTAGAAACTACCTAAATTGGCACTAATAACATTAAAAATTATACAATTAAATAACTTGAAAAAGAATAACACTAAATAATACAGTGAAATTCACTTATAACGCCCTCGGTTATAACGACTTTTCGCCTATAGCGTCATAAAATCAAAGTAATGGTTGAACTTGCCTTTGTTCCTATATAAAAATATTCGCTTAAAACGACTTCGGTTATTACGACATTTCTGATATAGCGACCAATTTTGCAATAAAATTTGTACAGATAGATGCACAGATTGTTCGTTTATTGCGACCGATAAGTTCAAAAATAAAAACGTTTTTTAGATATGAAAAAAAATAGTTGTGATTAATTAATCACAATTGGTGGTTTTTATCCTCTACATCTTTCCATTCTGGTGGTTTGGTTTACATTGTCGCAGTTTTAGCTCAGTTGATAAGGCGCTAGGTAGTCTTGTAACTCAAGGAAGCCGGTTTCGATTCTCGACGGAGATCACTTTCCCTTAACATTATTCAGAATGTGTGTTTTGAGGTCTGCTCGTTAATTAATCGTGAATATACCGTATTAATCTCTGAGTGTATAGTAAAAGATAACGTTTAACATGTTATCTGGGATATTCAAAGCTATTGATTTATAAATGATGGGATGCAATGATTAATATGTTGATTTGATTCATAAAAAACTATAAGCACCATATGGAAAAACAAACATTTCATTTAAAAGGCGTTTGAATTACAAGGAATAAAACAGAAAAATTGGGAAGATTTGCGAAGTGCTGTTGACAGAGTTTAAGCAACAGCGATTCAAAAATTGTTGCAATATCTATTCAATATTGCAAAAGAAAACAGAATTAATTGGATCGCCGCTAAATTCTGAATTCAAATGTATGGAAAGCTGAACTTTTTGAGACCGTAAGAGACATATATTGCGCTTGGGTGCACGGCGGGGTGGGATTTTTGATAAATGAGCAAGTGTTGATGGAAGTGCATGTGACAAATTCCTAACAATCAGCGCAGTCGAAAATACTCGACGACTACAAATAAAATTTACAACGTCGACAAAACGGGTCTGTTTTATAAAATTACTCCAGAAAAAAAATTTAAATAATAAAAATGTGTAAGTTGAGAGCGAATGAGAAAAAAGATAGAAAAAAGTAAATAACCCAGGTTATTTAGAAGCATTAAGTCTCTACCGTTGGATAATACAGAAAATACAAAGACCAAGATGTCTTCTAATATTATTGAATGTTTTAAGAAAATGAAACACAGAGTTAAAGAAAAATTAACTGTTGGATAATTGCCCTGCACATCTTCACTTGAAAAATCTAAAATTTACTAAATTAGTGATTATGCCACTAAACACGTCATCTGCTCTTCAGTCGAAGGATTAGGGTGTAATAAAAACTTTTAAAAATCACTATCGACAGAAGTTTTAATAAAAATTGTTAGAAATGACAATGGCTATCAATGGCAGATGCTATCCAACTAGAAATCGTTTTAGTAAGTAATCGTCGTATTTTAATTGACTTAGACATTCCGAGTTCTTGCAAGTTGATGATGATGATACAGACGCTCTGAGTTACGATGCTGATATTCCACTAATGGGATAGGCCAAGTTTTGCTCCTCGATAACAACTTCTTTCAGGGGTGATGAAAATTTGGAAGTTAGTTTTTATCATTTCTGATAAATTTTTATACACAGATGAAGAGCCCACATTAAAAGATACTGTCGACGATATTATAAATTTACCTAATATTAACGTATACGTTGACGTATAGAAGATATAAACCTGTGTATACCATAAATGTTTCTCCTCCAACAATTACAGAAACATACGACGCCTTCTAAACCCGCCAGTAAATTGATTATGATAAAAAATTGAGCACTTCGCATATTACGACATTCGGATGTAACGACGGATTTTGATGTCATGTTCAATGTCGTTATAAGCGAATTACACTGTAATTTGAAAACGCTCTTATACCGACTTTGTTTGTCGCTGAGCGCTTTGATTAATCGAAAATTAATATTAAGACCATTCAATGTAAAAAATTTTTCTGTAATGTAATTTGAGAAATAAAGTTAAAAACAAAATTGATAAGCAAGGGTATAGGGACAATGAAAATCGGATTTTAGTTATTCTTAATAGGTTTTATTATTTCAATCGAACATTTATAATCTTTGCCAGGGTGTTTAGACTCAAAATGTTTTTTTAAATGTGTTTTTTGTGTAAATTTTAATTGACATTCTAAGCATTTATGCTTTTTACATGGATCATGAATTAACTTGTGTTTCCCTAAATCTGATGAATTTGTGAATGCTTTAGGGCAACGATCACATTTGTATATTAACTCCTTGGTATGCGATCGGATATGAATTTTTAACGCACTGGATTGTGAATACGATTTCGGACACATCGTACAAACATAAGGACGTTCTTTTGTGTGAATTCTTAAATGCGTTTTATAGTTTCCGGATTGGACGAAGCATTTTCCACAATAACCACATTTCCATTCTTTAACATTTGCGTGAAGCCGTAAATGATCTACTAGATTAGAACGTTTTAAAAACTTTTTATCACAAATATCACATTGATGTGGTCTTTCTTGATACTGTTTAGGCTTTAATAGTTTTGGTGTTTTTTTGCTTTTGTCTAAGATATTGATAACAAACAGTACTGCATCGTCGTATTTGATATCATTTTCATTAGCAGATTTTAAATCAATTTCTCTTTCAAAACTTTCATTTTTAGCTTGTCTATTTGGTTGTTTTGTAGAGTCATTTAAACATTGGTTATTCGCTTTATTTAATAAGGAAAACTGTTTACTTCCTTTTATATTTTTGGTAATATCCGTATACATTTCCCGATCATTTTCAAGTTTTACACTGTCGTCTTCAAAAATTTTAATTGTTTCGCTTAATTTTTTATACGAACTCCTAGCTTGCTCTATTAAATTGTAGGCATTTCGAAATTTCTCTGTGCACACATTGCAAATGACTTTAATATAGTTTAATTCATTCGTTAATATCTGGAATGCATTATATTTTAATCGTTAGTTTGATTCGTACTATTTAGTTTATCATTCATTACACACCTGAATACCTATGAGTTTAGATATAAATTCATTAAGTAATGTATTTTCGTTTAATTTAGTTCGTATGAAGTCTCCATGAGGAACTTTTTCACATTCACATAAGCAAATACAACATAATGATTTGATATTTTCTTGATTAAGAATAAAATCAAAACTTTCGGGCATTTTTGAACAATCAAAATAAATATACGTCAACAAGAAATAGAATAGTAATACTGATTACTGGATGACCGTGTTCACAACGAAGAAAAGAAATGCTGAAATAGGTCGCGTTCGGAAATACAAAATCCTTTGTTACCCAACAAACATGTTCAACTAGACCCAGTTAGAAGTGTTATCGATCAGTTATTGAAAAACATTCGAAAATGCACTAGGGCCGATTGTATGAACGTGAATATATATATAATACCCAGCAAACATTTAATGGTTTTGCGAATGTTTTGTGAGCAGCGATGTGATCGAGTCGAACCCGACCAACATTTTGTGAACGTCGCTCACATGCGAACGTATTATGCGATTGTTCACACCACGAGCTCTGTGTGAAGATAACTTTGTGCATATATATAAGGTGCGTTCGATTTGACTGAAACAACTGAAAAAACAACAACAATTGCATTCAATTTTTCAGTTGTATCAGTTGCTTCAGTCAAATCGAACACGGCTATAGTGATCGACGTGTGAATTGTGATTTCGCATTGCTGTATGTATATGTATTTATTTGTTCATATGTGCCATACTGTATTAATGTGTCATAACGATTTTGAAGTTTGAAGTGAAAATAACATGCGGTAAGTAGAATAACATATATATTACTTTTATTGTTTAATTAATAATAATTATAAATTAGGAAAATTTTTTTTATCGAATGCAAAATCATAAACCAAAAATTTTAATTTTAATGTGTTTTATGATGGATGCATTAGATGCTGAAAAGAAAAAATAGTTTTGATTTAAGCCATGGTATAACGAATATAAGGTATTCTTGACAGCTAATCGAAAATTTTGTGTGACGTCATCCGGCGTAAATATAAAGAAACAAAAAATGTTTTAATTTGAAAATTAGAGAAAACATAATTTTTACGTTATGGTTTTCCTTATTTTTATCATTAACAATTTGTTTATTAAGTTTTCTTACTCTAAAGAACATTTTGCAGGGTAGTTAATTCGACGTCCACGCCATGCTGCAGGGGTAATGCAGACAGAATTAGGTTGGCGTATCGGAGACAAGCAGAGAAATACTGCTTAGTCTATTACGCTACATTACCGCGAATTGGCGCCTTAAAACCTTAACATCATAACAGAACCATTAACGAAAATTTGGGTTGGGACTGAGGTTAATACCATCACTCCAAAAAAAAAGCTTTGTTAAATTTGATAACCAAAAAAAGAATACCAGACACTAACAAAACAACAGAAGTTTTACCTGGACGTGAGAAAGAACCAAACTACCGAATCGGAACGTGTGCAGCCTGATCGCTCATGATGCTTTAATAAGCCTAGAGACAGAGACTGAGAGGCATAGGATGGATATCATTTCTCTGCAAGAAATTAGACAGCCAATAATCGGAAAACAAAACTCGAATAGTCACTCTTTATGCAGTAGTGGTCATTCTTCTCGAAATGAATTTAGTACTGGTTTCCTTGTTGGTGCACGCATACAAGAAGCCGTGTTGAAATTCATCCTGGTCAATGAGAGGATTTGCTACTTAGGGGTACGCGGTACATAAAACAATATTTCTCTTATTGCCTTGCATGCACCTACTGAAGCTAAGACCGTCAATATTTTCTACATAGCACTAGAGGAGGTTATGAAATCAACACCAACAATGATAATGGTGAGAGAATGACTGAGTTTGCATTATCAAATAATTTGAGAAATGCCAGTACTTTCTTTTCGCATCGATCGATTCATAAGCAGACTTATGTTTTTAAACCGATTTTAAACCGTTCCTTTATATGTGCAAATATTGGAAGTAACCACTTCCTTGTATCTTCTAAGATAAGGTTCCACTTTCAACGATCTTTTACTCATTAGAGTATTTAAAAGTTTGTCTTTTAAAGTCCAATCATTTTCAGTGAAGTGTAAGGAACAAACTATCTTATAATAAATACAAACATTTTCCTTTTCCACATGATTCTATCCACTACAAATTGATTTATTTTTCTGGAAATTAAAAACCTTATGTTTTGAGTATGATTTTTCACATTTGTTGAAAACTTTTGGTTTTAACGTAGTTCGGCATTTAAATTTGTATATGTTTTAATAGTAAAACAAATACTAAAGTTCATTAATTAATGAATGAATTAATTTCAATCATTTCATTAACTAATAAATTAATTTATAAATCATACTAAATATATTTTTAATTTAAAAACAATAACTTTTCTCATTGATAATAACAACAAACGTATTATATAAAACTCTGAATGACGTCAATTAAAATCAAAATGGCATCGCTGTCACTCTAGTGAGAATACCTTATTTTCATTTTACCATGGATTTAAGCAAAGATATAGAAGATCGATAACGACAACGTCGGGCAAACGACGATTATCTTCTACGTAGAAAAGTGGATAAAACAATATTGAAACGCAGAAATTAAATTCAAAAATAACAACAAATTCAAAACAAAACTTTTCTGATATGCGCATGTCAAGAAAAAATGGTGCGTGGAAGAAGTGAAACTTTGTAATGTGGAAATAAAAACATATTATATTAGAATTTTTTTGTCAGCGAACACGAAATTTGTTTGTTATGTGCATATTGTTTGCACATGCGCGGAATATTCAGTGTCTCGATTAAAATATTAAAAAAAACTATTGGGGTCCCATTGAAATGGACAAAAAAAAACGCATAAAATTTATAAATTACTATTGAAATTCAACCAATTATAATAGAAACCCAAAAACTAGTAGAATTATTAACGATTTTGTAGGAAATATAACAAAATTAAACTAATAAATATAACTAATTTTGATAATTAAAAATAATTTTTTTTTTTTAATAAAATGTGTTGTGTAATAGGGTTTAGAATATGTGTCACAACAACACATAAATAACCTTGGGTCCCACAACAACTGGCGTTCTAAGGTGTAGATTAACGCTTTTTTTAAACATCTGTGGGTTGAAGCCACCTGAGACTAAGTGTTCCGGCAAACTATTCCATTTGTACGCAGTTCGGACAAAGAAGTCTCTCTGCGATCTGCCAGTATGACAGCGCGGGATCTTTACCGTTTCACCGGTTGCGGCAGCCGATTGCCGAGTGGAACGGGGGTAAGAATAAGTTTGAGGCATGATGCCGCTGATTTCATCTGAGCACTGCTGATGACGATATTTGTAAAAAACAACGAGGTCAGCAACAGTGCGACGATGTTGTAGGGAATCAAGTTTTGATGTCAAAGTTCGATCACCCACAATTTGTATAGCTCGCTTTTGAACAGAGTCCAAGAGGGCCAAGATGGAAACAGAGGCAGCACCCCAAACTTGACAGCAGTGCTCCATACAGGGACGAATATAGGACTTATAAACATGGACCAATTGGTATGGAGTGAAAAATTGTTTGCATCTATTTAGGAGGCCGAGTTTTTTAGACGTGCTTTTTGCCATCACCATTACATGATCGTTCCAGAGTAGGTCATTTGAAACTGTGACACCCAATAAACGAATGTTTTTACATTCACCTATTGGTTCATCACACATACTAAATAAAATATCTTTGGGGAACTTGGTCTTTAATCTGGAAACAATCAACAGCTGTGTTTTGGTAGAGTTGAAATTGACAAGGTTTTGGTCACCTCAGTCGGCGACTTTATTCAGGTCTTTGTTCACGTTTATGGCAGCGTCTCTCCGGGCAGGATTAATTCGTTCGTGCATTTTACCTTTTGAAGGCAGGGGCTCGAACGACTTGTGCAGAGTACTATCATCTGCAAAACTATTTATTGGGTTACTGGTGATTTTCAACAATTCGTTGATATAAATCAAAAATAAATTGGGGACAATACTGAGCCTTGGGGTACACCAGCGTTAATTAGTTTAGACTCAGAAGAAAATTCGTCTAAGGTTACCGAAATGTATCGGTTGGATAGAAAATGTTGAATCAGCTTCACAACATTGGGATGAAAACCGTACGCAACGAGCTTGTTGATTAAGTTGGCATGCCAGACTCGATCGAATGCCTTGGAGATGTCTAAAGCGATAACGTATGTTTCACCACCTTTATCAAGTATGCTGTTCCAACAATGCGCTACATAGTTTAATAGATCGGTAGTTGATTTTTGTTTCGAAAGCCGTATTTGCTGTCGGCTATTAAATGATTTACTCCCAGAAATTTTGAAATATGGGTATTAATATAATGCTCATAGACTTTGGATAGGACCGATAGTAAAGCTATTGGCCTATAATTTGAGATATCGGATTTTGGTCCCTTTTTGGGGACGGGCTGGACATTTGCCAACTTCCAGCACGAGGGAAATATACCAGATTTGTAGGATTGGTAGAATATTTTAGTTAAAGTTGGTGCAAGTTCTTTCGAAAAGGTTTTTAAAATAATGGGTGGAATATTGTCCATTCCTGATGCTTTGTTGATGTTTAACCCCTTTAAAATTTTAGCGACTATTTTGGGTTTGAAGTGAAGTTCAGTCATATTAACTCCTGAAGACTGGATTTGGGGTATTTCTTTAGGAGTTTCCAAAACAGTGGAGTTCAGAGCAAAGCGTTCAGCGAACAAGTTAGCTTTTCTTGCGGGATCATTGACGATTAAATCACCATCAATAATAGGGGGAATAGAAAATTTTGTACCAGAAGTTAAAGAATTAATGGCACTGTAGAAACTCTTGTCAGAAACAGACATAGACGTAAGTTTTGAGGCTTTCGCTCTGTCAATTTCGGACTTTTCGTTTGAGATAATCTGATTAGATATTTTGTTGGCCTTTAGATATTGGGATCGATTAGTGGGAGTTTTGTTATGAATCCAAATATTAAATGATCTACGTTTATTTCCAAGTGCCGTTTTGGCCGCTTTCGAATACAAATATTTTTGTTTGGGTTTTACTATGGAGAAAGGGACAAATTTATTGATAGCAAATTGGATGGTTTCTGTAAAGTTTTGAGCAGAAACATTTTCATTGTCAGTGTAAAAACAATGACGGTCGAAAGGAAAGCCATGGAAAAAATTTTGAAGACCACTCTTATCCATTTTTGAGTAGTGAAATATTTTACGGGGTTTAGGAGCTGTAGTTTTAAGTAAATCAGTTTTGATAACTGATGAGATTAAGTAATGATCAGAATTTCCAATACTACCTTTCGCGACATCAACACTCGTAATATCTGGCATTGTGGTAAGATAGAGATCTAAAAGAAAACTATTATCACCGCCATTACGGGGAGTGAAAGTCGGGCTTTTAACAATTTGGAATAGGCCCTGAGACGCGGCAAAAATTTCTGCCAGTTTTCCACTATTGTCAACATCGTCAGTCGATTTGGAGAATTCCAACCATGATTTGTTGTGGACGTTGAAGTCACCGGTAACGATAACTTCACAATTAGGGGACTTTGCTCTAATTTCGTCCACAATTTTTGTCAGTATATTAAAAAAGTTTGGGTTACGTTTGTTGGGGGACCGGATAAAGCTATTGTAAAAAAAGTCATTTCTGGAAGACAAATCTTTAAAACCATTGTATTGAAGCCTACACCATGTAGTTCAAAATTTGGAAAGCGCGAGTACGCAACACTCTCATGAATGAATGCGCATACGCCCTGATGGAGTTTGAAAGCTGATTCGAGCCTATATTTGGAATTAAGCGATTCTATAAAGAGAAAATTTTCAGAAACTTGTGTTTCTGTAAGGAATAGAATGTTCGGTTTGTTGTGCTCAAGATGATGTTGCACGTGGTCATGGTTAGCGTTCAATCCGCTGATGTTTTGAACATGTATTTTAAATTTTTTTATTGATTCATATATGTTTTGTCCCTGCAAATTCCGTTGACGTGCCGCTTTATGGGCGGGTGGATTGCGCAAATTTGCTTTACCACTTGCAGACTTATTTTTTTCGGTTGTACTGCCATATATATATCAAAATGTTTACTTTATTTTTTTATGTTTTATTTTAAAATGCATAACTAAGTAAAAAATCCTATCATACTACAAAATATGACATATGCCAATATTTCATGATAAGATGAAGAAATAATAACAAAATAATAAGTGAAGAACAAATTGTGAGAAATTTGCAGAAAACAAAACAAAAACTAAATGCCAATAATCCAGCTGATGCAGCGCACCCCAGACGCACCGCCCACCACCTCAATCGAGGCACAAATCCCACACATAGCTACGTGTTGGTCCGATTCCTCGGAAAAGCTAATGAGCGGTACCGCTACGGAACGCTGCCCAGCTAAGACTGGAAGTGCTGCCGTTGACTAATTAAAGTTCGTCCGCCAGCACCCTAAGATATCATCTTGGCTAATGACATCTCCTGCCATTGCCAGTGGTATGTGATATCTCACGCTAACTCATATGTCAATGGGAGGGACTGGAGTACGCAGGGTAGTCAGACCCGTAGATCAACATTGATCATAATCGATCAAAATCAATCCCTCCTGCGGGAGGTAATAATTAAAATTTAAAAATAATTATAATAAAAATAACGACGCCCATGTAAACAAATATCACAACAAACAAATGGTACGAACTAGAAGTAGAAATTTAACTAACATAATTGTTTTGAAAAAATTTATTCCAAAATAAATAATACATCTCTGTTTTACTTTTTGTTTCGTCTTTTATCTCTTGCTGCGTCCTATCTGTCAAAAATTCGCTGACAAAAAAATTCTATGGACAATTCTTTTAAAAGTCATTAATTAAAATTATTTAAAAAAAACACGGTCAACGAATTTCTTTATAAATATATACACAAATGATCAAAACAAAAATCTTAGATCAATCATTTGCATAGACACTACAACAAATAATCAAACATCTTATACAAACAATTTTGTTTTGTAAATCAGGTTATCTTAACACAAATCAAAAAGTGAAATTATCAAAAACAAAATAGAAAAACTTCGTAATGTGGAAATAAAAATAGGAGCGTTAAACGTTTAACGCAACCTGGTTGGAAGTCGCATTAGAATTTTCACTTCAAAAAAGTTTTATCCTTTGTTTTATAGAAGAAAGATCAAATAGAAAGATAATAGATAATAGAAAATAGAAGATAGATCAAAGGAAAGATCAACAATCCTCGGATAGATTTCTTAATCTATCCTGATTCATACAATACAAACATTGATATTAATAGAAATATCAACGAAATATCAAAGATGGATGTTGTTGTTACAAAATATCATAATGATGTATTTTGACAGATATCAAACAAATTGTTATTTTTTAAAAGTCCATAAAAAATGTCTTCAAACAGAAATTTAAAAAAATTAATCACATTGCAAATAATGTCCAATGGAGTTATAGATTAACGGTGGAGTAAGATTAACTGAGTCGACCCATTTAATTTCATATACCTTATATGTTTAACGTTTGTTAAGAGAGTGCCACTATATGGCTTGAACTTTTATCACAAAATATATAAAAAAAACAACGGGATAGCTGTTTGTTACCAACGAATCAGCAGTTGAGGATCTCTTACCTAGAATTTTCCTAGCCTAACATAATAAAATTTAATAATAATTATAACTTAAAAAAGAAAGACTTAACTTATTAATTGTTGAAAATTGATGAATTGTCCCACTCCAAAGGAAAATATATTGATTGTTCATGATACTCCAAAAGAACACACTTAGGATCATATCCTATAAAAACTATGACGAACTCCTAAAAAATGGTTGAAAAAAACTTCCCAATATTAGCCACTGCGTCGAATTGGTATATGTATATATTCGTATCCTTCGTGATCGATTTATATTAAATTCTTGACATAGTTTCGACTCAGCTTCCCAGTTACTTTTTCTCTCACAATGTCGTCTGTCAAAAAAAATCCAAACTCCATTAAAACAACACAGGAAAAATGCTTTCAAATCTTTCTTCTCAAATTTTATATTTTTGTTATATATTTATAACACGTTATAATTTTGTTGTCGATATGTTTTTATGCTTTTAATACAATTATTATTTATCAAGATACACAAACTTTTTGTTAACCAACAAAAGTTATGAAGAAATATGAAATTATTATTATATTAACATTTTTTGTTTTTTTTTTTTGTTGAATTAGAAATACATGAGCTATTTTTGAAATTAAAGCGTGAACTTTTGTTTTTGATAATCAAACTTGAAAATTAAAACTCGAAACATTTGTTTGAAGAACAAATATGGAATGAATATCATCGAAACAATGTGATTTTTTTATGACATTTCATCTTTTCTTTCAAAAAACAAAAATGAAGCAGCGCTGAGTGCGTTTTTTTTATTTAATTTGTTTGTGATATTTGAATTTAGAGGCTGTTCGGAGTTATTTGAAAAAACTGTTAAACTATTATGATGTAAAAAAAAATGAAAATGGAATATGAAAATATTTTTGATGAATGGAAAAGAGAATGGAAATTGGTTTTAATATTACTACCGCGAATATAGTCGACGTTACAACCATGAATTCAAGGTCATAATCAAGACATTTGACCTTGAAGTCACAAAAACGTCGCCACCCCATCCATGTCAGGAAACCACCGAACTACTTCCACCAATTAAACTGTATCTGGGATCGAGATATCAACAGTCACTGGCGTCAAGACTGATGACCGGTTTCAACACTTATGAAGTCATTAAGAACTTCACTGAGACCGACCATCCATCCGAACGTCAGCACTATGGACACCCCGATACAACCAGTAAGTATGACACGGGAGGTGTGAACCACAGCGAAGACAACTAGCCAGAGGAACGACCCTACCTAACGAAAAGACATCATTCCCTGATGTCCTTCGCATGATGAACTCCAAGATTCTTACCACTCATATCTATGCACTCATAGAGTACATTTCCAATCTTAGTCTTAATCATTGCAGGTAAGAACTTTGGAGCCAATTTTGCCGAGAACTTTTTAGTAGCGTCACTCAAATGATGTTGCCGTACAAACACACGTTGCTGTGTTGAAAAGTCCGTAGTTTAGATCGCAGGTTATACTGATGTTGCGATTTTTTGAAAGCTGCTTTTAAATTTTGTTGAACCCGGTTTCTGAGCAGAGTCAAATGATCAGAGCGTTCTATTTCCTCACCAGCATCTTCACCAAGCTTGTGCAGTGATCTCAACAAATGGCAAGTATTCCCATCCGATATTGGATGTTGACCAAATAATAGATAGTACGGTGAGTACTTGGTAGCAGAATGCACTGCAGCCCGCAGTGCATACGCGATTTCACCAATTTGTGAATCCCACTTGGTATGTTGACCTTTTATGAACGCTCGAATTGCTGCTAGAACTGACCTATTGACCCGCTCTGACGCGTTGCTTTGAGGGCTATAGACACCGGTCCTAATATGTTTAATATTGAAATCTGACAAAACGCTTTGAAAGTTCCTACTAGTGAACTGTTTGCCATTGTCACTGTGTAGAAACTCTGGTACCACATATGTAAGAAACACTTCCTTCCTCAGAAAAGCATTCACCTTCGGTGAAGTTGCGTTTCTAAGTGGTTTCAGTAGTACAAACTTCGTAGCATGATCCAGAACTATCAATAACACCGTATTCCCAAGTGTAGAACGAGGGTACGGTCCCAAAAAATCTATATAGACTCTCTGCCATGGACGTGCTGTTTCGAATTGATATTGCATCGGAGGACGCAATATCTGATTCGTGGCTTTTGTTTGTTTACATGTGTCGCAGGACACAACATCGTAGTGTACCTGTGACGCCATGCCCGGCCAATAATAAAGACGTCGAAGTAATTCTAATGTCTTTTTAACACCTCCATGAGCAGCAGTACTATCATCATGATGTTTCTGAATCATGTTGGAAGTCATCGGTTTCGGTATCCAGAGTTTCCACACAGGAACATCGTTGGGTATTGCATCAGGTCTTGGCTCAATACGTATGTATAGCTTATCATCCACGACTTTGACCGATGGAAAGTCCTTTGGTGATGATTGAACTTTAGCTATCATATCCGTATATTCTTTGTGCCGATAACCTTCATTGTCGAGTTTAATGTCGTTAACATGATGTGATAATGCTTCCGTCAATTCCTCGTGTGTATCGTCATAAAGACGAGATAAAGCATCAGGGACTATATTTTGGGTACCTTTTTGGTGGACAATGGTAAAATCCATATATTGGAGTTTTATGCTCCACCTAGCCAGACGACCACTCAAGTCTTTCTCCCTTCTAAATCGGTGACCTTCAACATAGCCCCTGAATTTCTTCACACTAAGAATTGCCGCAAGACATTCAAGCTCAGAAACCGAATAGTTTCTTTGAGCTTTGTTTAGTTTTTTCGACATGAAGGCTATCGGACACTCTTGTCCGTCTTCGTCGACCTGATACAATACGCTACCTATCCCTGTCAGACTCGCATCGCATCTAATAAAGAACTCTTTATTATAATCAGGGTTAATCAATACCGGTGCTGTAGTCAGCAATCTTTTTAAATTTTCAAAAGCTGCTTGAGCTTCTAATGTCCATTTCAATTTCCCAGAGCTCTTTTTTAATAAATCTGTAATCGGTGATACCACGCTTGCATAATTTGGTATGAAACGTTTGTACCAACCGGCCATTCCTAATAGACGTCGTATTTGTTTAACTGTAGATGGAGCTGGGTACTCTGCTACAGCTCTTACCTTGTCAGGGTTTGTTCGAAGACCATCTTCACCAACCAAAAATCCCAAGTATTTCACCTCTCTCAGAACAAATTTACTTTTCTTGAAGTTTATTGTTAACCCAGCCGCTCTTATCAATGAAGAGACTTTGGACAGCAATTCCATATGTTCCTGGAACGTGGAAAAGACTACCAATAGATCATCTAAATAAACAAAGATATTTTCGTGATATTGATGTGGTATCACTTTGTGCATTAGCCGACACATTGTCTGGGGAGCATTGCACAATCCAAAGGGCATAACCCGGAATTGATACAATGGACGACCAGGCACTGTGAAGGCTGTCTTGTCTCTAGATGCTTCTGCCAGAGGAATCTGCCAGAAAGCATCTTTGAGATCAATACTTGAAATGTACTTTGTGCTATTTAGACGACCTAGTAAGCCATCAATCAAGGGAAGTGGGTAAGCGTCCTTTTTCGTTAGTGAATTGACACGACGGCTGTCAATACATAATCTGTTTTTACCAGATTCTTTTTGTACCAGGACCACTGGCGAGCACCAAGAACTGTTACTCTCTTCGATCACGCCCATTTGAAGCATTCGGTCGAGTTCGGCGTAAACCTTTAGTTGAACAGCCGGCGATGTGGGACAATGCCTCTGTTTAACAGGTGCATTATCACCAACATCGATGACATGTTCAACCAAAGAAGTCTTTCCGAGTCCAGACACTTCAAATGACGGGAAAGAATGATTGATCATACCCAGTTCTCGTTGCTGGTCAGTGGTGATGTTGTGTGTATTTAAATTTTGTAGCTCTGTGCAAGTCAGTTCACTAACAAAGGAAGGAACAATACCAAATTTCTCCCAGAAATCTATGCCCGGGTAGAGCTCTTCTCGTAAACCAGGGACTATATGGAACCGCATTGGTTTAGTGGAGCCATTCACAGTTATTGGAATTTCAATGTAACCTAAAATTTTAGTTGCAGTACCATCCGCCGTACGGTAGGTTGTACCTGATGATTCCAATAATTCCAAGGAATTTCTTCCAAGTATAGTGATTGACGCTCCACTATCCAATAATCCTGAAATATGTTTGTCCAAAATCCTAATTGTTAATCGCGGCCGAGGATCCTTTGTTTCTGAAAGGATCGATGAAATACATGCTTTACGAAATAATTTCCTCATCCTCCAATATCTAATGTTGCGTTCAAGACGTCTAAAATACGTTCGATGTAATGATGGGAAATTAAATGTGTTTGGTGATTTTATTCGGTTTTCCTTGGTGGTGGGTCGTCCTGCGTTCCTACATCTCTCGTCGCTTTCTTCGGGCTCATTTGTAACGATCGCAATAATCACGAAACAATAATAAAACCAAATTCATCTTCGTTTTCAATTCAATAAAGATGTATTTCATTAGTTTCCATTCATTTTCACATTAACAATAATTTAAAATTTTCTAATACTTAACTGCTAGTTAAATTTCAATTGTACCATAAAAAGCAACGAACGTACTAAATTTTTATTTCCAATTCTAACAAACAGATGTCGTTATTAATCTTTATTGAATTTTTTTTTAGTATTACCCGAGCTGTTTTGACATGATAAGATGTCAAAAAGAATTAACAAAAACACATTTTGTTTTAGAAATAGGCTCATTCTGTTTTTGAATCTTAAAATAAAATGTTCAATTGAGTTTGTGAAAACATTACATAAAACTAGATTCATTAATGTGTTAAGATATATGTGGGCTTTTTTTAAGTTAATTGCTAATTAATGTGATGTGAAATAATACAAGTCCATCAATTACAAAATATTATAAGTCAAATTTACAATGAAATTATTATTGTGTTATGGTTGTAAACATTAATAAGAATACAATAAAAAATTTATTATGGCCAATTGTGACTTGTAATTGTCCATTTTATAAGAAGTTAACATTAATGAAAATGTTTCATCCTGTGACACCAGATGTTCTTTGTTTTCGATATATATATAATACAAATCTGGATTATCAAAAAGATGTCAAGGTTTTTGGTTAATAATAGCAACAATAGTAGTGGTGCGTAGTTCCAAATGGATATTCTATATTTCAAATCAGGAATTAAACAAATATTGGCTTAAAGGAATTCACTGGGTACCCGAAATAATATCTCTGCTTATTCAGAACGAAATATTCAACAACTTTGGAGCGTGGTATTGCAACTGGTGGAAACAGCATCAACAACAGAATATAAAATAAGGTTTTTATTATTTATATTATTATGATTACTATTTTTTTCGTTAGATTTTTGTACTTGTTAATTTTTTTTTGATGGAAAAATAAATTCCAGCTATAAGAGATTTCCAAAGTTAAGTTTCGTTTGGGGATAAACGGCATCCCGGGTAAATTAATTTAGTTACCAAAGGTCCAATTGTTATACGTGGCGCTTGAAACAAAGACTTTGGTTTTTGTGGTTATTTTTTATATGGGTTTAGTGATATTTTTTGATGAGTCATATTTTTTTTAGGCGCAAAAATAGATATTTTTATTTTTGGCGCAATATTATTATGGAAATTTTTGAAAAAAACAGTTTTTTTGGTTTTTGTGTTTTATAGATTTTTGATAAACCAGTTTTGGATTTATTATAGGTAACCGTTTATATTTTGTGTAAAACCAGTATTGGTTTTTTTTTTTTCTATATTAAATATTAAATAAATAAATATTTTACAACTATTTTTGATGATGATGCAATTATAATGCAATTAATTGTGATATCGTCGAATTGTCATTGTTATACGTGACGCCGAACCAAACAGGACCCGTTAGGTTTTTGTTTTGTGGGTGTTGCCAGCGTAGCAAAACAAAAACGTGTTTTGATAGTAGAAACCGTAATAACGGTTAATTTTTCATATTTACCAGATTGGTTTAAATATATTTTAGCGAGAGATATTTTTACCAAACACTTTTTGGATAACCAGTTATTGGTTTTTTTTTATTTTTAGGAAAGAAATTAATTATTATTATACAATTATTAATAATAATATATAATTAATTACTATTATATGAATTTTTGGGGAAAAACCAGTGTTGGTTTTGCGACGTACGGATTTTTGTTTATTTTTTTTTAATAAACCAGTTATTGTATAAACTGGGCGTTGTAGACCAGGTTGGTTTACGTGTTAATTTTTTTTTTCGTAATACTACGGTATAATACAAACCAGTTTATGGTTTTGGTTTTTTTATTGTAAAAATATTTTATATACATTGGGAAGTTGAATATTTTATATAAAAATTGCAATAACCTTTGTTATTGGATTTCGTATTATATATTTTGAATTTTGTTAAGAATGTATACAATTATGAGGGGTCAGGGGTTATTAAGGAGGTGTCGGCCAGGTGGGTTTGAGCCCTGGATGAATGAAGTGGATGGGAGAGCGAATGAAGAGAGGAAAGAGAGAATGGTTGAGGCGAGGAATGTGGTGGATGAAATGATAAATGTGATTTTGGATGGAGTAAAACATAAAATATTTTTGGAATTAATGGATGATATTTATGAAGAAAAATATGATGAGGTTCTGGATAAATTGATTTGTGAGATTGTAAATGAGGAAGTGAATGAGTTGGTAGGAGAAGTGGTAGTTGATGAAGTGAATGAGTGTGTGGATGAAGTGATGGATGCGCGAGAGAGATATCGATTGAGGAGGCTAGAAAGGGATAGGAAAAGGTGGAGGGAGAAAAAGAGTAGGAGGAAGAAGCAGAAGGCAGCGTGGTTGGCCGAGGAGGTAGAGTTCTCGTCAGTCATGCACGCTTATGCGGAGATATTGGCTGAAGAGAACGCTATCTCTGAGTCCAATCACAGGGGAGAGAACCCTCGACGGTGGTTGGGACCGCAAGTGGCCCCGGGAAATTGTGTGCATCTTTGAAATGTATTTTGTTCTGAATTTGGAAAAAAACCGTTTTGGGGCAGTAATTTTTTTCGGAGACTGTTTTTTATACTGTCATTGTACATAGTGTATATAGTAGGTTAATTGTTGTATAATTGTACATATTTGTACATATTTTTGGTATATAGGAAGCGGATGTAGTGGTTTGTGTGGAGTGTTATGTTACAATAGCACCAACGAGATGAAATTAAGAAACCAAACCGATGAAACGATTTAGCCATTTGAACTTTTTGTGAGTAGCTTTGGCAAATATTATACATTGATAGGAATTGGATAGTAGATCATATTTAAATATTTATACATTAATAAATTAGATCTGGAATCTGATGCTCGTTTTAACGGTGCATTTTGGCCTGCGTGAAATAAATACATGATTTTAATTTCTTTACCACTAATGGTTATAATCGGTGAAAATCCTGTTTTGGTTGTGGTAGATTCGAACTGTTTTTAATTTCGCGATGAAAATATTGTACATTCCACTACAGTTGAGCGTTTGTTAGAATTAATTGATTTTTTTTTGGGTGTTAATTTTTTTTATTGTTGTGTAATGATTACAAGTGTGTAATTGATAATTTCTCTCAGCGGTACCTCTAACAAAGGATCCATGGGGCTTATCTCCTTAACATAATTATGTTCTTAGATCGCCTCTGTCCATTATGGACATGCGATCGAAGTTCATTGGTTTCTTCTCTTCATTTCAGAAGGAGTTTTCTGGTGATAAGGGAGTGACTACTGCTGGTCTGTACTTAGGTACAAACCAGTAGTACCATTCCCTGCACAGAAGCTTCTTTAACGAAATGAAGAGGAGAACCAATCATTTTTTTTTATCAGGATCGAGGTTTCACCTCACACAACTTCAACATTTTTCCACTCTTACATTTAGCTTGCAATAGACAGTTTTCATTAAGTTTAGGATTTGAAGTCTGGTGTTCGGGAGCGTTCTTCGACTATGGCATTAGTTTAATGGTAATTTATTTTTAGGTAGAACAACCGCAGCTGGGTCAGTAGAAATGGGCCTAGAGTCTAATCGTGACAGTTGCGATTGTTTTTGTTAGGTTGGGGAGATACTGTTCTGTAGAATCTGGTCGTTAGGGGCTTTTCTAGTCGGTTCTCACATGCATTGTTGGAGTGGGCTCGCGAACGCGATAATTCAAATACTAAATAAAATGGATATTGTAGCCATACTTACTTTTATGTGTCTCCAGACGAATCTAGATTTTGGGAATCTCTTATTATATTAAATAAAAATAAAATAAATCAAACAAATTTTTCAAAAATTAAATAAATAATTTTTATTAAATAAAATAAATTTTCGTAAATTAAATTTTAGGTAACTAAATAATTTTTTTTTAAATTTAAATAATTTTAGGTAATTAAATAAAATAAATTTTTTATTAATTAAGCAATACGTCAAGAAATAAATAAGTATTTTTTATTTTTTTTAAAAAAATAAATCAATATTATGAGCTAGGACGTTGCATCCAATAAATAGACATCCTTTTTGAATATTTTTTATTTTTCAATTTTTTTTAAAATAAATAAATATATTTTAGGGGTGCTATCGTCAATAACTAATTTTAGGTATATATATATATTTCAGTATATCTGAAATTAAATAAATAAATTATATTTTAATATACATATTATAGGAATTTTTGTGAAAGATTCAGCAAAGATTAGCTACGACAGTGGTTCTTTTTGTTCCTTCACAAAGTTTGTTTTTTTACAAAAATTTTCTGTTTTTTTTGGGGCGTTCGTTGTTTTTTTTCGTTTTACGGTTTTTATTGTTTATACTTTTACATTTCCGTCGTACTAACTCTACATTTTTTTTTGGTTGTTGAGAATTGGTTTTATTATTGTTGTTTGATTTTGTGAATTCTGGATTTGATAAATTTTACCATCAAAATGTCAAACCAACTAGACGTTGACCATCCGTTCTATGGTCTGGAACCCACCGAACTGCAGATCGAATGTCTGGTTCGGGGTGTGGATTTTGGAGGGGTCAGTTGGGCAGAGGAACTGCGAAACCACGTGGATCATGGTGCAGTTCCAGTAACGGTATCTCATGCGAGAGACTTGGTAGCTGAGTCTCAAACGGTGGTGCAGGCAGCACAAGTTATTTTAGATCAAGTACGTCGACTTCAGTCACCGATTGATCAGACCCTCTTGGATGGTTTGGCGAATCGAGTGTTACATTATACGGGTAGGATGAATAGGTTGGGTCCTCGCAATGACTTGCAAGAAGCCCGCACCTACGCTATCTCACAATTGTCACGCGCTTGGAGTATAATAGGATCATTATCAACACGTCCAATTATGCAGAGTAAACCAGGAGTATCATCTGCTCCATCTGCTTCACCTGCTTTTCAACCAGATGAGAGATCCACACCGATCCCAGTACGGCCAATATCGGAAACAATAAATAGTCTGAATCGTCCAAACCAGCAACATCAGAGACGGTCAGATCAATTACCACCGCCTTATTTCCAGCAATCTGGGTTGAGAGCCGAGGACTTTGCAATACCACAATTGGGTCCATCACTCCAGTCTGAACATACACATAACAATCCAGCATTGGTACAACCACAACCACAATTAAATTATCCATCAGTACCACAGGTACAACTACCACCAATATATCCACAAGCTCCACTAACAGCACCACCACCATACAACCAACCTCCTCAGGTATGGCGTGACGCGGCTCCAGCGTTAGCACCAGTGGAGTACCGAGGGGTTCGTGGGAACAATTTGAGTCGTTATGACTCAAATTGGGTTCCAACCTTCACAGGGGATGGTCACTCTCCTGATATTCATGAGTTCATTCATAGAGTGGAGGCGGCTGCCAGACGAGACCGTGTGTCATGGGACGACCTTAGGTCTATCATACCACGGTATCTGAAAGCAGCGGCCGACAGATACTATTTGAATCTAACTCATGAATATGAGGTGGTGACCTACCCAGTGCTAAGGGAGGGACTCCTACAGACCTTCGGTACGCTAACTGATGATAAGGCGATCTTGCGCGTTCTTCTGAACCGTAAACAAAAATCCAAGGAGAGCGTATACGAATATCTGGTGGAGATTGGTTCGTTAAACCGTCGCTTAGCACGTCCATTTGCTGATCGTGAAATGCTAGAGATTGCTCGGGAGGGACTGAGTGTGGATCTCAAAAATGCTACATTAGCAGCAACAATACACTCAATGGATGAACTTCGGACTTTATGTCAGAAGTTTGAACGTTTGTGGTCCACACCAGTTCCAACCAGAACATCAAATTTAAGAATTAGCGAGGTACAGCAAATGGATGATTATGAGGTGGATGCTGAACCAGAACAACATGGATATATTGATGCGGTGGATTCAACACAGAGACGGATATTGCAGCGACCTAGCATAACCTCTGACAACAGTCAACCTGGTCCATCAATATCCAGACAACCAATAGTGTGTTTCAGATGTGGAGTAAACGGTCATCGAGCTCCTGAGTGCTCTAAGAATAGAATTAAACTATATTGTTGGAAATGTAACAAGCCGGATGTTATATATGCAAATTGTTCATATTGTCACCCGTCGTTAAACTACCGTCCGAGAGTACATGCTTCGGGGATGGTACCCTCGGTTCAACATCCAATGAGCCCGAAGAAAACGACGAGAGATGTAGCAACGCAGGACGATCGATCACCACTCAGGAAACCAGAATAAAATCACCTAGTACATTTAATTTCCCATCATTACATCGAACGTATTTTAGACGTCTAGAACGTAATATTAGATATTGGAGGATGAGGAAATTATTTCGTAAAGCTTGTATTTCATCTATCCTTTCAGAAACAAAGGATCCTCGGCCGCGATTAACAATAAGGATTTTGGACAAACACATTTCAGGACTATTGGACAGTGGAGCGTCAATCACAATACTTGGAAGAAGTTCCTTGGAATTATTGGAGTCAGCAGGTACAACTTACCGTAAGTACACTTCGTGTATTCGTACGGCAGATGGTACTGCAAATAAAATTTTGGGTTACATAGAAGTTCCAATAACTGTGAATGGCTCCACTAAACCAATGCGGTTTCATATTGTCCCTGGACTACGAGAAGAGCTCTACCTGGGCATAGATTTCTGGGAGAAATTTGGTATTGTTCCTTCATTTGTTAGTGAACTGACTCGTACAGAGCCACAAAATTTAAATATACATAACCTCACCACTGACCAGCAACGAGAACTGGATATGATCAAGGATTCTTTCCCGTCATTTGAAGTGTCTGGACTCGGAAAGACTTCTTTGGTTGAACATGTCATCGATGTTGGTGATAATGCACCTGTTAAACAGAGGCATTATCCCACATCGCCGGCTGTTCAACTAAAGGTCTATGCTGAACTTGACCGAATGCTTCAAATGGGCGTGATCGAAGAGAGTAACAGTTCTTGGTGCTCGCCAGTGGTGTTGGTACAAAAAGAATCTGGTAAAAACAGATTATGTATTGATAGCCGTCGTGTCAATTCACTAACGAAAAAGGACGCTTACCCACTTCCCTTGATTGATGGCTTACTAGGTCGTCTAAATAGCACAAAGTACATTTCAAGTATTGATCTCAAAGATGCTTTCTGGCAGATTCCTCTGGCAGAAGCATCTAGAGACAAGACAGCCTTCACAGTGCCTGGTCGTCCATTGTATCAATTCCGGGTTATGCCCTTTGGATTGTGCAATGCTCCCCAGACAATGTGTCGGCTAATGCACAAAGTGATACCACATCAATATCACGAAAATGTTTTTGTTTATTTAGATGATCTATTGGTAGTCTCTTCCACGTTCCAGGAACATATGGAGTTGCTGTCCAAAGTCTCTTCATTGTTAAGAGCGGCTGGGTTAACCATAAACCTCAAGAAAAGCAAATTTGTTCTGAGAGAGGTGAAATACTTAGGATTTTTGGTTGGTGAAGATGGTCTTCGAACAGACCCTGACAAGGTAAGAGCTGTTGCTGAGTATCCAGCTCCGTCAACAGTGAAACAAATACGTAGACTATTGGGAATGGCTGGTTGGTACCAACGTTTCATACCAAACTATGCAAGCGTGGTATCACCGATCACAGACCTATTAAAGAAAAGTTCTGGGAAATTAAAATGGACAGTGGAAGCGCAGACAGCTTTTGAAAATCTAAAAAAATTGCTGACTACAGCACCGGTATTAGTAAACCCTGATTATAATAAAGAGTTCTTTATTAGATGCGATGCGAGTCTGACAGGGATAGGTAGTGTACTGTATCAGATCGACGAAGACGGACAAGAGTGTCCGATAGCCTTCATGTCGAAAAAACTTAATAAAGCTCAACGAAACTATTCTGTTTCTGAGCTTGAATGTCTTGCGGCAATTCTGAGTGTGAAGAAATTCAGGGGCTATGTTGAAGGTCACCGATTTACAATTGTGACTGATCACTCAAGTCTGAAGTGGCTTATGTCACAGAAAGACTTGAGTGGTCGTCTGGCTAGGTGGAGCCTAAAACTCCAACATATGGATTTTACCATTGTCCACCAAAAAGGTACCCAAAATATAGTCCCTGATGCTCTATCTCGTCTTTATGACGATACACACGAGGAATTGACGGAAGCATTAACACATCATGTTAACGACATTAAAATCGACAATGAAGGTTATCGGCACAAAGAATATACGGATATGATAGCTAAAGTTCAATCATCACCCAAGGACTTTCCATCTGTTAAAGTCGTGGATGATAAGCTATACATACGTATTGAGCCAAGATCTGATGCAATACCCAACGATGTTCCTGTGTGGAAACTCTGGGTACCAAAACCGATGACTTCAAACATGATTCAGAGACATCATGATGATAGTACTGCTGCTCATGGAGGTGTTAAAAAGACTTTAGAATTACTTCGACGTCTTTACTATTGGCCGGGCATGGCGTCACAGGTACACAACTATGTTGTGTCCTGCGACACATGTAAACAAACAAAAGCCACGAATCAGATATTGCGTCCTCCGATGCAATATCAATTCGAAACAGCACGTCCATGGCAGAGAGTCTATATAGATTTTTTGGGACCGTACCCTCGTTCAACACTTGGGAATACGGTGTTATTGGTAGTTCTGGATCATGCTACGAAGTTTGTACTACTGAAACCACTTAGGAACGCAACTTCACCGAAGGTGAATGCTTTTCTGAAGAACGAAGTGTTTCTTACATATGGGGTACCAGAGTTTCTGCACAGTGACAATGGCAAACAGTTCACTAGTAGGAACTTTCAAAGTCTTTTGTCAGATTTCGGCATTAAACACATTAGGACCGGTGTCTATAGTCCTCAAAGCAACGCGTCAGAGCGGGTCAATAGGTCAGTTCTAGCAGCAATTCGAGCGTTCATAAAAGGTCAACATACCAAGTGGGATTCATTAATTGGTGAAATCGCTTATGCACTGCGGGCTGCAGTACATTCAGCTACCAAGTACTCACCTTACTATCTATTATTTGGTCAACATCCAATATCGGATGGAAATACCTACCAATTGTTGAGATCACTACACAAGCTTGGTGAAGATGCTGGTGAGGAAATAGAACGCGCTGATCATTTGACTCTGCTCAGGAATCGAGTTCAACAGAATTTGAAAGCAGCTTTCAAGAAATCGCAACATCAGTACAACCTGCGATCTAAACTACGGACTTTTCAACCACAACAACGTGTGTTTGTACGGCAACATCATTTGAGTGACGCTACCAAAAAGTTCGCGGCAAAATTGGCTCCAAAGTTCTTACCTGCAATGATTAAGACTAAGATTGGAAATGTACTCTATGAGTGCATAGATATGAGCGGTAAGAGTCTTGGAGTCCATCACGCGAAAGACATCAGAGAATGATGTCTGTTCGTTAGGTAGGGTCGTTCCTCTGGCTGGTTGTCGTCTCTGGGGTTCACATCTTCAGCATCATATATTACTGGTTGTATCGAGGTTTCAATGGTGCTGACGTTAGATGGATGGATGATCGATTTCGGTACTCACTGATAGTTCCTAGGAACTTCATGAGTATTGAAATTGATCATCGACCCTGACGCTGGTTACCATTGGTATCTCGATCCCAGATACAGTTTAATAGGTGGAAGTAGTTCGGTGGTTTTCTGTCATGGAGGGGATGGCGACGTTTTTGTGATTTCAAGAGTAGAAATCTTGGTTTCTACCTTGAATTCATGGTGTAACGATCGCAATAATCACGAAACAATAATAAAACCAAATTCATCTTCGTTTTCAATTCAATAAAGATGTATTTCATTAGTTTCCATTCATTTTCACATTAACAATAATTTAAAATTTTCTAATACTTAACTGCTAGTTAAATTTCAATTGTACCATAAAAAGCAACGAACGTACTAAATTTTTATTTCCAATTCTAACAAACAGATGTCGTTATTAATCTTTATTGAATTTTTTTTTAGTATTACCCGAGCTGTTTTGACATGATAAGATGTCAAAAAGAATTAACAAAAACACATTTTGTTTTAGAAATAGGCTCATTCTGTTTTTGAATCTTAAAATAAAATGTTCAATTGAGTTTGTGAAAACATTACATAAAACTAGATTCATTAATGTGTTAAGATATATGTGGGCTTTTTTTAAGTTAATTGCTAATTAATGTGATGTGAAATAATACAAGTCCATCAATTACAAAATATTATAAGTCAAATTTACAATGAAATTATTATTGTGTTATGGTTGTAAACATTAATAAGAATACAATAAAAAATTTATTATGGCCAATTGTGACTTGTAATTGTCCATTTTATAAGAAGTTAACATTAATGAAAATGTTTCATCCTGTGACACCAGATGTTCTTTGTTTTCGATATATATATAATACAAATCTGGATTATCAAAAAGATGTCAAGGTTTTTGGTTAATAATAGCAACAATAGTAGTGGTGCGTAGTTCCAAATGGATATTCTATATTTCAAATCAGGAATTAAACAAATATTGGCTTAAAGGAATTCACTGGGTACCCGAAATAATATCTCTGCTTATTCAGAACGAAATATTCAACAACTTTGGAGCGTGGTATTGCAACTGGTGGAAACAGCATCAACAACAGAATATAAAATAAGGTTTTTATTATTTATATTATTATGATTACTATTTTTTTCGTTAGATTTTTGTACTTGTTAATTTTTTTTTGATGGAAAAATAAATTCCAGCTATAAGAGATTTCCAAAGTTAAGTTTCGTTTGGGGATAAACGGCATCCCGGGTAAATTAATTTAGTTACCAAAGGTCCAATTGTTATACATTGGATGTTGAACCGAGGGTACCATCCCCGAAGCATGTACTCTCGGACGATAGTTTAACGACGGGTGACAATATGAACAATTTGCATAAATAACGTCCGGCTTATTACATTTCCAGCAATATAATTTAATTCTGTTTTTCCGTGGACAATCCGGAGCTCGGTGACCAGTCACTCCACAACTGAAACACACTATTGGTTGTCTGGACATTGATGGACCAGGTTGGCTGTTATCAGATGTTATACCAGGTCGCTGAAATATCCGTCTCGGTGTTGAATCTACCGCTTCAATATATCCATGTCGTTCTGGTTCAACATCTACCTCATAATCATCCATCTGCTGTAACTCGCTAGTTCTCAAATTTGATGTTCTGGTCGGAACTGGTGTGGACCACAAACGTTCAAACTTCTGACATAAAGTCCGAAGTTCATCCATTGAATGTATTGTTGCTGCTAGTGTAGCATTTTTGAGTTCCACACTCAGTCCCTCCCGAGTAATCTCCAACATTTCACGGTCAGCAAATGGACGTGCTAAGCGACGGTTCAACGAACCAATCTCCACTAGATACTCGTATACGCTCTCCTTTGATTTTTGTTTGCGGTTCAGAAGAACGCGCAAGATCGCTTTATCATCAGTGAGCGTACCGAAGGTTTGTAGGAGTCCCTCCCTTAACACTGGATAAGTCACTACCTCATATTCATGAGTTAAATTCAAATAATATCTGTCGGCAGCCCCCTTGAGGTACCGTGGAACGATAGTCCTAAGGTCGTCCCAATTCACACGGTCCCTCCTGGCAGCCGTCTCTACTCTGTAAACGAACTCATGAGCATCAGGAGAGTGACTGGGATCGGTGTGGATCTCTCATCTGGTTGAAAAGCAGATGGAGCAGATGATACTCCTGGTTTATTCTGCATAATTGGACGTGTTGACCGCGATCATATTATATCCCAAGCGCGTGACAATTGCGAGATAGCGTAGGTGCGGGCTTCTTGCAAGTCATTGCGAGGACCCAACCTATTCATTCTACCTGTGTAATGCAACACTCGATTCGCCAAACCATCTAAAAAGGTCTGATTATCGGTGGCTGAAGTCGACGTACCTGATCTAAAACAAGTTGTGCTGCCTGCGCCATCATTTGAGATGCAGCTACCAAATCTCTCGCATGAGATACTGTTACGGGAACTGCACCATGATCTGCGTGGTTTCGCAGTTCCTCCGTCCAATTGACCTCCCTGAAGTTCACACCCCGAACCAAACATTTGACTTGCAGTTCACTGAGTTCCAAACCATAGAACGGATGGTCAACGTCCATGTGACTTGACATTTCGATGGTAAAATTCGTAAAATCCAGAATTCGCAAAAACACCAATAATAAAAAACCAATTCACACGTAATAATAAGTGGAGTTAGTACGCCCGGTAACACTCGTCCGATGGAAATGTAAAAAAAATGAAAAACGCAAAGAATAAAAAACAACGAACAACCCCTCTCGAAAATACAATAAAATTTTTGTAAAAACAACAAATTTAATAAAAGCCGAAAAGAAAGCGATTGCTGTACTCAACGCTGCTTGACTTTTTTTTTTTTTTGAAAAAATTCCTAATAATATTGTATATATAAAATATAATTTATTTATTTAATTTCAGATATGCTGAAATTCCTGAATTAATTATATACCTAAAATTAGTTATTGACGATAGCACCTCTAAAAAAATATTTATTTATTTCAAAAAAAATTGAAAAATAAAAAATATTCAAAACAATGCTTATTTATTAGATGCACCGTCTTAGCTCAAATAATTATTTATTTTTTTAAAAAATAAAGAATATTTATTTAAATCTTGATGTCATTGTTTATTTAATAAAAAAAATTAATTTATTTAATTACCTAAAATTATTTAATTTTAAAAAAATTATTTTATTTAATAAAAAATTTTATTTATTTAATTTTCAAAAAATTTATTTTATTTTTTTATTTATTATTTAGATAAGAGATTCCCAAAATCAAGATTCGTCTGGAGACAATTTAAAAAGTAAGTATGGTTACAATATCCATATCGTTTAAATCTGAAATATCGCGTTCGCGAGCCCACTCCAACAATGCATGTGAGAACTGACTAGAAAAGCCCCTAACGACCAGATTCTACAGAACAGTTTCTCCCCAACCTAATAAAACAATCACAACTGTCACGATTAGACCTTAGGTCCATTTCTACTGACCCAGTTGTGCTTGTTTAACCTACAAATAAATTACAACTAAACCTAATGCGGAAGTTGAAGAAGGCTCCCGAGCACCAGACTTCAAATCCTAAACTCTATGAAAAATTGTTCTATTGAAAAGCTAAATGAAAAAATGGAAAAGTATGAATTTGTATGAGGTGAAGCCTCTGATCCTGAAAGCAAAGTATAATTGGTTCTTCTCTTCATTACACCGAAGAAGCCTCTGAGCATAGAATGGTACTACTGGTTTGCACCTAAGTACAAACACAGCAACACCACTCCTCGTCCCTGAGAACTTCCTCGCCGAATGAAGAGAAGAAACCAATGTTCTTCGATCGCATAACCCCGATGGCCATAGGCGACCTAGGAACGTCATTATCGTTAAAGGGAGAAGCCCCATGGATGGCTTGTTAGGCCTACCGCTAAGAAAGAATTTTATTTAAACCTAGTAGCTAGTAACTAGTTTATTAAACCTAACACCGAAAAAAATTCGACAACATTAAACAAAAAATGTACAATATATATGTAAAAAAAATATGTACATGGTATTCAAAATATATTTACAATATGTACAAAAAATATTTACATAAAAAATATGTACAAGAAATATATGTACAATCTATTTACAAAAATACTTCCAAAAATATACACATTGTATTTAAAAAAAATATATGTACATTATACACAATATGTACATTGACATCAAAACTATTTACAAAATATGCAATGGGAGCATATGTACGTTGAAAAATATTATGTACAAAAAATATCTATAATTTATTTATAATTTTATGTACATGGTAGTGGAAAACCCAATCCCTAAAAAAACCACTACCCCCAAAACGGTTTTTTTCAAATTGACAAAACAAAAACAAAATGATAAGTTTTTTTTAATTTATGCGACAACCAGGAACAGGGGTCTCCAGCGGACCAGACCACTCCTCTTCCAGTCGCGTGGTCGGTGAGATGGGAACCTCCTCAACCAGCTCCTTCACTTGAGTACTCTTGGTCGAGGAAGCTCCCAGCTCCACGACCAAGCGACGCTCCTTAACCTTCCTCCTCTTCCTATTGGAGTCTTGGTTCCTCTTAATTCGCCTCTTAATCTTCGCCCTCATAATCTCTTCCCACTGTTCCTCGGCTATATCATCCATTAATTCCATATAAATTCCATCCTTAACTTCATCCATAACCACACCTATTATATCCTTCACCACCTCCCTCGCCTCATCCATTCTCTCCTTCCAGGCCACATACAATTCTTCATCCACCTCATTCACCCACGGCTCAACCCCCCCTGGTCGACTCCTCCTGATTCGCATCCCCTGGAACCTCCTGATTGTATACATTATAAAGGAAAAAAATAGAAATAAAAATTGAAAACCAATTCCACAATACCACATCTAAATTCTTTGTAAAACTTATAGCAAAGATTCAGGGATTCAATTTAGATTATCGTTTGACGTCTTCTCCCTTATATAAAAATCTTATTCGTAGTCTTTATTACAAGTCTATTTGAATTATGTTAAATACTTCTCCCTTTCTTTAGATTGTTACAAACAATCGGTTTGAACTAAGATAAGAAAGACTTACAATTAGCATAGATGTAAGATAAATATAACTACCTAATTAATAAAGAATTTGTTCCAATTTATCTTCATTAAAAATGAATGAAATGAATAAAAGTTTCAGTCATCCATTCACACCATTTCACAAAAAAAAAACCAACAACTGGTTATCAAAAAAAAAATCTATTAATTCAATTTCTAATAAGAATATAAAAATTAATTTCACAAATCAACAAAAAAACCAAAAACCCAGTTTGACAACCAACGCCCAAACCCAATTTTTTTATTAGATTAACAAAAAAAACCCAAACAGGTTTTCAAAATTTTCATAAAACCGTTATAATAAGGTCCGGTCCCTGTTTCGGCGCCACGTATTGTTAAGAGAGTGCCACTATATGGCTTGAACTTTTATCACAAAATATATAAAAAAAACAACGGGATAGCTGTTTGTTACCAACGAATCAGCAGTTGAGGATCTCTTACCTAGAATTTTTCTAGCCTAACATAATAAAATTTAATAATAATTATAATTTAAAAAAGAAAGACTTAACTTATTAATTGTTGAAAATTGATGAATTGTCCCACTCCAAAGGAAAATATATTGATTGTTCTTGATACTCCAAAAGAACACACTTAGGATCATACCCTATAAAAACTATGACGAACTCCTAAAAAATGGTTGAAAAAAACTTCCCAATATTAGCCACTGCGTCGAATTGGTATATGTATATATTCGTATCCTTCGTGATCGATTTATATTAAATTCTTGACATAGTTTCGACTCAGCTTCCCATTTACTTTTTCTCTCACAATGTCGTCTGTCAAAAAAAATCCAATCTCCATTAAAACAACACAGGAAAAATGCTTTCAAATCTTTCTTCTCAAATTTTATATTTTTGTTATATATTTATAACACGTTATAATTTTGTTGTCGATATGTTTTTATGCTTTTAATACAATTATTATTTATCAAGATACACAAACTTTTTGTTAACCAACAAAAGTTATGAAGAAATATGAAATTATTATTATATTAACATTTTTTGTTTTTTTTTTTTGTTGAATTAGAAATACATGAGCTATTTTTGAAATTAAAGCGTGAACTTTTGTTTTTGACAATCAAACTTGAAAATTAAAACTCGAAACATTTGTTTGAAGAACAAATATGGAATGAATATCATCGAAACAATGTGATTTTTTTATGACATTTCATCTTTTCTTTCAAAAAACAAAAATGAAGCAGCGCTGAGTGCGTTCTTTTATTTAATTTGTTTGTGATATTTGAATTTAGAGACTGTTCGGAGTTATTTGAAAAAACTGTTAAACTATTATGATGTAAAAAAAAATGAAAATGGAATATGAAAATATTTTTGATGAATGGAAAAGAGAATGGAAATTGGTTTTAATATTACTACTGCGAATATAGTCGACGTTACACGTTATTTAAATTTTAAGTTTTTGATATATTTCTAATATAATTTTCTAATATAAAAGCAATGTTTACCAAAAATTAATTAACAAATACGTAAATAAATAAATATCGGCTTAGTTTAATAGATTAGTTGTTTAATACATTTATTCATTTTTATTAATGAATTCAAATATATAACAAAATATTTAATAAAAACCATATTTCATTGATTCAAATCATATTTCACATGTGATGTTCACAAATTCTTCGGCTCGATCACATCGCCGCTCACAAAACATTCGCAAAACCACTAAATGTTTGCTGGGGAAGAATTTGTGAACATCACGAGTGAGTGATCTCGTTGTATTGTAACGGGAAGATGAAGATTGCTAAAATTAAGTTGTGAAAACTCAATCCTAGCGAGAACGCTGCACTCCTAGCAATGCTCTTGCATAGCTCAGACGATGGGGGGTTCAATTTATATGCGTTCTTTCCCTTACAAAAATGTAGAGTGCAATTCAGAAAAAAAAATATAGCCGAAAAAGGATTATTTCAATGACAAGGAATTAAATTTAACCGAAAATAATATTAACAAACCGATAAAAAGAAAAACAAATATTTCCAACCACCACTACACCAACTCATTTTGACCTGCACAACATGTATCATCATCCCTCAATACACACAAGGCATCCTACCAATCGCTAAATTTACTTTAAACCATATTAATTATATACATCAAAGAAAAATGTAATAAAACATTATCAAATAATAATAATTATGTCTTTACGAAAACCAAAAATTCAAATAGTTATGCAAAAAAAATTTAAACAAAATATAATTAAAAAAACAACTCATACAGGAATTATTGTACCCTTTTTTGAATAAGTTGTTTATCCGCTTGACTTTCAAATACAATTCTTTAATCCTATGCTATTTTCCCTGCAAAGTTCTCATATTTTCTTTCCATTCTGAATCAATTCTCCTGCATAAGAAGTTGACAATTGACATCAATTTCTACGACGCGTTACTACTAATAAAACCAAATACCAATTTAAATACAATTTGATTCAAAATTTACCAATAACGCAGCATATGTTTTAATTTTCGTTTTCGGTTCCTTCTTTTTCCTCCAGCTTTTTAAGTTCAATTTATTTAGGTTTTACTAACAACAAACAAAAATTTTCAAAACAAAAATTTCACCTTAGCAATTCGATTTTGTTTTTTTATATCGTTTTATTAGTTTTTACAAAATACAGATTTTGTTTTATTTAATTTTGGTTTTATTTTTCTTCACTAACAAACAACAAAAGAAATAGAAATCTAGTTCTCTAGGAGTAATATACTTTTGGATCAATTATATTAAATAAAATTATTTCTTACTTTTATATTATATAACGTTTATATTTCAATTAGTTCATTTTTTTTTTCTTTTCAAAATAGAACTATCAATCCAATTAACACCAAAATAAATTCAATTAAATATATATAAATAACAATTGTAATCTTATGTTTTTCTTACACAAAAAAAACTAAACTTTTCAAATTATAAACGTATTTGCAAATTAAATATTAATTAAATTCAGTTATATATCAACTATTTGCTTCAACTCAAATTTAAATTATAATAGAAAAAAAAATGGTTACTGTACACTTTTAAACAATATAATTAGCTTTTAATTAAACTTCCCTTCATTTTCAAATTTTTTTAAATATCAAAATTATTATTACAACTTTTCAGTTTAAGTTATTTAAACGAACTCCGACTTTTTCATTTCTTTCCTTCTTCGTTAGTTTTTTTCTGTTTTTCATTTAAAATTTTTCAAAGGTAAATTGATCAGTACTAAAATTTTAGATTGAATCTTTTTGTGTAGTAAAAAAAAACGTTACAGGACAGGGAGAACGAGGAAGAAAGCCTGAAATATGAACTGAAATCGTTCACCCTGAAGTTTCCGATCATCAAAAATCAACTAAACATGAAAACAAATATTTTTTTGCTAAAAAAATAAGAAGTGCTCGAACCCACGACTCAGATTAAAACTGGTGCTTTATTGATTGAGCTAGCAAGAAGAATTATTGAACTAGTTTTAAAAAAAAATCCAAAGTTAATTGTAAAATGAGTCGGAAATAAAAAAAATTTAAATTTCTGAGTCAAAATAGAAAAAAAAACAAAATTTATTTAATAAATAAAACGAGAGGAATAGAAGAATGCAAAAAAAAATCAGTGAGACAAACAAAAGGAGTTTCACTACGGTCGAATATCTTTGGAATGATAAACTGCTCGACGTTGCGAAATCAGGTCCTCCAACTCATAAGCGGCGCTACCTACAAGCCGGATCACCTTAGCTTTCAAGAACTTCGGAGCCAGTTTTGAACTTAGGTTTTGTGCTGCGTTGCTTAGAATAAAATTTCGCCTGTAAACTAAGTCTCCGGGACTATATTTCAACACACGTGAGCGCAAGTTGTAACGAACGAAATCCTGTATTTTCAAACGCATTTTGGCCAACTTATCGCATCGGTTAAGTGTTTCTCCAGGTTCCTCTAAAGAATTTAAAGACTTCAATAGCTCATAAGTAGAACCATGCGTTATCATTGGTAAACCAAACACTGCAAAATATGGAGAACATCCTATGGTTTGATGTAACTCAGATCTTAACGCACAAGCTATATCACTTAAATAATTATCCCATTTAGTATGATCCTCCCCAATATAAGCACGAATAGCAGCGAGGACACTTCGGTTCACTCGCTCAGACGCGTTAGCTTGAGGAGAATAAACTGCTGTATACGTATGATTAACACCCCATTTGGTTAAAAACTCTTCAAAAAATTTGGATCTAAATTGTGAACCATTATCTGTTACCACATATTCTGGACAACCAAGTAAGTGAAAAACATGAGTCTTTAAAGCATGGCAGATGGGTTCAGAAGATAATTTTCGTAGTGGGAATAAAAAAGGAAATTTGGAAAAATGGTCTAATACAACTAGGATGGCAATATTACCGGTTTTTGAACGAGGATATGGTCCTAAGATATCTACAAATAAACGCTGACCCATTCTTTCAGTTTTAAAGGGTGTGATCATAGGAGCCCGCAGGACAATGTTCGAAACTTTAACTTCTTTGCAAATATCACAAGCAGATATAAAATTTTGTACTTGGTTTGTCATTCGGGGCCAGTAAAAGAATCTACGTAATTTATGCAGAGTTTTAGCGACTCCACCGTGAGAAGAGGTCGGTGGGTTATGGGCCCTTGCAATCAACTCGTCAGTTAATTCCGCAGGGATCCATAACTTCCAAACCTCCTCGTCAGGGAGCACGTCAGCTATTGAAAAGTTTAATTTCTTATACACTAGTCCGTTTGACTCACGCAAGTCAGGCAATGAACCATCTGAATCACAAACAATTTTGACCAAATTAAGATATTCTATTGATTTAAAGGCTTCTGAAGTTAGATCGAGTTCCACTTTAACTGATTCATCTCTATTGATAGCATCTACTGAATACATTCTAGACAAGTCATCAGGAACAATATTCAAGCTACCTTTCCTATGCTCAATTTCAAAATCATACCCTTGTAATTTAAGACTCCACCTGGCCAAACGACCAGACAGGTCTTTTTGATTCATCAGCCATTTAAGGGATGCATGATCTGTAATAATTTTGAAGGAGTGACCCTCGACATAAGCTCTGAACTTTTTAACACCTAACATCGCAGCTAGACACTCTTTTTCACTGACGGAGTAATGACGCTGTGCCGAGTTAAGTTTCTTGGACATGAAGGCAATCGGATGTTCAATACCTTCACTGTCCAGTTGAATCAAAACACAGCCCACACCGTCATTACTAGCGTCGCATTGGAGAATGAATGGTTCACTGTAATTAGGGTTTATCAGAACAGGTGCAGAAGTTAAAGCATTTTTTATAGCAATAAAGGCCGTATCCGCTTCTTTAGACCAAATAAGTTTGTTCGAAGATTTTTTTAATAAGTCAGAGATTGGAGCCGAAAGTGATGCAAACTCACAAATGAAACGTCTGTAGTAACCCGCCATTCCTAAAAACCTACGTACCTGTTTGACTGATTGAGGAATCGGAAAATTCGCGATCGCAGCTGTTTTATCTGGATCTATTTTCAACACTCCACTCCCCACAACATATCCTAAGTAGTTAACCTCCGGTAGAAGGAACTTGCTTTTTTCAACATTAATGGTTAAGTTGGCACGCTTTAAGCATATAGACACCTCTTGTAATTCTTGTATGTGAGACTCAAATGTCTCAGTCACCACAAGAAGATCATCTATATACACAAAGACGCGTGACTTGAGTGAAGGAGGAATTACTAGATCCATCAATTTCGACATGGTTTGTGGCGCGTTGCACAGTCCAAAAGGCATCCTGACAAACTGATACAACGGCCGACCGGGTACTGTGAATGCGGTCTTTTCGCGAGATTGTTTTTCAAGTGGTATCTGCCAGAAAGCATCCTTCAAATCTATACTAGAAATGAAGTTTGCTTGTGGCAGACGACTCAGTATTCCGTCAATTTGTGGGAGAGGATAAGCATCTTTTTTCGATACTAAATTGACCCTTCTGGAATCAAGACAAAGACGTACTTTCCCAGGTTTACGGATTAAAACTACGGGCGAACTCCAGGCACTTGAACTTTCTTCGATTATTCCCAGTGACAGCATACGATCCAACTCCTCTCCCATCAATTTCTCAATGGCTGGTGATATTGGATAATGCCTTTGTTTGATGGGGACAGTGTCGCCAACATCAATTACGTGTTCCAATATATGTGTTTTACCCAAGCCCATTTTTGAAAATGATGGGAACAGTTGGATCGTATCCTGCAACTGTTCATTTTCGTCTGCTGACAAAGTGGATATAATCGATTCGTCAGTCACAACTGGTGGTAGAGTACTTAAATGTCCAAATATATTGAAGGCATGGAAAAAATCAATACCTAGGTATAGATTTTGAATGAGAGAAGGAATTACGTAAAAATCCATGGATTTAGTTCTTCCATGAAATGAAATTTTGGAATTAAAATGACCAAACACTTTTTGACTAACCCCGTCAGCAGTACGAACCTTTGCAGGTGACCGTACCAATAAATCTGATGACTTCATTAGTTCTTGGGCAAACTCACCACCAATCACACTAATTGACGCACCGCTATCAAGTAAACCAACTCGTTTATGACCTAACAATTGAACTTCTGCATAAGACCGTACATTATTCTTTACCGCTACTATGGACGATACGACTTTTGTACGGAATGATTTACGTCTTCGCCAGAAATTTCGCATTCGAATAGTTGATCTCGTTGGAGGTTTACAAATATCGATTTCGGTTATAAAAAGTTTCTTTCTTATAGCCATATAGTCTTTAAGTCGTTGATGGTGAGATTTAATAGGAAATTTAACCGATGGAGGAAGATCATAGTTTTTATTAGATTGAAGAATTGTAATTTTATTATCTGAGGGTAATCCATTTGGAGAAGAAACCGTAAAATTTTCAGAAGGAATAGTAAGATTGTTATCCGTTAAGGAATTTGAGAGTGAAATTTGAGTCGGACGAGATGAAACTAACAGAGGTTGGACAAAAGGTTTATCTGATGAAAAAATAGTGCAACGAAGTATGGGGTCTGACTTATTTGTTTTAGAACTTAAATCAGATCTACAAGAATCTAAGAGTGAGTTTGGGAGCGAGAGCTGATGTTGGTGTTCTGACTCCCCCTCAAGTTTCCCTGACAACGTTCACAGTCTGGACGATAAACGTTATCTTTTCCACAACCCCAGCAGAATAACCTTGGCATTTCCTGGCACTCTGGAAAACGATGTCCTTCCTTCCTGCAGTTCCAGCAAACAAGTTTGTTCGGTAGAATACGATGTTGATGAGAAGATTGGAGAGCAGACACATCATGAGAATTTGCGTCTAGACTTTCCTGGTTAGTAATTTCTGTCTAAATGAAAATTCTCGATTACGTGGCATTAAATCTTTGAGAAGTTTTTCCCGATCTCGACATAATTGACGAAGATGTTCAACACTAAACAAACTAACGTAAGGTAAATCTTTACGGATTTCACCTCGAAGATTATTTTTCAATTGCGATAACAGTTCGCGATCAGTGAGTGGAATACTAAGTTTATCTGACAATCTGAGCATCGCAGAGAAAAAATCGTCAAAAGATTCCTCGTTCTTCTGTTTTCGAGCTCTCATAAGTTCACGAATGTCATCATCTGTACGACGGTCTTTAAATTCAACACGAAGAGCTTGACATACGTCATGCCAATTAAGTGATTGTGTGCGACGATGATAACGCCAGTACCATTCAGAGGCTCGGTCTGAAAACAAGAGATGAAGATTTTTCGACAAAATTGTGAAGTTGTCTGAAAATGAGGTATTATTGAGAATTCCAACTCGATATATGAATTCTTCAACTTCAAGTCCATCGGATCCACCGGAAAACAAAACATTCCAGTTTTTAATGATACAAGAATGCTTATCATTATACAGTAGAAGGTTGGGTACCACAGGAGGTGGATTAGGAAAAAGTGGTCTAAAAGAAGAAGAAAAATGTTCTACTGGACATGTTTTTGAATTTAATGATAAATTTGGTGAAGAAGATGGCGGTACTTGAGAACTATGTTGAACAGTGTGAGGTATTTGATTGTCTTGCGAGTGACTAATATTAAGCGAATTGGTAAACCGGGTCATTTGTTCTTCAAAAATTTTTAGAATATGAGCTTCACTGGCTCGGAGAATAGATTCCATTGAAGGTTGTAAATTGGCAATATTAAGATGTTCATGGACAGGAGAAGTTGGTTGAGCAGAAATATTAAATGGAACTGTAGTTATTGGATCGACTCCAGTATCTTCAGTTTGTTGATGTTTTTTAGATGTTTGTGACCTTGTGATCATTTTTGAGGTAGCACCTGTAGATAGAATATTCGATTTTGATGAAAGTTGAACTTCAGGTAATCGTCGAAGATCTTTTGCAACCTGTTCTACAAAGAGGACAAGAGGATTTAGTCAAGAGCCAATCTGAAATGCAGATTTCGTGAAAAACATGTTTGCACGGAGTTGACAGAATTGCTTCTGATTTTAATATCAATTCATGACAAATAGTGCAATGTTGACTCATTGTTGATACAGGAGCTCCTAAATTGGAATCCATTTTATACAAATAAAAAAATTATTTTAACAATAAAGAAGAAAAAAATAACAAACGAAATGAAAAACAAAACCAAACGAAATATATGAAATGAAATTAAAAGTTGATATAGCTTCTTCGTAGCTGATAATTAAAAAAATCTAAACTTAAAGTGTGAGCAAAATTAAGTATTAATCAAAATCAATTAATAAATTATAATTAAAATTACTATTATTATCAATATTAAAATGGTGAAATTAAAATAGCAATTATTAAAACTTGCTATAATTTAAAATAAAAATGATTAACCTAAGCAAACAATAATAGAAATTATTATTTATAAATTAATTTCAATAAACTGAAAATTGAATTTTTATGAAGCTGTGGTAGGAAACCTTGCCTGTACTGAAGTCAGATGATTGTTGTGTTTGATTAGAAAGATTTTATCAATTGAACTAAAAATAATAATCAGTTCTTGAGTGGTGGTTGTGAAACATTAAAAATAAAATTTGACATTAAAATTTACTTTAAATAACAATAATGGAATATTAGCAGACTATTTCGGTAGTATCATCCATTCACCAGGAAACACAGTTGGTTTGGATATAGCTATATTGCCAAGTCCCAACATTTTCCAACTGTGTTCGCTCGTAAACCGATGACACAACCGAAATGTCTACAGTGAGAAACAGATATTATATTTGATATGCTCACGATGACAATCGAGGAGGCACGGCAAGCGTAGGCAGGACAGCTGAAAGTATAACCGTATACCTTCCAGATGTACTCCTAGTATCGTCCACCGGAATTCATCTGAACATATCCATAATAAACATACGCTCTAAAGACTGGAAAAAAAAAATCAGGATAATTACGTTAACGAGCGCAGTGTGTAAAAAAAATTAAAGAAAACCGAGAACCTCAAGCAAGCCAAGACATACATACTCGGATGGTATTAGCGGACATCCACCAATTACCAACAAGATCACAATATGATCCCTTAACCGTTAAGCCTTCCCGACATTCGCAAGCTTCTTCACTTTACTAGTGAGAGATTTAGTCAGAAGGACCAAATTTCACCCTTGCGATAAATATATATACATATTGTTACGTTTTTCACACCTTACTTCGAATTGGCCTTACTCTCAATTCGATAAACGTAATTCCCAATCTCTTCCTGAGTTCGATCACTGATTAGTAAGCAAATACACCAGGTTTTATTAAGTATTCAACACCTTAACTGTTCCACAACAACAGGAAAACAATACAGCAAACAATATTCCCAACTAGAATATTCTTTTAACAGCTTCAGAAACTCCAACGGTTTATTGTAGAAATTTCCAGTAACTCAACGTTCAAAATAATACACAAATTATTTCTATTCAATAACACTTATAACTTTATTCACTAATTTAAAGATCACTTTTATAATTTTAACTTCACAATCGCAGGTTTAAAATAAAACTAATTAAATTTCACTTTACTGTCGCAGGTCTAAAATAAAACTAATTAAAAACTACAAAAGGTATTTTTCTTATATACCTTCTGCAATACTTCTAGATAATTCGACATCACTTTCCAGAAACCTTGAGAAAACATTAGAATATTCGATTATTTTACGTTATGTTGATTTGATTCATAAAATCGTTTATGTTGACCCTATTTCTAAGAAGAGACAACAACAACAATATTCATTTCATTAACTTGTTTGTTGATTTTATTTTCCTGGAAGTGACCGTAATCGTTTAGATCTTTCTGTAATCGTCTAGATTTTTCTGCAATCGTAACAATATATACAAAAGAGTTGCTTCAAAATCTCTTCCTAAAATAAAAGGTTCTGAATCAAAACACGACATTAGTTTTTGCTTTATTGGATCAAAGTCTTTTCCAAGAGGAAAAAGCTTTAAAGCAAGAAAGACTGTTTGTTTTGTAATTATTTGTAATGGTCAACGATCAGCTGACCAGTCTTAACTTTCAATGGTAGCTACTACCACTGAAGAAGACTTTGAAAAAAAAGTGAAATATTCTAATATGATTAAAAAAATTAGGCGTTTGGAAGAAAATCACGGCAACGTCAATAGATTGACAATGAGAAAGTAATGGTCCAGCTTTAGCTCTGAAAGCCAAATGCTAGCATTTTCCATCCATCTGCTCCTTGTCCACCTAAAGAAGAAACCGCGAAAATCTGTAATGAGGATTTAGAATGTTGGAATTGATGTTGAAAGAACGTTAGCCAAAGCAGCACGAAGTACAGGCGAACTAATTCAACCGACTAGCATTGGTACCAACACTAGCTAATTCAGCTAAAATTAAACCCTGTTATCGTCTGCCATTGCAACGCTCTTCCAAGATCCCAACAAGCTACGCGCTAACGAATTGTATTTCGGAAGACCATGATAAGAATATATTAAGCGAGCGTAACATGTAGTTCCCATGACCACCTCAAGAACTCCTAAGCCTGGTGAAACATTCATGGTGGGATGACTTAGATAGTAAACCATCAGATGTCAACAAGAACCAATCATGATGCTTCACCACTCCAGACATTCTCTCAGCAGTCAAAAGTCACTACTTAACTAGGGTACGCAGGATTGTAAACCCCGTTAGGAACTTGTCAGAAGGACAAAAACCTACCCTTGCGTATTTTAAAAAAATATAATAAAATTGGACTTTTAAGGCACAATGTTTAGATCAGATGGATCTAAGCATTCTGACTTTTGAGCCCCACGTTGGGCGCCATTTTGTAACGGGAAGATGAAGATTGCTAAAATTAAGTTGTGAAAACTCAATCCTAGCGAGAACGCTGCACTCCTAGCAATGCTCTTGCATAGCTCAGACGATGGGGGGTTCAATTTATATGCGTTCTTTCCCTTACAAAAATGTAGAGTGCAATTCAGAAAAAAAAATATAGCCGAAAAAGGATTATTTTAATGACAAGGAATTAAATTTAACCGAAAATAATATTAACAAACCGATAAAAAGAAAAACAAATATTTCCAACCACCACTACACCAACTCATTTTGACCTGCACAACATGTATCATCATCCCTCAATACACACAAGGCATCCTACCAATCGCTAAATTTACTTTAAACCATATTAATTATATACATCAAAGAAAAATGTAATAAAACATTATCAAATAATAATAATTATGTCTTTACGAAAACCAAAAATTCAAATAGTTATGCAAAAAAAATTTAAACAAAATATAATTAAAAAAACAACTCAAACAGGAATTATTGTACCCTTTTTTGAATAAGTTGTTTATCCGCTTGACTTTCAAATACAATTCTTTAATCCTATGCTATTTTCCCTGCAAAGTTCTCATATTTTCTTTCCATTCTGAATCAATTCTCCTGCATAAGAAGTTGACAATTGACATCAATTTCTACGACGCGTTACTACTAATAAAACCAAATACCAATTTAAATACAATTTGATTCAAAATTTACCAATAACGCAGCATATGTTTTAATTTTCGTTTTCGGTTCCTTCTTTTTCCTCCAGCTTTTTAAGTTCAATTTATTTAGGTTTTACTAACAACAAACAAAAATTTTCAAAACAAAAATTTCACCTTAGCAATTCGATTTTGTTTTTTTATATCGTTTTATTAGTTTTTACAAAATACAGATTTTGTTTTATTTAATTTTGGTTTTATTTTTCTTCACTAACAAACAACAAAAGAAATAGAAATCTAGTTCTCTAGGAGTAATATACTTTTGGATCAATTATATTAAATAAAATTATTTCTTACTTTTATATTGTATAACGTTTATATTTCAATTAGTTCATTTTTTTTTCTTTTCAAAATAGAACTATCAATCCAATTAACACCAAAATAAATTCAATTGAATATATATAAATAACAATTGTAATCTTATGTTTTTCTTACACAAAAAAAACTAAACAATTTATTTTATGTTTTAAAAAAACTAAACTTTTCAAATTATAAACGTATTTGCAAATTAAATATTAATTAAATTCAGTTATATATCAACTATTTGCTTCAACTCAAATTTAAATTATAATAGAAAAAAAATGGTTACTGTACACTTTTAAACAATATAATTAGCTTTTAATTAAACTTCCCTTCATTTTCAAATTTTTTTAAATATCAAAATTATTATTACAACTTTTCAGTTTAAGTTATTTAAACGAACTCCGACTTTTTCATTTCTTTCCTTCTTCGTTAGTTTTTTTCTGTTTTTCATTTAAAATTTTTCAAAGGTAAATTGATCAGTACTAAAATTTTAGATTGAATCTTTTTGTGTAGTAAAAAAAACGTTACAGTATGTCCTGCGATCGTTAACATCACGTTAACTGAAGCAATCTCCGAGCATTCACAGTCTTTGATCGTGGATAAATAACATGCGAACGTTTGGCTACTCAACGCACGCGAATGTTTTGTGATCGATCCCTGCTAGGTCGCACTTGAACGAATTGTGATCGAACGCTTGTAGGTCGCATGAGAATGGTTTGGGATCAACCACTGGTAGGTCGCATGTTAATGGTTTAGGATCGAACACTAACGTCACAGCGCCTTATTTGATATTGATTTGCAAAAATAAAACAAATATGGGTTAATGCACTAACAAAAATAAAAAATTTTATTTCACTAAAAATGTTAATAAACATAATAGTTTTATTATTCTATATTGTAGTCAAAGGAAAAAATGCCCGACGTTGTCGGATTTAATTTCTTCTATATCTTTGCTTGAATCAAAACTATTTTTTCTTTTCGGCATCTAATGCATTCATCATAAAACACATTAAAATTAAAATTTTTCGTTTATGTTTTTGCATTCGATAAAAAAAAATATTCCTAATTTATAATTATTATTAATTAAACAATAAAAGTAATATATATGTTATTCTACTTACCGCATGTTATTTTTACTTCAAACTTCAAAATCGTTATGACACATTAATACAGCATGGCACATATGAACAAATAAATACATATACTTATACATACAGCAATGCGAAATCATAATTCACAAGTCGATCACTATATATGAACAAAGTTATCTTCACACAGAGCTCGTGGTGTGAACAATCGCAAAATACGTTCGCATGTGAGCGACGTTCAAAATGTTGGTCGGGATATATATCCTCCGATATAACGTCGTTTGTATTGTATGCATCGCGATAGAACAAAAAATGTATCCGAGGATTTGTGTTCTATCCTTTTTTTCTCGGTTTTTCTTGTATAGAAAAGTGGATAAAACAATATTGAAACGCAGAAATTTAAATTCAAAAATAATTTTATTTTTTTTTTATTTATTTATTTCGGCAAAAAATATACAAATTAAGACTAATAAGTCTTATTTACAATTTGATCAGATAAGAAAATGTAAGAAAACAGCCAACAAGACTAGCTTCAAAAGTAATACAACTAATAACAATAACAATAAATTAATTCAATATAATAAAAAAAAATTACTTCATCACTCATCTTAACAACACATACCAATTTACAACTAACCTCCTACAGTTCACTTGTTCCCCGACGGTCCAACTCCACACCAATGCCAGTGCAAGAAGTATAGCAATCAAAATGAAAAAAAAGAAAATGCAATAACTCAAGTCACAATCCAGTGTCACGAGACAAGAGACTGAGACCAAAATTAAAGCAAGAAAATAGAAGCAGCAGCAAACATGACAACTCAAAACTCAAAAACAGCATCCAACAAGAAGAGATTAAGCATTAAGCAAGGTTACCAAGTGTATTGAAATGAGCCAAGCAAAGATTTTGGAAAACACAAACAGAACTAGCCTCTCTGATAGCCAAAGGCAACCCATTCCAGAGCCTACAAGTTCTCACAGCAAACGACAATTCCATAGCACAAGAAGCATGGAATGGTATGACAAGATGCCTCGTTCGATTAGAGATAGTAAACGACAACCTCTCAAATAAATACTCAGGCTGACGATATTTGACAACCCTAAAGAGACATAGTACCGCTTTCAACTTCAAGAACAACCCAAACTTAGTTCCGAGAAACTTAAATGCGAACACAGATAGATGATCCCTCTTCCTGAGTGAATAGATAAATCGAATACAAGAGTTAAAACACAGCTTTAATCTATTAATAGTACACATATTTGCCCCAGAAAACACTTCACATCCATAAAGAAAAAAAGGGCATGATAAGAGACTGGACCTATTTACACCACAATTCAACTGGAAGGAGATCTTTGACCAAATACAGACGCCGAAGCACCATCCAAACTGTCCCGATAACAGAACTCACATAATCATCCCATGATAAGTTCTCATCCAAGACGAAATAACCACAAATTCAAAACAAAAATTTTCTGATATGCGCATGTCAAGAAAAAATTGTGCGTGGAAGAAGTGAAACTTCGTAATGTGGAAATAAAAACATATTTGTAATATTTTGTGCAGTTTATATTTTTTGTTTTTCCTTTCACTTTATTATTCCTATACAAAAAAATCAGTACACATATATATTTTTGTATTATTTTATAATTATATTTATTATCACATATATTTTTATATTTGTTTTTATATAAATTTTCAATCACAATATAAATATTAAATATAATAATTATACTTCACAGTAGTTTTAGTTGAACCCAATATTTATAAATTTATATATTCTCCTTTCAATATGGCTGATAGCGACGATACTCCTTTTGATATTTTGATATTATTTTTCTTGATCCGATCTGTGTGGCAGACGATGATGAAAAAGAAATTTGTTTGGTAAAAATTTCTTGATTTCGTTTTATTTAATTTTGTCATGTTGACTGTAATACAGGTAAGATATGTAATTCATCTATTGGTTGACAGATGGCGAAGCTAAACATTAACCACAATTATCAGCGAACTATATAAGATGCATGAAATGTTTAGATTTATGTTAAAAATGTTTGTCAATGCTACACAAGATTAAAGTTTGATGTAATAAGTAGCGATCGCAGTTGCGGCCTGTATTCTGCTTATTTTCTGGTTATATATAGAAGCTTAGTGATGAAACATACTCCCCACGCTGACGGAGTCCGCCATTTCCCATTTCCCTGGTGGTAAATTATCTTCTTTTACAGTAACCACATCACCCGGTTTTAGATTTTCAGATGTATTTTGCCACTTATTCCGCTGATGTAACGTATTGAGATATTCTGATTGGTATCTTTTCCAGAACTGTTGAACTTTCTGTTGTACTAATTCCCATCGCGTGAGACGATTTGTTGGAATTTCACTGTAGTTTCTTTCGGGGATCAATCCGGTTTCAGATCCGAACAGAAAATGTGATGGTGTAAGAACATCAATTGTATGATCATCGGTCACGATTGAATATAGCGGTATAGAATTAAGCAGCACTTCTATTTGAGTTAACAAAGTTGACATTTCCTCAAAGGTTAAATGAGCATTTCCAGTAAACTTTAGAAGATGAGTTTTGACGGATTTCACAGCTGCTTCCCACAGTCCACCAAAATTGGGAGACATTGGTGGAATGAAATGCCACTGAGTTCCATATTGTGCTGAGTACTCTAAAATAGAACAATTTTTATTACTATTCAATTCACCGATTACCCTTTTTAGCTCTTGATCGGCTGTAGATCTCTGCGGGCACTCCTCTTCGGGCTGCAAATCTTCTCAATGCAGCAATAAAGGCAGCGGTAGTGAGGTCACTCACTGGTTCCAAATGCACTGCTTTCGTTGACATACACACAAAAATGGAAATATAACCTTTCACCAGTTTTGCGCCTCTGCCCCTTTTTGTGGCCAGCAATATTGGTCCTGCATAATCTATTCCGCATTGAGTAAATGGCCTTGATGGAGTAACTCTTGACTTCGGCAGGCAACCCATTAATTGTTGTGAAGTTTTTCCGCGAAATCTTTTACAAGTAACACAATCCTTTAGTTGCGTTCTTATTGTTGCTTGTCCCCCGATTATCCAAAAATTTTGACGTATAAGATGAGAGGTAAGAGTTGTTCCACTATGTAAATTTTTGATGTGTGTATCTTGTATAATATACTTCGTTAAAATATGCAACTTTGGTAATATGATGGGATGTTTCGCATCATATTCTATATCAGCTTGTTGTAGTCTACCTCCTACCCGAAGAATATTGTTTGCATCAAGGAATGGAGAGAGAGAGAGACTAATTTGCTGTTATTTGCTGTTGGCAACTCTCTTTGAGACCGTTAAATCTTTGATTTCTTTAAAAAATTCTTGATGCTGTGCCCATTTAATACAGATAAAAACTGCTTGTTCTCGTTCACTGAGTACATTTTCAGTGTGCCGTAGTTTCTTCTTCAGGTGATTGTAATATCTTATAACATACATTAAGATTCTGACAATTTTTTGAAAAGATGAATATTTTTCGAACAGGATTGAAATATTGTTATAGTTGGTTGTCGTAGTATATACATCAGTCATTTGTTTTTTACATTCTTACGTCGTTGACAGAAGCAATTTTTCACTTGTTGATGAATAGCAATTGTTTGGATTAGACAACCAGATTGGACCGCTCCACCATAATGATAATGTAGCCAATTTTGATGCTGGCATTCCTCTCGATATATGATCTGCCGGGTTGTCTTCCGATTTTACATGCTGCCAATGTGATCTTGGAAACCTTTCCAAAATATCAGAAGTCCTATTTGCAACAAACGTTTTCCACTTCGCAGGATAGTCCGAAAGCCAGGCTAGAACTATTGTGGAATCCGTCCAAGCAAAATACTTGGCGTGTTTTGGTAAAATTTGTTGTACAGCTTGCATTAATTTTGCTAGTAGATGAGCACCACATAATTCCAACCTTGGTAGAGTTACTTGGCGAATTGGAGTAACCTTAGATTTAGAGGTTAATAGATTAAGTTTAACTTCACCTTCCTCACTGATTGTTTTTGCGTAGATCACAGCACCATACGCCTTTTCACTGGCATCACAAAATCCGTGAATCTCTAAATTTTCTAGTGTAAGCTCTACATGTCGTTGAATTTTAACATCTTCTATTCGGTGTATTTCTCTTCTTAAATGTTGATACGCTTGGCATAATTCAGTTGGTAAATCATCATCCCAGTCAAGTTTTAACAGCCATAGACGCTGGAACAGCATCTTAAATTGTATGGTAACGGGCGATAACCAGCTCAGAGGATCAAAGATCCTGGATGACTCAGATAGTATTGTTCTTTTTGTAATTTTCATTTCTGGATTTATATTCACATTGAAACTAAATGTATCATCTAAAGAATTCCACTGAAGTCCAAGGATTTTTGCTTCAGGAATTTTGGTATCACTAGGTTCAAAACACATAGATTGCTGTTCAGTGGACACGAGAACTTTAGGGGAACTTGACATCCATTTTGTTAGATGAAAACCTGCTGAACTCAACAAATTGGAAAGATTTTCTTTAAGGTCTTTGGCGTCTTCTTTCGTGTCAGCACCTGAAATAAGATCATCTACATAAAAGTCATTCATGATTATATCTGCTACATCTGGATTTGCGCTTCTATTCTCGATAGCAATCTGCTGAAGACATCGGATTGCTATGAATGCTGAGCTGGAAAGACCGAAGGTTACAGTGGTTAATTTATATTGCTGTATTTCTTTATCAACATGATCTCGCCAGAGTATTCGCTGAAAATTTGTGTCACCATCAGCCACCCTAATTTGATTGTACATTCTTGTGATATCAGCAGTTAATGAAATTTTGTGTCTCCTAAATCGCATAAGTGTAGACCATAGACTGGGTTGAATGGTTGGACCAACCATCATCCTTTCATTTAAAGAGACACCGTTTGCACTTTTAGCTGAGCCATCAAATACAATTCTTGTTTTAGTAGTCAAGCTACTTGCCTTTGTAACAGCGTGATGCGGAAGGTAAAAATGCTGCGACACGTCTAAAAGTGTTTCTGTTTTAGTGAGTAGTTTCAGGTATCCATTTGAAATATACTCATCTATACATTTTGTGTATTCATTTTTGAAAGCTGCACATGAATCAAACCTTTTTTCTAACCCATAGTACCTTTTTTTTGCCATATAAAAAGAATTACCAAGTTTTTTTGCTTCTTTCTTAAATGGAATTTCAATTATGAATCGCCCATCGGAACATTTTTTACAGGTTTCAATGAAATGTTGTTCACAATCCTTTTCTTCTTGCGTGAATTTATTCTCTGTGGGAAGCACTTCTTCTATTTCCCAAAATTTACGAAGCGTGCTATCCAAATTCACGTCAACTTGAAAATTAACCACCGAAAAGTTTGATTCAATATTATATGAACCATCTGCGGGTTTGGCAGAGGCTCCCGAAACAATCCAGCCAAATATCGAGTTTCTTGCGATAATGGAAGAATTCTCAATCGTTCTTTGACCATCCAATAAAAGGTAAAAAAATCGATCAGCGCCAATTAGAATGTCAATTGACCCTGGTCGACTGTATTCAGGATCTGCTAGTTTAAGTTCATCCAAAACCTTATATTCCTTTAATGTGATGCTGACGCTCGGCACTCTGCAAGGAAGTGTAACCAAAACCAACGTATCTATTGATATCTTGTTGCTTTACTGATGTAGGGAGTGAGCAGTTACTGTTGTTACACCCTTTGTTTTTAAAATGCCGTTTGTCAAACCGGAAACCGTAACATTTGCTGTTCTTCTTTGTAGACCTAGTTTTTGCACACATGATTCGGTGATAAATGAGGCTTCTGATCCAGAATCAAGCAGCGCGCGACATTTCTGCATTCTTCCAGTTACATGTGCAATTAACACTACAGCTGTGGGAAGTATGGCTTTATATTTTGTGGGATCAATTTCTTGTTTCTGAAAGGCGATTGATGTGTTGTAAGTTTTAGTGCATGTGTCTGGTTCTGGGTTGGATATTTCTGCCCTATTTAGGTCGTCGTTTTCTATATGCAAAGTAAGGTGATGTCTTTTTTTGCATTTACCACATCTATATCTTGATCGACATACTACGGCTTGATGATTTGCGGCAAGACATACAAAACATAATTTCCGTTCCGCCACAAATGCTTTTCTATCTGGGATATTTAATTTTAGGAACTCTTCACAGTTGTTTAAGTAATGTTGATCATTACACTTTGTACAAACATTTGCAGTTACATTTGAATGCAGAGCTTTCACATTTCTGGATGCATTGTGTCTGGCGCTCGTCGAAGACTGGTTCATATCAATTTTTTCTAATGCATTGCCCTTTTTTCTAAGAAAGCTGGAAAAGCTATCCAATGATGGATAGCATTCATTAGCCACTTCAAGTGACCAAGCTTCTTTTGTTTCACGGTCTAATTTTTGCACAAGTGAATAAACAAGCCAAGGATCTCTCTTTTGCGCGTCTTCCCCTAAAACCTTGAAACCTCTTAAAACTTCGTCCGAAACATCAGCCATGTTATGTAAGCTCTTCGCTGAAGCCTTTGTGATACTCGGTTGGTCTAAAAACTGTTTGATAAGAGAGATTATTACAAGATCTGGTTTATCATACCTTTCAATTAATTTATCCCATATGCTTCTTCATAATTTGCATCGGTAAGATCCATGTGTCGAATGAGAGATGCAGCTGGTTCGCGAAGAAAGTTTTTTAAATATTTTAACTTGTACACCTTTGAATATTTTGGATTGTTGTGCACTGATGCCTCAAACAAGCCACGAAATGAAGGAAATTCTTTTTTCTGTTAATTCCTATCCGTTTTAATCGTTTCTTATCGTAAAAGCCGAATTTTAGTGCAATATCCTATCGTTTTGAATCGTTTTAAATGGGTTTTTTCACATTATTTTTGTTTGTTTATTCCTATCCGTTTTAATCGTTTCTTATCGTAAAAGGCGAATTTCAGTGCAATATCCTATCGTTTTGAATCGTTTTCAATGGGTTATTTCACATTATTTTTTTTCCTGTTAATTCCTATACGTTTTAATCGTTTCTTATCGTAAAAGCCGAATTTCAGTGCAGTATCCTATCGTTTTGAATCGTTTTCAATGGGTTTTTTACATTATTTTTTTTTTTGTTTATTCCTATCCGTTTTAATTGTTTCTTATCGTAAAAGCCGAATTTCAGTGCAATATCCTATCGTTTTGAATCGTTTTCAATGGGTTTTTTCATATTATTTTTTTTCTGTTAATTCCTATCCGTTTTAATCGTTTCTTATCGAAAAGCCGAATTTTAGTGCAATATCCTATCATTTTGAATCATTTTCAATGGGTTATTTCACATTATTTTTTTTTCTGGTTAGAAATTTATTACAAAACTAACACGAAGCATCAATACGTTGCCGGAAAATCATAACAGATCATAAATTAATATAATTTAGTGAAAAGATGATACAATCAGCAAACTACTCAAAAACCTCTCCATTTAGCGTTTCGAGAAAATATTAAAAAATCACAAATTCATATTTCTTTCGAAATTCCAAAAACATTGTAAAAATTAAATAAAATCAAACTTTTTCCAAAATTCTAAAAATATTCCGAAAATTATTACAAAACCAAAGATTAAACTTTTTTCAAAAATTCTGAAAATATTGCAAAAATTATAACAAAATCAAAAATTGAAACTTATTTCAAAATTATTCCAAAAATTAGAATAAAATCAAATATTTAAACTTTTTCTATATCTATACAATATTCAAAAAATTCTTAAAAATTCAACCTTTTTCCAAAATTCTAAAAATATTCCAAAAATTCTTACAAAATCAAAGATTGACTTTTTTCAAAATTCCAAAAATATTTCAAAAACTATAACAAATTCAAAAATTTCCATGTCACATTTACGTCATACAAAGTACAAACAGCTAAAATTTTTTTCAAAAAAATTGGCTAAAACAGTAAATGAAATCATTTTTTTGACATACTTCACAATATTTTTTTGACAAACTTATAATGCAATAATCTAGTTTTTGGTCTCGCATTGGGATTGGCCCAATCATCAAGATTTCTTCAAATTCAATGTTTCTATTCGTAATCACTTAAAATGAACGTTTTTTAAGCAAAAAATATGAAAATATCCTTGTTATGACACACTCGACAATTTTTTGACACACTTCCGGTACAGTTATCGAACACAACGTCCTTTCGGCTCTTCCCATTGAGTAAACCTATTTTTAGAAAAAAAAAAATTGTGGAATCCGTCCAGCCGTTTTCTAGATTTCGTCGGCCGGCCGGCAGACAGACATACATTTCTTTTGTTGCTTTTTTAGAATTAGTAGGTCCTAAAACGTCGAGAAATGCCAAAAAAAGGGGGGTAAAAATTTCACTTTTGCAATACTTAGGTTTTTTCAAAACCGAAGTAATATCCCATAGGTGACGGTAGATGCCGATTGGTTTGTTTTTTTTGAAAAAATTTCAGTCGTAAATTTCAGATTCAAACCGATAGGAATCTGATGGCGGAAAAATACGATAGGTTACGATTAGTTTTACATGTGGAATGAACGATAGAAAACGTTTAAAAACTTGTTTAGTTTTACCAAAAAATTTCAATCAAAAACTTCAGATTCAGAACGATTAACAACGATAGAAATTCTATCGGAAAAACCCCATTGAAACCAAATCTGAAATATCCCATAGGTGACGAATGATGCCGATTGGTTTGTTTTTCTTGAAAAAATTTCAATCGTAAATTTCAGATTCAAACCGATAGGAATCTGAAGGCGGAAAAATACGATAGGTTACGATTGGTGCTACATATGGAATGTACGATAGAAAACGTTTAAAAACTTGTTTAGTTTTACCAAAAAATTTCAATCAAAAACTTCAGATTCAGAACGATTAACAACCATAGAAATTCTATCGGAAAAACCCCATTGAAACCAAATCTGAAATATCCCATAGGTGACGAATGATGCCGATTGGTTTGTTTTTCTTGAAAAATTTTCAATCGTATATTTCAGATTCAAACCGATAGGAATCTGATGGCGGAAAAATACGATAGGTTACGATTGGTGCTACATATGGAATGTACGATAGAAAACGTTCAAAAACTTGTTTAGTTTTACCAAAAAATTTCAATCAAAAACTTCAGAATCAGAACGATTAACAACGATAGAAATTCTATCGTAAAAAACCCATGGAAACCAAATCTGAAATATCCCATAGGTGACGAATGATGCCGATTGGTTTGTTTTTCTTGAAAAAATTTCAATCGTAAATTTCAGATTCAAACCGATAGGAATCTGAAGGCGGAAAAATACGATAGGTTACGATTGGTGCTACATATGGAATGTACGATAGAAAACGTTTAAAAACTTGTTTAGTTTTACCAAAAAATTTCAATCAAAAACTTCAGATTCAGAACGATTAACAACCATAGAAATTCTATCGGAAAAACCCCATTGAAACCAAATCTGAAATATCCCATAGGTGACGAATGATGCCGATTGGTTTGTTTTTCTTGAAAAAATTTCAATCGTAAATTTCAGATTCCAGCCGATAGGAATCTGAAGGCAGAAAAATACGATAGGTTACGATTGGTGCTACATATGGAATGTACGATAAAAAACTATTCAAAACTTGTTCAGTTTTACCAAAAAATTTCAAGTCCTGATCTTCAGATTTAAAACGATTAACAACCATAGAAATTCCATCGTAAAAAAACCATTGAAACCGAAACGTAAAAAATCCTATTGATAACGATAGATTACGATTGGTTGATTTCTCCTGAAAACATCTCAATCGTAAATTTCAGATTCAGCCCGATAGAAATCTAATGACGGGAAAATACGATAAGTTACGATTGGTGCTATATATGTAATGTCGGATAGAAAACGATTCAAAACTTTTTCAATTTCACCAAAAAAAATTTCAATCGTGATCTTCTGATTCAAAACGATTAACTACGATAGAAATTCTATCGTAGAAAAACCATTAAAACCGAAAAATCCTATAGATTACGGTGCGTTTTCTATCTGGCAGATATAGTCTATGCGTTTAAAATGATTAAATCCGATAGAAACGGATAGCAAACGATAGAAAACTATTCGTTTTCAATCGTTTTCTTTCGATTTTTTATAAGGGTAAGCTTAGCTCAAGTGTATAGTCATCCATTTGATTACGTTATATACAAAAAACATAGTTCGCATAGCTTAGCTCAAGTGTATAGCGTGCCTTACTGTCTACTGGCACGCCAGTAACTCGCATCGTGTAAAAACAATACGAATTTCTGTCAGACATAAGTTTAACGTTTCTTGAGGCTACCTAGTCTGAATCATGTCACGTCGCTTAAAAATTAGTATTATTGAAGTCGATAATAACGGTCACGCCTAAAACTAAAAATTCTGAAACGCAAAAACTCCAAAAAACTTCCATTTTACGTTCTTCAATTTCACAAAAACAATTAAAGACGTTTGAAAAAATGATTGTCACATGAAAAATTGAGGCGACTAAAATGTCATTTAAAGTGACATCTGTCGTATAAAATGACTTGAGGCATGAAAAACGACTTCAACAATACGAAAATTGATGCGATGTGACTAGTCATTTAAAGTGATATGACTTGCCTTCGGTAATCGGGGTGTAACACGAAATATTTTATCTCACTTAAATCACACGACAAAATCACCACCCTGAATGCTATAAAGCCGGGCATTCACATACAACAGAATTTCATACAAATTTGACATAAAAGTTGTTTCTGTATAATTTGTATGCAATTCTGTTTGTTGTGGTTTCAAGCCTTAAGAACCCAATCATTTCTAAAGTTGTATTTTCTGCAGCGGTAGTAAATGCATAAAAATTAAACATATAAAAAGAAAAAATAAGTTATTTTCAATTTGAATATTTTATTTATTACAAAAATTATTTAGCGTGAGCTTGAGCTTTACGCATTTGTGTAAGAACGTTTGACAATTCTTCACGCTTCCTTTTAGCTCGGATATGTGTTCCTAAACGACGTTTTAAGAATTTAAGAGCTCGTTTATCTTTGGAAACTTTAAGCAATTCCATCACGCGTTTCTCGTAACCTGCATGTCCAACGACTTCACGTACAAGATCTCGAACGAATTTTGTGTGTCTTGTTTGAATCTAGAATAAAGGAATAGTTGTTTAAAAAGAAACTTCATATACTGAAAGAAACTTTTAGAATCGAAAATAATCAGAGCCTTAATTTAACCATGAAACAAGGAAATATAATAAACCACAAAGCACCAAAAATATATTGGACGATGTTTATTATTATAGTTTATCTTGCTTGTCTTTGAATGGAGTTATTATCATCATTAAAACTAACATTTCAGTGTAATTAAAGGTAAAACTTACACCTTTAGTACGAGCTGGCCGAACACCTTTAACCTTGCGATCTCCTTTGTATTTTAGTTGCTTAATCTTGGTTGTTTTGTGACCCTTGTTGAGTCCAACACACATCTCGTATCTGACAGCCATTATAAATCTATAAAACGAGATAATACAATTTTAACCACAGATTTATTTCAAAGTTTAAAATTTGACAAAATATTTTCCAGACATCAATTGACATTATGATTTGAAAATTAACAAACACTTTATTAAGGTTTATTTAAAAGGATGAGATAAATTAATAACAAATATAATTCTTTAATTAGATGTATTCTACCTTGCAATGTTGACAACCGGATGTAAAAGAACTTGAAAATTGCCAGAGATAAATATAAAGCTATTATTTTGTTTGCTCAAAATTTTAGTGAATGCGTTTATTTGTTTTAGGGCAAATCCCGCTAAAAACAAAATAAAACCATCGAAACGTCAAATGGGTTTTTATTCCTGTGTGTGATATAGTTAGGATTATATAGTTCTGCAAGGACACTTTAAATTAAATCATCCACAATGGGAAGAAGGAAAAAGAATAGTAATATAATTGTACGTAAAAATCCAATGCGAAGTGTTAAAAAACAAAAGCAACAAATAGCATCTTTTAATATATCCAATGCATCTGAACGATGCAAACAATGGTTACTGGAACAAAAGAAAATGAAAAAAGAGGAACCGCTAGAAGATATTAATGAAATAGGATTTGCTGAAGAGAGTCCTAAACCTAGTTTAAAATTAAAAATTAAGAGACATCAATGGAAGAAAATGCAAAATTTTGTTGATTTTACATGCGAATGGCGCAAATGCAACTTTGAAGTTGGAAATAAACAGGAATTTTGTGACCATGTCTTTAGACATAGTACTAATATTGTGCCAAACGAAGATTTATACGAATGTTTATGGGATTTATGTGGATTTGTTACTACTGATCCATTTGCTTTAAGCCGACATGTTAGCTACCACTCCTATCATACAACATTGAAAACTTATGGGGATTCATATCGTCAATGTGCGAGTTTTCCACAATGTTCGTTTGATTCGAGGAACCGAAATTTTTTTAATGATATGGAACGAGATTATATATGTCAATGGAGAAATTGTAAAAAGAATTTCAATTCTATAATTGATTTTTTTAATCATGTAAATTCAGAACATTGTACAAGTTTATTTAAAAAAGATGTGACTCAATGTAAATGGGAAAACTGTGGAAAGCTTTTTGATACAAATAGTAATTTAAAATTTCATATAGGGGTGCATACTCGGGAAAAGAATGTTGCTTGCCCTCACTGTGGTTCATCATTTAGAAATGTGATAGATTTTTATGATCACTGCAGAAGACAAGTCACAAGTAAGTAGTGTGTCATATTGTTTTAGCTATATAGGTAATTCTTTTACAAACCGGACAGATTTGGACAAAATCTGACCGACACATTTTTGATTTGGCTGAAATTTTCTTTACAGGTTTTATATCGAAAAAAAAGATATACGTGTTCGAGGATTTTTTTTCGAAAATATAGCGATTCTGAATTTCGAGAATTTCGTGATTTGTGGCTTGACGAGTTATTTTCAAATATTCATAGCTTCGGTTTTATTAAAGATAAAAACCTTTAGTTTGTTTTATTTTAAAGCTAAAAGATGCTAGGTAGTTTACAAAAAAAATTAAAATTAATAAAAGTTTTTTTTTTTTGGTAAAAATTGTTGTGTAGTAGGAATTACAAAATGTGTCACAACAACACATAGATACCTTTTAAGACCTAGGTCCCACAACAACATGCGTCTTGAGGTGTTGGTGGATGCCTTTTTTAAATCTTTGTGGATTGAAGGCACTCGAGACTATTGATTCAGGTAAAGCATTCCATTTGTACGATGTACGCACAAAGAAATCCCTTTGTATTTTGTTACTGTGGTAGTGAGTAATCCCGACAGTTTGACTATTTGCACAAACAGATTGACGAGTTAAACGAGGAAAAGAATATATCTGAGGCATTATAGATCTGATTTCATCTGAGCACTGCTGGTGACGATATTTATAAAAAACAACGAGTTCAGCAACAGTGCGACGATGTTGTAGGGAATCAAGATTTAATGTTTGGAATCAAAATTTAATTTAATTGGGAAACTCGGTGTTTGATCTGAAAACAATCAATAGCTGTGTTTTGGTGGAATTAAAATTGACCAAATTTTTTTCACCCCAATCGGCGACTTTTTTTAGGTCCTCGTTTACATTTATGGCAGCGTCTCTCCCGGCGGAATTTATTCGTTGATGCATTTTACCCTTTGAAGATAGGGGGACGAATAACTTGTGCAGTGAACTATCATCTGCAAAACTATTTATTGGGTTACTGGCGATTTGCAACAGTTCGTTGATATAAATTAGAAATAAAGGGGGAGATAAACCTGAGCCTTGGGGTAAACCAGCGTTAATTAATTTTGTCGCAGAAGAAAGGCCATCTATAGATACCGAGATGTATCGGTTAGACAGAAAATTTTGAATCAACTTCACGACTGCGGGATGAAAACCGTACGCAACGATTGTTGATCAAGTTGGCATGCCAGATTCGATCAAATCTGGGGACCGAAACCGAAAAACTTTTAAGGGGGTTAAACAACAAGTCTGAGTCTAAATTAATAACCGCTGGTGTACCCCAAGGCTCAGTTTTATCTCCCACTTTATTTTTAATTTATATTAACGAACTGTTGCAAATCACCAGTAACCCAATAAATAGATTTGCAGATGATAGTACACTGCACAAGTCATTCGTCCCCCTATCTTCAAAGGGTAAAATGCATGAACGAGTAAATCCCGTCCGGAGAGACGCTGCCATAAATGTAAACGAGGACCTAAAAAAAGTCGCCGATTGGGGTGACAAAAATTTGGTCAATTTTAATTCCACTAAAACACAGCTATTGATTGTTTCCAGATCAAAGACCGAGTTTCCCAACGATATTTCAAATAATATGTGTGACGACCAAATAGACGAATGTGAAAGCATTCGTTTATTGGAAGTCACAATATCCAATGACTTACTCTGGAACGATCATATAATGGCCATGGCAAAGAAAACTCGGCCTCCTCAATAGATGTAAAAAATATTTTACTTCGCATCAATTACTCCACATTTATAAGTCCTATATTCGTCCCTGTATGGAGTATTGTTGTCAAGTTTGGGGCGCTGCATCTGTTACTATCCTGGCTCTTTTGGACTCTGTTCAAAAGCGAGCTATACGAATTGTTGGTGATCGAGATTTAACATTAGATCTTGATTCCCTGCAACATCGTCGCACTGTTGCTGATCTCGTTGTTTTTTTATAAATATCGTCACCAGCAGTGCTCGGATGAAATCAGGTCCATAATGCCTCAGACATTTGTTTTTCCCCGTTTTACTCGTCAATCGGTTTGTGCGGGCGATCGAACTGTCGATATTACTCACTGTCATAGTAATAGAATGCAAAGGGATTTCTTTGTGCGTACATCGTACACATGGAATGCTTTGCCCGAATCAATAGTCTCGAGTGCCTTCAATCCACAAAGATTTAAAAAAAGCGTCCACCTATACCTCAAGACGCATGTTGTTGTGGGACCTACGTCTTAAAAGGTATATATGTGTTGTTGTGACAAAAAAAAAAAAAAAAAAATGCTTTTGAGATGTCTAATGCGATTACGATTAACCCCCTTAAAAGTTTTTCGACAATTTTGGGTTTGAAATGTAATTGTTTCATATTAACTCCTGAAGACTGGATTTGGGGAATTTCCTTAGGAGTTTCTAAAACTGTTGAATTTGAAGCAAAGCGTTCCGCGAACAATGTAGCTTTCCTTGCAGGGTCAGTAACGATTGAGTCACCATCGATGATAGGGGGGATAGAAGATTTAGTACCAGAATTTAAAGAATTAATGGCACTGTCAAAACTTTTGTCAGAAATTGACATACTCGAAAGTGTTGCCGCTTTCGCTCTGTCAATCTCTGCCTTTTCGTTTTCAATTATCTGGTTTGATATTTTGTTGGTCTTTAAATATTGGGATCGATTAACAGAATTCTTTTTATGAATACAAATATTAAATAGTCTACGTTTGTTTCTAAGAGCCAATTTGGCTGCCTTCGAAAACAAATATTTTTGTTGGGGTTTCATTATTGAAAAGGAAACGAATTTGTTAATACCGAATTGAATAGTTTCAGTAAAGTTTTGAGCAGAAACATTTAACTCGTCAGTATAAGAACAATGACGATCAAAAGGAAAACTTTGAAAAAAACTTCGTAGACCAATCGTGTCCATTTTTGAAAAGTGAAACATTTTACGGGGTTTGGGAACTCTAGTTTGTAGTAAATCAGTTTTGATAACTGATGTGATTAGATAATGGTCAGAATTTCCAATACTACCCTTATCGACATCGACACTCGTAATATCTGGTATAGATGTGAGATAGAGGTCTAGGAGAAAACTATTGTCACCGCCATTACGAGGAGTGAAAGTTGGGTTTTTTACAATCTACGTCGGGTCGTGCGATGCGGCCAATATTTCTGCCTGCCTTCCATTGTTGTCGTCGTCTGTCGTTTTGGAAAATTCTAACCACGATTTGTTGTGGACGTTGAAGTCACCGGTAACGATAACCTCACAATTTTGAAATTGTGCTCTAATTTCGTCCACAACCTTAGTAAAGAGATTAAAAAAATTGGGACTATGTTTGTTTGAGGACCGGTATAGAGCTATTGTGAGAAAAGAGATTTCAGGTAAACAAACCTTTAATACTACTGTGTTGTAGCCATCACCACGTAGTTCATAATTTGGAAAGCGTTTATATGCACCACTCTCATGAATGTATGCACATACACCTTGATGAAGTTTAAAAGCTGATTCAAGCCTATATTTGGGATTTAGTGTTACGTCATAAGGGTAGTTTTCAGAAACTCGTGTTTCTCTAAGAAAAAGAATATGTGGTTTGTCGTGTTCAAGATGATGTTGCACGGCGTCTCGGTTGGCATTCAATCCTCAAATATTTTGGATGTGTATTTTAAATTTTTTATCAAATGTAATAGTCATTTGATCAAAATATAATTTTATATATGGGTAACTAAACAATTAATCCTATCATATAATAAAATATGGCATAGGTCAATGGGGCTTATGATTGAAAACGCACGGAAAACGCATCACGCGGTTAAGATTATTCACCTTCACCTTATGTAGGTATGATTGAAAACGCGTGATAAAAAGTTAGTTCGAATTTTTTTTCGAAATTAAAAACTGTCAGATTGTCAAAATAGTTTGTTGTTAATTGTCAGATCTAATTGTTTGTTAAAAAAACATCATTGTGTTCAGTGCTAAATTTAAAAAATTTAAATATTTGGATAAAATAAAAATAATAATTAGCTACATCAGGACTCTCTTTCATTCTTCTTACTAATTCCCAATACAATACTACTTTTGATTTGTTATTTTTCCCCTAATAATGTTTCTCCTAAAATTTTAAAATAATAAATGTGCTTAAAATTGTAAACATTGTTTATTTTTCACTCGAAATTAATAAATAAAAAGATAAACTTACATTTTTAAGTTTTGAAATTATTCTAAACGCAAGCCTAATCTAGCGTTTCAATTTTGTACAAAAAACGGATATCACGCGTTTTCAATCATACAAAAAAATAAGTTCGAAATAAAACGTTTGTCACGCGTTTTCAATCATACCAATAGACTACGTTTCACGTTTCATCGACGTTTACGTTTTCCACGCGTTTTCAATCATAAGCTCCAATATTTCATGATAGGATGTAAGAAATAATAAACATATGAAAACAAAATTTTTTAAAAATTTGAAATGTTACTAAAATATTTATCCGTTTTGTTCCCACGAGTTAAGACGCAATAAAGGTCACCAACAGGCCTTCGTCTATACCTGTTAGAAGTCTATATACAACTGGGGCGACAGGTGCCTAGAGCTTGGTACTTTTTATGGTTTGACCCTACATGAGTCCTCTCTAGTATGTACCACTAGGGGTGCTAATAAGGGAGCATCTTCCCGCGACCCGGGCGGCTAAGCCAAGGTCCCGTTCCCGCTAGACATGACAACAGGTTTACGGTTTGCCATAGCAGGCTAGAGCCTACTATAGCTCAGGTGCCTCGGGTTCGCCAGGTCCCGAATCACGGTCTATTCAGACCAATGACCCCTGAGGGTATTAACAAATTCCTATTGTTATAAACAAATAAAATGTTCAAATTGATCTTTAGTCATTACCCCCCCACCCACGAAATGAGTTTTTAGTATGACCATAAAATGTTAAAATCAATTTTTCTTTATTATCTACCAAAAAAAAGAGTGTTTAGTTATTAGTGTGACGACCATCGTATTCTACGTTCAATTTTCAATAAGACAAAAATTTATAAAATTTTTTATCGTCTCGCGCTCGATAAATTAGTTTATTTCTAACAGTAAAACTCATTTCTTCATTAATTAAATATACGTTTCTTACGTCATACTAAACACTCTTTATTTTTGTTAGATAATGACTAAAAATTAATTTTAACATTTTATTTGTTTATAACAATAGGAATTTGTTAATAATTTTTATGACTACCAGTTTTTGTTTTAAATTCCATCTTTATACTTTAAAATAAAACAGACACAAAGTAAAAAACAAATTAAGTACTAAGCTTTTTTGTTTGATTTTCAATTTTTATTAATAAAATAATTTTATTAATATTATTGCCGTCATGTGAAAATATTTTATTTTAGATTTTTATTTAAAATTTAACATGTTTCGATAATTTTTAAAATTATCATCATCAGAAAATTGGAACAAAATTAAAACGATTTAAGCTACGTACTACTTTACAAAAACAATGTGATTTGATTTACATTGTTTTTGTAAAGTAAAGTGTCTATCTTTAACAGAACCGAAGTTATGAACCTTTGAAAATAAGTCTTCAAGCCAAAATCACAAAATTCTCGAAATTTAGATCCGCTCGATTTCCCCTAAAAAAGAAAAAACCCTCCAACAAGTATATCGTTTTGTTTATATAAAACCCGTAAAAAAATTTCAGCTGAATCAAAAATGTCTTATGGGCGATTTACATGTTCCAACATTTTTTTGCAGCATTTTTTTACTGAAAGTTAGAGCTTCACGCGATATAAAATTTTTGGTAGTTAAAAAGAGAGAAGAAATTTATAATCTAGAAGGCGTGTGCTATAATTTTTGACAGATAAACATTGAAACAATTGATTATTCTTTTGTCGTTTGGTGTTTATTAAATTTAAACATAAAAAACATGGATTCTTATATGGATAAAAGGCTTTATATATTATATTTGGTGATGATATATAGTGATGACGATCAAATTTTGATCAATTTCATCTTTGAACTCAGCTTTCAGCTTTGAAATTACAACAATAAAATTTTACAATGGCGATGCCTTTCAATACAATCAACAATGACGATGCTATAAGTTTGACATCCAATACAAAAACCAAAAATATTACAAAAAATACCAAAATTTTGATAAAATATTATAACTAAATATTTTTACTTACAAAAAACTAACTTGGTGAAGCAAAAACTTAATTTTTTCCTAATAAAATCATTTATGTCGCAATAAAATAAATTTTGCTGCCATAAAATATACTTGGATAAGTATATTTTATGCCAACATTCTCAGTTTTATGGCAACATTTGCTCAAAAACTATAAATAAACTCCAGTAAAATTTTGCATATTTATATTGTTGTTCTTGTCTCGCATACGAAAATCATAGTATACTTATTGCTTCATTTTTTACGGGAAAAAAATGTTGGAACATGTAAATCGCCCATTAGTCACATTTTGTCCTAAACTGTTCGGTATGTAAAAGAATGACCCATATATGTAATTTTTTGTCGTCCCGTGCTCGATAAATTTATTTATTTCTAACAGTAAAAATCATTTCTCAATTAATTAAAAATACTTTTTTTATAGGAAATGAAACGTAGAATACGATGGTCGTACTTTAACTTTAAAATAAAACAAGCTAGAGGTTTCTATCTTTAATAAAACCGAAATTATGAATATTTGAAAATAACTCGTCAAGCCAAAAATCACGAAATTCTCGAAATTTAGAACCGCTATTTTTTCGAAAAAATATCCTCGAACACGTATATCTTTTTTTTTCGATATAAAACCTGTAAAGAAAATTTCAGCCAAATCAAAAACGTGTCGGTCAGATTTTGTCCAAATCTGTTCGGTTTGTAAAAGAATTACCTATATATATAATTCGTTTTGTTTTATTTTTGCAGATCAGGAGTACCAGTGCGATCAATGTTATAAATATTTTTCGGCAGAACGAATTTTACGTATTCATATGCGTGGTCATTTGAATTCTTTTAAATGTACCTTATGTGACATGACTTGCAGTAGTCCATATCAATTAGCAAGACACATGAGATATAGGCATATTTCAGAAAAACAATTTTCATGTAAATATTGTCATTTTAGAGCTGTGACAAAAAAAGACATTCAAGTCCATACAACAACCCATTTTGAAGAAGTGTATGAATGTCAGGAATTGGAATGTAATTTTAAATGCAAGTCTAACTATTTACTCAAAAAACATGATATGGTTGTTCACGGGAATGGTTTAAATTGTTATGCATGCCATTGTTGTGATAAAAGATATCATTATAGTACTATTTTGTCTCGCCATTTAAAACGGGTTCACAAATTTCAGTATCCTTCCGGACATAATCGATTTACATATAAGCCTTGTCCAGATGGAATGTATCGGTTGCAAACTATGAGAGTAGAAAGTTGGGAAGTTACAAAACAAATTATATTTACAAACGAAGAACTGCAAAACCGTATTGTTGAAATTGATCACCTTGAGAAAACAAAACAACTTTCAGACAACACTTTACTTTTGATGTCGATGACGGTGAAGGAGGAAAATGTTATGCCAGAAGAATGTAGCGGAACTACAGTAAACAAGATAAGTAACATAGAAATTAAAAGTGAACCTAGATCAGAAATATCTGAAACTGACAACCAAGCTAATTGTATTGGGAAAAATATCGATGATTTTAAAATAATGAAATATTTGAAACAGTAATATGTAATAAAGGTAAAATAACTTCGTACTTATTTATTTAGCGTATGGTTTTTTTTGTGACACATTAAAAATTAAACTTAAAAAATAGGTAGACTCTTCTATGAAATCTACCTAAAACAAAACATGGATATACATTAAATGAACTTACAATCGATTTGATTGCGCGTCTTTTAAGTAAAAATTAAAAAGTAAAATATTTGAACATTGGGCAGTACATTTGAACATTAGATGTTTACATCGAGCGAGTCTATCCATGCTACTACATCGGGAGTTGCCAAATAGATCTCTGAGATTTTGCCATTGTAACGTCGAATTGGACACACAGTTGCAATGTGTTTTATAGTTTGTTGTGGAGCGCCGCAGTCACACTCAGGAGACTCTGAAATGCCCCACTTGTAGAAAGAATCAGCACAACGTCCATGATTCGTTCTTATTCGGTTTAATGTAGTCCAGGTATGACGTGGCAAATCGAAACCAGGTTGGGTAGAAGTCGGGTTAGCAATAGAAAGGCCAGTTGTGTTGTAATGTTGCCAGGAGGTGTCCCAGGCATCCAAGATATTAAAATTAGTTGCCAGCAGGTTGCTGGCAGTTTTATGTGGAGGCTTTCTTGACTTCAATCGACAACGAGTGTGGTCACCGTAATATTCGTGCAAGGGTAACGTGATGTTGGTTACCTTTTTATGTTCACGCATGAGAGCATGCGAGCGACTGAGTGCAGGTGGAGCAATATTGCTTAACACAGGGAGCCAAGGTAAAGGGGTGGATCTGATAGTACCACTTATAGTACGCATCGTGGCATGCAGCTGGCAGTCAACTTTTTGAGTATGTGTGCTATTCAACCAGACTGGTGCGCTTCGTACTTGTAAAATGTAACAAAGATTACTCGTTTTAAATTAAGAAAACGTTAATACGTTTTCTTAATTATTCAATAATTGAACCGGTTTTTTTAAAGTGGTATAAGTCCATTTTTTCATATATTGGGATATTTAAGGATTTGCATTTGCATCAATATAAAAATATAGGCAAATGTAACTAAAATTTTATGATATTTTTCACACTCACCTATTTAATTTTATTATGTAATAATAGTTATTTAAAATTAAAAAGAAAATTATTGATTTTTTGGCTCCAAATAGACTAACATATTCTAAAAAATAAGAACAAGAGGAAGTATAAGTCTCTTACCTTTCTGACCGACACATTTTTGATTTGGCTGAAATTTTTTTTATGCGTTTTATATCGAAAAAAAAGATATGGGTGTTCGAGGATTTTTGTTTTTTTTTTTTTGAAAAATATAGCGGTTCTAAATTTCGTGATTTATGGCTTGATGAGTTATTTTCAAAAATGCATAGTTTCGGTTCTATTAAAGATAAAAACTTCTGTTTTGTTTTATTTTAAAGTTAAAAGATGCTAGTTTAAAAAAAAAAATTAAATTAACAAAAGTTATTTCTATTGATATAAACAACTAAAATGTTGAAATAGATCTTTAGCCATTGTTGCTCCACCCAAAATCGGGTTCTATTGAAGGTATGATTATATATATATAAAGAGACCATCATTATCTTTCTAAAGCTACCATTAACTCAATTTTTCCAAATGTGAACTTATACCACTTAAAAAAACGGTTCAATTATAAAAATTATAGTACAGCTGTGAATTGATGTTCTAAAGTGCGGTCGAATACTTTTTTTTTATTTCACTTTATTTGGCTTGGACATGTCATAATGACATTTGTTTTTTGCAGTCCATATCGCCAAAGATTATAAATCATAAACTTTTTCCAAATATACTATGATAAACTGTAGTGATGTTATCGGAACACTTCTACACAGCGTCATGCGCCAGAGCAATACCGATATCAGAATTGTTCTGTCATTCTGCTACGCGAGACAAAGTTCCGCCACGCTTCACCACACTTCATAGTTTACACTGTTTGTTTTAAATTTTACATAATTCAATTTTATGTTGTCTTAAGGTACCCAGCGAATTAAATGTCATCGATTCGTTCATGAATCGTTGAAGAAACTACTTCTCTGAGCTGTAGAATCGTGATGGAAACGGTATGGAAATTTATATAAAAAAAAAAATAAAATGTCCGCTAGATTCGTGGACGAATGCTCTACTACGATTCATCATGTAATACTACCACTCGAATCGCTATGGAATATTCAATCACGATTCTATTGTGAAATTTTAACAATTTTCTATAACGATTCTTTATAGAAATTTTGTTATTTTTCACCTTCGATTCTATAGGTAGAACCGAGAATCAAATTGAATAAAATATTGAAATAATTAAAACACATTTTCTTTATGAAGGATTTTATTTATATCTACATATAAATTCGTTTATTTAGTTAATTACATATTAATTTAGTTTAATAGCTAAAGGGTTTAATTTGATTAAAAATTATGAAAAATAAAATTTTAAATTGATGTTATATTTTTTTAAAATGTAATTCTATAGTTGCGTATAGCCTTTTCATCATGCATCTGCAAATATAAAAAAAATTTATTGACATAAATTTTAAAATAATTTTCATTTGATAAATTACCGAATAGATCTGATTTAAAAGTTTGTACATACTTGTTTTGCTGCATTCTTCCGCCATGTTATTATTACCATGAACTTGTTTCTCATCTGCGATTATTGTTGACTTTCTGTAAAAATTTGAGCAAACATTATTATTTTAAACATGTGTTTTAATCCAACTAACGTAATTTTACATAAATTGTTTTAGCAAAATTTGTATACTCAGAATGTTTTAAATGGAGTAGAAATCATGTTGTATTTTCTCACCTCGCAATTTATCTTTTTAAAAAATTCCATATTTTTTCTTTAAGATATAAATTTACACTTTTATGTTTTACACTTTTAAAACTCTTAATATATTATAATATTAATTATGTAAATCGTTTTAATAAATAAATTAAATTTTCTCACGGTAAAACAATAATAAACTATAAAGTTATAGAATGTTTGATTGCTGCTTTTTTTTGTTTTAGTTCAGTTTCGTAAAACTATTCTCAAGATGGCAGGCTAATCAGAGAATTAACCAATCAAAATTCGTTAAAATTTTATAGAAAGAATCGAGATAGAATCGTTGTGTAGTTTTCCTATGGAAAAGGTGTAGAAACTTTCTACTGTAGAAATAAAATTCGTTGGGTAAACTTATAAATTTTATATGCTAAACAGTTACATTTACAATCATATCACTATTATATAATTCAATAGATCAACTAATAAATTTAATTATTATTCAATTGCTTTGTAATATTTATATTTTGTTTTTTTTTTATTTATTTATTTTAATTATATATATTTTTATGTTCATTGAATATACATTTATTTATTCAATATTTGATGAAATTGACAAAAAACAAATAAAAGGAAAATAATTGATTTTTCAGCCGTTTTTAACTAATAACTAACTAGCAAACTTAAATCGTCTTTTGGTCCATAAACGATGTTTTATTGAATTTATCACGTCATTTATTTATTTATTTGAAAAATGTACCATTTAATCATTTACATATATTTATTATTTACCTGTCATTTATTGTGTAACGAAATCGACGTACACGCCATGGCCCTTGTAAAAAAAATTGATAGAAAACGATAGAAACCGATAGACCGTTTTCTATCGTTTCCTATGCGGTTTTTGAATGAGAATTAATGGGTTGGAATCGTTTTTTCCCATAGAAACGGATGCGGACTCTTACGTTTTGCCTTTTGTGGCGGACGCAATTTCTATCGTTTTTGGGTGTTTCTTATCGTTATTTTCTGATAGAAATGAAAATCTAGTAAAAAAATAGAACCGTTTTCTATCGTTTCCAATGCGGTTTTTGAATGAAAATGAATGGGGCTGTATCGTTTTTTTCCGATAGAATGTTTGTATCGCTTTAATCGTTTCCTATCGTTTTTTGGTAGATTATCTGAATCGTTTTCAATGGGTTATTCCACATTATTTTTTTTTCTGTTAATTCCTATCCGTTTTAATCGTTTCTTATCGTAAAAGCCGAATTTTAGTGCAATATCCTATCGTTTTGAATCGTTTTCAATTGGTTTTTTCACACTATTTTTGTTTGTTTATTCCTATCCGTTTTAATCGTTTCTTATCGTAAAAGGGCGAATTTCAGTGCAATATCCTATCGTTTTGAATCGTTTTCAATGGGTTATTTCACATTATCTTTTTTTCTGTTAATTCCTATCCGTTTTAATCGTTTCTTATCGTAAAAGCCGAATTTTAGTGCAATATCCTATCGTTTTAAATCGTTTTCAATGGGTTTTTTCACATAATTTTTTTTTTGTTTATTCCTATCCGTTTTAATTGTTTCTTATCGTAAAAGCCGAATTTCAGTGCAATATCCTATCGTTTTGAATCGTTTTCAATGGGTTATTTCACATTATTTTTTTCCTGTTAATTCCTATCCGTTTTGTTTCTTATCGTAAAAGCCAAATTTTAGTGCAATATCCTATCATTTTGAATCGTTTTCAATGGGCTTTTTCACATTATATTTTTTTCTGTTAATTCCTATCCGTTTTCATCGTTTCTGATCGTAAAAGCCGAATTTCAGTGCAATATCCTATCGTTTTGAATCGTTTTTGTTAATCTGGCAACATTACAATGTTATGAATATAAAGTTATAAACATGAAGTTTGTCATAATTGTATCTGTTATATTATTGTACGCTGTATAAGCAATAAGTTGTAATAAACGCTCTCGTTGTAATCTGGAAATTTCTGCCTTTCATTTAATAGGTTATGAGCCCAGACAATTAAAAATTTAAAATACTGTATTTAATTCATCTTTTTAAAATTAAATTGTGTGTAAGTTTGGTTATTAAAATAAAAATAAAATGAATACCGCGATAACAATAGAAAAGTTAAAGGGCAGAGAGAACTACATGACATGGAAAATCGCAGCACGTGCAGTTCTTGATTTAGATAATTTGTGGACAACCACTATTGATTATATCGTAAAAGAGGATGGAACACCTGCTACACCTGTTGATGTTGACCTGGATCGTAAAGCAAGAAGCAAATTAACATTGTCAATAGATCCTATCTGTTATGTGCATATCCAAAATGTTAAAACTGCAAAAGAGTTTTGGAATAAATTAGCAGAGGCTTATGAAGACAATGGATTGACACGTCGCGTTAGTTTACTAAGAAAATTAATAACCACTTCTTTTTTAAAATCAGGTACAATGGATCGTTACGTAAATGAAATCATTTCCACAGCACATGCGTTGAACAGTATTGGTTTCGAGATAAACGACGAATGGATAGGCACATTCTTGTTAGCCGGGTTATCAGATGAATATAAGCCCATGATTATGGCTATTGAAAATTCAGGGATCAAAATAACTGGTGATATGATTAAAACTAAGCTGTTGCAAGAAAATCACGCATCCTCATCAGAAGATTCGGCTTTGTTATCGAGTAAAAAATATAGAAAAGGACCAAAATGTAATGGATGTGGTAATTATGGTCATATAAGAAAATATTGCAAGTCCAGTACAAAGAAAAATGAAAATAAAAAGGCTTTTGGCGTTGTTTTATTAAATGCTGGTGTTGATAAACAAGAATGGTTCTTTGACTCGGGAGCAACAACACATTTAACGGCTAATGAATCATACATTACAGAACCCGAAGCAGCACCAGGTAAAATAATGGTAGCTAATGGTACAGAAATGGATATTAAATTTTCAGGTAATGTAAAAGTTAGTCCTAAATGTCAAAACGAATCGATCGATGTAGAAAATGTTCAGTGTGTACCAGAATTATCGACCAATTTATTATCGATAAGTCAAATTGTTCAAAAAGGTCATACGGTAATTTTCAAAAATGAAGGATGTATAGTCTTAAGCAAAGATGGTGAAATATTAGCAAGAGGTGAACATCGGAATAATTTATTTAAACTTGAGGTTAAAGATTCATGCAAATTAAAGTCATATTCGTGCAAAAAGTATGACAATATTGATTTATGGCACAAGCGCATGGGACATTTGAATTATCATAGTTTAACAAAATTAAAAAATGATTTGGCTATTGGAATTAATTTTGACAATAAACAAAAATCGGATTGCAAGATTTGTTCGTTAGGAAAACAGTGTATATTGCCGTTTAGTAAACAAGGCTCAAGAGCTGCTAATATTCTTGATTTAGTACACTCGGATATTTGTGGACCGATGGAAGAAAATTCGTTGGGTGGCGATATTTCGATATTTTCTGACATTCATCGATGACAAAACGAGAAAAATTTTTATATATCTTTTGAAAACTAAATCAGAATTTGAAGTACTACAAAAGTTTAAAGCATTCGTTGAACTTGCTGAACGACAATCTGAACGAAAATTAAAAATTTTGAGAACTGATAATGGTTTAGAATACATGAATAAGGGTATTCAAAAATATTTAGAAGATAGAGGAATATTACATCAAACGACTAATGCATATACACCTCAACAAAATGGTTTAGCAGAACGAAATAATCGTTCTATAGTTGAGAAAGCTAGATGTATGATAATTGAAAGCAAACTACAAAAACCGTTTTGGGCTGAAGCTGTATTATATGCAGTGTATTTGTTGAATCGATGTCCATCCCAACCTATAGGAGTTACACCCGAAGAAGGCTGGTACAATAAAAAACCTAATTTATCACACATTAGAGTTTTTGGTTCTACAGTGATGACCCATATTCCAAAACAGCAAAGAAAAAAATTAGACCCGAAATCACGTGAATGTATTTTAGTAGGATTCGATGATCGTAAAAAGGGCTATCGTCTTTATGATGTCCAGAAACAAGTTATTGTAATAAGTCGAAACTGTACATTCATAAATGAAGGTGTTGAAAATCATCAAGTAAATCATCAAGAAAAATTTATATCCTTTGATGCAGTAGGACCAGATGAAAGTGAACAACAAATTGTGACAAATTCACCAAATTATGCGCTCCCTCAGCAAAATAACTCACAACCACCCGTGTCACAGGTGTTGAGGCGCAGCGAAAGGGAGCGCGTTCCTCCAGTTAAGTATAAAGATTTTTTATTAGAACCAGATTTTCCTGTTTTTAATAATTCTTTACAGAATGATGATGCTGAAGATGTTGCTGAACCAGAAGAGACATTGAATGATGAATCTGAACCAACTTATGCTGTCAATTCGAATGAAAACAGTGAGACAACTTTAATGATAAATTCACAAAGTTACTCAGTTGAAGATCCAAGAACAATCGAAGAAGCATTGAACAGACCAGATGCTGACTCGTGGAAATTAGCCATGGAAAGTGAATTTGAAGCTCTGCAGGCAAATAATACTTGGATATTGACTGATTTACCTCCAGGAAAAAAGGCAATAAAATGTAAATGGGTTTACAAAATTAAACGTGATGCATTCAATCAAATAGACAGATATAAAGCCAGACTAGTAATAAAGCGCTATTCTCAGCGAAAGGGGGAAGATTATGATGAAACATATGCCCCTGTAGTGCGCCATGATTCACTGAGATATCTATTTGCACTGGCAGCACGATTAAACCTTAAAATTGACCAAATGGATGTGATCACTGCATTTTTACATGGAGATCTACAAAATGAAATTTATATGGAACAACCTCCATATTTTAATAAAGATTGTTCAAAGGTTTGTTACTTAAAGAAGGCTTTATATGGTCTAAAACAGTCAAGCAGAATTTGGAATATTGAACTTGATGGAGTTTTAAAACAATTTGGTCTGCAGCAATCCGGATATGACAATTGTATTTATTACAAAATTAATCAACAGAAAGTATTAATTATCGCCACGTATGTCGATGATTTATTAATATTTTATAATGACACAACATGGATGAAAATGATAAAAGATCATTTATATAAAAAATTTCAAATGAAAGATCTTGGCAATGTTAAACACTGTCTAGGAATGAGAATTTCTGTGAATGATGATTCAATATCATTAGATCAAGAAAATTATATAGAATCGATTTTAGAACGATTTGGTATGTCAAACTGTAAAGCTCTAAGTACACCTATTTCACTTGATAAATTATCACAGGAGCATTGTCCAAAAAATCAAGATGAAATTGATCAAATGAAAGCGGTACCTTACCAAGAAGCCATAGGATGCTTAATATATTTATCACAATCAACACGAGCAGATATTACTTATGCTGTCAATAAATTAAGCTGTTTCAACTCAAATCCTGGAAAACCGCATTGGCTAGCTGTCAAACATTTATTTAGATACTTACGTGGAACGTCATCGTTTAAATTAACTTACAGAAAATCAGATGTTGATGAACATTGCATTATAGGCTATTCAGATGCAGATTGGGCAAATGATACGGAAGATCGTCGCTCAACCACAGGGTATGTGTTTACCTTTCAAGGAGGAGCGATCTCTTGGGCGTCAAAACGTCAATCAACTGTAGCATTATCATCTTGTGAAGCGGAATACATGTCCTTATCAGCAGCAGTACAAGAAGCTATTTGGTGGAGTGGAATGATCAAGCAATTTGGATTAAACAATTCAATAAAGATCAAATGTGACAATCAGAGTGCAATTACAATCGCGAAAAATAGTCCAGTACAGTCAAGGACAAAACACATTGACATTCGACATCATTTTCTCAAGGATGTCATTAACGAAGGAACAATTACAGTGGATTATATTCCAACGGAACATCAGACGGCTGATATGTTTACGAAACCACTTTCGGTTGCCAAGGTGGAGAAACATAGAAAAGCTTTAGGAGTTCTAAAAACTTATGTTTAAGGAGGAGTGTTAATCTGGCAACATTACAATGTTATGAATATAAAGTTATAAACATGAAGTTTGTCATAATTGTATCTGTTATATTATTGTACGCTGTATAAGCAATAAGTTGTAATAAACGCTCTCGTTGTAATCTGGAAATTTCTGCCTTTCATTTAATAGTTTTCAATGGGCTATTTCACATAATTTTTTTTTCTGTTAATTCCTATCCGTTTTAATCGTTTCTTATCGTAAAAGCCGAATTTTAGTGCAATATCCTATCGTTTTGAATCGTTTTCAATGGGTTTTTTCACATTATTTTTTTTATGGTTAGAAATTTATTACAAAACTAACACGAAGCATCAATACGTTGCCGGAAAATCATAACAGATCATAAATTAATATAATTTAGTGAAAAGATGATACAATCAGCAAACTACTCAAAAACCTCTCCATTTAGCGTTTCGAGAAAATATTAAAAATCACAAATTCATATTTCTTTCGAAATTCCAAAAATATTGTAAAAATTAAATAAAATCAAACTTTTTCCAAAATTCTTAAAATATTCCGAAAATTATTACAAAACCAAAGATTAAACTTTTTTCAAAAATTCTGAAAATATAGCAAAAATTATAACAAAATCAAAAATTGAAACTTATTTCAAAATTCCAAAATTATTCCAAAAATTAGAATAAAATCAAATATTTAAACTTTTCCTAAATCTAAATAATATTCAAAAAATTCTTAAAAATTCAAAAATTCAAACTTTTTCCAAAATCCTAAAGATATTCCAAAAATTCTTACAAAATCAAAGATTGAAACTTTTTTCAAAATTTCAAAAATATTTCAAAAACTATAACAAATTCAAAAATTTCCATGTCACATTTACGCCATACAAAGTCCAAACAGCTAAATTTTTTTTCAAAAAAATTGGCTAAAACAGTAAATGAAAATCATTTTTTTGACATACTTCACAATATTTTTTTAACCAACTTATAATGCAATAATCTAATTTTTGGTCTCGCATACCAATCCCAATCATCAAGATTTCTTCAAATTCAATGTTTCCATTCGTAATCACTTAAAATGAACGTTTTTTAAGCAAAAAATATGCAAATATCCTTGTTTTGACACACTCGACGATTTTTTGACATACTTCCGGTACAGTTATCGAACACGTCCTTTCGGCTCTTCCCATTGAGTAAACCTATTTTTATAAAAAAAATTTGGAATCCGTCCAGCCGTTTTCTAGATTTCGTCGGCCGGCCGGCAGACAGACATACATTTTTTTGTTGCTTTTTTAGAATAAGTAGGTCCTAAAACGTCGAGAAATGCCAAAAAAGGGGGGATAAAATTTTACTTTTGTAATACTTAGGTTTTTTCAAAACCGAAGTAATATCCCATAGGTGACGGTAGATGCCGATTGGTTTGTTTTTCTTGAAAAAATTTCAATCGTAAATTTCAGATTCAAACCGATAGGAATCTGATGGCGGAAAAATACGATAGGTTACGATTAGTTTTACATATGGAATGTACGATAGAAAACGTTTAAAAACTTGTTTAGTTTTACCAAAAAATTTCAATCAGAAACTTCAGATTCAGAACGATTAACAACGACAGAAATTCTCTCGGAAAAACCCCATTGAAACCAAATCTGAAATATCCCATAGGTGACGAATGATGCCGATTGGTTTGTTTTTCTTGAAAAAATTTCAATCGTAAGTTTCAGATTCAAACCGATAGGAATCTGATGGCGGAAAAATACGATAGGCTACGATTGGTTTTACATATGGAATGTACGATAGAAAACGTTCAAAAATTTGTTTAGTTTTACCAAAAAATTTCAATCAGAAACTTCAGATTCAGAACGATTAACAAGGATAGAAATTCTATCGTGAAAAACCCATTGAAACCAAATCTGAAATATCCCATAGGTGACGAATGATGCCGTTTGGTTTGTTTTTCTTGAAAAAATTTCAATCGTAAATTTCAGATTCAAACCGATAGGAATCTGATTTCGGAAAAATACGATAGGCTACGATTAGTTTTACATATGGAATGTACGATAGAAAACGTTTAAAAACTTGTTTAGTCTTACCAAAAAATATCAATCAAAAACTTCAGATTCAGAACGATTAACAAGGATAGAAATTCTATCGTAAAAAACCCATTGAAACCAAATCTGAAATATCCCATAGGTGACGAATGATGCCGATTGGTTTGTTTTTCTTGAAAAAATTTCAACCGTAAATTTCAGATTCCAGCCGATTGGAATCTGAAGGCGGAAAAATACGATAGGTTACGATTGATGCTACATATGGAATGTACGATAAAAAACTATTCAAAACTTGTTCAGTTTTACCAAAAAATTTCAAGTCGTGATCTTCAGATTTAAAACGATTAACAACGATAGAAATTTCATCGTAAAAAAACCATTGAAACCGAAAAGTAAAAAACCCTATTGATAACGATAGATTACGATTGGTTGATTTCTCCTGAAAACATCTCAATCGTAAATTGCAGATTCAGCCCGATAGAAATCTAATGACGGGAAAATATGATAAGTTACGATTGGTGCTATATATGTAATGTCGGATAGAAAACGATTCAAAACTTTTTAAATTTCACCAAACAAAATTTCAATTGTGATCTTCTGATTCAAAACGATTAACTACGATAGAAATTCTATTGTAGAAAAACCATTGAAACCGAAAACTGAAAAATCCTATAGGTTACGATAGATTACGGTGCGTTTTCTATCTGGCAGATATAGTCTATGCGTTTAAAATGATTAAATCCGATAGAAACGGATAGCAAACGATAGAAAACTATTCGTTTTCAATCGTTTTCTATCGGTTTCTTTCGATTTTTTTATAAGGGTTTAAAACATACGGTCCATTTTGCATCAATGCTCAAGTTGCTGTTTGTTCATTCTGCTAGTTCTTGAGTGTTTATATATAAGGTGACCAAGTTTTTTCCAATGAAAAGGAGGACAACCAACTTAAAGAAAAAGTAACAACGTAAATATTAGGTTATATAAAAGTATCTGCCGTGTTTGTTCAATTTTAAATGCAATTTTCGGGTCCGCATCAGCCCGAGCAAGAATAAGCTAAGGGACCCAAGCCCGCATCACAGCTTTTGAGATCTGGGCCAGGCTTAACATTTTCAAACGACTCAAGCTTGAACCAAGCTTGGACTAATAACCTGAGGCAAAGTCTGGCAAATCAGACTTGGTTCAAGTCTGGCAAATCAGCCTTGGAGTAGGTCTACCAAAACAACAGTTTAAAGATCATTTCATTCTACTATATTTCTATACATTCATTCAAATTTTTATTACTAAATTTGCGGTTGCCGAAGAACTGGCATATCAAAACTACAGTACCACACTTTAATTTATATATGCCATTTCTTCGGCAATCGAAAATTTAGTAATAAAAAATCTAGATAAATCTATAGACAAATAATAATTAATATATATTGCGGATATCTGACATTTGAATTTATTTATATGCTTGGCACTTGAGTAGACTGTAGAGCATACCCGAAATATCGAAAGTAAAGATATTTCGATAACATAATTTTTTGACCATATGATTTTTCCAGAACATCGAAAAAATTTCTGTGCATCGATCTTCTGATGCAATGACTTTTCGACAGAGTGAACTTTCAGTTATTGACTACCAAGCATCATTCTCTTTTGCAAAACACTCTGCCCAGAATTATAGTACTCTAACATTCTTGTATAGATTATATGTTCATCCAAACGACAAATGTTGGTGCATAACATGATTTTCTGTTGTTTGATTTTTCGATAGTGTGATTTTTTAGTTTTCGATTTATTGATATTTATCGATGCAACGATTTTCGATGGTATATGATCTTTCGATTATATGGCACGATCCGAATTTTGTTTTATTGGAAATCAATTTTAATCGAATGTACCACTAATTATTATCTACAACCTTTTGCCATTTTATGGGTAGTTTCATAATTCCATCGATGTAGTACTTCAGTGGTTTATCGCCAAAAAATTGGTCAAGTGGTTTTCGGTAGATCTTTTTTCGACAATTTTTTTTCAATCAAAGGCGATTTGCAGAGACCGGCATATATGGTCGTCAGTTGACATAAGTTCCTAGCTATATGGTGGATACATCAACATTTCTCAGCCCACTTTATTAATTTGTTGACGGATCATCAAGACATAATGGAAGACAACAGTAAAAATACAATAAATTGTATTCATAAATGCTGCATACATTAAAAACATCCCTGAGCAGATTAGTTTTAAGATATCGAAAAGGAGGACAGGTAGGAGGACATTTTTCGAGGAAGAACATAACCTAGAAAAGGAGGACGGTTGGTCACCTTATTATATACTGTTTAAGGTAAGCAAAATCATCGAATAAATTGTTTTCCATTTCGGTAATTTCGTTCTCATCAAACTATTTACATAAAATACATTGAAATGTTTTTTCGATGTCACTCCATTTAATATCACTAATGATTCGATTCTCTGTCATCCAAGTTGAGACTTTTAATAAAATTAATTAGCTCAATTGGAGTGATGTTTTATGATAATGGAAGTGTTAGTGTTCTATGACCCAGTTGGTTGTATCTGTGCCAAGAGAGTTCAGGACAGCTGCAGATGACGTGTTCCATCGTTTCCACATCCGAGTAGCAGAATCTACACCTGTCGGAAACAACAAGGCCCATTTTGTTAAGATGGTGGTTTAAACGACTATGTCCAGTAACGCACCACGTTAAAATTCTTAGAGACTCTCTGTTTAAGTCGATTGTTTTTAAGGGTGAAACAGGGAGGTTACCTAGAAACTTTTTAGAGTGTACTAGTCCCTCTCTGCTTCTCCATAATTTAGCATTTTGTTCCTGTTCCCATGTTTGAATTGTGCTTTTGAGCGAACTCTTGGCCATTCCGAAGCATGGTTCCGGTCCAACAAACTTTTTATCGGCCCCTTGCTTTGCTACAGCAACAGCGATAGCTTTTCCTTGTATTCCTGTGTGGCTAGGTGCCCACACAAGTGCTACTTTATTATTGCAGGAGATTTTTAATAGATTTTGGTAGCATTCCCATACCAGTTTTGAATCAAAGCGCCTAGATTTTAGTGCCAAGAGTGCTGCTTGGCTGTCAGAGATAATATATATTTCAATATTTAGGTATTTTCTTTCAGCACATGGCAAAGCGCAACTGCTAATGGCAAAAATTTCGGCTTGAAATATGGTTGTTGTGGTGCCTAGGGCAACCGTTTGCTTTGTTCTAGGACCAAACACTCCTGCTCCCGTGCTCACATTGGTTCGAGAACCATCTGTGTACCAGATGCTAGCGTTATGTGGCAGTGACCGTATGTAGTTTTTAATACGATCTCTGGCCAATATCTTGACATCAAAGTGCCTGTCTAAATCTATTGTTTTTGGCATACAATCCGAAATATGGTATGTATGCATTTCAGCTTGTAATTCAGAAAGGATTTTAAGGTGTCCGGTTAGATTGCCCGGCTTAAACCCTTCTGTGAGCTGCAGTCTATGAACGATCAATACCGCTACAGATTTTACATGTAGGTGCAATGGAGAAAGCTTTAGAAGAATTTCCATTGCTGACGTTAGCGTGGTTTTGAGAGCACCTGTGGCACTAAGACACACAAGTCTTTGTATTTTTGTAAACATATTTTGTGCTGTTATTTGGCGCGTTTTAGGCCACCAAACTAAAGCTGCATATGTTAGAATTGGTTTGATAAGACTTTGGTGCAACCAAAGTACCATTTTTGGGCTAAGACCCCATGTCTTCCCAAACAGGTTTCTGCATGTGAAGAAAACTTTGTTTGCCTTATCGGAGACATATTGCAGGTGTGAGTTCCAGGTTAGTTTACTTTCTAGGATCACACCCAAATATCTAACCTCTTTTGATGTTTGTATTGGATCGCCGTTTAGAACAGGAGAAATAAAATTAAAGTTTCTCCTGTTTGTGAAAATGACAATGCTTGTTTTTTGTGGGTTGATCGACAGTCCCAATCTGTTGCACCACTTTGATACAATATTAAGAGTTGTCTGGGTTCGACCAGCGACAATGGAGTCATGTTTCCCTCTAACCATGACTGCCAAGTCGTCGGCATAGCCTACAGTGTTGAAGCCGGAATCATTTAACTTAGTGAGGAGATCATCAGCCACCATTAGCCAAAGCAGCGGAGAGAGCACGCCCCCTTGCAAGCAGCCTCTAGATGCAGTAACAGTCACTGAATAATCACCTAGTGTAGCCGTTATCTTCCGACTCTGTTGCATCTTGATAATCCACGCAATGATAAGCGGGTTTATATTTTTCTTTGTGGCCATTTCAATGATAGCATTGCAGTGGACATTGTCAAAGGCTCCTTGTATGTCCATAAGTGTACTGTTGACACCTCGTCAAAATTCTAAAAAGAAATAAATGAAAATTATCAGAAAATGTAATATTCACATGACTAGTATTCAAATTAACTTAACTTTTTTGATGTTGTTTATATGTTGTATTACATCAACATAAACATAAACCAATTTTAAATTTCAATCAGTAGATATTGCTGAACTTCTTTCATTGTAAGATGAATTACTTTAATCATCTCAATGTTTCTAAAAAGAAATAAATAAAAGTTAGCACAGATATAATGTTCAAATACCTGGTGTTAGGATTAACTTAACTTCTACAATCAGAAAATTATTTCTATTATGTCCTTTTGAGAGATGAAGTATCTTAAGATGCCATTTATAATTCTAGAAATATATAAAAAAAATATTATTTAAATGAATAATTGCTAAATATTATAAGTTGTTTACATTTTAAGACGTCAGCTTGACAATTAATATGATGTCCCGTTGTTAAAGAAAACAGCAATTTTTGGCTACAATCAGTAGAATTTGTGCTATATTGCTAAAATTTATAATAAAATTGTGGAACATATTTTTTGTTGGGTTGTCGGATTGTTAAGTTTTAGATATATAAGTCTTCATGTTTTTAATATATCTCTCTTCTTTTTGATATAATTTTTGTATTATCAACATCATCTTAAAATATATTCTGTAATTTAAACTCGACTTTTTAGAGTAATTTTTGCCTTTAAGCTCGTTGCAGTTTTATATAAATTATTTGTTCGGGCATTAAAATTTAATAGATTAATCGTGTATCAAGTTTGTGTTAAACTTTTGTTCATTAAAGTGAAATAAAAATAAAGAAAATGTGTTGAGTTTTTGGATTTAGTAGAATTCCGCCATTTTTCTAGTTATGGCATCAGGGCGTGTCTGATCAAATAGCCGTGTGAGGCATTATTATATTTTTATTCCTGGATAATTGCGAAGTGAATTATATTTTAATGGACAATCAGCAGTCATATTTTGTTCATTAATCGCCTTGTCAGGCATTCATAGATTTATAGCAACAATATTATCAATTATCAAATAGCCGTGTGAGGCATTATTATATTTTTATTCCTGGATAACTGCGAAGTGAATTATATTTTAATGGACAATTAGCAGTCATATTTTGTTCATTAATCGCCTTGTCAGGCATTTATAGATTTATAACAACTATATTATTAATTACCAATAGTCATGTATGGCATTAACAAATTTTCATCATAGAACAACTTTTGTATTTATCCATTTATATCGTCATCACCGTCATCGAGTTTGATATCGCATTAACAGACTTATCATTTATTTCAGCAATCACAGTTTGGTCATCATTCGCCTTGTAAGGCATTCACAGATTTGTGGCATCAATTACCGCCACAAATTTTATACCGCCATCATCAGTAGCCTTCATCAAGAGTTTCATATGGCAACAGATTTATATTACCATATATCAAAATTTGGATTTGTATATATTATATCGTCATCATCCGTAGCCTTGTAAGGCGTTGCCAAATGCATATCATCATATAACAGTATTTATAGTTCATATCGTCATCATCAAGAATTTTGTAAGGCAATAACAAATGTACATCAGTTATATTGACAACCATATTCTATTCATCAATGGCCTTGTAAGGCATTTACAAATTTATATTACTTACATCAACAATCATATGTACCAGTTTATATCGTCATCATCCGTAGCCTTGTAAGGCATTACCAAATGTGTGTCACCATATAACAGGATTTATATATTATATCTTCATCATCAAGAATTTTGTAAGGCAATAACAAATGTACATCAGTTATATTGACAACCATATTCTCTTCATCAATGGCCTTGTAAGGCATTTACAAATTTATATTACTTACATCAACAATCATATGTACCAGTTTATATCGTCATCATCCGTAGCCTTGTAAGGCATTACCAAATGTGTGTCACCATATAACAGGATTTATATATTATATCTTCATCATCAAGAATTTTGTAAGGAACTAACAAATCTATATCAGTTATATTGACAATCATATTCTATTCATCAATGGCCTTGTAAGGCATTAACAAATTTATGACACTTATATCAGCAATTATACTTTATACATACATATCGTCATCATCAATAGCCTTGTAAGGCATTAACAAATTTATCTAATTAATGTCATCAATTTCAACCGCTGTGTGAGCTGATCCATGTCACATCCTTTGGCTTCTTCATCTTCCAACAAAAAACAAATCATACAGTCCACTGCCAAGCCAGAGGCGTGTACATTTTGGTCCTTCGAGCCGGATATAGAGGGCGCTAATAATCAAGATTCTGTCAGGTATTCTTTAAGTATTAAATTTAAGTAAATATATTTTTATAGTTATTATACAATTTAAATATCAACTAAAAACATTTGTTTCATCAATTTGCAAGTCTGGTCAAGTTGAATTGTCATTTTTGTTAAGAAATAATATCTGTCGTCATCAAAATATTATGTCATTTTCTTTAATTCAATTTTAAACTAAAAACATTTGTTTAATCAATTTGCAAGTCTGGTCAAGTTGAAATGTCATTTTTGTTAAGAAATAATATCTGTCGTCATCAAAATATTATGTCATTTTCTTTAATTCAATTTTAATCTAAATTGTCCTTTTTTCTAAGACAATAATATCCACCGTCATGTTATGTCATTGTCTCTAATTCGGTTTCAATTTGGATTGTATTTTTGTACAGAAAATCGTATCTGTCGTCTCAGGTCTCATTTGGGGTTAGTAGTCTGACGAAAGATAGTGGCTTGCTAAGCCTTGGACTCGATTCGTTTAAATTCAATAAGTGTGTTATCTCATTTCTTATAGTTTGCGATAATTATGGCGGACACGGCAAACATTGAGCTTCTCAAAAAGCAACGTGCCGCTTTTAAAGGTCAGTTGACAGCATTCAAATCAAAACTGTCAGCAGCCATATCAATTGGTGGGGTAGAGTCCTTACTTCGTCGCCTCCAACGGGTCTATGACAAGTATGACGCAGTACAAAATAAATTAGAATGTCTAGATGACACTGCGGCTCTGGACCGTTCAAGTTTTGAAGATGATTACAGCAACCTAGAAGTTATATTACGCGACAAGTTGCACGATATCAAAAAATCCGAAGAAGTTTCGTTGTCCACGTCATTTCACAATACCTCTCAGCATGACTTGAACTCAAGCACGACCGTCTCTGCGAGTCTACGTCTTCCAGAATTAACATTACCAGTATTTAATGGGTTGGAGTCGGATTGGTTGTCTTTTAGGGATATCTTTATAGATCTAATTCACAACAAAACGTTAGATAACACAGTAAAATTTCTGTATTTGATTTCTAGTATTCGTTCTGGGTCGGCTTATTCTCTAATATCTAGTATACCAGTAACAACATCAAACTATGAAACTGCATGGAAGCTACTGTGTGAAAAATATGATAACGAAACATCAATCCAGAGACATCATACCCGCGAATTATATGAGGTACGTAATCCTCAAGAACATTCATGCAAAGCTCTGCAACTATTCATTGATAAAATTTCCAAGCATTATAATGCATTAAAGTCTTTAAGCGTTCCCGTTCATGAATGGGACTTATTTCTGGTGCACCACTTAGTCCAGCGATTGGATCAGTCTTCCAGAATTCATGTGATCAAGAAGACAAAACCAAATTCCATTTTGACGTTCACCGAATTCATAGAAATACTACGTGGGCGCATTAGAGTGCTTGAAGCATTGACCTCTAACTCTAATCTAACTCAGTCTCGTCCTCATAAAGCAGCTCGACAAATTTCTTTAAACGCAGTCAGTACACCATCTGGATCATCCAATAGTGAATGTGCATGTTGTTCAGGATCCCACACTCTGCCTCATTGCCCAACATTTTTAAGTGATAGGTTCAATCCAAGAGCAAGGTATCACTTTGTCAAAGATCGTCGCCTTTGCGGAAACTGTCTACTAGACCGACACGCCATTAGTGAGTGCCGTCATCCTCCTTGCAACAAATGTGCTTTAAAGCATCACACCCTGCTGCACTTCGAACGCCCTGAATTCGTATCTCAACCTACAAGTCAGTCAGGAGCTTCGAACCATTGTTTTGAGCAATCACTTCGTGACTCCACAACGTCATCAAATGAAGTAAACGTAGAGAATACTTGTACATCATCATCTCTTCAACCAACAAAATTCACACGACATAGTGAAGACATCGTATTGCTAGGTACAGCCATGGTTCATGCATTAGTTCATGACGGCATAAAAATTCTGTGCAGAGCATTACTAGACAGTGGTTCCACTATGAATTTTATCACCGCAAATGCATGCCACTTACTACAAGCTCGTAAATATCCAACGTTCAAATCCATTACTGGTATTTCTGGAGCAAAGACTCTCATTAAACACAAAACCCACATTACTATCGCATCGTGTGTATCGGATTTTAAGGTTACACTCAAGTTTTACATTCTGCCCACAATTACCAACAATATACCTTGTGCTCGAATTGAAATTCCTGATCTATCAATACCATCTCAGATAAAGTTAGCCGATCCGTCATTCAATTTACCCAATCGAGTTGACATCTTATTAGGCGCCGAAATCTACCACCAGTTGTTTAAAGGGTCCTTTATTAAGCTCCATCGTGACTTACCTCCCTTCTATGATTCAGAGCTAGGTTATATCGTGAGTGGTAAAACAAAACTCGCGTCACCACAACTTATTGACTGTCAACCGCATAGGGCGTTATGTAGCATCGAATCTCTTGAAAAACAGATCAAACGGTTTTGGGAAATCGAAACAACCTCTTCCAAACCAATATGGTCTCAAGAAGAATCATTGTGCGAAGAACATTTCAAACAAAATGTTCAAAGACTGAACGATGGGCGTTACGTGGTGACATTACCAACCAAACCTAACTTGAGTCTTTTAGGGTCATCTAACATCTCAGCTCAGCGCCAATTTTTCGCTCTTGAAACACGGTTACAGAGAAACCCAGAGTTATACAGTCAGTATAGAGATTTTATGAACGAGTACCAGTCGTTGGGTCATATGGAACGTGTCAATCACAATACAGAAACTCGTACTTATTATTTACCCCACCATTGTGTTGTAAAAGAACAAAGCGAAACTACCAAACTGCGGGTGGTGTTCAATGCATCAGCGAAAACATCATCGTCTATCTCATTAAATGATTGCTTAATGGTCGGCCCGACAATCCAGCAGGACCTCTTTTCAATAATGCTGCGATTTAGAAAGCATATTGTTGCATTTAGTGGTGACATTGCCAAAATGTACCGCCAGATTCTGATTCAAGAGAATCAACAAGATCTTCAGCGGATTCTATGGCGCAACAATTCTTCAGAAACTATTCAGACATTCAAGCTACGCACTGTGACATATGGAACAGCGAGTGCTCCGTTTTTGGCTATTCGAACCCTTCATCAATTGGCTATGGATGAAAGAGAGAAGTTTCCGATAGCTTCAAAGATCCTTGACAACGACTTTTATGTTGACGACCTCTTAACTGGTGCAGCGTCTATAGACAGTGCCATCACATTGAAAACAGACTTAATTCAGTTATTGAGTCAAGGAGGTTTCGAGCTGCGAAAATTTGTCTCCAACATACCCCAATTATCATCACCTGATCAAGAAAATTCAGCAGTCAAAATTGTACTAGGAGTAATCTGGAATACGAAGTCTGATAATTATGAAATGCACTTTCACCCGCCGGTAAAGTCATCAATTTGCACCAAACGTAATCTGTTATCTGAATTGTGTCAAATATTCGATCCGTTAGGAATTTGTGCGCCCATCATCTTGACTGGCAAATTAGTTATGCAAAATCTGTGGACAATGCACGACATTGGTTGGGACAACACTCTTCCTATTCACATCGTTACCTTTTGGAATGAGTATAAAAACGAGCTAGCTACACTAAGTCGAATTATGATTCCGCGTCTTCTAGTATCCTGTACTGCTCAACACATCGAACTTCATGGGTTTTGCGATGCGTCTGAGAAGGCGTATGGCTGTGTACTTTATACCCGAACATTATCTTCAACTAACCAATATCACATACACTTATTGTGTGCGAAAACTAGGGTCGCTCCTTTGAAAAAAGAAACGATTCCCCGTTTGGAATTGTGCGCGGCGGTACTACTATCAGAAGTCGTTTCCAAGGTAACATCCGCACTGGACGTCACTTTCAGTTCAGTATATTTATGGACAGATTCGCAAATAACGTTGTTTCGGATCCGTTCTGAGCCTTCGAAATATGCAGTGTTTGTTGCAAATCGGCTCATTAAAATCCTGGAACTCACATCACCTACAGATTGGCATTATGTTAAGACGTCAGAAAATCCCGCTGATCTAGCATCTCGAGGTCTTATGCCTTCGCAATTTACAACAGCGAGTCTCTGGTGGAATGGACCAGCATTTTTAAGAAGTCAATCTTCAACCTGGCCTGATTGTCCAGATAGTTTACTCTCCGATGAAGTAACAACCCTTGAAGTACGTAATCCACACAAACATGTCTTAATCCAGAATCAGTCGGACGACCAATCCATTTTCCTACGATATCAATCATTCACATTACTGGTTCGCGTGGTTGCTTATATCCTTCGATTTGGCAAAAATGCTAGGAACGAGCAAAATCGAAAATCAGCATCATCCATATTTCTACAACCCTGTGAAATCCACAACGCTACATTGCAATTAATTAGATTGGTTCAACAGAGCCAGTTTGGAGAAGATCTGCACTCCCTCAAAACGACTCAAGGTCTGTCACGAACCAGTTCGTTGTCTGCCCTTGCGGCTTTCATTGACAATGAGGACGTGTTGCGAGTCGGTGGTCGTCTAGTCCACGCATCGGTTTCAGATGATCAGAAACATCCAATTTTATTACCCAGCCATCACCCTTTCAGCGTATTGATCGCAAGGCATCAACATTTGAAATCTCTTCATGCAGGTCCTCAGGCTCTCCTGTACAACCTTAGACTTCAATATTGGATTATAGGAGGTCGCAACCTGTGCAGGAAAATCGTCCAACAATGTGTTCGATGCCATCGAGCTAAACCTCAACTTCGAAATCAAGTCATGGGCAACTTACCTGCTGATAGAGTTCAAACAGGTGTACGGCCGTTCTTGAGTGTCGGAATTGACTTCTGCGGACCATTTTGGTATTTACAAACGAGCAGGTCTAAAGTCAAATACAAATGCTACATCTGTCTTTTTGTCTGTTTCACCACGAAAGCGGTACACTTAGAAATAGTCATGAGTGTATCTACGGAATCGTTTCTAGCTTGCCTTCGTCGTTTTGTTGCTCGACGTGGCATAAGTAGCAGGATTTATTCTGATAACGCCACCAATTTTATAGGTGCGCGCTCTGAGCTCAAAGATTTACGAACACTCTTTCTCTCACAATCTTTTATAGAATCTACTACCAAGTTTTGTAGCTCAAACAATATCGAATGGAACACCATACCTCCTCGGTCTCCGCACTTTGGCGGGCTTTGGGAAGCGGCAATTAAAAGTGCCAAGCATCACTTTAAACGCGCTGTTGGAAACGCTATATTTACTATAGAAGAACTTCTCACATTAGTTTCACAGATTGAAGCTTGCTTAAATTCACGGCCTTTGACTCCAATGTCTAGTGATCCTTCCGATCTAAACGCTCTGTCTCCAGGTCATTTCCTCATCGGAGCTCCACTACTTTCGATTCCAGAACCGTCCCTAATTGATTTGGTTCCAAATAGACTATCTCGCTTTCAACGTATTCAACAAATTTCGCATCATTTTTGGGAACGATGGCGGTGTGAATATTTATCTGAACTTCAGCAAAGACAGAAATGGCGTCAAGGAGTATTTAAGTTTCAAATAGGATCATTGGTCATTCTACAAGATGACAATTTACCGCCCTTGAAGTGGAATTTGGGTCGAATAACCGCACTACACCCTGGAAAGGATGGCGTGGTTCGCGTAGTTTCTGTCAAAACGTCGCAATCAGAAGTGAAAAGAGCAGTTAATCGCATTAGCGTTCTTCCCATTCCCAACGAAAACTAATGTATTCGAAACTATAATAACTGGTATTTGTAAATAAATGCCAACTTATTATTATTATGTTCATTCAATGTAATCATCATATTATGTCTTCATATACTTTTATGAAATTATTTCTATAATGAAATAAAATAATTGAGATTACATATTATCTCAAGCTGTTCATTCATCATTCGGTGATAAGCATATTAAGTATGCTTTAAAATTCTTGAACAAGCAAAAGACCTTTAAACGAAATATCACAATTCTCATCGAGCACATGAAATTATTAGTCGATAAAATTCTTGAACAAGCAAAAAAGACCTTTAAACGAAATATCACAATCCTCGTCGAGCGCATAAAATTATTAGTCGATAAAATTCTTGAACAAGCAAAAGACCTTTAAACGAAATATCACAATTCTCATCGAGCACATGAAATTATTAGTCGATAAAATTCTTGAACAAGTAAAAACGACCTTTTATCGAAATGTCACAATTCTCTTCAAGCAAATAAAAACATTAGTCAATAACACTCTTTGCACAAATAAAATAGATTTTTTTTAACTATCTCAAGCAAATAATTCCAATTCTTAAAAAATTTTCACTGAAATGGTACTCATCAAATGGGTTTCTGTGCTTGAGGAGATTTGTGATTTTTCACCAGCTCAGTGAGTCATTAAAGGTCCGAATCTTCAAGATGTAAAAGAGTTGTGAACTTGAATTCACTAAATTACCCAGGTAGGAAATATCAAAAACTCGAAAGGCAAGTCAAAATGTAACTCGATCAAGAAACTACAGCCTCGGTCGATTGTTACTTTCGTCGTTTCACAAGTGTAACATCATCTATTGCCTCAGTTACCTTCAATCTTCTATGTCAGTTTATCCATCATCCTAGGCAATGTTTTGAAACATTAAGTTGTAGTCAATGCTTTACATTTTTTTCACGTTTAAGCATGTATTTTCTTCGGTTGCTATGCACATCTCATGTTTAAGCAGGTATTTTCTTCGGTTGCTATGCACATCTCATGTTTAAGCATGTATTTTCTTCGGTTGCTATGCACATCTCATGTTTAAGCAGGTATTTTCTTCGGTTGCTATGCACATCTCATGTTTAAGCATGTATTATCTTCGGGTGCTACGCACATCTTATAGTTAAGCAGTATTATTTTCAGTCGGTATGCAAATTATCTTCAGTTGTTATGAGCTCTTCATGATTGAGCTGCCACTACCACCAATGCGCGTAATGTCTAATAAAGCATTCACTTACAACAATTTCCGTCTTAAATTCATTTTAGTCACAGGATAACCACCTGACTTCATTAATTCATTTTTGTAGGCATTCGGTGTAGATCAAAACCGGCATAAAGCCCTGTTGAAAAAATTGTGTTCCGTATCATCATCATCGTCCTCCCAATGTCGTCCGCTACAAATTATTGCAGACTTTGGTCGTTTCAATATCCAGAATAGTCTTCATCTTCATCTGGGATATTTTAACATGTTCGTATCTAAAATGAGTCATGTATCAAAAGGTATTGATCATACACTCCTGAATACATGTCCAAGGTTTAGCAAGCTATCGATTAGTCCACACAAACCGTCAAGTTCATCTCAATTAAACCGTTCAATTATCAAAAATTGTTTGATTAACCACACGAACGGAATACTTACCTACTAATACTTACTATGATGAAATAGATCTTTTCTTGTGACTTATTAATAGTCCTCATCACAATCATTAAAAATATAAAGTAAACAAATGTTTTTCGTTCATATTTTATTTATAAGAGTCACGTAGAATGAACTACACAATAGATTTACTGGAAATGTATAACCAGTAATTAGTCAAATTAAATTAATCAAAACCAGCTAAATTTTATAATTTTGATTTTTAAAATTATTAATTTAAATCGTGATAACCTCCTGAAGAAACATACTGTTAAAGTAAGACTTTAACGGCGGGAGTATATGTTGACACCTCGTCAAAATTCTAAAAAGAAATAAATGAAAATTATCAGAAAATGTAATATTCACATGACTAGTATTCAAATTAACTTAACTTTTTTGATGTTGTTTATATGTTGTATTACATCAACATAAACATAAACCAATTTTAAATTTCAATCAGTAGATATTGCTGAACTTCTTTCATTGTAAGATGAATTACTTTAATCATCTCAATGTTTCTAAAAAGAAATAAATAAAAGTTAGCACAGATATAATGTTCAAATACCTGGTGTTAGGATTAACTTAACTTCTACAATCAGAAAATTATTTCTATTATGTCCTTTTGAGAGATGAAGTATCTTAAGATGCCATTTATAATTCTAGAAATATATAAAAAAAATATTATTTAAATGAATAATTGCTAAATATTATAAGTTGTTTACATTTTAAGACGTCAGCTTGACAATTAATATGATGTCCCGTTGTTAAAGAAAACAGCAATTTTTGGCTACAATCAGTAGAATTTGTGCTATATTGCTAAAATTTATAATAAAATTGTGGAACATATTTTTTGTTGGGTTGTCGGATTGTTAAGTTTTAGATATATAAGTCTTCATGTTTTTAATATATCTCTCTTCTTTTTGATATAATTTTTGTATTATCAACATCATCTTAAAATATATTCTGTAATTTAAACTCGACTTTTTAGAGTAATTTTTGCCTTTAAGCTCGTTGCAGTTTTATATAAATTATTTGTTCGGGCATTAAAATTTAATAGATTAATCGTGTATCAAGTTTGTGTTAAACTTTTGTTCATTAAAGTGAAATAAAAATAAAGAAAATGTGTTGAGTTTTTGGATTTAGTAGAATTCCGCCATTTTTCTAGTTATGGCATCAGGGCGTGTCTGATCAAATAGCCGTGTGAGGCATTATTATATTTTTATTCCTGGATAATTGCGAAGTGAATTATATTTTAATGGACAATCAGCAGTCATATTTTGTTCATTAATCGCCTTGTCAGGCATTCATAGATTTATAGCAACAATATTATCAATTATCAAATAGCCGTGTGAGGCATTATTATATTTTTATTCCTGGATAACTGCGAAGTGAATTATATTTTAATGGACAATTAGCAGTCATATTTTGTTCATTAATCGCCTTGTCAGGCATTTATAGATTTATAACAACTATATTATTAATTACCAATAGTCATGTATGGCATTAACAAATTTTCATCATAGAACAACTTTTGTATTTATCCATTTATATCGTCATCACCGTCATCGAGTTTGATATCGCATTAACAGACTTATCATTTATTTCAGCAATCACAGTTTGGTCATCATTCGCCTTGTAAGGCATTCACAGATTTGTGGCATCAATTACCGCCACAAATTTTATACCGCCATCATCAGTAGCCTTCATCAAGAGTTTCATATGGCAACAGATTTATATTACCATATATCAAAATTTGGATTTGTATATATTATATCGTCATCATCCGTAGCCTTGTAAGGCGTTGCCAAATGCATATCATCATATAACAGTATTTATAGTTCATATCGTCATCATCAAGAATTTTGTAAGGCAATAACAAATGTACATCAGTTATATTGACAACCATATTCTATTCATCAATGGCCTTGTAAGGCATTTACAAATTTATATTACTTACATCAACAATCATATGTACCAGTTTATATCGTCATCATCCGTAGCCTTGTAAGGCATTACCAAATGTGTGTCACCATATAACAGGATTTATATATTATATCTTCATCATCAAGAATTTTGTAAGGCAATAACAAATGTACATCAGTTATATTGACAACCATATTCTCTTCATCAATGGCCTTGTAAGGCATTTACAAATTTATATTACTTACATCAACAATCATATGTACCAGTTTATATCGTCATCATCCGTAGCCTTGTAAGGCATTACCAAATGTGTGTCACCATATAACAGGATTTATATATTATATCTTCATCATCAAGAATTTTGTAAGGAACTAACAAATCTATATCAGTTATATTGACAATCATATTCTATTCATCAATGGCCTTGTAAGGCATTAACAAATTTATGACACTTATATCAGCAATTATACTTTATACATACATATCGTCATCATCAATAGCCTTGTAAGGCATTAACAAATTTATCTAATTAATGTCATCAATTTCAACCGCTGTGTGAGCTGATCCATGTCACATCCTTTGGCTTCTTCATCTTCCAACAAAAAACAAATCATACAGTCCACTGCCAAGCCAGAGGCGTGTACATGTACAAACAAGTGCCTCCTTATAGTTTAGGGTGCTCTCAATTTCTTTCACCATTTTGTGCAACGCCGTTTCAGTAGATTTCCCAGTCTGATAGGCGTGCTGGCTAGAATTAAGAGGGTTTTGTTTCAGACATACATGACGGATGTGATAATCCAACATCTTTTCCATTGTTTTTAATTGAAAAGATGTAAGACTTATGGGTCTGTATGATTTCTCTTCATTTGGTTTTGTTCCTGGCTTAGGTATAAAAACAACTCTGGTTTCGCGCCATATCTGAGGAATGTAAGCAAGGCGAAAGCTTGCTTTGAACAAACGCATGAGATATGGAAGAATGATTGTTAGACCCTTTTGCAGAAATACCGGAAAAATTCCATCACCTCCTGGAGATTTATACGGACCGAAGGATTCTATAGCCCATCTCGCTTTGTTGGGGGTGAAAATTGTGTTGGTTAAATGATCTGCATTACTTTTAGTTGCAGGATCTAGAAGACGTATGTTTTCGCTGGCATTATCTTTCGTGCTCCCTTTTATTGAGCCCGGAAAGTGGGTTTGAAGTAAAGTATCTAGTGCTCAATACAGCTGGTGGTATACGTACCACTTGGTTTGCAGATTGAGCCTAGAGGGTTTGTGTGATCAGACGATATCAATTTTTGGAGTCGAGCTGCAGCAGGCAGATTATCTATCGTATTGCAGAGCTCTTTCCATCTATTTCTTTTTGATTGTCTGAGTTCTTTATTATAATTGGTTAGAGCTACTCGGTACTCTGTCCAATTATTTGTTGTTTTTGCTCTGTTAAAGAGCTTGCGAACTTTATTCCTTTTCCTCTCCAAGTTACCATTCCACCAAGGTACATCTCTGCATCTTTTGGATTGAGTTATTGGAGTATTAAGGTTGTATGCTTTAGTGATAATTTCTTGTAAATTATTTGCTGCAGAGTCAAGCTCAAATGTAGAGTTGATACTGCTGCAACTATTTACATTATCATGAAGTGCTGTTGGTTTTGAAAATCCTCCAAGAGTCAGAGCTTACCGGACCAAGTTTAATGATCAAAGTGATTCTCTATTGTTAAACTTTGAATCTGAATTTAACAAGGATGAATTCTTCTTCAACTATATGAAAATTGCAAACCGTCTAACCGTTGAAAATATCTTTAACGAACCAGGAAATTTCAATAGGATCTTTATTCAATTTGCGATGTCCAAAAATCAATTTGCACTTTTCAAAGAGGCCATGAAATTTAAAAAGGAACGAAAAATTAGAAATGTCAAAGTTGGACAAATCGGTCTTGATGTTACTTTTAACAATGGCAGAAAAGCTAGTTTCTCATCAATTAATGATCTAAATCATATGATTATCGCAAACCAAGTTTTATAGGAGCTCTCTTTTTCCGAAGATAATGTCAAAAACAAATATATATGAAAAACTAACCTTTTTTATCTTCAATCTGGTGAGTGTTATTATGAAATGCTTTCTTTTGTTTCCTTTTTTAATTTTGTTGTTTATTTCATCACTTGATTTTTATTTCTGTGCCTTTGATTATGCCTTTTTCATGATATCTAAATGTTTGCCTCTCTTATTGAGGCTATCAAAATTTAATTTCCCAGATTAATTCATTTAAACTTTCCACAAATACTCTTAAAATTAATAATATTATTTTATTCTCTTCCATTTAATTATATCAGCTTTATTTGTATGTTTTTTCGATAATAATAGTATGTATTATTGTATTGTTTTCTAACCTATAGCCTAATGAACTTAACCTATTGCCTAATGAACATTTTATTCAATTGGTATGATTCCAATTGGTCAAATTGTTTTGATTTCATTAAAATTATTTTCAAATTATAATCACAATTGCTTTGATAAGTTTTGTTCAAAAATCAAATTTTGAGTAATTCTCTTATTTCGTTTAGTTGAACTTGGTTGATTGTATGAGAAGGGCGTTTTTTATCATCAGGGTTTTTTTTATTAAGAAATTTGATTTATCAATTAAAACAATATAGATTTATTGTTTTAATTGAATTAAATGTTTTTATTTTTTATAATACACAATTCTTTTTTATAATAAAATCTTTGTCAGAGAATAAAGTATTGTAATCGATTCGTGAATAATGAATTTTATTCTCTCGCAAATTAAAATTCTCGCTCGTGCCTCGCTCAAATTTTAAACTTTTGCTTGAGAATAAACTACTTCATTATTCACTCATTGATTAAACTACTATTAAAATCAGCTTTTAATAACAATAATAATTTCAATTTTATTCATATTAATCCTGGAAGTCTTAAACCAAATCTAAATGAAATTCGTTCTGTTATCAATAATTTAAACTTACATGCACTTGCTATTTCTGAATCTTGGTTTAATGAGAGTATTAATGATCGTTTAATTGCAATTAATGGACTTAATTTATTCAGACATGATCGTGTTGGAAAACGTGGTAGGGGTGTTGCTATTTATTTACTTAATAGTATTAAGGGTAAAACTGTATGCAAAAGCAGATCAAATAGTATTGTTGAATATTTATTCATTGAAATCATTAATAATAATAATGAGAAATTGTGTTTTGGAGTCGTTTACAATCCTCCCAATAATAAAATTTCTGATAATTTGAAGCGTGTTTTTTCTGATTTATCAATTAGATATCCTCATTTAATTATTGTTGGAGATTTTAATATTAATCTTCTTTCTAAATTAAAAAAAACAACTAGTTTTATAAATTTTTTGTCATCAATTTCCTTAAATATCTGTTCTGAAGAACCAACTAATTTTGTTGACGGATGTAATCCAAGTTTAATTGACCTGTCAATTGTCAAAAATCGTAGCTTAGTTAAAAGTTTTTTCCCAACTTTCTATTGGTAGCCTTACGACACATGATTTATTATTTGGTTCTTATTCAATCAACATGTCTTCTTTTGTTAATAATAGTTTTAAATTTTATCGTAATTTCAAAAATATTAATTTAGATAATTTATTATTTTGTGCTTCAAAATGTGATTTTGATAAAATTTATTGTCTTTCTAATATTGATGACCAAGTTCAAGTTTTGACCGATGAATTAAAAAAATTAATGAATAGTTTTGCTCCTTTGAGGAAAATTAAAATCAAGAAAAACACTGCTGCACCTTGGATGAACGATTCACTAATAAATTTGATTAATCGTAAAAATTTTTACTATTCATCGTTTAAATCTGAAGTGAACATTCACCTTAAAAACAATCATCTCATAATGTTTAAAAAACTTCGTAACAAATGTACTAATCTTAGAAAATATCTTCAACGTGAATGGTTTAATTCTAAAATTGATCCAGACCTTCCTTCTAAGACATTATGGAATAATTTGAAAAATAATGGTGTTACTAAAGATTCTAATAATGTTATTACCAGTTTTTCGGCTGAAGAATTCAATAACTATTTTTCAAATTCATTTTCTAAAAAAACTGCTCATCTGGTAACTTTTGATAATGATTGTGATGAAGCTGGTTGTTTTGAATTCTCTACTATCACTGATATCGATGTCGATTTTTATCTTAGTTCTATTAAAACTAATGCTTGTGGTGTTGATGAGATTCCAATATTTTTCATAAAAATGCTTGGTTGTTTCATCATCCCATTTATCACTTATATTGTCAATAACTGTATTACACAGTCTTATTTCCCTGAGCATTGGAAATGTAGTATTATAAAACCTATCCCAAAAAAATCAAATCCAACTAATCTAGAAGACTTCAGGCCAATTAGCATTTTACCATCATTATCAAAAGTTTTGGAAAAAGTATTGAAAAACCAAATTCAAAGTTATGTTGATAATAATTCTCTTCTCTATAAATTTCAATCTGGGTTTAGAAATGGACTCAGTACTAATTCAGCAATGCTTAAAGTTATTCATGATCTTTGCCTTGCCTTTGAAGAGAATAAAGTGTCAATAATTTGTTTCCTTGACTTCAAAAAAGCTTTTGATCTTGTTGATCATATGTCTCTTTTGTTGAAACTAAGAAATAAATTCAAATTCTCAATCAGATCTTGTAACTTTATTAAATCGTTTTTATCTAATCGCAAACAACAAGTTTCTATTAATAATATTCTATCACATCAAGTTGAGATTAGCTCTGGTACTCCTCAAGGTGGCATTTTATCTGCTTTATTATTCACTATTTTTATTAATGACCTTCCTGATTATGTTGACATCAATACCCATCTTTATGCGGATGACTCTCAGATTTATTGTTCTTTTCCGCTTGATCAATTTAATTTATGTGTTGATAAAATGAATGCTTCTCTTTCTTCTATTTCTGATTGGACAAATTTGAATCATGTGTATGTTAACCCATTAAAATCACATGCTATGATTATTAGCAGAAAGAAAATTAATAATCCTCCTCCCATTTTATTTGATGGTAATGTCATTAATTATGTTGAAAAAACAAAATCATTAGGTTTAATTCTTAATTATGATCTCACTTTTGATGATCATGTTATTAAAATTTGTGGTGAAGTTAACAGTTGCTTAGGGATGCTTTATCAATCAGTTAGTTTCACACCTGTCAATTTACGTTTGAAACTTGTTAGAGCTTTAATAATACCCAAATTACTATATTGCTCAAATATTTTCCATAATTGTTCAAGAAAAAGTTGGGATTTACTAAATGTAACATTTAATAACTGCGCAAGATATATATTTAATCGAAACAGATTTAGTTCAATTTCTACCTTTTCTTTTCAAATTTTAAATTGTTCTCTTGAAAATTATCCTAAATATCGTACTTGTCTATTTTTGCATAATTTAATAAAATATAAATGTCCAGACTATCTTTATGAACTTCTCATTTTTCCAAGATTTCAACGAAATAAGTTACTGAAACTTCCAAACAGTTGCCTTTCTTCACAATTTAGATCATCGTTCTTTGTTGAGAGTTTTAGATTGTGGAATAATCTTGAAGCAGGCATTAGAATTCTTGAATCAACTTCTGACTTCAAGAGGAAATGCTTGCTTCATTTCTCCTCATGTTAAGGGTTTGGTCATTGCACAGAAGTGATAATCAATAAATTTAGGCTTTTTAAACTCAAATTGCTATTTATTAAAGAAAGCAGTTCATTAATGTCACCAGATTGATTTTGTAACATTTTCAATAATTCTTTATTTTCACAATTATTTAATTCTTTTTTTTTTTTTTTTTATTAATTAATCAATGAATAATTAATATTTTAATATTAAACTCAGTTCACGATAAACTTTGGTTTAAAAAGGAATTCCTTATGTGAAACTACACTGTATGAATAAATAAATAAATAAATATGTTGTGTAAAGTTCCCAGTTGGTTTTTCTCGGGTTTCTAAAGTACTGGATGCTCTTTGGGTAGTGTTCTATGTTGAAACATATATAAGCATGATCAGACATAGAAGCATCCTTCGAAACATGCCAGTTCTTAATATGGTTAGTAGCGTTTATGTTGGTTAAAGTAAGGTCAAGGACCTCGCCTCTGATTGCGTTTCTAAAGGTAGGCTCACTACCTTTGTTTGCAATAAACATATTGTTTGTATACAAAAATTGAGGCAGACGCTCACCTTTTGTGTTAATGTTGCTACTTCCCCACGCGGTGTGATGAGCGTTAGCATCACACGCTATTATGAGGTTATAGTGGTTATTGTTGCAATACTGGATGAGTTTCTCTACCACTTCTGGTGGTGTCTCGTCCTCATCCCCCGGGAAGTATGCAGAAGCTAAATTAATTTACGAAATCCACCTTGAGGAAGATGAATTTCTATCTGGACCGTTGTAAGATCTCTACAGATAAATTCATTCAACGGAAATATTTTCAGATGTTTGTTGAAGAGAATCGCAGTTCGCGGTCTTTCCACATCTGAGAAATAGATCAGTTTTGTATTTTTGTTTGACGATAGACCTTTTATGCTTTTACTGTCTGCCCACGGCTCCTGTATAAATGCAAGATCGTGAGCATCCTGTTCAATTAACCGGTTCAAATTAACTGAGGCCATTTCTGATCTGTGCAGATTAATCTCAACGCAACTTAATTTAGGTACTAGAGATTTTTGTCTATATCGTACAGGTCTTCTGTCTGACTTAGAGTAAGCTGGTGAATCAGACATTACTATAGAGTCAGACATGGTGTGTGTACTATCCGAATTAGGATAAGCTGATAAATCAGACATGATCCTAGAGTCAGACATGGCATGTGTGCTGTCTAGTTTAGAATAAGCTGATAAATCAGGCATGATCCTAGAGTAGGACATGGTGCACAGTTTTGTTGTTGGTTTATGTGATGCGTTTGGAGAAGCATCGCTCTCATCTAAAACTTTATAGTTTTCCATACAATATTTATGGAGAAAGTAGGGAGGTACATTGGTCAGCCACAACAGAGCCCTGTGCTGTGGTAAGGCTATTGAAACTGGAGGACGCCTGGTATCCAGAGTTCCGTACTAATAATCAAGCACCCCCTTGACCATGCTAAGCTTTCGGCGTACGTGTCTCACCTTAGCTTTGGGTTTTGGACTTGATCTTGGCTTTAATTCTCACCGAGGACCTAACGGCATGGGTGACCCTACCGTTGTAGCTCCTAAGATCACTGAGTCTACTGAGCCCCATCACTGCGTCAAAGTGCCAAGTCCATTAGATGGGCTGTTGATATTAATGGTTTGGTGTTGATATTAATGGTTATGTAAGACATCCAACCAAAGGATTATGTATATAATAAAGGCAATCAAGACAACATTGAAGAAATAAATTTAATGTAAGCTAATTTTTATTTTGACTTGTATAATTTTTCAAATTTGGTTTTTTTGCTAAATTATTTTATGTGCTAGTGATAAATACTTTGCAATGTTTATGTGATTCACTAAATAATGATAAGAGATTTTCAAGGTGAGGTTCAGTTTGTTGATTTAAATTCCGTGATTTTCAGTGCTTTCAAGTTTCATATAGCTTTTTTTAGCTATCTCGGCATAAAATTAAAATACAGTAGTTTTCAAAAGTTCAAATAGTTATGGTTGGCTCCAAATCGGGGTCAGATTATTATAGTTGGCTCGTTAAGCTCGTTAAGTTAAAGTTACCGACTATAAATCGGGCAGTAAGATAGAATGAAATGAACGTTACGTTAAGTTTGCGTTAACGACTCCAAATGCTTTAGTGCATTTTCATACATTTGTACTTTACGTTAAGTTAAAGTTGCCGACTATAAATCGGGCATTAAATCATTTTGATATAGAAGAAAATATTCACCACACTAATAATTAAATGGTTACCAAAATGGTAAATTTTAACTAGCCATTGTGGACACCATGCTTTAGGCGCGCTATATACTTGAGCTAAGCTATGCGAACTATGTGTTTTGTATACATATAACGTAATCAAATGGAGAGCGCTAAGCTATGTCAGCTATGTTTTTTTTCTTCAACCATGCGAACTAATGTCGAATTCTTTTTCTTCAGAGCGAAAAAATGATTTTTTTTCATAAAAAGAACATGAAAAAATATGATCCAGTTTTGTAGTTGTATTTGTGAACTGTCATTGAATATTTTTGTAATTAATTGTATTTAATTAATTAGTTTGATGTTAATTTTTAACTTAAAACACGATTTAAACAATATTTTATTTAAAAAGTAACTATTTCACTATTAAAAAAAAATAAGTAAATGGCGTTTTGTTTGTTTACTAATTTTGACAGATTTTTTAAATGGTTTTGTATTCTTTATTGTATTTTATGTTTTGCTCTAGCTAAAAATCTAGATTCCAAAAAAATTTTTTTAGGGCAAAAAAAATCACTTTTTTTGGTCAAATAAAACACGTAATGTCAAACAAATTGATCTCAGAGCAAAAAGGGGGGTGTCAGAGCAATGTTTTTGGCAAAAAGAATTCGACATAACTTAGTTCGTGTTGTAATTTAAAGACGCATGATTAATATTATTAATATTATGTGCATAATATTTTCTATCAAAATATTTGAAATTTGTAGTAGGAAAAATAAAAATAAATATTGTTAACAAAAATGTTAGTAAATGTCTATCCTACATTATTTTGCTTTAATTCAAATTTTAAAAAATTGAATATGGAAATATTTATTTTTTTAAATGCCATTTTGAAACAATACTAAACAGACATGCGTTTGTGAACTTACACTAAGTTTACACCATGGTAGTATAATAGAATAATAGCAAATAGCTATTAAACTATATTGTGATGTAAACGGATAGAATAATACCTTTTTACTTTGAGAGATAGCTATTTGATATTTTGTTTTTGATCGATAGTATAATAGTATATTCAAAAAAATTGTAACGGTCAAAACGTTAAATGTAAAAGACAATTTCATGCGATTCTAAAAATGTGCAACATCAAAATCTCTCAAAATTTTGTTTTAGTTTTAAATTAATATTAGTTTATAATTTTTTGTTGAAATACTTTTCGGTTGATAAGATTTTATATTCAAATTTGAAATACGTTAGCCGTATTCTATCTGTCAATATTATTCTGAGCGTTTATACCGTAGATAGAATAATACTATTTTGTGGTATAAACGCCCAATGTATCGATAGTTTAATAGCAAAAAACTATTATTCTAGTAAACTATCGGTGGTATAAACTTGGTATTAGTAGTTTAAGTGTATAACGATATGAACTATGCGAGCTATACTATGAGACTATAAACGCATGTTATCGATATTGGATTTTTAACTGGGACGTCGCCTTCATGAGGCCTAAAACTGCTACTAAATTTGAAATTTTTTTCTCTTGCAGCTATGCCAAATAATTTTATAAAATTTTAACGCCATCTATTATTTACCTCTGTATTTTGTGTTTGTCAATTTCTTTTCCGGAAATTATATCCAAATAATTAATAGCTTATTGGTTCTTTTTAAATGGTTATTTACCGTGCTTAGACCATCAAAATGAAGGTGTGTGTTAAATCTTTAAAATTATATTAAAATTAACTCAAAATTTACAAAAATAACTACGTGATGTTGTTTACATTTAAATGAATATTTAATTTTAAGATAAATTTTGAATAGATGATTTGACAGTAACCATATAAAATTAAATTAGAATTATTGTATAATAAAATATTGTTTTTTTTATTGTAGTTAAACGTTTCATTTCCCGCAACGGGATGTCAGAAATTGTTCGAAGAAAATGACGAACACAAGTTGAGAGTTTTTTATGAAAAAAGAATGGGTACCGAGGTTGAAGTTGATATTCTTGGAGATGAATGGAAAGGTTATGTTCTCCGTATTGCCGGAGGAAACGATAAACAAGGTTTTCCAATGAAACAGGGAGTTCTCTCTCATGGTATGTACATTTAAATAAAAATAATATATTTGTTTATTATCTATGTTGATTTCAGGTCGTGTGCGCCTTCTTCTTAAAAAGGGACACTCTTGTTATAGGCCAAGACGTGCTGGTGAAAGAAAACGAAAATCAGTCAGGGGCTGTATTGTTGATGCTAATATGTCAGTACTAGCCTTAATTGTAGTTAGAAAAGGGGAAAAGGAAATTCCTGGATTAACCGATAGTAATATCCCACGTCGTCTAGGACCTAAACGAGCGAGCAAGATTCGTAAATTGTTTAATTTAACTAAAGAAGATGATGTTCGTAGGTACGTTGTAAGACGTCCACTTCCAGATAAAGAAGGTAAGAAGAAAAATCGTACCAAGGCTCCTAAAATACAACGGTTAATAACTCCAAACGTTTTGCAAGTAAGTTATTGTTTTGTAAACTTACAACAAATTTGTAAGTTATTAATAATTTCAGCGTAAGAGACATCGTTTGTCTATCAGGAAAAGACGTGCTGTTAACGCTAAGGAACAACAAGCAGAATACGCTAAGTTGTTAGCTCAACGCAAAAAGGAATCTAAAGTTAAACGTGAAGAATTAAAAAGACGTCGATCAGCATCTATGAGAGACTCAAAGAGCTCCGATAAAAGTGAAAAGAAATAAAATTTGTAATTTAAAATGAAACAATAAAAAAAAATTACATAAACCATTCTTTAATTTTCCTTTTACCTAATTAAATTTTAATTTTTTTTTTAAAAATATTCAAAAAATATTAAAAATGATGCTATAAATTTTAATTAGTTTTTCTACTATAATTTTTTATAGCATTCATTTGTTGTGTCTTCCAAAAAATTGAGCTGTCATCAAATGTCAGATAACAAAATGGTATAAAGTGATAAAAATTATATTAAGAGAATAACTATCAAATAACGCTTTAATAATTACGAACGATTATCCTTAATAATTTAAAACAATTTATTATTAATTTCAAATAAAACAAATGTCTGGTTTTGACGAAAATCCATTTGGTGAACCAATGGTTGATAATCCATTTGCGGTATACATGATAAAATGTTTTGTTGAAATGTATAGTGACTGTGTTTTCTTTCTCAGGATCCAGCTGTACAACAAGTTGCAAGAAATACAAATAATAGCCAAAGAGGTTTAGAAGATTACAACCCTTTTGAAAACGATAGTCAGATAAAACCGCAGCCACTACGGCAAGATCAGCCAGCAATAGTACAACCATCTGTTCAGTCAGTACCAGCATACAATCGTAGTGGACAACAATATCAATCAAATAATGCAGCAGAAATTACAAAAGTTACAACCGCTGAATTGCAGGTAAGTGCGGTTTATTAATCATCATTTTCTTACGATTGTGGGGGAGGTTTTTATAATATGTGGTATAAGTAATGTAATATAGATATATGTCAATTGTTGAATAAGGGTTACGTTCTTAAAATTTATTATATTTATTTTTCATTATATCACCGTTATCACTATATTATTGAAAATTAGTCATGAGTCGATTAGTGTGTTTGAAAGAAATTGTTATTATTTTAAAATTACAAGATTTATGTTTCGTTAGTTTGTTCGTTCCATACAAAGCTAAAATCAGTTGTTCTGTATTTAAAAGAAGAAGGGAAACCCAGAATTTTTAGTAAAAATATTGTGTAATGTATTGGCAAAGAAGTCTCTTTCAATTTTCTCATTATGACTGTTTGATCTCGACAATTTGGCTGTTTGTACAAACCGATTGACGAAAAAAACGAGATAGAATGGATTTAATTTCACCCGAGCACCGCTGGTCACAATATTTGTAAGAAAACAACGCGATCAACAACATCGTGACGGTGTGGTAGGGAATCAAGATTTGATATCAAATGTCGATCACTTGGAATTTGTATAGTACACTAAATGAGCCAGGATGAAAACAGGTCCAGCATCCCAAACTTGAATGCTGCTTGCTGCTCTATTTGGCGTCTAGTTCTCGCTTTTTAAAGACACTTTGGTGCATTACCTTTAGCATAAATAGGTTTAGTGTGGCTCATTAGACTAATAGTCCTGCAATCGTTACAGGATGTGGTAGTTTTTTTTTCAGTAATGTTACAAAGGTAGAGTAACCATTAATTTGGAATATTTCCTGATCTATATATTTCATTGCAAGTTAGCTAGTAGTTCAATACCATTCTCGTCAAGCAGTTACAGTATTTGGTTCGGTATTCTGCCTGAAAAAGTGTCAAGTCAACGCCAAGCCAATATACTTGGTTCGTCGACACTGCCGGAATGGATACATCTTCTCAGGAGTCATCGAACAGTTTTGTAACATATGCATACTATCTCTTCAGTTTATCTTCCTTATACAACAATATTTGACCCTTTTGATCTTTTTTCATCTTTTTCTAGTTGCTAGGTATTTTTATTTTTTTGAGTTTTAAATTAACCATGGAATTTTCTAGTTTTTCTATTGCATCACATTGTTAGTTACAGTGATTAGCTTTAGTTTGTCTTATTGTTCTTTTGATTAATTTTTAAGCTTCTTATACCTTGTTGTGTTGACACGTTTCCACTGCCTTCCACTGCATTCATGCAGTAGAATTAGTATTTCGTTCGATATCCATTCACTCACTGATAACGTTATTCTTGTTGTTGTTGTTATAGCAACGGGGGCGGTGCTCCTCTTACGGCACCATGTGCAGATTTAGGAACTCTGCTACATAACAGGCTGAGTAATAGGTGTACAACAGTATGTATTCACATCATTTGGAGAAAACGGTACCTGAACGTGCTCATTGCTTTTCCCAACGCCAAGGCTTTTTAAATTTCTCCAGAAAACTCTTGATGAGAGATTTGAATCAAGCTTTTTATTCAAAAAATCAAATCGCATTTTACGCTTCAGAGACGTTAGTTTGTTCCTCAGACAAGTATATACTTTCCAGTTCCCATCTGTACGAAATCTAGTCCACCTATGGTAAGCTTTGTCCCTATCTCTTATACCACTTGTTATCTCAGCAGAAAACCATCCCGGTGAAGACAGTGATATACCAATAGTTCTCAGGGGCACAAACCCTTCAAACATGTCATTTACTAGATCATTAATCAATTGTACCTGCGAATCAATATCAACCATACTATATATTTGGTCCCATGGTAAGCCATTACAATATGTTATCAATTTTTCGGGGGAAGTGCAGTTAGTGTGGGAAACTCTAAAAACGCTATGCTATACCCTTTTTATTATTGTTTCTATTATGTTATACCCTTTCTGTTGTCGATACCAGAGCTTTATGTAACAATTAAAATTTTTTGAAAAAAATAAAAATTAAAAGGCAAAAAAATTTTTTTCCCACACTAACCGCACTTAAGCCCGTTATCGTTACTTACTATCATAAGATGGTTGTATTATAGATTGTATTGCTCTGAATCCTCCTGACCTTACTCAGATACACCGGACATTTAACACTATCCGCTCTATGTTCAATCGACTCTTTAACATTAAACCTTTAATTATAAATATCAGTTATTACATCTAGTTGTTTTTCGGACAGCCCCTGAAATTATGGCTCCCTGCACAGTTTACACAAACTTTATTTTCCTTGCATTCTCTGGAACCATGATGATAGCTTTGACATTTAAAACACCTTAGCACAAACAAATCTTCCTTGACATAGATAGAGCCCCAGCCCAGATTCACATATCGGTTCACAAGCTTCACAAACGTACTCCAGACACCTCCATAGAAATAACCCACTTTTTAGTTATCCTATTCTGCTTGTAGTATAGTATCTTCATTTTATCATTTAGATCAATGAATTGGTTGACATCACACAGCTCATTAAGAAACTCTTCTTCGTATCTCTTATCCAGTCCATTTAGAAAAAGCCTCGGTTTTCTTGATTTAGTAGTAGTTATATCATACCGATCACCAAGTTTTGCATTAGCCTCTTTTAGGAGATGATCCTTTTCTGGTTCACTATTTGTTTTAATTAAAATTGATCCGCTTTTTAACGCCTTGAATGAAGAAATGCCAAGCTTTAGTGCACCTGGATTTATTTTGGTTTTAATTTCATTAGAAGTAATGTCTGAGCTTTGTTGAACTTTAGGTTTTATAATAATACTCTGCTTATTGATGGATTTCACTTCTCTATCAATTCGTGCATTGGATTTTACAGCATCAGCATATGTTGGTTTTACAATTGGACCGGTGTTATTTTCCAATTTATTTTCTATATTATTAACCTTATCCTTTAGATTGTAAATAGCCAGTATCATCCCGTACATTTGTATTTGAAATAGCTTCAGCAAAATTATTTTCTTTCCATTTATTAAATTTTACCTTATCATCATCACATAACCACAAAACTATCTGTCCAAGACCACGTAACTTTTTGTAGTTTGGATCCGAAATAGATGTGCACTTGCTGTGAAACCACATATCACATATATCACATTGTACAGCACTACAATCTCTAGTAACTTTAAATTTACATTTTTTGCACAGAGCATCTTTTTCCGCGTCTTTATCAGACGGTGCCATTTTTATTTTTTTTTTTTTTGATTTTTGCCGATTTTATTGATTTCGTTTTTGGTTTCTTCTAGTAGTGATTTAAATAATTAATAAATTCTATTGCACATTTACATCGTTCTTTTCAGAACACTACATAGTTTTATTGTAGCTTTTCACTGAGTTACATATTAACTTCTTGTAACTTATTAAATCCTTGATACTTCTGTGTCTTAAGTTGAAAGATTTGTTTTTTTATTATTGATATTATTGAGTTTAGTTACCAGAAGAATTTGGTGAGACTAGATGTATGCATCATGGTATGTATTTACCACTTTCACTGCATTCACAAAGCGCTTATTAATGGCTATGTAATCTTTTTGATTTCTTTTTATCAAATTTTCATTTTTATCGAGGAGATCCAGGTGTGCAGGGTTCTGCTTAGGCTTTGGAACCATGTATTCATAATAATCATGTCATTGTCTATACTGGATTGTTCTAATCTGTTATTCTTTATGTTTCTGTTACACATGACGAACTTACCTACAGCATTATCCACAACTGTTTGACCCACTTTTGCCATTACTTTAATCGTTTTTAATAGTAATACACGTAGTGATGTAAAAGTGTTTAATACTATTGTATAATATGCGGTATTATACGTAAAATACCGTATTGTCCGAAACGTAGTAAAATACCAGGTATTTTATTATAAATCTTTTTTCTATTGTGGTAGCGCGCAAATCAGTAATCTGCCATTTTATTGAGATTTCGCTAAGATTACTTGAAGAATTTATAACTGCAAAAATATATACTTCTGGTTCTCGAATATATAAACGATACAGAAGAAATCAATGAGTTATTGCCCCTTGTTACTAACAGTTAGAAACGCATTCTTAATGATTCGCAAATTTCTATGGCAACAAAATTGTTGTAATATCCACAGAACATAAATTTCAAACATCGAATACTGCATCATTACTATTCACCGTTATAGGGATTTTTTTTTATGCAGCAAATGAAAATTATGAGCTATGAACTTATTATGAGCTATGAACTCATGGACTGTCATTCACTTTTAAATCTTTGATTAGTCCTCTTTCTATACTTTCAAATTGATTAACTAAAACACTCAAATCTCAAAACTCACATTCTGAAACCGATGGCAGCTATATTGATTGTTTAACTTAGTGGCAAATAGTTTATGGCTCTTCGGAATGTTTCATCGTTCCGCATATTTCACTGTAACAGAAAAATCTTTTTCAATCTGCAGCCTAACTCATACTGCAAGAAGTATTTGTCTTACAAATCAACGAGGTTAGGCGTTAACTTGTTTATGTGAAAAATCATAATTTAAATATTCAACAGTTTACCGATGGAAAACGATGTCTTCAATTTAAATAAAAAACATAAATACAATAGCACGACGCGAATGAAAGTGATTAATATTGAAACCAAGCAGAATCAGATGAATAAAAAGATTTTATTAGCATTCGTTTAAGAAATATAAATAAAGATAACGATAAGAAATGCAAATGTCGGGGCAGATATTTAGAAGAAAATGAATTAGTTGTGATTGAAAATGGTGATAGAAGTAATTTTTTGTTGTCATACCACTAACACTGTATGTCGGCTATTGCACTTTTGTTCAGAATATACGGTATTTTATTTTTTATTATACAATGTATAATACGCTGTATTATACAAAAAAGATAAAATACCGTATTTTAACATCTCTAAATACACGCAATGTTATTCTTTAGGTTTGCAGATATCATAAAACCCGTCCCTCTTCTGTGAATTTCTGGTGAACTGGAGTACACAAAATAATTTTGTGGATCTCACTACAGCCTTTCCAATGTTCCCACATTATATGAATTATATCAATTTTTTTTTACATTCCAAATTTTGTTGTTGTGTAAGCCTTTAATAATATTATTGCCTTAGGTAGATTTCATATAAAAATCTTCCTATTGCAATGTGCGTACAAAATTTCTCGTAAATAACACTGAAAACATTCACAATTAAATTTCATTTAACATAATCACATTCCACTTAAACTATATACATTATCGCAGTCTAATTTAAAACTAACTCGTTCTACAAAAGGAATTCCTTATATATAATTCTGCTTAATTTCTCGATTATTCGAGGCTACAAAAAAACCTTGAGAAAATTCTAAGACATTAATTTGCATTTATTTTACTTCATGTTTTAGTTTTCTTCGTTCCTTCTTGGTATTTATAACATATGTTTCGTTGAAATATTGTATAGGTGAATTGTTGTGAATACAGTTTTGTTTTTCTTTGCGATTATGTAGAATCGTATCAATATTAATTACACATTTACAAGTTTTCGTAAATTGCATGAATAAAAAATTGATAGATATTTGTAGTTTTTGTGGTTTAAAAGTTGTTTGATAATGTTTAATTATAAATTATATGGGGTGGTATTGTAGGTCTGACGGAGTTATGACTAGAGTTTCTGCTCGAGAAATCCGGTCTCGAGATTCTCGAGAAAGAATTGTAATTTTCTCGAGAAATAATATTTCCTCATTTTCGAGATTCCCATTTCTCGAGAAAAATTGTCGAGAATCTCGAGATTTAAGAAACCACTATAAATCATTCAATATTATTATTTTGAGTATTAAACAAACATTGTTAATGTCAATCTTCATCAATTTCTGATTGTTAAATCTAGATGTAGATGCAAACAGTAATACCTTATACGAATTTATTTATTTGTTTTTACACTTGACGGCAAACAGGCCGAGGCCCAATACATTGCCCAGAAAATAGACATTTTACAGAAAAAATTATGGTAGGAGCCATACAGCAAAAATATACTTAAACAATATGAACATGACCATAAACTAAATATATATACAAAAGAACATGATTATAAACCTAAATTTTAATATCAATATGATATTAAATTGAAATTAAATTGAAATAAAATATAATATGATATTGATAAGATATGATATATGATATGCAAAAAAAAAACAAATTTCATTAAGAATACATATCAACAACAGCAACATATCAGAGACCAGATTGGGCCTCCATACCCCCGCTACAAATTTAAGAATTTTACATAACATATATAAGAGGGAGGGAAAAATGCTAGTTATAGGAATTCAGTTCAGCAGATGTCAAAAAAGAATACATATCTTACCAGGACATGAACGTTAACAAGAAGGAGGGAATGGAGGTTAAGGGTGGGAAGGAAAGTGGAAGGAGGTGGGAAAAAGGAACATCGACGCAGATATTACAGACCATCGTCACAAAAAAAAAAAATAACATGCAGGCAAGCAATATATTTTAAAAATAAAATAAAAAAGAGGGTGAGGGCCGCAATAGCGACAAAAAGATTTAATACCAAAACAGGATTAAGACCAGGCGGTATCAGAGCAGTTCATGTAGGTGAGAAACTTGGACCTAAAACTAGAGACAGACATGCTGATCAGCTTTACCTTGAATTTAGGATAATATTGTTATTTGTTATAAATGTATTGGGAAAAGAAAAACCTATTTTTATTTATTTTATGGCAAAATAACCTAAGATCACCAAAATGAAGGCTTTTAATTTTAAGTTTATCATAGCAATTGATGAATGGACAAACTTCCGCAAGCGTAGATATTTGAACGTACATTTGTATTATATTAATGGGAAATCGTAAAACCTAGGATTAATGCGAATTGAAGGTTCATATCCAGCTGAAAAAGCCTACGAAAATTACGTACCAGATATTGTTTTCACTACAAGCGATGAGCCAGTGTAATGCTGAAATACGGCAAAATATCTCCAGCTTTCCAACAGTTATGTTATAGTCATGGGAAACACCTAACGATAATGTCAATATTTTATAAAGAAAATGAAGCCAGTTAAAAAATCAGCGAAAGTGAAGCTTCCAATAGTGATTCCGATTCAGTTCTATAACAAAATGAAGTTTTAGCTGACAATTTAGTATTGAATCAAAATATGAAAATACGAGGAACGATTTCAAAAATTAGGGTAATTGTAAAATTATTTAAAACTCGCCAATGCGCAATGCTATTTTGCAAAATTATATAAAAATATTAAATGGAGAGAAAAACGAGTTGCCATTCTCCTGGATTACAAAACTAAACAAAATTCTATTAAAACCATGATTTAACGGTTTTTGCCAGTCAAGTCAGCAGTTTAAAAAACCCTAAATCTTCTAAATTTGCATCATTTTTGGAATACTAAATAAGATGATGTAGTTGCTTTAAATATGTTGAGTGCCATTGGTTCCACAAAATCAATAAAAGCTTTCAACCGTCAGGCTGTCTCATTATTATCTGCAGATGGAATCCTAACATTTCTATTCAAATCTCTTCGGAAAAACAGTTCAGAAATGAGCTTTAAATTTTTATTTGAAATACAATTTCAATTTTTTAAAGGAAGAGATAACTCAATAAATTCGTTATTGAAATTTCTTCACAATCCAAAGTCAGTTAGTCAACCCGAGGAAAAAGATTTTTTCTAGTTGCACTGAAAGCGAAATTATAAAAACTGCAAAAATATTTTCTCGAAGATTATTTAAAGATCCAGAAATTGATTCTTCTAATTACAATGAAAGCATTACATATATCGTCGAACAGTGGCGGATTCACCATATGCGAGGCCATAGGCAAGTTTTCTATTATTTTAGTTGAGTTTTTAATTCTTGTGTTCTATTGTGTTTTGGATATTTATTAGAACGTAACGAAACAAAAAGCGCACATAGGTTTTAAATGTACATAAAGTATTTTTTTTATTTTGGATGAAGATGCACTAATAAGACTACTCAAAATGCGGTACCATTTATTTTTTTCGCAGATTTTAGGAGGATTGATTACATTGACTTAAAACTTAACCTTTCGGACTTTTAAAGACGCAAACTCATCAATTAAATCAGAACAGTCCAGAACCGACTTATTTTATTTTCAATGGAAATTAAAGCTAATGCAGATAAGCGGTCTTGACCCATAGTGGAACGTAAATAGTTTTTTATGAGTTTTAATTTGGAAAATGACCTCTCTGCGCTTGCCACTGAAATAGGGGAAGTTAGTAAAATTCGTAGGGCAATAAATAAATTTGGAAAAATTTCGATTAAAGAATTTGCCGTAATATACTTCAAAATTTCCAGTGCATCTTTCGATTCCGCCGAAGCTTCCATTCTTAAAAATGTATTTATTTCCGAGTATAACTCTTCATGGTTCACGTCCGATTCTTCTGTACTAGGATTTCTCAGTGATATTTCTAAATTTTTACAATCATTCAACAATTCATTTGCATCTAAACTTCGCATTTTTTTCGGTACGGGTTAAAAAACCAAATATTTTGTTGTATGAATCAAGCATTTTGAATCTTTCATTTAAGCTTACTAATGCAACATCAATTATTGCATTAAAAAAATCTACTTTATATTTACACTTTCCATTTATAGGTGTAATCAGTTCCTTCATATTCAAAAAACGTCGTTTTCGGCTAAGCCGCACTTGAGGGAATACTGGCTCAGTACCTAATTTTATAGCTATTTCTTCAGATTTTTTAATAATCGCTTCAAATGATTCATCACTTCTGAATGATTCTAGAAATTTGATGGTAGTTTCCACAAATTTTATCATAATAGAAATATCTGCCGAGGGATTCTGCATAACTTTACTTACTTTGTTAATTTCATACAATATATCATGCCAAATTGTAAGTGAAAGTATAAACTGATATGAGCATATCTCATTCGCAAGACCGTTAGCTTCAGAAACAGCAACTCCAATTGAACTTGAATCTGCAACTTTGTATAAAGCTTCTATAATTTGAACCAAATTATCTTTTACAACTTTTATACTATTTATACTATCTGATAATGATTCAACAGTCATTTTACAAACACTTTGTTGTATGTCCCATCGAACGCAGCAGCAAAAAATGTAAAAATTCGTTGAACAGTACCAAAAAAGTTAATTGCAATTGATACTGATTTCGCAGCATCACATACCATTAGATTAAATGTGTGGTTAGCATATGGTACGTAAAGAGGTCTGGGATTTTTTTCTTTGATTAAAGCTTGAACCCCTTTGTATTGCCCTCGCATGTTAGCACCATTATCATACGATTGCCCGCAACAATTCATTAGATCCAAATTATACTCAGCTAATAAATTTTAAAAAAATTCAGCTAAACCTGAACCTGTGCTACCAGTTATGTGAAAAAAACACAAAAAAATTCTTCAATTTGTACTTCTTCCTGATTAATTTTAACGCATCTCAAAAGACTTGAAAGCTGTTCCTTATGACTTACATCAGGAGTGCAATCCATGATAACAGAAAAATATTTTGATGACTGTACAGAAGATACTGTAACGACTCTTCTTTGGTTCTTTTAGATTATTGAGCAAATACGACAGTAAAAAGACTGATCTTTAGTTAACAAAATCTCAAACTTTATTTATCAACCAGTTACAGCAACTTCCGATTTTAATTACAATAAATTCTATGGTCTCCAATTTATGTACCATAAATTTCACCGCTTTCCACAATTTGAATCAATGAGAGTCGAAATCGTAAAATCTGTATTTACTATTCCACTAGGTTCAAATTCTTTCACTATTAGTACCCAGGCTCAAGTACCACCGATTATTCCTTATACTTTCGAATATTTGTAAAACACTTTTAATTGCAAAATAAAAACTGACTATCTGATATTTTTGTTCGCTTATTTATATCGAAAAATAAATAAATCGAAACTTCTATAATCCACTAGAAATCAATACTACGTAGTACGTACATCTTGAATAGGCCACACCTGTTTTCATTCATACTTGCATTTGTATTAGCGAACTCAAATTTAATTTATGCAAAATGTATTTGTTAAAGGGAGTTAACTTTTGATTTGCCATAGAATGTAGAAAACATTTAGGCGGAACGTATTGGTTATTTATGATTAAATTAAATTAACCCATTCTGGACGAAGTTTATTACACTGCCCTCCATTTAGTTTTGTTCGTCCCGAACAATATCAGCTATCGCATTGGTGCTGTTACCTTGGTACGGTGCCAACCTTTGCAGATGTATCACTTTCATCTTGGTACGGGGTCCCTTTTGTATGCAGTAGATAACATCATTAATTCGTTTGATTATTTTATATGGGCCTTCCCAATCCGGCTGCAGCTTGGGTGATCTTCCCTTAGTTCTTCTGGGGTTGTATAGCCATACCAATTCTCCTTCTTGAAAACCGCCACTATTTGCATTTATGTCGTACCTGGTTTTCATTTTGTCACTGGCAATCTTAATGTGGTCTCGAACCTGCTGATGGATTTTATTCATCTTCTCCCTTAGTTGTCCCACATAATCTGTTTTCGTGGATACCAGACCTCCAGGGATGCCAAACTCGATGTCACTAGGAAGATGTAGTTCTCTTCCGAACATGATATTCGCTGGCGTTTCACTTGTCGTATCGTGCACTGCGCTACGATAGGCCATCAAGAATAACGGAAGATCCTTGTCCCAATTTCTTTGGTTGGCTTCTACTACCGTTGACAAATGTTCTTCCATGGTTCGGTTGAATCGTTCTACCATGCCATCCGACTGCGGGTTCATAGGTGTAGTTCGTGTTTTTCTAATGTCGAGTGTTCTGCACAGCTCTTCCATCAGTTGAGATTCGAAATTCCTTCCCTGGTCGGTATGCAACTCGAGCGGTGTTCCATATCTGCAAACCCATTCATTGACTAATGTTTCCGCGACCGTAACTGCTTCCTGGTTCGGTATTGCATAAGCTTCCGGCCATTTTGTAAAGTAATCAATGACCACCATGATGTATTTGTTACCTTTTGTCGTTTCCGGAAATGGCCCCGCGATGTCTATAGCAATTCTCTCCATTGGGGCACCCAAATTGTACTGCTGCATCTCTCCTCGAGTTCTAGTTTTTGGTCCTTTGCTCGCCGCACAAGTATCACATCGCCGACACCATTGCTCTACGTCGGTTCGATACCTTACCCAATAAAACCTCTCCCTTACTTTAGCCAGGGTTTTATTGACTCCCAGGTGTCCTCCAGAAATACTTCCATGCAGCTTTCCCAGTACCTCTTCTACTCGACTTGATGGCAACACCAGTTGCTCTAACACTTTCTTTCCATCAGCGGACTCCCATTTTCGTTTTAGTATCCCGTTATCCATCAATAGTGAGTCCCATTGCGCCCAGTAGCATTTCACCTCCGTACTTAAAGGTGCTACCTCTTTCCACTCCGGTCGCCTTCCCTCAGTTTTCCATTTCAATATTGGAGCCATAGCTGGATCTTCTAGCTGCTCTCTTTTAATTGCCTCGGTACACCAATCTTCAGGAGTTTGGAACTTGATTTGATTCACTTTCATTGCCTCATTTCCCTCAGTTCTGCTACATGACTTGCACTCCTCTATACAGGGTCTTCTAGACAAGGCATCAGCGTTACCATGGATCCTTCTCTTGCGGTGTTCAACTTTGAAGTTGTAGTTCTGCAGGATCTCTATCCATCTTGCTGCTTGTCCTTCAGGAAATTTGAATTGTAATAACCATTTTAGAGCAGCATGGTCCGTGCGAATCAGGAATGGTTGTCCACACAAATACTTGTGGAAATGTTTCACAGCCTTGATGATAGCTAACAGCTCCTTCCTCGTGACACAGTAATTCCGCTCCGGCTTTGACAGAACTTTACTGAAGTATGCCACCACTTTCTCATCGTCTCCAATTTTCTGTGACAAAACAGCTCCAGTTCCTACATTGCTTGCGTCTGTGTCCAGAATGAACATCTTTCCGGATTCTGGATAGGCTAGTATAGGGGTGTTGCATAGTTTTTCTTTTAAACTGCAGAAGGCCTCATTACATTCGGTTGTCCACAGAAACTTGGTATTTGCTTCTGTCAATTTATGTAGACTCTTGGCGATATTTGCAAAATTCTCCACGAATCTTCGATAATAGGTGCATAAGCCAAGGAAACTGCGTAACTCATGAACATTCTTCGGTACTGGCCAATTTTTCACAGCATCAATCTTCTCGGGATCGGTTCTGACTCCATGTTCTGTAATGATGTGTCCAAGGTACTTCACTTCTTTGTGGAAGAGATTGCACTTTACCGGATTCAACTTCATGTTGGCATTACTTATTCTTCTGAGTACTTCTTCGAGGTTCATTAGATGCTTTTCGAAGTTGCGACCCATTATAATGATGTCATCAAGATAAACTAGGCAGGCCTTCCAGGTTAAACCATGCAACACGCATTCCATTAGACGTTCAAATGTTGCTGGGGCATTGCATAGACCAAACGGCATCACATTGAACTCCCACAACCCATTTCCAGTAGAAAATGCTGTATTTCGTCGATCTTCTGGATGCATTTCAACTTGCCAGTAGCCACTCTTCAGATCTAATGTGCTGTACCATTTGGCCCCTGATAGTGTATCCAGTGTGTCATCAATTCGTGGCAGTGGATAGCTGTCCTTAATGGTTACCTCATTCAGCTTTCGATAGTCTACACAAAAACGAGCTGACCCATCTTTTTTTCTAACTAGCACCACTGGTGAGCTCCATGGACTCTTAGATGGCCTGATGACTCCATCACTTTTCATTTTGTCCAGCATTCCTTGCACTTCCTCGTGTTTAGCTAGTGGTAGTCTTCTAGGAGGCTGTCTGATAGGATGAGCGTTTCCAGTGTTGATCCTATGTCGCACGATGTTTGTTCTTCCAACATCTTCATCTCCAGTAGAGAAAACGCTGCTCATCTTCGTTAATACTCTCTTGATTTCTTTGAATTCGGCTGGATTCATTCTTTTACTAAGATCTTGAAGTATTGCCACTAATGCGGGGTTGTTTCTCTGCATGAAAACCTTTTGCTCTTCTTGACAGCTGATTATCTCTTTTATGGTGCTGCATCTGGCAATTTCTTCTCCATGATTGATAGTCACTTGTTTATTTGAGAAGTTAATTGGTTGCACTGGAACTACCCCCTCTTTTGCTGCTACTAGCGTTCGGCCAATCATAATGTTTCCCCCAAAGTCGTTTTTAGCTGGCTCAATCATCACGGGTGAATTTTGGTCACTTTTATCTAGTAACTTAGTCCATATGATTTTCTCAGATTTTGCCGGGATCTCAGTTGGTCCGTCACTAATAACACGGACCTCAGCATTGTCGTTGGCGGCGTGTAGCACTATTTCTGTGTTCCCATATCTCAGTACGTGGCTCCCCAGATCTAATATAAAATTGTATTCTTTCATGAAGTCAAGCCCAATTATGCACTCATCTTCTATATCTGCTACAATAAATCGGTGCCTAAATGAATTTCCTCCAAGGTGAACTTCTTGGTCGCTTTCTCCATGAACTAGAACTGTTTCACCTGTAGCTGTTTTTAGGGTGAACCGTCTTGCTGTATCGATCTGACTATAATGAACCACATCTGGACGCACTATCGATCTTGAAGCACCTGTGTCCAAAGTCAACATGCACGATTTGTTTCCAACGGTTGCCTCTAGGACTAAACTACTATTTTCTCTTTTGACTTGTGATACCACCAATGTAGGGCATTGTAATTGAGCCAGCTTTCGCCCTTCAAAACTGGCACGATCTAGTTTCCCGAATCCGGAACGCTGCATCTGTCTTCCGGGTGCGGCTCCCATTTACATTCTCTTCGGATGTGCCCCAACTTTCCACAGTTCCAGCATCTTACTCTGCTAGACCTACTTCGTTGATTTCGCTCAGGCTTATCTCCCAGACTTTTGACACGCATGATCACTTCATCAAGCGCTGCTTTTAGAGGTTCTTCAGCAACTTCCATCTGACGTACTCTATCTGAACCGTACGCTCTTTTTCCAGCTTCCATTTGCAGGGCCAATGCTAAGACTTCTACAGGTAGCTTCTTTCCGCTTAGATAAAGCTGATTCCTCATTTGTACATCTCGAAGAGCATTGATAAATGTATCAGCTGCCAATTCGTCTCGGTGTTCAGCGTTATAGTTCGGGTATGACAGATTTACCAGTCTCACAATGTCAGCCTCTAATTCTTGCAAAGTTTCGCTGACTCCTTGTTTCCGTGTTTTGAGCTGCATGCGATGGAGAGCTTGCATATGACTTTCCCCATATCTTACTTCTAAGGCCTCCATTATCTTGCTGTAATCACGCTCTGTCGCTGATAGTGTTTGCAAAATTTCAGCAGCAGGTCCCTTCAATGCCAATATAAGCGCGTTTGCTTTTTGCTGGTGCTCAACCCCAGTTGCTGCTATCTCAAATTGCATCTTAAATATCTGATACGATGTAGATCCATCAAATGCGGGTGTTTTTACTCTAGCTGGAGCTGAAGTAGTTGATGGATTGTTACCTGACTTCCCTTGTGCTATTTCTTGGCGTAATTCACTCGAAAGTTTGCGTAATTTCTCTTGTTCTTCGGTAACTGTCCGCAGCTCCCTTTCCATGTTGTTGATTTTGACCTCTGCACTGGATATACGTGACTCGATTACTTCACGTAGACTTTCTTGCTTCGCCATCATATCAGCAAATCGTTGTCGTTGCTCTACTTTTTGTTCTGCTGCCTGTTTCTCTTGTCGGGCTTTTTGTTCTGTTGCCAGTTTCTCTTGTCGGGCCATCATATCAGCAAGTTGTTGTTGCTGCTGTGCCATCATTTCTTTCATCAACGCCATCATCGGATCAATTGCTGGGGCATTCTGGACCGGATCTTCCTCCGGCTCTACTTCTATGACCTCTGTGTTTTGGCCTGCTTCTTCTAAGACTTTACGCAGCCGGAATGCAAGTTCTGCCTTCGTTCCATGGATTGGAGCATACCTTTTCTTCAACTCATCCTTCAGCTGGGTCTGGCTGAGATCACTAATATTTACTGTCTTGACCATTGTTTCAATAATCCCACTTCTGACACCACTGTATAACGACTCTTCGTTGGTTCTTTTAGATTATTGAGCAAATACGACAGTAAAAAGACTGATCTTTAGTTAACAAAATCTCAAACTTTATTTATCAACCAGTTACAGCAACTTCCGATTTTAATTACAATAAATTCTATGGTCTCCAATTTATGTACCATAAATTTCACCGCTTTCCACAATTTGAATCAATGAGAGTCGGAATCGTAAAATCTGTATTTACTATTCCACTAGGTTCAAATTCTTTCACTATTAGTACCCAGGCTCAAGTACCACCGATTATTCCTTATACTTTCGAATATTTGTAAAACACTTTTAATTGCAAAATAAAAACTGACTATCTGATATTTTTGTTCGCTTATTTATATCGAAAAATAAATAAATCGAAACTTCTATAATCCACTAGAAATCAACACTACGTAGTCCGTACATCTTGAATAGGCCACACCTGTTTTCATTCATACTTGCATTTGTATTAGCGAACTCAAATTTAATTTATGCAAAATGTATTTGTTAAAGGTAGTTAACTTTTGATTTGCCATAGAATGTAGAAAACATTTAGGCGGAACGTATTGGTTATTTATGATTAAATTAAATTAACCAATTCTGGACGAAGTTTATTACAATACGATAGTTTTCAGTATTCTTCTCGATATAAGTCCAATTATTTCATTCTGCACATCTTTTCCAAGATAAGTGTCAAAGCATTCTTTATTTTTTATTCGTTTGAGATAAAATTGTTTGAAAAAATATCGTTTGAAAAAAAATGCGAGGCCATCGGCAAATGCCTGGTTTGCCTGTGCTTAAAACCGCCACTGTCGACGAATGACATCAACGAATGTGAAGAGCTTATACAGCCATCGGACTCAGAGGAGGAAAAGGAAAAGGGTTTAGAGGGGATAGAGGATTAGGGTATTAAAGGGGATTAGAGTAAAGGGGTTGCGTTGAATTAAATTTAGAAGTATTCGTGAGAGTTTTAGAATGCAGTCAACAATAAACGACAACTACCGCTAAGGAAATGAATATATTTGAAGCTACTGGTAAGATCACTTTCAATTCAGAACTTCTAAAAAACACTCTAATTTTGATAAATCCTAAATACGCTGAAAACGAGAGAAATTTTTCTGTATCTGGAAATTTTGACAGTAAACGGAGAGTTACTTTTTTTGTTAAAATTAATGTTTAATAATTCTCGAGAAATTCAATTAATTATTCCCAATTTCTCGAGAAACTCAATCGCTGATAAACTCGAGATTCATAAAAGGTCGAGAAATCAGAAACTCTAGTTCATATATGCTCTTTGATGGGTTCAATATGTTGAAATATAGCACAGATAAGGTTAATGTATTTAATTGGATTTGTAAAATTTGTTTCATAATCTTGTTTCTATTTATTTTTTTTTAATTTAAACTAATCTGACACATCCAATTCTATTTGTGTACATATATCTCCCTTTAAGAAATCTTTTTTATAGGGTTGTGTGCTGTTTTTAATGTTTTATTTAGTTATTAATGAAGTTGTTTACCGTTGTTTACTTCATTTTACTATGTTAATTATTAAAATTCGTTATTTTTTCCAGTAATCCGTTTTCAGTTCCATGTCAATATTAAATAGATCCTCCAGTCTGTTATCATTTAAATAATATCAACTATTGTTATTAATGCATAGTTGTCTTCTCTTTCTTTATTAGGAACTGAGCTTATATTATTGGCCGTTTTTTTTACTCTGGTTATGCTAGTTGGTTTATTTTGGAGTTCTAGTTTAGAGATAAACTATCTAGTTCAAGCTTTGGTTTAGATCTTACTGATCTATCGGAACACCTATAAAAAGATTATTTACTATTTCGTTTGTATTGATAGCTTTACCATAGCTATTAAGCGATTGTTCTTAATTTCAAAAACTTTACCTTCCGTTCCAGCTAATTTTATTCGCTTTAGCATTTCGTTTACAAATCATTAATTCTGTTTAAAATACTCGCTTAAATAAAATTCCTTAGAATCTAGACAAATCGATCAATCGATCGTTATTCTAAGTTTAATCCGGAATGTTCCTTTAAACAAAATAAGAATTTTTTTTTGTTTGTCCCTTAACTGTAAATACAACAATAATATTCGTTTCATTAATTTTTTTATTTTAATAATCATCATCATTGATGTCATCATTGTTATAAATATGTTTTCTTAATTTTGTACAGGATAGGACTGGGCGATATTTAAAAAATTATCGATTATATCGATATCAAAATATTATCGATAAAACCAATATATCGATAAATATCGATAATATTTATCGATATTTATTTATTATTTATTGATATTTATCGATAATATCGATATATCGATAATATCGATATATCTATAATATCGGAATATTGATATTATCGATATGTCTATATTATCGATATTTCGAATTCTGTACATATCGATTAATCGATATTATCAATATTAACCATATATCGATAGATCAATAACGATTCATATAAATATCGATATTTTTTCCATTAAATTAAACAGGATTATTACATAATAAAATTAAATAGGTTTAAAGTGTGAAAAGTATCACAAAATTTTAGTTACATTTGCCTATATTTTTATATTAATGCAAACGCAAATCCTTAAATATCTCAATATATGAAAAAATGGACATAAACCACTTTAAAAAAACGGTTCATACCGATAATATAGATTTATCGATAATATCGATAATATCGATATGTCGATAATATCGATATATCGATATCTCGATACATCGATATTACCGATATATCGATATTTATCGATATATTGATATTTTTCCCGGCCCTAGTACAGGGTGTTTCATTTATGTTGAACTGAATAGAATTTTATGTTGTAGCTCGTTACGATTTTGTTATAACCGTAACACTAAACCAAAACCTTGTCAATTTCAACTCTACCAAAACACAGCTGTTGATTGTTTCCAGATTAAAGACCGAGTTCCCCAAAAATATTTTATTCAGTATGTGTGATGAACCAATAGGTGAATGTAAAAACATTCGTTTATTGGGTGTCACAGTTTCAAATGACCTACTCTGGAACGATCATGTAATGGCGATGGCAAAAAGCGCGTCTAAAAAACTCGGCCTCCTAAATAGATGCAAAACATTTTTCACTCCATACCAATTGGTCCATGTTTATAAGTCCTATATTCGTCCCTGTATGGAGTACTGCTGTCAAGTTTGGGGTGCTGCCTCTGTTTCCATCTTGGTCCTCTTGGACTCTTCAAAAGCGGGCTATACGAATTGTGGGTAATCGAACTTTGACATCAAAACTTGATTCCGTACAACATCGTCGCACTGTTGCTGACCTCGTTGTTTTTTACAAATATCGTCATCAGCAGTGCTCAGATGAAATCAACGGCATCATGCCTCAAACTTATTCTTACCCCCGTTCCACTCGGCAATCGGCTACCGCAACCGGTGAAACGGTAAAGATCCCGCGCTGTCATACTGGCAGATCGCAGAGAGACTTCTTTGTCCGAATTGCGTACAAATGGAATAGTTTGCCGGAACATTTAGTCTCAGGTGGCTTCAACCCGCAGATGTTTAAAAAGAGCGTTAATCTACACCTTAGAACGCCAGTTGTTGTGGGACCCAGGTCTAAACCTAGGTCTTAAAAGGTATTTATGTGTTGTTGTGACACATATTGTAAACCCTATAACACAACACATTTTATTTTTAAAAAAAAAACACTTAAATCTACCGGGACCACATCCTCAATTACAGTTTCGATGTAATCTGTGCTCGATGATGCAGCAGTGTGAGAAATTCGATCATCCGCTTCACTCCCATGTCTGCTGCTCCATGTTAAATAATCGTTAAAAAAAATTTATGCAGCTTTGACTTGAAACGGTGAATATGTTTGATGTACCATCGAAGTTTCCATTCGTTTGATGTATCATCCGTTTCCATTCTTTAAATACTTCAGATTTTTCAGTTCTCCGCTCTTTTGTGTGAGTTATTGAAACATTCGTCAGCTTGCGGGCTAATGGGTTGCTTTGATTTTCAAGCCTAATCAGTACAAACTGAAGAACTGCATAGGCATAGGCCAATAGTTTATGATAGAGTGGAGGGTGATTGAGGGTAATACCGTTGACTGAATGGAATTCATCTGCCAGAGCTGCTAAGATATTACCTTGGCTAGTCATATCTCACTAATATTGCCAGTATATGAAATCTCACGTTCACTCATATGCCATTAGCAAGGACTGGAGACATACCCGTAGACTAACGATAAAAAAATTAAAAACGCAACAAAAATTGATCCCTCCGTGCGAACTTACCATTGATTTTTTTAACAGGATGCTGCAATCCTGCTCTTTCATGCAATAATTCCGGCAAATATGACGATCCCATAATGCCGACATCTTCTTTCATTATTCCCGGAATTTTGAGATCATAAAAATGTGCCGGCTTCAGGGATTCAAGACTCCGTGATTGCAATCCTTAGCGTATAGTAACACCTAAAAAAGAATCTAGAAGTTGTTACTAGATCCAGTTTACAGGAAAGGATGTCGTGCGAGGAATCAAATCGCTGACTATGCTAAAGTTCGTAGGTTGTATCAGAACGTGTCTAAACCACTCTATCGGCAGCTTAGAAACTCTGACCCTGTGCAAGCTGGAACGAGTTATATTTCTATCAAAACCAGAAAAATCTTAGATCAATCAAAATTATACAGACAAGATCATACAGTTATTGTAACTGAATGCTAAACAAATCTTGGTTTTCTTGTTGGTGAACGCATACAAAAAGCAGTGATAAGAACCGAATCGTCGATAAGAAGCATAATTTCCAAATAGCGCTGGAAGAGGGTATGAAACAAACGCCAACACGCGACTGCATTATGGTTCTTGGTGACTTTAATGGACAAGTTGGTAGAGATATCTCTTATAGAAATGTGGTGGACTCCACCAGATAATGGCCAGAGATTGACTGAGTTTAAATTATCCCTCCTATACTCTAGCCTGGAAATATATGTGCTGTCAAAGAAGCTACCGACAAACAACAATATATTGTCAATAACCGCAGTACAGATGATCGCGTACGCTGAAGATGTCATCATAGACTGAAGTGAAGCTGTTATAAGTGAGATTTTCAAGTCTCTTGAGAGTGGTGCTAGATGGTCTGCAAATTAATTACGGAAAAGCCAAACATATGAATGTTTCAAGAGCGGTCAAGAAGAAAGGTTTGATGTGCTTCAATGAACAAATTGAGTGGTTATATTTTAAATATGACCAATATGTGGTGATATTTTAAATATTTGGGATCTATGCTTGACTCGATAAAAACTCGATTCGCGGCAGGTAACCAAACTTTCTACTCAATTAAACCTTTCCTTGGATCACAAAGAAAGGGTTTAATTAAGTAGAATTTTCGGAAAGTTGACACATACAACTAATACCAAACCCAAGTTGTACAAGACACTGATTAGACCTGTGGTGATGTATGGCGCACAAACAGGGACCCTTACACAAAATGACAAAACGCATTTATCTGTAATTGAGAAATCAGAGACCTGCTTGAGGGTCCTGTTATAATAGGTTGTATCCGTTCCAATAGGATTTCTTGGATTGGGCATGTTCTACGAGCCGGTTCACAGTCTGGAATGATAAAAAAAATATACGTAAGTACCCCAGGGAGTGGACGACCACGACTAAAATGGAAAAGGGACGTAATGAACGACTTTAAAACAATCAACTGCCATGGCAACTTTACCGCTGTTGCGAATGACCGTGGTGAATATTCGAAACTGATTAGTTAGGCACTGCTCCGTTGTTTTCATTTGTTTTATAGGGTAGTGATTTATCATACTTTGCAGTAACATTATTCTAACCTTTTCACGGAAGGTTCCATAAGACAAAATAATAAACCTTTTTACGGAAGGTTCCATAAGACAAAAATTTTTTATCCCTTAACTGTTAATACAACAACAATAATATTCATTTCTTTCGATTGTTGTTGTATTTTGTTTTGTTTTGTTGATCATCATCACTCAATAATCATCGTTATGAAGATAATATAGGGTGTTTCATTTATGTTGAATTGAATTGAGTTCTACGTTGTATTTCGTTATGATTTTGATAAAACCGTAACAATATGCATAGTTTTGAAATCACATACTATCTAGGTGGTTCTGTGTTAAATGGTTGTATGGACACAAATGGACAAAATTAGCCTTAAAAAATAAGCTACCTCTGCCAATGATTATTTTTTACCAATTATGCTTTTCCTTATTATTTTTAAATTTGTCTTTATTAATTTCAGCGGCGTCAAGATGAGCTGGAAAGAAAAGCACAAGAACTTGAAAGACGAGAAGAAGCATTAAGAAACGGAAATACAGGTCGAAGAAATAATTGGCCACCACTACCTGACAAATGCTGTGTTCAACCTTGTTTCTACCAGGACATAAATTTAGAAATACCAATTGAATTTCAAAAAATTGTGCGGCAACTGTATTATTTGTGGGGGCTATACGCACTAACAATGTGTGTAAATGTTATTGGAGCGATGATGCTAATGTTTTATTCTGGTCAATTTGCTATGTTTGGTCTAGCATTATTCTATTGTGTTTTATTTACACCGGCATCGTTTTTATGTTGGTATCGCCCAGCATATAAAGCGTTTCGAAGTGATTCAAGTGTAAATTTCATGATATTTTTCTTTGTGTTCTTCTTTCAAATGATTGTTACAGTGTTTCAAACAATTGGTTTGTCTAGTTCGGGTACTTGTGGATTCGTGACAGCTATAGAACAATTTGGAGGCACCGTAGGTGGTGTATTTATTGGAATATTTTGTTTAATAATTGCTATCAGTTTTGGAATATGTGCAGCTGGTGATGTAATGCTTTTAACTAAAATTCATGCAATTTACCGAAGCTCCGGCGCTAGTTTTGCAAAAGCTCAGGCTGAGTTTACAAATGAATTTGTACGAAATCCACATGTACAGCAGGCTGCTGCCAATGCTGCTACAGCCACGATCAATTCGCAATTAAATGCTCCACGGTACTAGTAATTAACAGAGATACTAATTTTAAATTCAAGTTAACCTTAAAAAGAAGTTTATACATTAATATTATTATTTGCACTATCATAAATAATTTAATTAAATAATTACCTTTAAATTTAATAAAAAACAAAATGATATATTTATAAAACGTATTATTTATTTACATTTAATTGAAGAATGTTTGATATAAATGTGTTTACCGTTGTTAAATGAATAATAAATAATAAATCAAAAAATATGTTTGTCCAAAAGAATAAACTAATCTTATACGCTGTCAGAAAAAAAATAATATGTTTGTTCTATTATAATAATAAAAAAATATATAGTAAATAAAAAATATCATTTAGGTATATTTCGTTATTTTTAAATTTTTCAATAAAGTTATGTTTACCTTGTATAGTATAACTTATAGTTATAATTAATTCTATATGACTCAAAATCACCAAGGTGGAAAATTTGCTTCGCCAACAAATCAGTTACTGAAATCGTAACTTTATTGAGTTGTTGATCATAATGAAAAACTAAAATTAATCCTTTGGGATTTTTTGTGTTAAATTTCTAGACATTACGATGCATGTATTCATAGGATGAGAGAACATGTGTCTCTGATAAGTGTGAGTTCGAATCCTGGCACGAAACACAAACAAAAAAAAATTTCTAAAAGAATTTTAGAGAAAATGAAAAATTATTTCGAATTGCAAAATTCAAGTGATTTCCAATATACTTTAGCTTAATTGCTCACAAAAAACCGCTCTAAAGTTAATCCGTTTTAATTGTACATGATACAATATCTTCACAAATACATTGGCTTCTCAAGATGGACGGGTCTACGCCCCAGAAGTACTCGGAACCTTGTTCCGACCAAGAACCATCACAACAATTTCGACGAAAAGTGGAACCCCGTCGCACCATTTTTTGGGTAAGGAAGCAGCTGTCACTTGCTTCAATGATTCAAATACTCCTCGTCATGGCTGGTATTGAAAGAAATCCTGGGCCTACTAAAACATGTTCAATATGAAAAAACATTTTAAGGGCAAACATAACATCCATCCAGTACAACACCTGTAAAGAATGGTGTCACCTCAAGAACTGCCCAGGCTTAGCCACACATAAACAATGACCAAACACTACATAGTGCCATGCTGTCAATTATCTAGTCAACATACCAATACGAGCTCGCAGCAAAACACAATGCGAATGAACACGCATCTGGATACTCCGAGTGATGTGCAAATTATGCAACTGAATTGCAACGGCCTTTCCAACAAGATCGACGATATTATAAATTATATGTGCAATAATAATGTTCTAGTCACGGTTCTTCAAGAAACCAAATTAAATGTTAGATCTAAGATTAGTGATAATTACTGTGATTACAAAATTATAAGGTGGGATAGAGGGAAGGACAAAGGTGGCCTTGCCTTTAGCATTCACAAAACCGTTATCTACCGTACAACCACATTACCTGCAGTACCGGAAACATAAACACATAGAACAACTAGGCATTATAATAAAAGCCGGCAACACTGAGATAACTCTAGTCAATATCTATATTCCACCAGTATGCAGCTGTGATACAGGTTATGAACCGTCCATAGGACATTTATTTTATACCAAAGACTGTCTAATTCTCAGATGTGAATGCTCATCATGATCTATGGCACTCACATCTAAACACTGATTCACGAGGTGAAAACATTGCTGATCAAATTGACGGCTCCAATTTAGGAGTCCTCAACGAACCACATCTAACAAGAATTACAAACAGCTCGTATTCTTCTCCAGATGTTTTCCTTGCCTTGCCAGCATGTCACTAATGCCAATTGCTGAATGGAGAACTGATATCGCATTAGGATCAGACCACGTGCCGATCATAATCACCTTAAGCCGTTCAATAAACTTAATAAAATCCGAGAAGAATACCTATACTAATTTTCATAAAGCAGACTGGGAAAATTTTACTACTTTTACTGAAATGGAATTCAGTAAACGATTTTTACCACTTGACGCCCTCTCTGGGAAAAAAAAATTCAGAGAAATTTTTAATACAGCTAGATCTCGCTTCATTCGATCCAGCAGAATACAAAGGGTGAAACCAAACTTTCCACAGGAAGCTTGTGTGCTCTCCACCCAAAAAGATGACCTCCGCAAAGCAGATCCAGCTGATCCTAGAATTATAGACCTTAATAAGAAAATTAATAGTTAATTATGGAACACAAACGTAATAAATGGAGAGAGTGATTCATTGGCTAGGGAGTGATTCAAGTTTTGGCACAAGTGAAAGTCTCTGGAAGGTCATAAAAGACTTAACCCATCCTCGATAACCAGGCAACATTGCATGAACCCCTTCGACGATATCCCACCTGAAAACCACAGAAAATGCGCAAGCAATTCAACACACAGTTTACAGAAAAGTCACGTAAACATGAAAAGCAAACTAGGTCAGTATTGAGACATCTGCGCAAACTCAATACTGAACATTTAGAGGAAATCACATTTTCTGAAGAAGAGGTTGAGAATGCCATAAAGAAAATTAATTATGAATATTAATTAATTATAAATATTAATTAATTATGCTTAAACATATTGGACCCAAAGGACTGAAATATCTCACTACCACACTCAACACATCGCTAAATACGCTACAGATACCAAATATCTGGAAGCCTAATCTTGAAGTCTTGAAAACCTGAAGAAAATGGAGAATCTTACAAAACGATCTCCATCCTTTCATCTGTCGCAAAACTGATTGAAGCGCTTATATTACCTCGGTTAACTGGGTCTTACAATTTGGCGGCACACCAACATAGTTTTAGGACACACATAGTATAACCACCGCTCTTCACAGAATACAAACCCAGATCGGTGATGGTCTGAACCAAAAACAACCCTGTGCTAGAACGATTTTAGTTGCACTCGACCTGTCAAACGCATTCGACAGTGTCGCATGCTGCACTACTAGATGACATCCAAAAGACTAATTTGGCAGGTCTAATAAGGCGCTGATTGTGCAACTATCTTAGAGGTCACCAAACATACGTCGAGTTTCGGAACTGTAAGTCCAATATGAGAGTACTACTACAAGGAGTTCCACAAGGCAAGTTCTCTTACCTTCATTATTTAATCTCTACTTAAGCAGCTTACCTGCCTCCCAGAAGGAATACCAACACGTCATATGCAGACGATTGCGCGGTGCTTGCAACAGTTACAACCTAGAACAACTCACCAATATCCTAAACACCTACTTAATACAGATGTAAATTTACCGGTAAAATATTTTTATGGTAATTTTACCGTAAAATTACCGGTAAGATTGGTAAAATTGGTAAAATAGGTAAAATATAGGTTTTTTGCACATCTACAAAAATGGAACAAATCCTGGACCAACTGGCTACAACGATGACAGCTTTCTTCACTGTTATATGTCGAAGTTATGTGTTTGTAAGGACAATACTATATTCGTAAATGTTTACGTATTAGTATTACACATGGAATGGAAATATAAAAACATTTGAACGGGGGGCACAAATTCAAAAAGTGAGTCTACAGAAAACCAAGCATATTCATTGAAAATTAATATTTGTTCAAACTATAAACGATGCATCCCAATCTAGATAAATGCTACTTTCATCGCATGTGGTTGGAAAGTAAGCCCAGTTCAATGTTTTTCAGCATTGATTGCATTAATGTCAACGATTTCAGCATTAATGTCAACGACATTAAACATGTGATGTGTCACTTCAGATGTGCCACAACCGACGATGGGATGGTTACATTAATTACGCGTGTAACAGCCAAATTCTAATTCGTGCATTGTTTCATTCATGGGAAAAATATAAAAGGCAAATGGCTAAACAATTTTTTTTTCTCAAACTCGAAACCAAAATTTATAATGAAGGGCTGATAATGTTTCGTTGCGTTGTGTGTTCTTAACCGTTTGAGAATTCTATCGATCTACTGCTGTTGCTGCTTCGTTTAAAGTAAAATTGCAACGCGAACGAAATTGCTTTCAAATTATTTCCAAATATTCTATCTTACTATAAGAATCACGATTTGTGAGAAAACGAACTATACTTGCGGCCAACAATAAGGCCATAATATTAAAACCAGGATTTATTATTATTTCAACAATGGCTTTATTCAACATATATAAAAGAATGATGGCGCTTATTCAATAAAACGTCAAGAAGAAGAACAAGTACGTAAAGAACGGATGTGTTCGTAAAAATTAAATATTATGAGTTCGTTAAAACTATTATCATAGAACACAACTGTCATAATTTGATTGTATGAATTTTAAATATTTTTTTTTTTTTTTTTTTTTTTTTTTTTTTACTTTATTTATTTGGTTCTGGACATGTTATATATAATAACATTTGGTTTTTTCAGTCCATATGACCAATATTTCTAAAATATTTCTTGTAATTTTTTATATAATTCAATGATCTGGTTTGTTGTAAATTTTGAGATATAATTTTCAGTTGTTATATATAATGTTTTAAATAGTTCATAGAACTCTGTAAGTTATGATTAACTTCATTTTGTAATTTAAATGATTTATATAATTCAATATAGTAATTTTAGTAGAAATTATAAATTTGTGAATGACAATACTTTTCAATTATTGTATATAAAGTTTAGAAGCTTAGTAAATTTGAAAGATTAAAGTCGTGTTCGATTTGACTGAAACAACTGAAGCAACTGAAAAATTAAATGCAATTGTTGTTGTTCCTTCAGCTGTTTCAGTCAAATCGAACGCACCTTAGGTTTTACTCAAGTTTCTAGTTTAGCATGATTTTAGATTAAATCAGAAAAAATAATTTTATGGTTTCATTTACTGTGAATTCGTTAGGTTTTCACCATAACCAATTTCTAAAACTAACAGCAGAGGCTGTGTACTGATATGTCATTCAGATTTTTCAGTTTTTGAATAAAATTATGAATTTGAGGATTAATATGTGTTACAAATTATTATATAAAAAATTAGTATGTTTGAATAAAATTTGAATAAAATTAAAATTATAATTTAAGAGTTGGTATATTTAATGGCATTTTTTTGTTAATATTGTCGATACCCACTATGTATTGATGTGAGGTATTTGTCATTTTATATAATTCAATTAGATATTAATTATTGTTGTTAAACCTGAACTTGAAAGGAAATTAAATGTTAAATACTTAAATGTTAGGCATTTATGTGTGTAAATATCCAACATAATTGCCCAGGCAAGAGTTAATTATCCGCTCTGTGTGGAACTGGGGGTTTGTTTGTGAATTACCCCACCCAATCTGGTATCAACTTATACTTCCTGTTATATTTTACCTGTATTAGATTTATTTAAAGTTTATTTTAAAAGGTGAGTTTGGCTTCGTTCAGGAAATTGATCAGCATGTGATATTCATCGAGGTTGCCCTCGCTTAATATTTTTTGTAAAGGTTTGGTTGTTAGTATATTGTATTTTTGTCTGCACGAGTCATATTTCTTGCACTTTTCAATGCAATGAATAGCATCCTCTAACACTCCACATACATCGCATGTGTTAACGTCCGCTTGTTTAATTAGTTTAAGGAATTTTTTGTCGAACGTATGGTTTGTTCTCAGTCTGATTAAGGATTTGATATTGCCTGGGTTTAAAACCGATTTTTTGAACCATTTGTTGGGACCAGTAATGCCATTGGTGTTAGATCTATGGGTAAATCCCTTTAGTAAGGTTTTTTCTAAAAATTCTTTGTTCCAGTCGTGATATAACGCCTCTTTTAGGCTTCTTGAGCAATCCTCCATTGTTGATTCTAGATGTATTAATTCTCCAGTATTAGCTCCTGTTTTGGCAGCGGAATCTGCTAGTTCATTTCCAACTATACCTACGTGGCTAGGTATCCATAGAATATGGGTCTTATGTTTACGAGTGACTATACTGTTGAGGATCATATTTTCATATAGTTTGTTATTTTTGTTAATTACTGTATGTTTTAGGGCCAAACATGCACTCAACGAGTCGGATATGATGTTTAAGGTATCAGAGGGTTGTTTATTGTCTTCTTCTATAGCTAATTTAATGGCGACGGTTTCTAATGTTTTTATAGATAAGTTTTCTTCTACCTTAAATGATTTGGTATAGTTATTCTTCGTGTTATTTAACCCGATACCTTTCCCTTCTGTGGATATGGATGCATCGGTGAATATTAAGTTGTTGGAATTTAGATTTTTAATCGTTTCTGAGGCAATTATATTAGCTTCTGTATTGTACGTGTGGGATTTATGAATTTTTTGACTGAGGCTGGTGTTGATTACTAATTTATCTTTCAGGGTGTCTACGTTCCAATTTTTTTGTACTTTGGTAGCGAGGTTGTCTAAAATCGTATGATATTTTTCATAAATATGTGTGAGTGTACTATAGCAATTTCCTAGTAGATGGTCTTTATATATGTCCGTGTTGTGAAATTTTTGTTTTATACAATATTTACCCATGGAAAGGGCTAATTTTAGGTTTATTGGAAGTTCCCCGGCTTCGGCTATTATAGCTGTGATAGGGGTGCTTGGAGTAAGGCCTAGGCAAATTCTTAGACTTTTATTGATGGTAATTTGCGTATTTTTTTGATGAAAATTGTTGTTAATTAGTTATGTCACTATAATTAATACGGCTCTGAATGATGGCATTATGTATGTTTAAGAGTGTAACAGGGTGGACCCCTCCTTTTTTCCTTCCCAAGATCTTCATAAAGTTGATATTGTTGTTGCAGACTTCGTTCAGAATTTTGTTATGAGAATTGAACTTTAATTTGTTGTCAATAGTGAAACCCAATATTTTTATTTCATTTACTTCCCTAAGTTCAATTCCTTGATGTTTGATGCTGATGGTAGGTTTAATTTTTTTCCTGGGATTGAAGTTTATATTCATGTACGAGGTTTTATTGATGTTTATATTTAGATTGAGATCTTTGATAGATTTAATGAACTTATCTGTTAGAGCGTTGGCAGATGTTTCTAGTTCTTGTTTATCTTTGGCGGCTGCAATTAGTACAAAATCATCAGCATATTGCAATATTCTGTGATTTTCGTTTTCAATAATAATTGAATGTATTTGATGAGTATAAACGTTGAACAATAGAGAGCTTAACGGATCCCCTTGGGGCAATCCTATACTGGTTATGGTACTATTATTTAGATATTTTTCCATTCGTCAGGATATATTTGGTTATACCATAATTTATTGAGGTGATTTTTTATGGTTTTTATGTGGTTTTCAGGTAGCTCCTTGAGGAGTTTATATGATATTTTATTTATACCCGGAAGAGTGTTGCCATTATTGTGAATTATTACCCTAATTTCTTCGATTTCGAATTCATCTAGAAATGGATGCAGATTGAAGAATGAGGTTTTATCTTTATCCTCTATTATACTCTCCTTGATGTTGTTGGTTAAAAATTTGGAGGCGTTTGAGTTGATTTTAAATAAATTGTGCTTGTTTGTAAACGGCTTTCTGATTGCGTTGAACTTTTTCCAGATTTCCTTTAGGCTGCTCCGTGGGTTGATTTCTGCCAAATAGCTGTTGAAACTTAATTTTTTTTGGTATTTAATTTCCCTTTTCAGGACGGCTATCGCTTTGTTGAGTTCGATTTTATGGCTGAGGTTGTTTTTATCTTTATTGAAAATTTTTAACAAACTTTTTTTAATGATCCAGAGACGTTTGATTTTTTCGGTCCACCAGGTTTTAGGGACATATTTGTTATTATTTTCAATGCTAATTAAGTTGGAGTTGATTATATTGATAATTTCTTCCTCGTAGTCCTGGAAATTGAACGAGTGATCAGAGTTGAATGCGGTGCATTCTTTTATGCAATTTTTAAAGTTTAAAATGGTTTTTTTTGTGGAAGATTCAGTGATGTGGTTGTTGACATTTATCAATACGGGAAGGTGGTCTGAAGTACCTACTAGAGTTGTGTCGCAATGCCATGTTGTTTTTAGAGCTATATCGGATGTACTTAGGATAATGTCAATGGCTGAGATCTTGCCATTGTTGCCCCTTCTCGTGCCATCACCGTTGTTTAAAATATTGAGGTTGGAATTTAAGAATAAATTGGCCATTTGTTCTCCTTTTTTATTATATTTGCAGTGACTATCCCAAAGGCTGTGTCTGGCGTTAAAATCTCCCATTAATATTAAATTATCGTTATTGTTGAGTTCATCTAATATTTTTCCTAACTTGTCTATAATTATTGCCATAGGTTTGTTCGGTGGAATGTATATTTCTATAATCTTGAGCTTATTATTAAATTTGTCTGTGATGTTAACCTCTATGTATTCGACAGGTAGGTGTTTTTTCTCTGAGATTATTTTCCCTATAATTAAATGTTTGTTTAATAGAAAACCAACTCCGCCATATCCATCCAATCTGTTATTCAAGTAAAGGTTGTAATTGAGGAATTTAACTTTATCCTTATTGCGCATCCACGTTTCTGATAATCCGCATACATCTATTTTGTTATTATAAAGATAGATCTCAAGTTCATCCTTTTTGACTTTCAGACTTCTAATGTTGATGTGCATCAATTTCATATATCTGAATAATTTTTGTAGCGACTCATAAGAGTCCCTGATGTAGCTAGACTGTGTGAAGTGATATTGTGAGTAGTATGAGTAGGACGGATAAATGTGAGTATATCTCTTTTGTTGACATTATTTGTAAATCTTTTGAGTATCATAGTTATTAAATTGTGTTCTGAAAGCGTAGTTCTATATCCTCCATTGGAGTAGGGTAAAAAATTTTCGTGGGTGAATTTCCAGACTGAATTCAAAGTGCGTCTGTTTGTATGTATGATAGCTTCTTTGATGCTGGTTATCTTAATAGCGCAATCTCTTAATTCTAAAATGGTAGGTACAAGTTGATGTGAATCTCCTTTATTGGAGTAGAGTAAACTTTTAGTTAAATTGAGGTTACAGTCTGAGTAGAGAGTGTGTTTAGCTGTATATGTGGTGTTGTCGACCGTGATGAATGTCGGTATGCTGAATGCCATTAAATCTGAGTGAGAAGTTAATTTTGTTGCTACCTTGGAAGATAAGGTTGCGAGAAGCTTCAATGCCGAACTAAAGTAACTTATGCATGTAAAGTAGTAATGGAACATAATACTATAAGAAGGTATTGGGAGCTGAAGCAGAAGCCTAACAGTTGTAGTTGTTGATGTGCTGAAAACTATTGCATCTGAATGAGTAAATAAATTTGTAGTTACCCTGGACAAGTCAGCCGGAAGTTGGAGCGGTGGTTTATATACTCTGGTGTTTGAAGAAGGTAGAGAATGAGCATAAATGAAATTGCAGACCGAATTCAGGGCGAGTCTGTTTAATGGTAAGTTGTTAATGGGTATAGTTATCAAATTCGTATTATATTTTGTTAATTCTACGTAAGTAAGGAGTGTAATGCTTTTATTCATATGCATTACCCAGACTAAATTCAAAAGGTGTCTGTTTAATTTTGAAATAATATTAGTAAATTTATATCTAGATGATTTAACAGTAGTAGTTGTCAATGTGCTGGAAACTATTGAATCTGATTGAGTAAATAAATTTGTAGATACCTTGAACAGTAACATAGCCGGAAGTTGAAGCAGTGGTTTATATACTCTGATGTTTGAAGAAGGCAAAAAATGAGCATAAATGAAGTTGCAGACCGATTTCAGGGTGCGTCTGTTTAATGGTAAATTATTAATGGGTATAGTTATCGAATTCCTATTATATTTTGTAAATTCTACGTAGGTAGGGAGTGTAATGCTTTTGTTCACATGCATTACCCAGACTAAATTCCAAGGATGTCTGTTTAATCTTAAATTGATATTGATAAACTTATATCTAGTTGATTTAACTATTCTAAAGGGCGAATCGGTGGTGTATTTTATTAAATTTGTTGGAGAATTGGTTGTCTGTGATTGTTAAGAGTTGGTATTGGAAGTATTGGCATTGTTAGATAGATCATTATTTAAGGTGTATGAAATGATGTTATCTATTTCAGAGGTTAGCTCTCCTAATTTGATTAGGGGAGCGTCATATTCGTCATCCTTAGCCGGGATGTTGGTGAGTTTATGAATGCATTCTTTAAAACATGTGTTAATGTCTGCGATAACATTGAATACTCCCAGTATGTTGTTTAATTTTTTGTCTAAATCATCTTTAAGTTCTTTTTTAAAAGCAAGTAATTCTAGGTTAAGTTTCTTTATTTCTAAGTTTTCCTGGTTTACTTCTTTTTTTTTTAATGTTTTTGTTGGTTTCTTTGAGCTGAATTACTTCCTTCGTTAGATTTCTGATGGTTTCTTGTGAGTCTGTTACTTTAGTTTTTTCATCAATTAATGTTTTGTTGTAATTTATGGATAATTCGAGTTCCTTTTGGAGTGTATCCTTTTGTTTAATTATTAGCTCGTTTTCTTCTTTAAGATATTTTAAGTTCTCTATTTCTTTTTTCATGAGTTCTAATTCATTTTTTAGGGAGTTTTTTTCCTTATCTGTGTCTAGAGGTTTCCAGACATTGCTGAGGTGGTTTGGCAGTGTAGGATAGTTGACAAAATCAGCTTTTTGATTATTGTTTTTTATATACTCTTTGGCTTCGTTGAAGCTCAATTTTTTGGTAGCCATCCAGAACTTTATATCTTTTTGATGTTTATATTCAGGGCAGTTTCGATCATTAGCTGGGTGGTTTCCTTTGCAAAGGGGGCATGACGAATTTTCTTTGCAATCTGAGAAATTATGGTTATTATTACCACAGTTAATGCAAATTTCTTTCCCTTGACAGATGTTGGCATGGTGTCCATATCTTGAGCACTTAATACATAAAATTGGGTTGGGTATATAGTGGCGAATAGGTCTTTTTACCTGAAACAGATTGATATCGTCTGGGAGTATACTAGATCTGAATTTGATCTTAATCGCAGTTGTAGGTACTGATTTGTCCGTTTCGTTACTCCATCTGTGTATTCTGTTAATCTCTATTATTTTGTATTTTTCGATTAAATCCTCTTTGATGGAATCGATGTCCATGTCTAGTGGGATCCTATTAATTATACCTGTCGATTCTATTGTGGTTTTAGGTATGTGGATGTTAATGCTTAATATTTCTTTTAACTCTTTATCCTTGATGATTTTGTTTGCTGTGTTGATGTCTCTGGTGATGATTCTGATTCTGTTATTGTTGAACTGTTCAATTTTGAGTATAACTCCAAAGTTTTTTTCTTTAATTTTTTTAGCGAGAGATATGTCACTTATGTTATTTTTTTCTGCAATCAATACATACGGGCCTAAGTCTCCCGGAACGTATTTGCTAATAACTTTATTACTGTCCGCCAACATATCTGTTTTGAGATTTTTGTTATTACTGTTCAGATGTGTCATTATTATTTTTCTTTTGTGCGCACCTGTGTGTTCTTCTTTTTCTGGATTATCTAACTGCAGTTCTCCTTGATTTTTGGAAGCTATTGTTGGAGATGTCATTATGTATGCTTGGCTAGAGTTTGTCAAATCCGTTTAGGCAGGTGTTAAGAGAGAGAAAAAAAAATTGGTTGTGAGGTATATATAGACAAATAAAATTGGAGAGCAACCAAAAAAAATTAAGAGTACTAAGAAATTTCCCACACGAGTCCAATTGGGAGTATGGAACACACCTTAATTCAGAATTATTTATTGATGTATTTATTACCGCATGTAAATTTAAACAAATGAATAAACCAATGTGCAAAAGAATAGTATCAATATTAAGAGGAACCGAGTGTTGTAGAGAAGTTTGTTGTATTAAGAATTCAAATTAACATTTAACGTGTTCCAACAAGATTCAAGTTTCAATATCAACACCTCGACCACGCCCTAATGTGATATACCAGATTGGTTGAAGGAATTCACTTGTTCAGTGTATAGTTTAATTGTGCTTTTATATTATAATAGCAAGATGTCACTGAATTACAGAGCAAGTGTAATAATTAACTCTTACCTGGGCAATACAAATTGTGTTTGTATGATTTGGTGGTTGTTCCTGTCCAAAGAAGTTCTTGGTTGTTGGTTGATTAAATGTTCTGTGTGCAATCTTGATTTTATCAATGGCCTTCTCAATGATGATAATTCCTTATATGTCTTGATTGCAGCTTAAATTTGATTTCTCGAATTTTCCGGATTTATAATGTTGTGGTAAAATTGATGTTAATGGCAGCAATCGTGATGAAATTCGTTTAATAATCTTCCCTTTACTTTGGATCTGATGTATTTAATGTTTTTATTTATATTGCAGTTTGAAATAATTGTAATATGTATATATTTATAAATCTCGAAGTAAGTTTGTACATACGACACGTTAAGACGCGTGTTCGAGGAATCTTCTAGAATATTTGAGGTTATAATTTTCGATGTATTTCTGCTAATTATATTCTGTACTTTTTGCTTGTAGTTGGTTAACTAATTGTTTTTTGAACTGAATATTAACTTTGGCGTGGCGTCCATTGACTGCTTGTTGCATAATTTTTATTGCAAATTTAATTTTTTCTAGTTTTTCACTTTTAATTTTAATTTGTAAATTATTATTTTAGCACTTCAATTTTTAGCAAAATTACTTCTGTACTAGACAGTAGTCGAACGATGAGTTAATTAATTAATTAATTAATTTTTAATTTTTTACTTAATTTGGCTTTAATTATAACACATTTATCAAATTTTTGAATAGAAAATAAAAAGTGATGCTATCGCATCGATATCTTCAGAACGAATGAATTTTAAATATTAACAACATTCCCACCAAATGAATACTTGTCAAATTTGAAATAAAAAGTTATATAATACAAAATGGTTGTATAGAAAATTTCATTATTATATAAACCAAAGCAAGTGTAAACTAAAGCCGCTTTTTCAGTTGCAGCAGTGTGTGCGTTCCTTCGTTCTTTCATTAAACGATTTCTTCTCTTCGATTTTTTAGTTGATGAAAAATTTGCAGCATGATTTTAACGCCATCTACAATTATTGTCATAGAATTCTGAATTCAGAATGAACATTTGAACAAGACATATTCAAAAAAATTTATGAAGTATTTTTCTTTGTTAAGGTTGAATTTTCACATAGATTTTGTTGAAATATTATATTATTCTACAAAATTTGTAAATAAATGTTAATAATAAATACGTAAATAAATATTAATTTATTAACAATTCTATCTCGTAAATAATTTTTTTATGTTTCGATATTTTCTCTTTTTAAATTACGATATTTTTGTCTCATTCTTTTTTTTTTGTTCAGAAAAAAAGTTAAAGTTAAACCAACTCTGATGAAAAAACTGCAGCAGAAAAAATTATCATTTTTAAGGAATCTGATTGGTTTAAAAAAAAACTGAATGAAAGAACGGACACACTGCAGCAACTGAAAAACCGGCTTAAATATCAAAATTTAAACAAAGTCTACCTACAATGGAGTATTCTGTTTGGTTGTTATATAGTTGTCATCATCAAATCTCTCAAATTTTGGAATTTATCTGGTGGTAATGGTTTGGTAAGTATATCGGCAAGTTGTTCATCAGTGCTTATGTATTGTACTGCAATTTCACCAGATTGTTGCTTCTCACGAATAAAATGATAGCGAATGTCGATGTGTTTTGTTCGCTTATGCATCTCCGGGTTGAGGATAATTCTAATTGCGCTCTGATTATCAATGAGCAGTGGTATAGGCTCATGTATGGATTCCATGATGTCACTCATGATATGTTTCAACCACGATGCTTCTTTAGCAGCTGCACATCCAGCCATATACTCCGCTTCTGTTGTGGACAAGGCTACAGTCCTTTGACGCTGACTGTTCCACGTTATTGGTCCACCATTTAATAAGAACACGTATCCTGTAGTTGATCGTCGTGTATCGAGATCGTTTGCATAGTCAGAGTCTGAAAATCCAACTAGATGCTTTGAATCTGAATTTGGTGAGTATTAATATTCTATTCCCTTGGACTTTGTACCAACTAGGTATTTAATAATTCTTTTTACAGCGTTCCAGTGCGAGTTATTAAAATTTGATAAAAATCTACTCACGATTCCCACCGCATACGAGATGTCGGGACGTGTGAGAGTTGCTGCAAACAGAAGAGCCCCAGCAGCTTCACGATATGGAACAGCTGTTGTATTGGATGTATCATCGTTTTCAATTGAATTTAAATTAGAATGTAAATCAGCTGGTGTCTTCACTGGCTTTGCTGATTCATGATTAAAACGATTTATAATGCGTGTGATATAACTTGTTTGATGAACTTTTATTGATTTGTTTTTACGATCACGTTCAATTTCCATTCCCACAAAAAATGAAGGTTCGCTAACCTTGATTTTGAATGAACTTTGTAAATGTTTAATAACAACTTGGAGTGCCTCCATAGTCTCAGCTAAAACGAGACCATCGTCTACAAACAAAACTAGCAAAACTTTCACTTCTTTAAATGTGCCACGGTAAACACATCTATCTGCTTGGCTCTGTATGAATCCAAATTCACTAAGAAAATTGTTGAATTTTCTGTTCCAACAATTGGGTGCTTGTTTCAACCCATATAATGACTTATTTAATTTGCAAACTTTATTGTTGTCAATACTTGTACCATCAGGTGGATTCAAATAAATTTCTTCATCAAGTTCACCGTTTAGAAATGCTGTTTTGATGTCAAACTGAAGTATTTCATAATCATATTTTGCAGCCACAGATAACAATAGTCTTATTGATTCAAAACGTGTTGTTGGAGCGAAAGTTTCTTTGTAGTCGATTCCATATTTCTGCGCAAATCCTTTTGCACAAAGTCTTGACTTATATCGCTCTATGGTACCATCGGGGTTATATTTAATTTTAAAAACCCATCTTGATCCTATTGTGTGCTTGCCAGGTGGCAATGAAACGACATCCCATGTGTTGTTTTTCTCAAGAGCATCCAATTCCTCTTGAATTGATTCTCTCCACTTATTGGCATCATGACTTTTCATCGCATCTTCAAAAGATTCCGGTATGATTTCAATAACATTGGCCTCAATGTTGTATCGACTTGGTGCTTTAATCGTTTCACGACTTCGTAAACCATAAGAAGCAGTGTCCGGAATTGTGTCCATATTGATTTGTGACTCGTTGAGATTGTCATTAGGCATCTCACGTATTTCCAAAGGATCTTCCTCAGGTCTTTCATTTACGTTGGCAATTTCATTGTCCGTTTCATAATGTGTCACCACAATTGGGACAGTATTCATACGAGGACCTGTAAAAATGACACTTTCATTAAAAATAACATTTCGTGATACCTTTATTTTTCTGGAATCTGGATCATATAGTCTATAGTTTCGGGAGTTGCAATCATATCCAACAAATATAACCTTCTTGCTTTTTGGAGCTAATTTGTTTCTAAGCTGGTCTGGTACATGCATAAAAGCTTCAGATCCAAATGTTTTCATGTGTTCGATTATTGGCTTCTTGCCAGTCCACAATTCAAATGAACATGAACCTTGTGATTGAGTTGATGGTGTACGATTAAGAGTATACACTGCAGTGTTGATAGCCTCAGCCCATAGTTCAGTTGGTAAATCTCTTGCATATAACATTGATCTCGCGCTCTCGACGATTGTTCTTAAATTTCTTTCTGATTTTCCATTCTGCTCTGGAGTGTATGGTGCTGTGGTCTCTAATTCAATCCCATTTTTGTGTATGTAATCTCGAAATGCTTGATTCAGATACTCAGTGCCATTGTCTATATGCAGAATTTTGGGTGCTGAATTGAATTTGTTTTTCAATAAATTCACGTACTTTATGAAACATTCAAGTGTATCTGATTTATGTTGAATAAAATAGACTGTGCAGAATCCAGAATAGTCGTCCTTAAATAACACAAAGTACTTAGAACCTCCAATCGATGGAACTGACATTGGACCGCAGAGATCGCTATGCACAAATTCACCAAGTTTATTGTTTCTTAATACTTTGTTTTTGAATGATAATTTGTGTTGTTTGCCATAACAACAGGCTTCACAAAAGAATTTGTCCAGCTCTTCGTTACTAATACTTTGCATCAATTGATCTTTTATCACTTTCTTTACAGTTGCTACATTGACGTGACCCAATCTTTCATGCCATAACTTTAGGGATGCTGTTGTCGACAGATTTACTTCGTCGTAATTCACTACTGTGTGGAACAACATGCGATATAGATTGTTGCTTTCACGAGTACCATAGGCAACAACTTGATTGTTTTCAAACACCTTTACAGAAATACCTTCTTTCACTATTTTCATGCCCTTGCTTGTAATTGCACCTTCGGAGAATAAATTTTTCTTCAAATCAGGGACGAACAATACATCTGTGATTGTGGAATTACACCATTTGTCGTTGATTAATTTCTGTATTTTCACTGTACCTTTTCCTTTCACCATAAGCGTTTGGTTATTGCCGAGTTTTACGGTAGTATTACTATTCATGTCTTCGAACTGCGTGAAAAAATCTCGTTTATGAGTCATGTGAGCGGAGGCTCCGCTGTCCATAATCCAACAATCTTCCAATGATGCTGATAATGCAGAATTTTCTTGTATTGTTGAAAATGCTGTTCCATCTGGGTGAGAACTGATATTTGGCGAGCTCTTGTATTTTTGTTTGTTGTGATTTTTCTTGGGTGCTCGGCATTGGTTTGCGAAATGACCTTTACCTTGACAGTTATAGCATGTAACTCTTGATTTGAAATTTTTGGATCCCTTATGAGTATCCCGTGATAATGAAACACCTCTTGTAAATTTTGTGGTTAACAGAGCTTCCTCCGATTCTTCACATGCCGTTAGATTTGCTTCCTCATCTAACAATCTTACTGTTAGATTTGCAATTGTTTGCCTTTCTGGATCTAGTGAGAACCATGCTTGACGTATATTTCGGTACTTATGGGGCAAACTTCCAAGAATTTTAGTCATGATAGCGGATTCACTCACTTTTTCACCCGTATCTCTAATTTGACGAGCTAGATTTTCAACTTTTGCAACATGTTGTGAAATTGTGTCTCTGGAATCCATTTTATATTGGTGAAACCGTTCGTGTGATAACATTTTGTTGGTTTCAGAAGTTTGTTGGTAGATGGAATCTAGTTTCGTCATCATTTCTGTGAACGAATTGCAATTTTCGATTAATGTGATTTGTTTCAGATCCATGGCGGACGTCAATGTAAACATGGCGTTCGCATCATCTTTGATCCATTTTGCGATTGCGGCAGTATTTTTCTCATTTTCTTCAGGCTTCACAGCCGTTCCAGTCATTATGCCATCTAGGCCTTTAGCACGTAGAGCACATTTCATTTGGAATTTCCACTGATTGTAGTTTCGACCATCGAATTTGCATACGTGTGCAACGTCAACTTTTTCTGCCATGTTGAAATCACTCGATAAAAATGACTACACTTAATGTCTATTTTTATTAGAACTTTATATTTAAAAAATGACTAAGCTTAATGTCTTTTTTTTTAATACTTTACACTAAACGCGATACCTGGGCCCATAACCTATTAAAACCAGGATTTATTATTATTTCAACAATGGCTTTATTCAACATATATAAAAGAATGATGGCGCTTATTCAATAAAACGTCAAGAAGAAGAACAAGTACGTAAAGAACGGATGTGTTCGTAAAAATTAAATATTATGAGTTCGTTAAAACTATTATCATAGAACACAACTGTCATAATTTGATTGTATGAATTTTCAATATTAACAACACATAAGGCCATAAGATTTTTTATCTTATCCCCTTTTTGCAGCGCCATTGCGGTGAACACCGGAACAGAAAAATCGCCCTATAGGGTGATTTTTCTGTTCCGGTGTTTACCGCAATGGCGTTGCAAAAAGGGGATAAGAGAAAATATCACAAAAATTTTATATGGAATTCCATACAAAACACAATTTGAATAATCTTAAAAGTTATCTATGAAATTTCTTATTTTACTACAATTAAATAATTTAAATTTGTTTATGAACTATTATTGACTATATATTAAGCAAAATATATAAAATATTTTCTTTTCGTCTGTCCGTAAAACAAATACGAAAATAGGTTAAATTTTTCATACAACTTTGTATGGGAAATTTAGGCAATTTTTATGTTTCTTTTTTGAGCGACTTAAGAATAATATTTTATATATTACGCTTAAAATATAGTCAATAATACTCCATAAGCAAATTAAAATTGTTCAATTGTGGTAAAATGAGAAATTTCATAGATAATTTTTAAAATTATTCAAGTTGTGTTTTGTATGAAATCCCATATAAAAGTTTTTAAATTTATTCTCTTATCCCCCTTTTGCAGCGCCATTGCGGTGAACATCGGAACAGAAAAATCGCCCTATAGCGCACGCACGATATAAAAACATTTACTCATGAGATCCAAGTTTGCATAAAAATTATTTTGAGCAAAATAAGATTTATACAAATTTGCTTTTGTTTCGCCATCTTTAAATTAAAAAAATGGTGCTAAACTTATTAACACTCACTTCAACCCACCTTTTGAGATGGCTCGTTGTGAGCTTGATGTGGGCAAAAATTATGACGTCATTAGTGACGTTTTCATCGCGACCACAACGACCGTCGTCGTCAAGAGGAACGGACTAAGGGTCATTTTGACCATTGTGAACGCTTAGTGGAACGCACCCATGGTAAAGTATAAGTTGCTTATATAAAATTAAGGAAATAATAAAGTAAAACGAGTTTCATCTTTAAAAATATTAAATAAAGTGAAAATGTTTTTTGGCATAAAGTTATGTATGTAATTATATCTTCAAAAATACAGTCCACTACAATTATAATATAGAATATAGATCATAAGATCCTACATTTGGTCCGAACGAGTCGGATATATTTGCAAATGGCGCTTCTTCAAAAATAATAAATGAAATAAATCTTCGACACAAAAATAATACTTCGTTAAATAAAAATTAGAAAAGAAATCTTCGATAGAATATGTTTCTATATAAAAAATAATATATTTCTTTAAATTATAAGAAATCGTCGATATACATGCACATAAATAAGTATATATAAATAGTATATTGTTTAATTAGGAGGAAAAGTACTGCATTCCCGGACGATAGTGGGAATTGGCGGACTTTAAAACGAATATAAATCCAAAATAATTTTTAGTATTATTCATTAATTATCATATTAAGAAATCAAAACAAAGTAAAAAATCGAAAATAACATAAAATTATTGCTTAGTTAGCCACGACATCATAAGACATAAATACATTTTGTTTTTTTTTTTTTCAAAAGTTGTCAAGTTTGTGTACCTATTTGATTTATAAAAAACGTGTGAACGAAATTTAAGGGATATGGACAGTGAAAGCGAATTATCCTTATCTTGTACCCCGCCGGATATAGTGGAAGCAGCTAATTCAGCTACATGTGATTTACTCCCGAAAAAATCGAAGGAAAAATACGAAAATGCTTATAAACGCTTTATGGATTATCGTCAATCTAAACACATCAAATCATTTTCGGAAAACGTAGTTCTGGCGTATTTCGCTGATTTATCTACAAAATTGAAATCATCCACATTATGGTCAAACTACTCAATGATCAGGTCGATGCTAGTGGTTAAAAATAATGTGGATATTGCAAAATACCAAAAATTACGTGTCTTTTTGAAACGCAAATTTGACGGATATAAAGCGAAGAAATCTAAAATATTAACTATGGAATATGTTCAAAAATTCCTTTTGGAAGCTTCAGATGATTCGTTCCTAGTTACTAAAGTAAGCATGTTGGTATTTAAAACGATTATTATTTGTATTTACACATTAAATCCAAATATGTTTTCGGATAAAATACAATTCACACTGCAATATTTTTTTGTATGTAATATTATGATTGTTTTTTGTAGGTTGCGTTAATTTTTGGAATCGCTGGTGCTTGTCGACGGGATGAACTAGCCCGCATGGAAATTACTGATATTAGTGATTTGGGATCTAAACTTTTAGTTAAAGTCCCGAATAACAAGACAAATAAACCACGATCATTTATCGTAAACGAAACTTATTTAGAATATTACAGAAAATATATAACTTCGCGTCCAAAAGATTTAAATTCTTTGCGTTAAATATACAAATGGTAATGGTAAAGGTAATCGATGAATCCATTATCAATAAAATTGAAGTTGCTCATAAGATTTTCGATACAACGGATAATGAAGCAGCCGATACAAATAATGTTAATGATTTTAATAGCACTATATCACAACAATGCTGGGATGTGATACTTAATCCACCAATGTTCAATAATTGTACTAATTGTACTAAAACCGTTAATATTACAAATAAGTAAAATTAAACTCCTATACCTAACACATAATTAGTTTGGCATAGATTCATCAAATTCATTATTATGTATACTGTTAAATTAAAATAAATAAATGCGTTTGACCTTATAAGTGTACTTTTATTTCTTCTAAACAATTAAAAATCCATACGGGAATATATTCCCGGCCTAGGCCAGAAAAAATATTCTCGTTCTATTAGGTTTTCTCCGTTCAATGTATACACTTTCGTATGTACATTGACACTGATCTCTTTGATAAAATTGTATTACCGTCTTTGTTTCTTATTGGTGGTTTCTGGCCACAAATAAAAAATCCAAGCTATAGATCAAAATATAATTTTTTATTTAAATATTTCGGTCCTTATTTGGGACCCTCCTCAGTAAATAGTCTATGTTTAAACTTATAATGAACTATTACTATTGAGTAATAGTTCATTATAAGTTTAAACATAGACTATTTACTGAGGAGGGTCCCAAATAAGGACCGAAATATTTAAATTAAAAATTATATTTTGATCTATAGCTTGGATTTTTTATTTGTGGCCAGAAACCACCAATAAGAAACAAAGACGGTAATACAATTCTCGTTCTATTATTACTTGTTGCTTAGCAACAAATACAACATACTGGAATCATGAGCTTTTCGTTTCGAAAAAACAACGGAAAGATATATTTTTTCCTACGATCGGAGAAAAACAATATTTCTTCAAATAATAAGAAAAAATCTTTGATGGAAAATACTGCCAAAGAAATAAATATTTAAATCAAGGAGTGCATTCGTTCGTTTAAGCTAGGGTTTCTTAGGATAGCGGTGCCGCTCTATAGCGGCTGTAATATTAAAAGTAGCGGTGGACGTAATAGCACGGCCGTCATTGCGGCGATGAGAGGTGGAGAGTTAGAACAACATAATATTACGTTAGAGATTTGACAGTTTTAGATTTGACAAACAAAGATTGGTCCAGTTTACGTTAGTATTCATGTTTATTATGAAAAATCAAAATAGTTTTAGCAAAATCTACAACGTTAACAAAATCTTTACAAAGTTATAATATATAGTTTTATTTTATTTATTATGTACCACAAAAATTTTATTTGTCCAGGAATTTGCAGCACAAGTTTATGTTTAATTTAATTATTTTGAAAGAAGTTTATTGTGTACATATAAAATATTAAGAAACACGTACAAGTTTGAACCAGTAATTCATTTATTAATATGGTTGACAAAAAATCAATACAATTTCAACCAAAATTGATTTTGTTTTAAATTTGTCTTCAATGGCGAAAAATTTGTTTCTACTTTCAATTATTTAATAATAACAATAAACACAACTCAAACTTAATACAAACCCAGCTGACACAAAAAATATTTAGTACAAAGGTCTATTATAATTTTAATATTCTGTAAATTCCCTAAAATCGTAAACATTCTTTGTTTTATGGTTTCTTATATGTTATGTATAGTAAATAGTTCATTCATATAAAAAAATTACCCGAATGAAAATCTTCAAATGAAATATAACCATTATAAATAAAAAGGATAAAAAGACATTGTTTACACTACTCCCCATTATTTATTAAATAAAAATAATTTTAAGTTATAAATGAACGTTAGATATTTTTAAATGTCATAAGTCCAACGAAAATTTTTACAAAATCTTCACTGCTATTTTCAGAAAAAAACGTTCATCAACTACCCGCTAAACATGGTGAATCGTTTACGAACCATTTACGAACCGTTTACGAACCGCATTGTTCGTTTACGGTTCGTAAACGATTCGTAAACGATTCACCATGTTTAGCGGGTATTTGACAACGTAATGACAGCCGTAACCTAAATAGCGGCACCGCTTTTTACGTTCAAATCACTCTAGGAAACCACCCAGCGAATAAAATCGTTCATGATTGCGAATAAGTTCATGAATCGATGAAGAAACTTCTTCTCTGAGGTGTAGAATCGTGATGGAAAAGGTATGGAAATTTGTATGTAAATAAATAAAATGTCCGCCAGATTCGTGAACGAATGCTCTAGTACGATTCATCATGTAATACTACCATTTGAATCGCTGTGGAATATTCCACAACGATTCTTTAGTGAAATTTAGACTACTTTCTTAAACGATTCTTCATAGAAATTTTGTTAGTTGTTAACATTGCAATAATTAAAACATATTTTATTTTAGTTGAATTTCATTTTATTTCTAATAAATTTATTTATTATAGTTGTATAGTTTAGGGTGTCCCTTAAATTTGAAATTTATAAAATCTCGAGGGCCGTTATTTTAATTGGTGCCTTATACTCTTAAATAAGCCGTATCAAAAATTCAGCTCGATATGTCAATTTCTGACTGTGCCACAAGCCTTTTAATGTTTTTCATATGCGTAATTTATTTTCTAAATAAATACTTTAGCGAATTATACACATAAAAATGTTAATTGTCTGATTATTTTTGTTTTATGGCACTTAATTTTAATTATTATAATACTCAAAAACTTTTAATGTCTCCTAAGAATGATATGATCACTCTTTTAATCTTGACCGTTATCTTTGTTATTATTCATGGCAGGGACAAGTTATTAAATACTTCATAAAAATAATGGCGATTTTTGTATCTTTACGTATTTTATGGGATCTGATAATAATATAAAATAAAAATATAACAACATAGTAGACACAATTATGTCTACTAATAATATATGTCCACACCAAAGTGATGGACTGCATAAACATTTTACGCGTTTAAACACGCACAAAATTGCAGTAGATCAATACAACGCGCAACGTTCAAGTTAATATCTAGTGTAAAAAGTATTTTAAGTATGATAAGTGGCGTTTTAAGTTATTTTTATAGTAAAAGTGTTTAATATGGACTATAATAAAAAGCATTCTACAAAATATAGAAAAAAATGTCTACCACAAAATATTTCAGGAGAAACAATGTCGTGATGATTACAAAGAGTTATTGGAGCTCAAATTTGTTTTTCTTGGAGGAATCCCAGTGGAATCAAATTTTACAATTTTACAATAGCTCCTATTAGCGAAGCTCGTTTCATGTCACGAGCCATCTACAGTCTGAAGATATTCATGTTTAGAAATCAAGTGGCATTATCAAAAAGAAAGGAAGCTGGTATAAAATCTTTGTGTCTGCATTGTTCTTTTATATGTAAAGTATTGGTTTAATTCAACCAATGCAATCAACACTCCTAAGAACGATTTTCTGAATGATTTTTATGAATGATTTAATCTTATACAAATATATCAATAAAATGATTTCCGATGTGGCAATTAAAAAATTTAAAGGTCATCCATGGTATTTGACAGAAGAACTGGCTGGTATGGCAATTTTAGATAATGATGTGACAATTTCAGAAAAGAAAAAAATGGTTGAAAAATTATTTCAAAAGAAAAATCAAGCAACTCAGTTTTTTCGTTTAAAGGACGCCAAGGTTTTGGTCTTCAACGGTTGTCTCTAACAGCAAATGATATCAATAATTGGCCTCAACAAACATTAGGTAGCTTTGTATCACCTAATACAATTAAACTTTTCGATAGGTTCGGACTGAAACATAATTTTCTAAATGTTGATGAAAATTTACAAAACATTGTGCTTGTAGCACAAAGCACACGCAAACAGTATGGAAAATGCACTAAAGAAAGCTTCGCCGAGTAGTTTTGTAAAAATACGATTTTCACTTTTAATTAACAAACATATATGATTAACAAGTTTAGTAAAAACTATTTCCTTGAAACAGAAACGTTTTTGTAAGATTTATATTTTCCTTTGCATTTTAAATTTACTTATTAAACTGTTTTATTAAGATTAAATTTTATTTTTAAGATAAATAGTTATTTAACAATAAAAAATGTTTACAATTTTTTTATTTAATTTTTGCAAGTCTTGTGGCACAGTGAAATATTGTCCGATTGAGCTCAAATTTTACATAATAACTTCTTTTTATATATAGCACCAATTAAAATAACGGCCCGAAAGATCAAATAAAAATTTGAAATTACACATATATAAGGGACACCCTAATAGTTATATAGTTATAGTTATATAGTTTAATATAACGTTACTTTAATACAAAATTTATATTATTTTGGTTTTTCTCTCGATGTAAAAGAGTTTTTTTTATTGAAATAAAATAGTTTTGATTATACTTATCGAAAAGAAATGATTTAATAACAGGCAATGGCCATTTTACTTCTCTCCATGACTGTCTTCTAAGTTTATTGTTACCAGAACCAGATTGCTTATCAGCCGCCATAATTATTTACTCTCTGTAAAAATTTGAACAAAAATTATTGTTTAAGTTTAGTCAAGAATTTTTTGTAAATTTTTCTCTTTACTTAAGTATGTGGCGAACATCAAAACTAAAATCATTTCTCAAAATTTAAAGCTTAGCAGGCGATGATTTCGTTAACATTTAATAAAAAAACAAAAAATATTTTTTTATTGTTCAGATTTTGTTTTTTCCAAATAGTTTCGAGTTCTTAATTTTCGTCTTAAATTAAAAATGTAATTCTCTATGTAAATTATATTTCATCGCCTCGCCATCAATTTGATTAATACAATAAGACAAATTTCATGTAGCTCGTATAATCTATTTATAAATACAATTAAACTCTAAAATGTTATTGTGTTTTGAGAGAAATTAATTTATATTTGTGCTACTTAATAATGGTTCAAGATCATTAGTGAATGTGGAAGCTACTGTACCTGAAGAAGTTTGGAAATAAATTTAATTCATTATATGATTGATACAACAACATTTTATCTGCTGCCTTTTGTGTTGTTTACTTTACGTGAACATTATAATTGTTAAATCATAATGAAGATTCAGCTTAATCAACGCATTCAAAGTAACTCATAATATTGGATACAACATCTCCAACAACATCTCGACCATCATATTCATCTCCTGGAAAATTCAACGCCACTAGCACAACGCCACCTCTATATTAAAATCTACCTCCACTCAACGCAGTACCATCCAAAACTGGTAACCCCGACTAGAAACAAACCTTCCAATGAAGTCAACTTAAAGAAGTATCAAATTTATAATTTAATTCATTTTTTCTCTTTCTTAATTTAAATTAGTGCTTGCTTCATTTTCTTTTAAATAATTTAATTTTATTATAATATTTTTTTTTCACAGCGACACAACACTCTTCTCGTAGATATCAGTCACAGTGATCACATATTCTTCCTGCAAGTCATTTCTCCTATTTAGCAATAATCTAGTTTTCTCCTAGCGACACATTCTTTTTTTTTCTCCAAATTCTTATTTTTCGGCTTTGAAGCCACGCCAACTTCTTGTAGTGCGATTAATGTTTTAAAATTTTCTTTTTGTTTTTAAATCGATACCATGGGCCGAAGTTTAAGATCTCCTTCCTTCGTAAGACCCATTACACTCTCCTTAAATTATCGGGCCGAAGCTTCACAGCTCTTTCCTTCGTAAGACCCACTCCACTTTCCTTAACTCATGGGCCGAAACAAATTTTTCGAATTTTCTGATTTTTTAGTACTATCCCTAACGTTACCCATATGTTATCATAACATGAACACCTTCTAACGTTAACCATCTATCTGTTGACAAAACAGGTGTGGTCCTTATATATATAAAAATTATATATCATATCCCCAACGTTACCCATATGTTTTTATAACATGAACATCTTCTGACGTTCTTATGGATATTTAAAACGACATTTCGTCGTTAATCAGATATTTCTTCTTAAAGCGATCTTTTTCTATGGTACACGTCTCCAAGGTAAACATTGGTCTCAGTCAACTTTGTACTGTCAGACTTTACCAAACTTGTGTTACCAAATGCACTCCTTTGCTTACGCTAAATTTCTGCTTATTCTTGCTTTTAACAGCTACTTTTCGAAAAATAAACTAATATTCACGTTTATACATGCTAGTATTGTCTCAGTCAACTTTGTTCTGTCAGACATTCAGCATCACCGACGTTACTTTTCTGCTTCTCGTATTTTAAACGAACCTTTTAACCTATGGTGCACATCTCCACAAATATTGGTCTCAGGCAACTCAGCTCTGTCAGACCTGTATCTCTACTCGTGTTACCATAACTCCATAATTGTTCGTTTCTTTTCTTTTTTTTTGCAGAACTCCATTTCGTAAAACCCATAATTTTTCTCTCCACCAACTGGTTTCGTTTTCTAAACAACATCTCTAAACTTTTTCTTATTCGCTACAACTACTTAAGCAAAACTCTTTCTTTTTTTCCTCCTCAACTCTACTTAATTTCTTTATTTATATCGTTCCATCTTCGATGGCACTAGGGGGGGAGTGTTGTGGCGAACATCAAAACTAAAATCATTTCTCAAAATTTAAAGCTTAGCAGGCGATGATTTCGTTAACATTTAATAAAAAAACAAAAAATATTTTTTTATTGTTCAGATTTTGTTTTTTCCAAGTAGTTTCGAGTTCTTAATTTTCGTCTTAAATTAAAAATGTAATTCTCTATGTAAATTATATTTCATCGCCTCGCCATCAATTTGATTAATACAATAAGACAAATTTCATGTAGCTTGTATAATCTATTTATAAATACAATTAAACTCTAAAATGTTATTGTGTTTTGAGAGAAATTAATTTATATTTGTGCTACTTAATAATGGTTCAAGATCATTAGTGAATGTGGAAACTACTGTACCTGAAGAAGTTTGGAAATAAATTTAATTCATCATATGATTGATACAACAACATTTTATCTGCTGCCTTTTGTGTTGTTTACTTTACGTGAACATTATAATTGTTAAATCATAATGAAGATTCAGCTTAATCAACGCATTCAAAGTAACTCATAATATTGGATACAACATCTCCAACAACATCTCGACCATCATATTCACCTCCTGGAAAATTCAACGCCACTAGCAGCCAGCCTCTATATTAAAATCTACCTCCACTCAATGCAGAACCACCAAAAGTACACTTTCACGTTTTTATATTTCACATTACATTTTGTATATTTAAGAAAACCATTACTTAAAATTGAAAAATATTTTCTCACGAAAAAACATACTTATGAACTACAAAGTTGTACAATGTTGATTTTGTCTTGTTTTAGTTCACTTTATTAAAACTTGTATAAAGATGGCATACTGATCAGAGAATTAACCAATCAAAAGACATTAAAATGTTATAGAAAGATTCGAGATAGAATCGTAGTGTAGTCTTCCTATGGAAAAGCTGTAGAAACTTTCTCCTGCAGAAACGAAATTCGTTGGGCACCACCATTTAATTTGTATAGACAGCGTTTTTATGATGTGACCCACCGCTGTATTGCGATAGCGGTATCGCTATCCTAGCAAACCATTACTTTAGTGTTTTGGTGTTTATAAAGCAATGTATGTTGGTGTGTTATTATTGATAGTTTTATCACACATTACAAATTAATTATATGCATATTAATTAATAGTTTATAGATATATTTTCTTAATAATAATTTGTATATATGTATAAATAAATATATTTAGTGGAATGACACATATAGAAAAAAAATTGTGCGTGGAGTCCCTCCGCGAGTTACATCCGCAGACTGCAACATAACATCAATAATTATGTCATTTGTATTTCTGTCATATGCATCTGTCAATGTCATATGACACAACCCTAGATAGTTATGTTAGTTATATTAGTTATACCATGATGCATGTTTCTTTATCCGTAATTTTATTAATAAGTTTTCCAATTATTAAACAACAAGATTCTCAGATATATTTTATTTCCAAAACATTTAAATATTTGAATTCCAGTAAATGATTATATAACAAAAGATAATATTTTTCACAAACTGTAAACAGTAAATTCTTATAAATTTATTAAGTTCAAAATATAATAAAATAAAACAAAATTTATCTTATCGAAATGCACTTTTGCATTTCTCATATGTAACGAAAAATTGTTGTGAGAATCAAACAAACAAAATTATTTTTTATCGTGATGCATATTATTGCATCACCCAAATAATTATTGAAAGATATATTTTAGAAATAAGATTTTAGATTTATTGTGGCTTTTGAAGTGTTAACTTCTTTCTTGAATTTACTTAAATAAAATAAATTTTTTGAATTAGAATTAAAATAAAATAATTGTTTTTTTTAATAGATTTATTAGAGTAGAATCTAATTCGCGCGGAAGAAGTGAAACTTCGTAATGTGGAAATAAAAACATACTACATTCTTTTAAAAGTCATTAATTAAAATTATTTTAAAAAAACACGGTCAACGAATTACCTTATAAATATATACACAAATGATTAAAACAAAAATCTTAGATCAATCATTTGCATAGAGACTACAAGAAATAATCAAACAATTTATACAAGAAAAAGAAATTTATAAAGATAAAGATAAAGAAAAGATAAAGATAAAGAAATTTATTTTGAGATAATTTAGAGATAAAGTGGGAGAATTAAGAATATTGGTGTCAAAGTCACCGAGGAGGATAATATATGGGAACTGATTAGAATACGACGTAATAATGTCTACAATTAGAGCAACGTGGCCTTTGCAAAGGTAGGTAACAACAACCAAAACACATAAGCTCCCTTGTAATGGGAGGTATTTCTGGTAGACCGTGAAGGTCTACCAGTTGTCTTGCACGCCAATAACCCTGCCGCTAGCTCGATAGAGTGAAGATTCTAGACACCATCACTAACAAGAAATTTTTAAAATACACTACGCGTGACAACATCAACACCCAGAATATCCAGAAGGGAGAACCGTCATGTCACAACCCTCCATATTGATTTACGTTAACAATACATCCTCAATACATCCTCCCTATAATACAATACATCCTCCCTATTGATTTACGTTAACAATATATCAATACAGATTCTCCAAAAAACATATTACATCCTCCCTATAATACAACACATCCTCCCTATTGATTTACGTTAACAATACATCAATACAGAATCTCCAAAAAACATATTAAATTCTTTTAAAAGTCATTAATTAAAATTATTTAAAAAAAACGCTGTCAACGAATTGCCTTATAAATATATCCACAAATGATTAAAACAAAAATCTTAGATCAATCATTTGCATAGACACTACAACAAATTAATGTCATGTCAGATGTCAGGTTATTGTTTAAATATCATAAAGTTATATGAAAAAAAGAAGCGTTAAATGTTTTTAACGCAACATTGTTGTAAGTCGCATTAGAAGTCTCACTTCAAAAATAAACAGATTAAAGAAGAGACGCAGTGGACAAAAGGTCAGGTAACCTTTTTTGCTAATATTTTAAATAATAATGAAACCACTACGTTAGGTGAGTTCCAATCCTTATTACATAGAGTGCGGACGACTTATTCCAGGTTTGACGAAGTTCAATCAGAAATTGAGGAACTGGATGAGGATGAAAAAGAAATAGAGGAGAGAATAAAATTTGAATCGGTGTATGGTAGAATTGAATCGCATATTTTAAATAATATTGTTACGATTACAGAAAAATCCAGACGATTACAGTAAATTCCAGAAAAATCAAATCAACAAAACACAACAACAAATTAATGAAATGAATGAAGTGTTGTTGTTGTATTTCGTGGAACTTGGGTCAACAATAAATAAGATTGAAACAATAAATAAGATTGAACGATTTTATCAATCAAACCAACATAACCTAAAATAATCGAATATTCTAATATTTTCTCAAGGTTTCTAAAAAGTGACCTCAAATTATCTAGAAATTTTGCAGAATTATATACACCCAATTCTGTTTTTACACGGTCTTTTTTTAGACGGTTTTGAAATAACACGGTCTAGAAAAAAAATTTAAATTCGTTTTTACACGGTTTTATTTGAAATAGCACGGTTTAAATTTTGAAGAAAATTCGTATTTTTTTCTCTATATACAAAGCTAGACATGTTTAGTGTTAATTATAATAAATTATAAATTAACGTCTCTTAATATCTGAAGATACCATGTCCAACTAGGGATTAGGATTAAGTTTGAATAAATTAAATTTCTTTAAGAAGTTTATGAACGTTATCTTTAAAATTTTGAGGATTAAAGCTATCAGGGAAAACCCTTGCTGGTGAGACATTCCATAGATGAGAGACTCTGCTGAAAAAATCACTCTGAAAAGCAACACTTCTGATTCTTTTTATATGAAGTGTAAAAGGATGGGCTACAAAATTTACTCTGGTGTTACGCGATAGGTTGCTAGTTCAGGTAAAATTGATTTTATCTCAGTCGAAGTTTGTTCATCCACAATGTATTAATAGAAAATTCTCAGTTCAGCAACATTTCTCCTATGTTGCAAGGAATTTAACTCATTAATAAGAGTTGAGTTGCTAAATAGTTTAACAGTTCTGCGCTGAACAAACTCAATTTACTTCATACTACTAAAATCAGATACACCCCATATGTGAGAACAATACTCCATGCAGGGAGTATAAATGATTTATATATTAAAAGAAGCTGTTCGCTATTGAAAAACTTACGAAATCGTTCCAAAGACCAAAATTTTTGAACAGCCTTCTTAGCTAGGTTAAAAATATGAGAATTTAATTTCATATTGTTTTCAACTTCTATTCCTAGAAGTATGTATGTACAGTTGATCAATTTTCTTTGAAGATTTTTTATTTTTTAACGCTAATCTTAAAGTTTGGAGGAAGAAAATTATTTTATCTTCTTATACTCTTATTGATACTCTGGTGTAACGTGTCAAGTTTGCAGGCTTAGGTAAAATCGATTTGATATAGATAGAAGCCCGTTTATCCATAATGTAAAATACCGTCAAATCAGCGACATACCAGGAATCAAGCTCATTAGTAAGATTTGATTTGCTGATCAATTTAACAGCCCTCTGTTGTATACATTCAATCAAAACCTGTATGGTACACTCCATATGTGACAACAATAATCCATGTAGGGCGATCGTTTTTCGGCGAAAACCGCATTGTCTTTAAGTATTTTTGACCAGTTAACAAAGAACCTCATATTTTTAAAATTAATGTTTTTTTCAAATATTTTAGCTACAATCGATTAGTTTGATATGGGTTTGTAATTTATTGTATCCGTTTTCGTACCTTTCTAATTATATATATGTCGTTGGAACAGCATGTTTGATTGAGCTTGTGAAACGTACGTTATCGCTTAAACATCTGAAAAGCATATGATCGAATATGGCATGCCAACTTCATGTAGACATAAAGCATTTTCAAAAATGCCTCACCGATCAAAACATTTCGGTATCCATCGATAGTTTTTCTTCTGAGTCTAAATTAATTATTACTGGTGTTCTCCAAGGCACAGTTTTATTCCCCACTCTATTTTTAATTTATATCAATGATCTGTTGAAAATTATCAGTAACACGACAAATAGTTTTGCAGATGACATACAGTACATTGCACAGGTCATTCGTTTCCCTATCTTCAAAGGTAAAATGAATGAAAAAATAAATCTCGCCCAGAGAAACGTTGTTATAAATGTAAACGCGGACCTTGAAGGAGAAAAGCACCGAGGACCGAGAATAAAGTCGCCGATTGGGGTAAAAAAATTTATTCAATTCTATTTCCACCAAAAAAACAGCTATTGATTGTTTTTAGATCATAGACCGAGTTCCCCAATGATACTTCCATTAGTATCTATGACGAACAAATAGCATCCTAATTAGATGGTAAAAATATTTTATTCCGTATAATTTACTCCACATTTATAAGTTCTACATTCGTCCATGTATGGAATATTGTTGTCAAGTCTTGTGTGGTGCATCTATTTCAATCTAGGCTCTAGGCTAAATTTAACATCAAATCTTGATTTCTTACAACATTGTCGCACTGTTGCTGATCTCTGATTTAATTTTTGTTTTTTTATCAAATGAACTGTGCATACATGCACAAAAAATTTAATTTGGCTTTTATATAGACTCTTAATAGTTTTTTTGTACAAATCATTTTATTTTACCTATTTTTTACAGAAATAAAGGGTATGGAACCAATCCCCTTTTTTGTATGTGCTGCATGTCTTTTTATGCACGGTTTTTTTTACACGTCTTTTCCTGGAACGTATCTACCGTGTAAAAACAGAATTGGGTGTATAAGCAAATTGCCTCTTGTAGTTTTTGTTTAGTTTTATTTTAAACCTGCGACGGTAAAGTTAAAATTATAAAAGTGATTTTTAAATTAATATTTGTGAATAAAGTTTTAAGTGTTATTGAATAGAAATATTTTGTGTATTATTTTGAACGTTGTGTTACTGAAATTTTCTACAATAAACCGTTGGAGTTTCGAAGCTGTTGAAAGAATATTCTAGTCAGGAATATTGTTTGCTGTATTGTTTTCCTGTTATTGTGGAACAATTAAGGTGTTGAATACTTAATAAAATCTGGTGTGTTTGCTTACTAATCACTGATCGAATCCAGAAAGTGATTTGGGAATTGCGTTTATCGAATTGTGAGTAAGGCCAATTCAAAGTAAGGTTGGAAAAACGTAACAATATTGATAAGTTAAACAAAAATCATATCGTTGAAGGAAAAATAAAAGAAGTAAAACCGTCGGTAAATATAAAATTGCACGATATTAAATTGCCAATTTTTGACGGGTTAGAATTGACATGGTTAAGTTTTCGCGATATTCTTGTAAATTTAATTCATAATAACAATTCGTGAGAAAATTCAAATAAATGTCATTATCTCATTTCGTGTATAAAATATGGTAAGGCCTATCATTTGATAGAATCACTTTCAATAACAAATGAAAATTGTGAATTGGCGTGCAAGAGCGTTGTCGATCACTATGATAATGAAACTGTGATACAGAAGGCTCATATGAAAGGTCTCTATGATATTAAACGACCTCAAGAAAATTCAGGTAGTTCGCTTCAAAATTTTCGTAGATATCGCGTTAAAACATTATAACGCTCTACAAGCATTAAAAGTAAAAATGGAATTTTGGGACTTATTTTATATCACTATTTATGCGAAAAAATAGATAATTCCTCACGCATAGCAATTATTCGAAAAACGCTTGTGAATAAAATCTTGACATTTACAGAATTTCTTGATATTTTAAAGTTGAGAATTAGAGTGTTGGATTCTTTGAAATCATCTTCAACTCCATTCTTTTCGAATAATAACACTCATAATCAACCATTTAATAATAAAGCAAAATTTCTAAGAAATATTTCTAGTAGTGTTTTATGTCCGTATTGCAAGAACAATCACACATTAAAATATTGACTTAAATTTTGTGATGCTTCTGTAACTCCCGCAAAACGGTTCGAATTTGTTAAACGATTGGGATTATCCACTAATTGACTAATAGAATCGTATAAAATTGCAGTCTGTCCTAAGGATCCGTGTGGATTATGTTCTTCAAAACATAATATTTTACTGCATTTCGGTAAAAGATCATCATATAATACATATTTTCAAAACACTTCGATGTCATCATCTCAACCTAAAACTTCTAATAGTATATTTATAATAATAATAATCCTATGCCTCAATCAAAGGTTATTCAATCTACAGCAAAGGTATCTTGTCGCGCGCTTATTGATAATGGTTCTCAAATAAATCTTTTTCCTACCGAAAATATTTGCCATCTAATTAAACCTCTCATGGATCAGTCTCATGGCCAATTGCTGGAATTTGTCAGAATATTATTACAGCTCAACATATAGTCAATCTAACCATTGGATCTAGAGTAACCAATTATAGAACTAATCTTCAATTTTTGATTTCGCCTGAAGTTACTGGTTTTTTACCATCAACTTCAATTAACATTAAATCGCAAAATGTCTATTCTATACCATTGAATTAGCAGACCCTTGTTTTCACACTCCCAATAAAATTGATATATTATTAGGAGCTGAAGTTTACAATGAAACTTTCATGAATGAAAAAATACAGCTTACCAAGGAACTTCCCCATTTATTCAAACAGTATTCGGGTACGTAGTGCTTGGTCGTGTTAAAAATAATTCCAATATTTATTTTCTCGAAAATGTCTCATCGTCTTTTTTTTTGCACTTTAGATGATTTAAATATGGCTGTTCAAAATTTCTTCAAATTAGAACAGATTAATCCAGTCAATAGTAGTTATACTATTGAAGAAAGGTTAGGCGAGTAAGATTATCGTGGGAAGGAACAGCGAATATTTCCGAATATTTTCGGCCTACTTAATATATTAATTTAAAACAAAAATTCACATACAAAATTATGTGAAAATGCAATTTGCAAATAGTAAAAATGTCCGTTTTCATTCATAAATGATTGCATGTTTATGTTTATTTGTCAAAAATAAATTACAAATTTATAACATTTATGCGCCTATTAAGATGAAATAATATTTTATTATGTATGATTATGTTGTATGAAATAATGTTACTATTTCTGTTCGTTAAATTGTCTGCTAAATACAACTCGTCACCAAATTATTAGTCGATTATTTTTCAACATTACCACTCATGCAATTTGAGGTTAAAAATTTCCCTCGTGCGCTACGCGCACTCGGGACCTCAAATGACATTCGTAATAATGATTATGAAAAATAATCGACTATTATTTGACGACTCGTGATATTATATATGAATATTGAATTTACTAAACTATATAATCATTAAAAAATTTATTTCATTATAATGTATTAATATATTTTAAACATTTTATAGACAACCTATGAAGTAACTTTGTAAGTGTAAATAACAGTAGTTTTTCTGAAACTATTATCTAAGTTAATGTTATTATTTCTTTTGAAATTATGTTATTTTAAGGAGGTGGGAATGTTGCCGCACAAACGTAACCAAGCTAATGATCAAACCTATTAAACATAGTATTATATACCTTGTTTCTTTGTGTCGTCGTTGCCTTCCTTCTTCATTATTCTCGCTTCAAAAAAACATGGTAAAGTGTAAGTTGCTTTTATAAAATAAAGGAAATAATAAAATAAAACGAGTTTGCTCTTTAAAAATATTAAATAAAGTGAAAAATGTTTTGTAGCATAAAGTTATATAATTATATCTTCAAAAATACAGTCCACTAAAATTATAATATAGATCGTAAGATCCTACAAGCATTTTTAACTACCCTTGTCACATCGCGTGCAAGATGGCCGCTTTAAATATAATGCACGCGTTTATTTAGAATAATGCTTTCGTAAACGATCAATTGAGGAACTTTCCCTTACATTATGACAAATTGATAAAACTTTACTAGCAATAAAATAATAATACTGAAATCATAATTTGAAACTACTTAATATTTTTTGTTGCAACTGTATTTATCTGTCAAAGCTTTTTGGTTAAAAATGTTTAAAAAATCTATCTATAAATCGTTCTATTACTCTTACACGTTCTTTCTCTTTTTCGCATTTCACGATTATCGAGTTTGAAAAACAAGATTACGATAATCTAGTTATAGTCGCGTTTTATCTTCGAACTGGCTGTCCAGGACAGAGAAAAATATTGGTAAAATACAGGGAGACTTTTAGAACTAAATTGTAGCTAACTTCAAGTGAATATTTTGACAATCGCCATTAATGTTTGTTTACACTTGTGTTATATTTGTTTATTTCATGAAGAGCCATATATTTTATATTTAAACGACGAGGTTCGAACTAAAAAAAAAATTAAATTAAAGATTAAATTTAATTTTTTGTTTTGTACGTATATACGTATGTACATATACCCACTAGATTTTTTGTTACTATAGTAACAGGTCTTTAGTTTGTTATCATTCATAAGAGTGTATTAGAGAAAGCGAGATAGACATATATTTCTTATAGCGCCATCGCATAATATGAAAAAGATTAAAACTAATTTCAAGAATATATGGTTTGAACCAATGTTTTTTATTACGGCCACTTCATTTAAATCATGTTAAAGTTTATGTTTGATATTGAATAAACCAAATTTATTTTAAAAATTAATAAAGAAAATATACGTAATAGTTGTAATTATTATTCTATAAATGTAAGTATTCAAATCAATTAAATGTTGATATGTTTAAAATTAAGAAAATTATATATGTAATTCTTTTAGTTTAATTTAATGCTATTTTTGTTTTGCAGATTATATTATTTGGTAAAATATTGAATTGTTTAATATTATTAATTGTTGTATTATTGTTATAATAAGTTCTTTAAGAAATAATATGTATTTATATTTATTAATTTATTTACAGTCAATAAAAACTTAAAATTATAAAAATGTATTTTATTTACAAAAATCAATATTTATATAACAAGGTTGCTTTGTGGTTTAGGTTAACCAAGACAAACTAAAGACATGTCTGACCAGACAACTTAAAGACACGTCTTACCAGACAAACCCTAGACTTGTTATACAAGACGAGGCGGGACATTTTGTTCGAGCGGTCTTGGGTTTGTCTTGGTCTTGTTACTATAACTCGTTAATAGTAAGTTACTAGTAAACCTCCGTGTAGTTAGCAGGCAAAGTTGGTATTCGCTATTATTATATAAACCAATCGTTTGGGAACCGTTTGGGCACATTTAGGAATATGTTTTCATAGTTTAGGAAATTATAGTTTAGTTTTTATTGATTAAAATAAGTTTAGCGTATAGTTAGCAGACAAATTAATATTGCCTATCTTATATTATACCAATCGTTTGGGAATCGTTTGGGAACATTTAGGAATATATTTTCATAGTTTAGGAAATAGTAGTTTTTTAATTAATTAAAATAAATTGAGCGTATAGTTGGCAGACATCCATATTTTAAATGATAGCAGTTCTTGACAGTAGTTGTTTCATGACAGTAGATGTTATTTTTATTGACAGTAGCTTTCATGAAAAACTTCACATTTTAATAAATACAAGAGTAAATTTGATATTTGATCTATTATTAAATATACCATTCGCTTGCTAATCGTTTGGGCACATTTAGGAATATGTTTTCATAGTTTAGAAAATTATAGTTTACTTTTATTGATCAAAATAAGTATAGCGTATAGTTAGCAGACACATTAATATTACCTATCATCAGTTATACCAATCGTTTGGGAACATTTAGGAATATATTTTCATAATTTAGGAAATAACAGTTTTTTAATTAATTAAAATAAATTGAACGTATAGTTAGCAGACATCCATATTTTAAATGATAGCAGCTTTCTTGACAGTAGTTGTTTCATGACAGTAGATGTTATTTTTAATGACAGTAGCTTTCATGAAAAACTTCACATTTTAATATACAAAAGTAAATTTGATATTTGACCTATTATTAAATATACCATTCGCTTGGTAATCGTTTCGGCACGTTTAGGAATATGTTTTTATAGTTTAGGAATTTTTATTAATCAAAATAAGATTAGCGTATAGCGTTAGCACCTAGCAGACACATTAATATTATCTATAATACTATCATAAATTATACGAATCGTTTGGGAACATTTAAGAACTTATTTTCATAATTTAGGAAATAATAGTTTTTTGATTAATTAAAATAAGTTGAGCGTATAGTTAGCAGACATCTATTTGGTTTCATGACAGTGGTGTCAGACAGTCGTTGTTTCATCAATATTGTTATGACAACCAATTGTCATTAAATTCAAACTTTATTGAGTTTTAAACTTTTACAAATTATTATTTATTTTACAGAGAGAGGTTGCTTAAAACTAAACATTGTTTTGTTTTATTATATAACTTACACTGACAAACAGCTGTCTAGTGGTACCATTTTTCAATATTATTGATAAATAAAAATTGTGTAATTCAATTTACATTTTAGGTTATGTTATGGATCAAAAATTATACAAGCTCAGTATGTTAGTTGAAAGAAAAATGCTTGCTCAAGGCATTTTGAAATTATGTTTACATGTTTAGTTGTTTAGTTTTAGGCAACCTCTCTCTGTAAAAAAAATAATAAATTGTAAAAGTTTAAAACTCAATAAAGTTTGAATTGAAGTAATTAAAGTAATTGTTTTGTAATGACAATTGGCTGTCATAACAATATTGATGAAACAACTACTGTCTGACACCACTGTCATGAAACCAAATAGATGTCTGCTAACTATACGCTCAACTTATTTTAATTAATCAAAAAGCTATTATTTCCTAAATTATGAAAATAAATTCTTAAATGTTTCCAAACGATTCGTATAATTTATGATAGTATTATAGATAATATTAATGTGTCTGCTAGGTGCTAACGCTATACGCTAATCTTATTTTGATTAATAAAAATTCCTAAACTATAAAAACATATTCCTAAACGTGCCGAAACGATTACCAAGCGAATGGTATATTTAATAATAGGTCAAATATCAAATTTACTTTTGTATATTAAAATGTGAAGTTTTTCATGAAAGCTACTGTCATTAAAAATAACATCTACTGTCATGAAACAACTACTGTCAAGAAAGCTGCTATCATTTAAAATATGGATGTCTGCTAACTATACGTTCAATTTATTTTAATTAATTAAAAAACTGTTATTTCCTAAATTATGAAAATATATTCCTAAATGTTCCCAAACGATTCCCAAACGATTGGTATAACTGATGATAGGTAATATTAATGTGTCTGCTAACTATACACTATACTTATTTTGATCAATAAAAAGTAAACTATAATTTTCTAAACTATGAAAACATATTCCTATTCGAATGGTATATTTAATAATAGATCAAATATCAAATTTACTCTTGTATTTATTAAAATGTGAAGTTTTTCATGAAAGCTACTGTGACTAAAAATAACATCTACTGTCATGAAACAACTACTGTCAAGAACTGCTATCATTTAAAATATGGATGTCTGCCAACTATACGCTCAATTTATTTTAATTAATTAAAAAACTACTATTTCCTAAACTATGAAAATATATTCCTAAATGTTCCCAAACGATTCCCAAACGATTGGTATAATATAAGGTAGGAAATATTAATGTGTCTGCTAACTATACGCTAAACTTATTTTAATCAATAAAAACTAAACTATAATTTCCTAAACTATGAAAACATATTCCTAAATGTGCCCAAACGATTCCCAAACGATTGGTATATATAATAATAGCGAATACCAAATTTGCCTGCTAACTATACGGAGGTTACTGGTAAATCTGGTATAACAGTTTTACTGGGTATGTAATGTTTTTGACATCTAAAAATAAACATACATGAAGATAGTGTTAATTTCAAAAATAGTACTAAAAATGTCCCATTGTTTATTTCCCTCACCTGTTCTGAACTGCTCAAGATAAAACACAAGATTTGTTGCGAACTGGTAAAAATAAATTTAATTTGCCAATTTATTTTAAAGAGATTAATTAAAATGGATGGATAAACGATAAATATTTAATATTTATGCAATCAAAATTGAAATAATTTTAATTTGAACGAAAAAATATAAATAAAACAATCGCTGTCCTGGACAGTTGTCCGAAGAAAAAACGCGACTTATGAAACACGATTATCTTGAAAGCAGTGTAATCGTGTAGTGACAGACTGAAAACATTAACAGGATAATCGGGAATTCACGATTATCTATCTTGTGTCTGTCATGGGTATAAGGTGTTAGACCCACGCAACTGTGGGTCCAGGACTTTTAAACACTAATAAAAAACAATGTATATCTATATAAATTACATTAAATGCCACCGGGAACGAAATTGTTCCCAAACGAACCAAAATTTGGGAATCTCTTAATTTTTTTCAATTAGCCTATCATTCTAACACCTTATTTAGATCATATAAAAAATAAAAAGAAAATTTAGACAAATACCTTATTCTAAAATTGTTGATTGGTGAACACTTCCAGCGTTGTTTTTCCAAAAGATTTATTTTGTTTTGTATAGAATGTGTAATTAGCTCCTATTTTCCCTTTTAGTTAAGTTTGATTTGTATATTTATAATGAACAACACACACGTGTTACATGTATTATCCCACAAACATTCCTGGATTCCACCAAAAATTACTGTAACCATCTTTTCTTTATGAGATCACACAACAACAAATTATTTTGTTTTATAATATTTATTTCTCCAGTTTCTTTAAATTAAGTTTACTCCAAAATTACAAAACTTAATTCTGGTTTGACCAAAAAACATAATAAATATGTTTAAAAATTTATTACAAAAAACATATCGTAATTAAACTCCACAAATAAAAATATACATGATTTTGCATTTTTTCTTTTAATTTTATCAAAGGTTCAATTTAATTCAATATTCAGTTTCGTTTTTATTAAAGACCAAAAATAGAATGATTATTTATTTTTAATACGTTTTATGTAATGTTTAATAATAAAAACTCCTTTAACATTTCGTTTTAAGAACCAAGATCGAATTGAATAAAATATCAAAATTGGAAAAATGTGATTTTTCCTTTTTTACATCTTATGATGTCAAAACAAATCGTGTAATCCTAAAAATTCAACAAAGATTTAGTAACGACATCTGTTCTTTAGAATTGGAAATAAAATTGAGTACGTTCGTTTGCTTTTTATAGTACATTCGAAATTTAACTAGCAGTTAAGTATTAGCAAATTTTAAAATTATTAGTAATGTAAAAGTGAACTGAAACTATTGAAATATATTTTTATTGAATTAGAAAAAGAAGATGAATTTGGTTTTATTATTGTTTTGCGATTATTGCGATCGTTACACCATGAATTCAAGGTAAAAATCAAGATTTCTACTCTTGAAATCACAAAAACGTCGCCATCCCCTCCATGACAGAAAACCACCGAACTACTTCCACTTATTAAATTGTATCTGGGATCGAGATACCCACAGTCACTGGCGTCAAGACCGATGACCGGTTCCAACACTCATGAAGTCCTTAAGAACTTCACTGAGCATTGAGACCGACCATCCATCCGAACGTCAGCACCATGGACACCCCGATACAACCAGTAAGTATGACACGGGAGGTGTGAACCACAGCGAAGACAACTAGCCAGAGGAACGACCCTACCTAACGAAAAGACATCATTCTCTGATGTCCTTCGCATGATGGACTCCAAGATTCTTACCGCTCATATCGGTGCACTCGTAGAGTACATTTCCAATCTTAGTCTTAATCATTGCAGGAAAGAACTTTGGAGCCAATTTTGCCGAGAATTTTTTTGTAGCGTCACTCAAATGATGTTGCCGTACAAACACACGCTGTTGTGGTTGAAAAGTCCGTAATTTAGATCGCAGGTTGTACTGATGTTGCGATTTTTTGAAAGCTGCTTTTAAATTTTGTTGAACCCGGTTCCTGAGCAGAGTCAAATGATCAGAGCGTTCTATTTCCTCACCAGCATCTTCACCGAGCTTGTGTAGTGATCTCAACAAATGGTAAGTATTTCCATCCGAGATTGGATGTTGACCAAATAATAAATAGTACGGTGAGTACTTGGTAGCAGAATGTACTGCAGCCCGCAGTGCATATGCGATTTCACCAATTTGTGAGTCCCACTTGGTATGTTGACCTTTTATGAACGCTCGAATTGCTGCTAGAACTGACCTATTGACCCGCTCTGACGCGTTGCTTTGAGGACTATAAACACCGGTCCTAATGTGTTTAATGCCGAAATCTGACAAAAGACTTTGAAAGTTCCTACTAGTGAACTGTTTGCCATTGTCACTGTGCAGAAACTCTGGTACCCCATATGTAAGAAACACTTCGTTCTTTAGAAAAGCATTCACCTTCGGTGAAGTTGCGTTTCTAAGTGGTTTCAGTAGTACAAACTTCGTAGCATGATCCAGAACTATCAATAACACCGTATTCCCAAGTGTAGAACGAGGATACGGTCCCAAAAAATCTATATAGACTCTCTGCCATGGACGTGCTGTTTCGAATTGATATTGCATCGGAGGACGCAATATCTGATTCGTGGCTTTTGTTTGTTTACATGTGTTGCAGGACACAACATAGTTGTGTACCTGTGACGCCATGCCCGGCCAATAATAAAGACGTCGAAGTAATTCTAAAGTCTTTTTAACACCTCCATGAGCAGCAGTACTATCATCATGATGTTTCTGAATCATGTTGGAAGTCATCGGTTTTGGTACCCAGAGTTTCCACACAGGAACATCGTTAGGTATTGCATCAGGTCTTGGCTCAATACGTATGTATAGCTTATCATCCATGACTTTAACAGATGGAAAGTCCTTGGGTGATGATTGAACTTTAGCTATCATATCCGTATATTCGTTGTGCCGATAACCTTCATTGTCGATTTTAATGTCGTTAATGTGATGTGTTAATGCTTCCGTCAATTCCTCGTGTGTATCCATAAAGACGAGATAGAGCATCAGGGACTATATTTTGGGTACCTTTTTGGTGGACAATGGTAAAATCTATATGTTGGAGTTTTAGGCTCCACCTAGCCAGACGACCACTCAAGTCTTTCTGTGACATAAGCCACTTCAGACTTGAGTGATCAGTCACAATTGTGAATCGGTGACCTTCCACATAGCCCCTGAATTTCTTCACACTCAGAATTGCCGCAAGACATTCAAGCTCAGAAACAGAATAGTTTCGTTGAGCTTTATTAAGTTTTTTCGACATGAAGGCTATCGGACACTCTTGTCCGTCTTCGTCGATCTGATACAGTACACTACCTATCCCTGTCAGACTCGCATCGCATCTAATAAAGAACTCTTTATTATAATCAGGGTTTACTAATACCGGTGCTGTAGTCAGCAATCGTTTTAAATTTTCGAAAGCAGCTTGCGCTTCTAATGTCCATTTCAATTTACCAGAACTTTTCTTTAATAAATCCGTAATCGGTGATACCACGCTTGCATAATTTGGTATGAAACGTTGGTACCAACCAGCCATTCCCAATAGTCTACGTATTTGTTTTACTGTAGATGGAGCTGGATACTCTGCTACAGCTCTTACTTTATCCGGATCTGTTCGAAGACCATCTTCACCAACCAAAAATCCCAAGTATTTCACCTCTCTCAGAACAAATTTACTTTTCTTGAGGTTTATTGTTAACCCAGCCGCTCTTAACAATGAAGAGACTTTGGACAGCAATTCCATATGTTCCTGGAACGTGGAAGAGACTACCAATAGATCATCTAAATAAACAAAGACATTTTCGTGATATTGATGTGGTATCACTTTGTGTATTAGCCGACACATTGTCTGGGGAGCATTGCACAATCCAAAGGGCATAACCCGGAATTGATACAATGGACGACCAGGCACTGTGAAGGCTGTCTTGTCTCTAGATGCTTCTGCCAGAGGAATCTGCCAGAAAGCATCTTTGAGATCAATACTTGAAATGTACTTTGTGCTATTTAGACGACCTAGTAAGCCATCAATCAAGGGAAGTGGGTAAGCGTCCTTTTTAGTTAGTGAATTGACACGACGGCTATCAATACATAATCTGTTTTTACCAGATTCTTTTTGTACCAAAACCACTGGCGAGCACCAAGAACTGTTAGACTCTTCGATCACGCCCATTTGAAGCATTCGGTCGAGTTCGGCATAAACCTTTAGTTGAACAGCCGGCGATGTGGGATAATGCCTCTGTTTAACAGGTGCATTATCACCAACATCGATGACATGTTCAACCAAAGAAGTCTTTCCGAGTCCAGACACTTCAAATGACGGGAAAGAATCCTTGATCATATCCAGTTCATGTTGCTGATCAGTGGTGAGGTTGTGTGTATTTAAAGTTATTGGCTCTGTACGAGTCAGTTCACTAACAAAAGAAGGAACAATACCGAATTTCTCCCAGAAATCTATGCCCAGGTAGAGCTCTTCTCGTAAACCAGGGACTATATGGAACCGCATTGGTTTAGTGGAGCCATTCACAGTTATTGGAATTTCAATGTAACCTAAAATTTTAGTTGCAGTACCATCTGCCGTACGAATACACGAAGTGTACTTACGGTAAGTTGTACCTGATGATTCCAATAATTCCAAGGAATTTCTTCCTAGTATAGTGATTGACGCTCCACTATCCAATAGTCCTGAAATATGTTTGTCCAAAATCTTAATTGTTAGTCGCGGCCGAGGATCCTTTGTTTCTGAAAGGATAGATGAAATACAAGCTTTACGAAATAATTTCCTCATCCTCCAATATCTGATGTTACGTTCAAGACGTCTAAAATATGTGTGATGTAATGATGGGAAATTAAATGTATTCGATGATTTTATTTGGGTTTCGTTGGTGGTTGCCGATCGTCCTGCGTCGCTACATCTCTCGTCGCCTTCTTCGTGCTGTTGTTCGGGCTGTTTTGAATCCATCGTTTCAATATATCCATCTCGATCTAGTTCCACATCCACCTCATAATCATTCACCTGCTGTAGCTTGCTAATTCTTAAATTTGATGTTCTGGTCGGAACTGGTGTGGACCACAACCGTTCAAACTTCTGACATAAAGTCCGAAGTTCATCAATTGAATGTATTGTTGCAGCTAGAGTAGCGTTTTTGAGCTCCACACTCAGTCCCTCCCGAGCAATCTCTAGCATTTCACGGTCAGCAAATGGACGTGCTAAGCGACGGTTTAACGAACCAATCTCCACTAGATACTCGTATACGCTCTCCTTTGACTTTTGTTTGCGGTTCAGAAGAACGCGCAAGATCGCCTTATCATCAGTGAGCGTACCGAAGGTTTGTAGGAGTCCCTCCCTTAGCACTGGATAGGCCACCACCTCATATTCATGAGTTAAGTTCAAATAGTATCTGTCGGCAGCCCCCTTGAGATACCGTGGAACGATAGACCTAAGGTCGTCCCAATTCACACGGTCCCTCCTGGCAGCCGCCTCAACTCTGTGAACGAACTCATGAACATCAGGAGAGTGACCATCTCCTGTGAAGGTTGGAACCCAATTTGAGTCATAACGACTCAAATTGTTCCCACGAACCCCTCGGTACTCCACTGGTGCTAACGCTGGAGCCGCGTCACGCCATACCTGAGGAGGTTGGTTGTATGGTGGTGGTGCTGTAAGTGGAGCTGGTGGGTATATTGGTGGTGGTTGTACCTGTGGTACTGATGGATAATTTAATGATAATTGCGGTTGTACTAATGCTGGACTATTGTGCATGTGTTCAGCTTGGAGTGATGGACCCAATTGTGGTATTGCAAAGTCCTCTGCCCAATTGTTCCCCCTGAAGTTCACACCCCGAACCAGACATTCGATCTGTAGTTCGGTGGGTTCCAAACCATAGAACGGATGGTCAACGTCTAGTTGGTTTGACATTTTGATGGTAAAACCCGAAAAATTATGAACTCGCTGACAACAACACTAAAACCAATTCCCAACAACAAAAAAAAGTTAGTACGCTGTAAATGTAAAAATAATGAAAAACGCAAAACGAAAAAAAACAACGAACGCCCCAAAAAAAATTTTGTAAAAACAAACTTGTAAAGGAACAAAAAGGAAAGACCACCGTCGTACCCAATCTTTGCTGAATCTTTTACAAAAGTTCCTAAAATATTGTATGTGTAAAAATATAATTTATTTATTTAATTTCAGATATACTGAAATATATATATATATACCTCTATTTATTGACGACACACCCCTATGGAAAAAATATTTATTTATTTTAAAATTTGAAAAAAATATTTAAAGATGTTTATTTATTGGGTGGTCCTCTTAACTCAAAATATTTATTTAATTTTTTTAAAAAATAATAGATATTTATTTATATCTTGATGTTTTGCTTAATTATCAAAATTTATTTTATTTAGCTACCTAAAATTAACTTAAATTAAAAAAAATTATTTATTTAATAAAAATTATTTATTTAGTTTTTTGAAAAATTTGTTTGATTTATTTTATTTTTATTTAATAATATAAGAGATTCCCAAAATCAAGATTCGTCTGGAGACAATTTAAAAAGTAAGTATGGCTACAATATCCATTTTGTTTAAATTTGAATTCCCGCGTTCGCGAGCCCACTCCAACAATGCATGTGAGAACTGACTAGAAAAGCCCCTAACGACCAGATTCTACAGAACAGATTCTCCCCAACCTAATAAAACAATCACAACTGTCACGATTAGACACTAGGTCCATTTCTACTGACCCAGTTGTGCTTGTTTAATCTACAAATAAATTACACCTAAACCTAATGCGAAAGTTGAAGAACGCTCCCGAGCACCAGACTTCAAAACCTAAACTCCATGAAAAACTGTTCTATTGTAAAACTAAGTGGAAAAAAATGGTAAGTTTTTGAATTTGTTTGAGGTGAAGCCTCTGATCCTGAAAGCAAAAGTACAATTGGTTCTTCTCTTCATTACACCGAAGAAGCCTCTGAGCAAAGAATGGTACTACTGGTTTGCACCTAAGTACAAACACAGCACCACCACTCCTCGTCCCTGAGGACTTCCTCGCCGAATGAAGAGAAGAAACCAATGTTCTTCGATCGCATAACCCCGATGGCCATAGGCGATCTAAGAACGACATCAATGTTAAAGAGTGAAGCTCTATGGATGGCTTGTTAGGCCTACCGCTGAGAAAGAAATTATATTTAACCTAGTACACGAAAAAAAATTCCAAAAACTATTTATAAAAAAAAATATGTACAATGAAAATATGTACAATATTATTCCAAAAAATATATGTACAATGAAAATATGTACAATGAAAATATGTACAATAAAAATATGTACAATAAAAATATGTACAATATTATTCCAAAAAATATATGTACAATGAAAATATGTACAATGAAAATATGTACAATAAAAATATGTACAATAAAAATATGTACAATATTATTCCAAAAAATATATGTACAATGAAAATTACATTGGAACTATATACAAAAAAATTATTTACAAAAATATTTACAAATATGTACAATATGTACAAAAACAAATTCGAATGACAGCACAAAAAAAACAATCTCCAAAAAAAAATTGCTGTCCCAAAACGGTTTTTTTTTCAAACAAGCAAAAATAATTAATTTTAATTAATTATACAATGAGGAACAGGGGCCTCCTGTGGACCAGACCACTCCTCTACCTGTCGCATGGTTGGTGAGATAGGAACCACCTCAACCAGCTCCTCAGTTTGAGTACTCTTGGTCGAGGAAGCTCCCAGCTCCACGACCAAGCGACCCTCCTTTTCTTTCTTCCTCTTCTCCTTTCTTTTCAAATGAGAACTCCGGTTTTTATTAATTCTCCTCCTTTCTCTCCAGCCCACATTCACTTCCTCATTCACCACATCCATCCCATTCGCTTCCTCATTCACGCACTCATTCACTATATCAACCACCATCCCATCCAATATCTCATCATACTGCTCTTCACAAATGTCATCCATTATCTCCAAAAACATTTTATCTTTCACCTCAACCATAATCACATTTATCATCCATTCTACCACATTCATTGCCTCATTCATTTTCTCCTTTCTCTCCACATGCTCTCTCTCTTCCACCTCATTCATCCAGGGCTCAAACCCCCCTGGCCGACACCTCCTTCTCAACCCCTGACCCCTCCTGTACATATTAGTGTACTCTGTATTGGCAGCTCAAAAATTTAATTACACAGAAACTTATTTGACTAATAAGTTGTGACTGTATAAAATACTTCAATAATCAACTATTCAAAGACAATATATAATGACTATTAATTTCGAAATTAAAATATTTTAAAATCTGATCACGATTTTGATATATATATTTTTTTTTGTTATATCACAATCGTGACGATTTTTGTTTATAAAGATTTAGATTAATAGTATCTTGGACCCTAGCCAAATAACAGTTTATAAGTATTTGTTCTTCTATAATCTAAAATTTATTAGCGAAAATTATTTGTTGCTAATGTTCATTATGTTTATCAATCATAAAAAAAAATATATCTTTGTCTGTAATTTTATTTTGATGTTCCTCAGAATAAAAACATTTTTATGATTTTATTGATTATTTTTATAAACGTATATTTGACTTTGTATTACGGTTGATGAAATGACGGAAAATTATTTCAAAATAATATATGAAAATTAAGTTACGGATCAACCAATAGTTTTTGATCATTGAAAGTCAATTGATTCCACCTACTTCGATCCGAAGATTTTATTTCAAGTAAATTTTTATTAGTTAAAAAAAATTTAATTAACATCAACAACCAACCAAACTCGCATACAATCGTGATTCCTTGAACATTATTTATAATGTACGAAAGTCTGAATTAATTTTTGTAAAAGCACAAATCACGACATTTATTTGACTATGTAAAATATTTGTATGTTTATACAAATGTCCACCCCATTCGCCAATTCATACTATTTGTTGGTGTCAAACGCAATACTTATATATATTCGTAATTCTTTATTTTTCCGAGAAAAAAATATGATATTCTAAATAATAAAAAATTTACAAAAACCCGGTTTGCCAACGCCCAAACTGGTTGGCAAGACCCTACTCCAAATATGAGAAAAAAAACCACACCAGGTTTATTAAATTATCGCGCCAAAAATAGCTCTCTGCTATTACTAAATTTACCGTATAAACACGGTTCTTTATTACAAAAAAAAAATTATATAAATCCAAGGGTTAAATAGTTAACAGCTCCGACCTGTCTTTGTTTCGGCCCACGTTTTGTTAGACCCACGCAACTGTGGGTTCAGGACTTTTAAACATTAATAAAAAAACAATGTATATCTATATGCAATTAAATTAAATGCCACCGGAACGAAATTGTTCCCAAACGAACCAAAATTTGGGAATCTCTTAATTTTTTTCAATTAGCCTATCATTCTAACACCTTATTTAGATCACATAAAAAATAAAAAGAAAATTTAGACAAATACCTTATTCTAAAATTGTTGATTGGTGACCACTTCCAGCGTTGTTTTTCCAAAAGATTTATTTTGTTTTGTATAGAATGTGTAATTAGCTCCTATTTTCCCTTTTAGTTAAGTTTGATTTGTATATTTATAATGAACAACACACACGTGTTACATGTATTATCCCACAAACATTCCTGGATTCCACCAAAAATTACTGTAACCATCTTTTCTTTATGAGATCACACAACAACAAATTATTTTGTTTTATAATATTTATTTCTCCAGTTTCTTTAAATTAAGTTTACTCCAAAATTACAAAACTTAATTCTGGTTTGACCAAAAAACATAATAAATATGTTTAAAAATTTATTACAAAAAACATATCGTAATTAAACTCCACAAATAAAAATATACATGATTTTGCATTTTTTCTTTTAATTTTATCAAAGGTTCAATTTAATTCAATATTCAGTTTCGTTTTTATTAAAGACCAAAAATAGAATGATTATTTATTTTTAATACGTTTTATGTAATGTTTAATAATAAAAACTCCTTTAACATTTCGTTTTAAGAACCAAGATCGAATTGAATAAAATATCAAAATTGGAAAAATGTGATTTTTCCTTTTTTACATCTTATGATGTCAAAACAAATCGTGTAATCCTAAAAATTCAACAAAGATTTAGTAACGACATCTGTTCTTTAGAATTGGAAATAAAATTGAGTACGTTCGTTTGCTTTTTATAGTACATTCGAAATTTAAGTAGCAGTTAAGTATTAGCAAATTTTAAAATTATTAGTAATGTAAAAGTGAACTGAAACTATTGAAATATATTTTTATTGAATTAGAAAAAGAAGATGAATTTGGTTTTATTATTGTTTTGCGATTATTGCGATCGTTACAAAGGATGTTTCATAATAAATTCAAATGTCTTCAAATAAATTAAAATCTATAGCACAACAGCAAATACACAAAAAAAAATAAATGAATAATTGACTGCGATAATTCCCATTTTCAAAAATGTGAACTATTTAGAACTTGTACTAAAAACGATGTCTCGAAAAGAGAACGAATATACCAATTAGTGGAATCCCTCTAAATTTAGCGTACTCGGAAAAAACGTGCCGCATTCGAAATCAAAACGTAAAGCAAGCTACAGACCTACAATCAATTTGTCAATCCATTGAAAATGAAAATAAACGAAATAAAATTTAGGGGATTTTTACAGTAAATTTTATTTTGTTTATTTTCGTTTTCGAATTGATTGACAAATTGATTGTAGGCATTGAATAAATATCTAAGGAAGAGTAACTAGACATTTTGAGTGAAGCCAAAACCCCCGGTATAGAAGCCATCTACATTTTTTAGCACAATAAAAATCGTGAACTTGTAGCGCCATTTTGAAATTAAAACTCAATATAAAAAAAATTCAAAAAATCGCCATAACGCTCATAACGCCATCTGGAAAAATAAAACTCCATATAAAACAAATTCAAAAATATTTAATCAAAAACACTAATCCAATTTTTTGCTTATGGCAATGTTCATTGTTTATTGCAAATGGCGTGAATGGGTATGGCTATGATATATCGGGGGTTTTGGTGAAGCATCTAATTTTAAGTATTGGTGAAGTTTGATAGTGTTTGCATTCTAGCTGGGTGGTACTGTTTACAATTTGCATATTTATATTTTCAAAATAAATAAAAGAAATAATAAATGTTACATATAAATTTAAAAGCCTAATATGTTTGAATAAAATATTTCCTTATATTTCCAAATATAAATATTTTTAATTGTCCATACAACACAAAATTTTGATCATATTGAATTACTTTAAGAACACCTTATATTCGGCAGTGATAGCGTTTGAAATTTTGTTTGACAACGATGGATTAAGAAAAATTACATTTATGTAGGGTAATAAAATATAAAATTAAACTAGAAAATAACAGTTTTTGTAAAGCAAATACTTTATGTTTTTGTTAAAACAACATTCTAAACCCTTTTTATGCGTAGTATTAGTAAAAATATTCTAATCATTATATGAAATTCGATGATCAAATTTCAGTGTATTTAAGATTATTTGTACATATTTTAATGCAACACTTCATTTTTATGAATAAACTACTGCACAAATACTAATAATTGTTTTGTAAAGCATTAATTTAAACTTTAATTTCTATAAATTTTGTTTCATTTGAATATCTTAAAGTAGAATTTCGGATAAAAGCTATCATTTTATTTTAAAATACAAAACGAAATATGTCAAATGTCATGGATGAAGAACGCACAGATATACAAATTACATATACTTCAAAAAATATTCGTGTAGCCACACGTAAATATTCTTCCTTATATATTTATTCAATGATTGTAGGTCTGTAGAATACTTAATGCTCAAAATACATGTACAGAAATTCTGCACTCAGTGCTGCGTGCATATCTACATCTAAAATAGATGTGCAGAATTTTTATATATTTGACGTGCAGAATTTTCGTAACAATGGCAGTTCGTGTTCTAACGTATTATGAAATAGGAAGAAAAACTGTCTTTTTTATTAAAAGATAGAAGAAAATAATTGAATCGTTGACTGTAAAAACGTTTATGTCTAAATTAAAACTTAAGTTCAAATATTACATATACCACTTTTTCCAATAATTCTTTCCCAAAAATTTATTTATTAACAATATTAGTTTCAATTATTTTATAATTTTGATTATTTAGAATATCTTTATAAACAAATAATCATTACAAAAATAATTTCATTTTCAAAAAAATGTCATCCATTTTTATTTGAGTTATAAAAAAAATAATTCATTTTCAAACAAAATGTCAAAATCATCCATTTTTATCTGAGTTTTCAAGTAGTTTTTGTTTTGTTTATTGTGGTAGCACTGCCGCTGTGCAGCGAAATTAGAAATAGAGATATCTTGCAGAATTTTTCTGCATGCAGAATTTACATGTAATTGATCTCATATAACAACACATGTTCTAATTTCGCTGCATGCAGAATTCTGCACATGTATTTTGAGCATAAGGAATTACTATATGATTGTGTTAGTGTATTCGTATAATATACGTAGTATAATGGACGCCATGCTTAGAAATTAATCTTGAGTCTACATTCACATGATTATTTTTTTCATTGTTTTTTTTATATCGTTGTACAGCAACAAAAATACGGTTATCGTTTTAATTTTTTTTACCCCTACTACATTTTCTCCATATGTCCAAATAGTTATTGTTTTAAACTTCTCCTTCTCGCAGGAGGGATCGATTTTGATCGATTATGATCAATGTTGATCTACGGGTCTGGCTACCCTGCGTACTCCAGTCCCTGCCATTGACATATGAGTTAGCGTGAGATATCACATACCACTGGCAATGGCAGGAGATGTCATTAGCCAAGATGATATCTTAGGGTGCTGGCGGACGAACTTTAATTAGTCAACGGCAGCACTTTCAGTCTTAGCTGGGCAGCGTTCCGTAGCGGTACCGCTCATTAGCTCTTCCGAGGAATCGGACCAACACGTAGTTATGTGTGGGCTTTGTGCCTCGATTGAGGTGGTGGGCGGTGCGCTGGGTCTGGGGTGCGCTGCATCAGCTGGATTATTGGCATTTAGTTTTGTTTTGTTTTCTGCAAATTTTTCAAAATTTGTTTTTCACTTATTATTTTGTTATTATTTCTTCATCTTATCATGAAATATTGGCATATGTCATATTTTGTAGTATGATAGGATTTTTTACTTAGTTATGCATTTTAAAATAAAACATAAAAAAATAAAATAAACATTTTGATATATATATGGCAGTACAACCGAAAAAAAATAAGTCTGCAAGTGGTAAAGCAAATTTGCACAATCCACCCGCCCATAAAGCGGCATGTCCACGGAATTTGCAGGGACAAAACATATATGAATCAATAGAAAATTTTAAAATACATGTTCAAAACATCTGCGGATTGAACGCTAACCATGACCACGTGCAACATCATCTTGAGCACGACAAACCGAAAATTCTATTCCTTACAGAAACACAAGTTTCCGAAAATTTTCTCTTTATAGAATCGCTTAATTCCAAATATAGGCTCGAATCAGCTTTCAAACTCCATCAGGGCGTATGAGCATTCATTCGTGAGAGTGTTGCGTACACGCGCTTTCCAAATTTTGAACTACACGGTGACGGCTTCAATACAATGGTTTTAAAGATTTGTCTTCCAGAAATGACTTTTTTTACAATAGCTTTATACCGGTCCCCCAACAAACGTAACCCAAACTTTTTTAATATACTGACAAAAATTATGGACGAGATTAGAGCAAAGTCCCCTAATTGTGAAGTTATCGTTACCGGTGACTTCAACGCAGTGGCGTCATTTCACCAAAATCTTGGGGGGGGGGGGGGCGAGAATTTAAATGACATAAAAAGATTTTTTTCGTAAAACATAACATACACATTTTTATACACACATATTTAAAAGCATTTAAATGCATGGAGTAAGAAATAAAAATAAAATGCTTTTGAGCTACTTTGGTTACTCTGCTAGATCTTTGTCTTCTGGTGTTGTTTCATTGAAGCGAATGCCGCAAAGTTCTGCAAAATCCCTTCATTTGTTAAAAATAATTTTAAATTTAGTATCATCTCTGCATTGTTTAAGCATCAAGAAAGTAGTTTTAATTAAAGCGCTTGTGCTAGAAATTATTATATCTTTGCTTTGTAACTGTTCAGAGAGTGAATTTGTAAACGACAGCAGATCGTGCAGCATAAAAAAAAGGATGGTTTTTCTATACGATCCCAGGCATCCCGGGATTTAAAATTTATGAGTCACGTAGTCCCAGGATCCATAAAACACCACGGGATCGTAATCCCTACGTGACTCCTCTTATGTCGAATCGTTTTTTTGTTTGTTTTCCTTTATTTGTCTCAGAGAGAAAGAGTTATGTCTACACTAAACTGACCAGAGCCAAATCGTTAAAATGTGGAACGAAATGCAAACATTCTTCCAAATACTAACTAATTAGAATTTCTATTGCGAGAAAGTGGGACGGTGAAAACGTGCTAGATTGTGCATAAATTTACTATTTAATGCTTTCCTTTACTATTTGTTTACTATTTAATCTACAAAAATTCTTTTATTTTAATTGGATATTTTTCAACCGTTAGGAAATGTGCTTACAGTGGTTCGTACATTTTCAAAATTCTTTCTAGTGCTGACATTACCGCCAGCCAGCGAGTTTCACTGTATCCAATAAGTTGGTTATGTTTGACATTACTTTTGCCGCAGAACTACTTCAATTTAAAACAGTAAAGACAGTAAAATATCCAATTTTTTAACCCTGCCATTTAAATCAGCAGCACTTCTTATTGCATTATTTAGAATAAGGGCTGCGAATCCAATACCCAATACACTCTGGTTCAAATTCGCGTTTAGCTTGCTTTTAAATTTTCACCCCTTGACGTGACACCACTAAAATTGGTGTTCGTGTTATCAGCGCAAATTGCAACTAGCTTTTTGTCAATGTTAAATAACAACAAGAAAACAAAATAACAACAAAACTTGTTTAAGCTACTGGAGTTGGCGGCTTATAGCAACGCTTTTTTATGTTTATCTGTATCTATATATCTTTTAATATCATAATGTCCACTGTAAATTTGTAAATTCACTCCGACTGGTAATAAAATAAACTTTTGCGTCGTTATATTTTGATTTCTTTATTGAGAAAAAAATTAGAAATTAGAAAGCAATAATTTTACTTTTGAGCTGCCTAGTTAAAGTGTGTTTTAAACAGAGTTTGAAACGCTACTTAAATCACTCCTTTGCTTTGTTCTTTCAGAGTGCGTAGCTTAAAAAATATAACACTCCCACACAGAGGAGTGAAAATAGTAAAATATCATTCTTGCTACTAAATTGAAATAAATATTTTCTTTCAAATACTCAAAACTTTTATTTTTGACTAATTTTGTTCTTTTGCAAATCGAATGAAAGAACAGGAAAATGTAATCTGCTCCAAAGGAGTAAAATCGAAAAAACAAAAATTTTACTTTTACGAGTAAGAACGATATTCCAATTATGAACATTTTAATTTTTGAATATTATTTCAAAGGATTGAAATTAGTGCTCGAATAAAGTAAAATTGTAAACTCTGGTTTGAAAATTGAAATGTTTATGAATTTATACGGAAAACTGCGTCTTTTTAAGTAAAATATTTTGTATTTTATGTTTCATAATATACTTTCGATCTCTCGTATATACACCGGGGAGATGTTTCTATAAACAAAGAAACCTTTTCGCTGAGGTAGATGTGTTAGACATCAAAAGATATTTGCAAAATAAAATGTAAATTATTGAAGTGAAAATAACTGAGTTTAGTATTTCTATGAAAATTATAGTTAAAACACTATTTAGTAAAAAAATATTGCACTGGTTTGTTCTCTCAATATAGTTAAATCAACATATACATAACATCATACAAACTGCAAGAAAAAACTGTGAAGCCATTGCTTTGACTAATATATTGCGCAAACTGTACGTAGGTAGATATAAGGTTTTTGATTATTTCGATAATGTGGGCAAATGTAGTGGAAATATTTGTTTCGTGGGACAAATTTTTTCCGTGCGACAACGCACCGAAATGTGGGACATTTCCACGCAGCGTGGGACGTCTGGGCAGTTTACTACCCATAAATATGCGTAAATTTTTCATTTGATTCAAAATTCGAGCTTCTTTTAAATCTATAAGAAAAACCTACCACAAAAAAATAATAGTTTCTCCCTCTTTGTGACTGTATAAAAAAATGAACAAAGATTGACGTTTAGGATACGTTTTAGATTTTATTATAACCAACCAAACATATAATTTTTGCTATTTTATGAATTAAAAATTATAGTCCATATAGCGAAAAGAATTTGTCAGCAAGTTTTCATAACATATTTTGAAAATATTTACATAACTTAATTTGTTCGTGTCGTTAGAAAATATTGCTTGTCTATTATAAAACATTCACTATTATAAAATCACTGGAAATAACACAAAAAATTTTAACTACTCTCGTAATTATTTTCATTCATTTTATAAAAATTAACACAACTATCAAAAAAACTTTAGATATGTTATAGGATTTTACATTTAGAATTGTATTTAATTTATTGTTTTTAAAAAAGTCTTGTAAAGTTTGTACAATATGATATAGATAAAAAACAGGGCCAAACAGTCAGGGTTCTCAAAATAAGTGGGGCATGGAGGGATCAGGTTTTATTGTTTTAAAATTTTTTTTTATTTTTGATCTACGGGTGTGACAACCCTGCGTACTCCAGTCCCTGCTATTGACATATGAGCTAACGTGAGATATCACATACCACTGGCAATAGCAGTGAGATATCACAAGCCAAGGTGACATCTTAGGGGTGGTGGCGGATGAACTGTATTCAGTCAACGGTAGCACCCTCAATCTTAGCTGTGAAATAATCCTTGATGATGAGACGCTATTGCTTCATTGAAGAAACGAGCCTTCATATAATTATGTGTGGGCTTTAATCATTAAGAAAGATGGTGCGTCACAGGATCAAGGAATAGGCAACCGGCTGGATTATTGGCAAAATAATCATTTTATAAGCATTTATATTGGCTTATAAACAAAACACAATCGTTCTTCTAAAAGCGGTAATGCCGCGCACCTTATAGTACGATAGAATTTTGTCAAAATACGCACCCACGGCGTTTTTGGAAGAACGATCGTGTTTTGTTTATAAAACTGATTTCATCAGAAGATTAGAAGCAATACGACCGCCTTTCGTATCGGCGGCGCTCTAGTCCTTGATACAAAGAACGATAACGGTTTGAATATTGCGGTGAACTGTACTTTAGTCGGGCCAAAATAATATGTAACGTAATAATTATATGATCAGATATATTTCAATTAATAGTATGCGATAAAATTGGTATATTAGTTAAGTAAATCTTCTAAAAATTAGACGAATTTACAAAATAACCGTGCATTGAAATTTTTATAGTGTATAATTCTACCACGATTGGATGGTTTTATTGAATCGATGTATTGAATTATTGATAGTATCAGATCCTTGGGGGGGGGCCAATGCCCTCCCCAGCCCTACCCAATTGAAGCCCCTGCTTCAACGTCCACAACAAATCAGGGTTAGAATTCTCCAAATCGACCGACGATGTTGACAATAGTGGAAAACTGGCAGAAATTTTTGCCACGTCTCAGGGCCTATTCCAAATTGTTAAAAGCCCGACTTTCACTCCCCGTAATGGCGGTGATAATAGTTTTCTTTTAGATCTCTATCTTACCACAATGCCAGATATTACGAGTGTCGATGTCGCGAAAGGTAGTATTGGAAATTCTGATCATTATTTAATCTCATCAGTTATCAAAACTGATTTACTTAAAACTACAGCTCCCAAACCCCGTAAAATATTTCACTACTCAAAAATGGATAAGAGTGGTCTTCAAAATTTTTTTCCATGGTTTCCCTTTCGACCGTCATTGTTTTTACACTGACAATGTAAATGTTTCTGCTCAAAACTTTACAGAAACCATCCAATTTGCTATCAATAAATTTGTGCCTTTCTCCATAGTAAAACCCAAACAAAAATACTTGTATTCGAAAGCCGCCAAAACGGCACTTAGAAACAAACGTAGATCATTTAATATTTGGATTCATAACAAAACTCCCACTAATCGATCCCAATATCTAAAGGCCGACAAAATATCTAATCAGATTATCTCAAACGAAAAGTCCGAAATTGACAGAGCGAAAGCCTCAAAACTTACGTCTATGTCTGTTTCTGACAAGAGTTTCTACAGTGCCATTAATTCTTTAAATTCTGGTACAAAATTTTCTATTCCCCCTATTATTGATGGTGATTTAATCGTCAATGATCCCGCAAGAAAAGCTAACTTGTTCGCTGAACGCTTTGCTCTGAACTCCACTGTTTTGGAAAATCCTTAAGAAATACCCCAAATCCAGTCTTCAGGAGTTAATATGAATGAACTTCACTTCAAACCCAAAATAGTCGCTAAGCTTTTAAAGGGGTTAAACATCAACAAAGCCTCAGGAATGGACAATATTCCACCCATTATTTTAAAAACCTTTTCCAAAGAACTTGCACCAACTTTAACTAAAATATTCTACCAATCCTACAAATCTGGTATATTTCCCTCGTGCTGGAAGTTGGCAAATGTCCAGCCCGTCCACAAAAAAGGGACCAAAATCCGATATCTCAAACTATAGGCCAATAGCTTTACTATCGGTCCTATCCAAAGTCTATGAGCATTATATTAATACACATATTTCAAAATTTCTGGAAGAAAATCATTTATTATCCGACAGCCAATACGGTTTTCGAAACAAAAGATCAACTACCGATCTATTAAACTATGTAGCGCATTGTTGGAACAGCATACTTGATAAAGGTGGTGAAACATACGTTATCGCTTTAGACATCTCCAAGGCATTCGATCGAGTCTGGCATGCCAACTTAATCAACAAGCTCGTTGCGTACGGTTTTCATCCTAATGTTGTGAAGCTGATTCAAAATTTTCTATCCAACCGATACATTTCGGTAACCTTAGACGGATTTTCTTCTGAGTCTAAACTAATTAACGCTGGTGTACCTCAAGGCTCAGTATTGTCCCCAACCCTATTTTTGATTTATATCAACGAATTGTTGAAAATCACCAGTAACCCAATAAATAGTTTTGCAGATGATAGTACTCTGCACAAGTCGTTCGAGCCCCTTCCTTCAAAAGGTAAAATGCACCAACGAATTAATCCTGCCCGGAAAGACGCTGCCATAAACGTGAACAAAGACCTGAATAAAGTCGCCGACTGGGGTGACCAAAACCTTGTCAATTTCAACTCCACCAAAACACAGCTGTTGATTGTTTCCAGATTAAGGACCGAGTTCCCCAAAGATATTTTATTTAGTATGTGTGATGAACCAATAGGTGAATGTAAAAACATTCGTTTATTGGGTGTCACAGTTTCAAATGACCTACTCTGGAACGATCATGTAACGGCGATGGCAAAAAGCGCGTCTAAAAAACTCGGCCTCCTAAATAGATGCAAAAAAATTTTCACTTCATACCAATTGCTCCATGTTTATAAGTCCTATATTCGTCCCTGTATGGAGTACTGCTGTCAAGTTTGGGGTGCTGCCTCTGTTTCCATCTTGGCCCTCTTGGACTCTGTTCAAAAGCGAGCTATACGAATTGTAGGTGATCGAACTTTGACATCAAAACTTGATTCCCTACAACATCGTCGCACTGTTGCTGACCTCGTTGTTTTTTACAAATATCGTCATCAGCAGTGCTCAGATGAAATCAGCGGCATCATGCCTCAAACTTATTCTTACCCCCGTTCCACTCGGCAATCGGCTGCCGCAACCAGTGAAACGGTAAAGATCCCGCGCTGTCATACTGGCAGATCGCAGAGAGACTTCTTTGTCCGAACTGCGTACAAATGGAATGGTTTGCCGGAACACTTAGTCTCAGGTGGCTTCAACCCACAGATGTTTAAAAAAAGCGTTAATGTTGTGGGACCCAGGTCTAGACCCAGGTCTTAAAAGGTATTTATGTGTTGTTGTGACACATATTCTAAACTAAAAAAAAAAAAAAAAAAAAAAAAAAAAATACAATGAAACCTAATTAAATATGTATAGTATTTGTACTAGTGTTCTGTACTTGTTTCTTTATTTTTAATGTTTGTTATAGTAATAATTTTTAGTTATCATTATTTAATTATGTATATTATAAAAAAGATTAAGATATTATTTATTTTGAAAATGTAATTTTGTATGCCACCGTATAGCATATTTATGCTTTGTGGCTAGCTATAGTCGCGTTTTTTCTTCGGACAACTGTCCATGACAGCGATTGTTTTATTTATATTTTTTCGTTCAAATTAAAATTATTTCAATTTTGATTGCATAAATATTAAATATTTATCGTTTATCCATCCATTTTAATTGATCTCTTTAAAATAAATTGACAAATTAAATTTATTTTTACCAGTTCGCAACAAATCTTGTGTTTTATCGAGAGCAGTTCAGAACAGGTGAGGGAAATAAACAATGGGACATTTTTAGTACTATTTTTGAAATTAACACTATCTTCATGTATGTTTATTTTTAGATGTCAAAAACATTACATATATGTACATACGTATAAAACAAAAAATTAAATTTAATCTTTAATTTAATTTTTTTTTTTTAGTTCGAATCTCGTCGTTTAAATATAAAATATGTGGCTCTTTATGAAATAAACAAATATAACACAAGCGTAAACAAACATTAATGGCGATTGTCAAAATATTCACTTGAAGTTAGCTACAATTTAGTTCTAAAACTTTCCCTGTATTTTACCAATATTTTTCTCTGTCCTGCACAGCCAGTTCGAAGATAAAACGCGACTTATATTGTGTTAAGCAAGCAATAATCAATAAAGAAAAAAAAAAAAAAAACCCTATTACACAACACATTTTATTAAAAAAAAAAAAAAAAAAACTAGGAAGCGAGAAAACAAAATTTTTCAATTTGACTTATTAATACGATATATATTTAAAAAAATGGATACGATTATCATAGCTAGACAGTGGCAAAGACTTTGATTATTGGCAAACAATAATTAAATAATGGTGGACACTCAAACACCGAATTTATTATTATCTAAGGACATCCCCTTACATGGCGTTTCTGTTTTTTTGACTTTTGACTATCTTAAGGAGTTTATCAGTTTCTTATGATTCTATAAATAATTAATTTCCAAATAATCACTCATTTTTTATATCGAAATAAATTTTAATTTAAGGTGTATTCGATTTGACTGAAACAACTGAAAAAACAACAACAATTGTTTTATCTTTATGTTTATTTATTAAAGATTTATGAAAACAGATATATTTTATTTTTATTATTTTTATTTGAGCACACTTTATTTTACATGAGATCATATTACAATCTGTCAACTCTTATAATCGTGCTACCAACTTAATATAAAGGTAAGTTCACAATTACATATGAAATATTAAAGGTAAGTTCACACTTACAACATCTTCCCTTTTTAATTTTTACATTTCATTTAATTTTTTAATAATATAATACTTCAATTGATTTTAATTTTACATTTCAATTAATATGTTTAAATTTTATAATTATGCTGAACCTTCCTTTCCTCCCTCATTTAAGATTGAACATAATCTTTTAAGTAACTTGGAGGTCTAGTAATCCGTCCTGATCGCGTCATTCCGCTTTGGCTACTATTATTTAAATTAACTGATATCTCAGTAGACGGTTCTGTTATTATTATGTTATCGTCATCGTCTAATTCAGTTTTAATATAAAAGTCATTTCTTGAATGCTTAAGGTGTTTTGTGTTGCGTCGTAATATTCTATTATTCGCATCCTTTATAAAATAGGAACGAGGAGTTTTGTGTTTTTCTACTACTTTAGCAGTTTCCCACATTCCATTTTTTCTATGAACTACTGTCTCTCCTGGCTTGAATTCTCTTCTAGCCCTCGCATTTTTGTCATAGTATGTTTTATATCTTTCCTTTGTTGCATTTATCTTGTTCCGTACATTATACTGAATTTTAGGCTTAAATAAAGAATCTTTCATTGGCACTTTGCTTCTTGTTTGTCTACTCATCAATAACTGTGCCGGAGAGGCTTTTAAATCTGATACAGGATGATTCCTATATTCTAATAGAACATACGAAAAATCTTTATTATCTTCTATTGCTTTTTTCAATAATCCTTTGGCGATATGAACAGCTTTTTCTGCTTGTCCATTTGATTGAGGATAATGTGGACTTGAAGTAATTATCTTAAAATCCCAATCTTTTGCAAAATTCAAAAATTCTTTTGAAGAAAATGGCATGTTGTCCGTTATCATTTCCTTGGGTATACCATGTATACTAAAAATAGTTTTTAAATGTTTGATTAACTCAGACGAATGCTTTGCCTCTAACTTTTTTACTTCAATCCACTTAGAATAGTAATCTGTGATTACTAAGTAATCTTCACCACCATAAGTCATGATATCTGCAGCTATTTTTTGAAATGGAAGTTCAGGTACACTGTGTTGTACAAGTGGCTCTTTTCTATTCGAGTTTGAATATTTTTCGCAAGTTCTACATTTGGTCAATTTATTTTCTATATCACTGTCTATACCAGGCCAATATAGTACCTGTCTAGCTCGGTTTTTTGTTTTTGTAATGCCCAAATGGGACTCATGCAAATAATCTAACATTTTTTTCTGTAAACTATTGGGAACTATCAATCTATTTCCCATGAATATTAATCCATTTTCATGATAAATTTCATTTTTAAATTTGTAAAATTTTTTTACATTTTCCGGTACTTTGCTTTTGTCACTTGGCCAACCATTTTTATACATACGTATCAGATTTTGCAATTGCTCATCTTTTTCTGTTTCATTTTTAAATTCTAACTGTCTTTCATCTGTTACGTTTATTGTATGGACTACCTCATTGTATTCTTCGAATTCGGTTGGGTTTTCATCTTTTAAATATGATCTAGACAGATGATCTGCAATATGTAGATATTTCCCCGGAATATAAACTACTTTTAAATTATATTTTAATAATTTAATTTTCATTCTTTGCAATCTAGTTGAGTTTACTTTGCAAATTTCATTTTTGAAAATACTAACGAGTGGTTTGTGATCTGTATTCACTTCTATTTGTCGTCCATAAATATAATCATGAAATTTTGTACATGCGTAGAGAATGGCTAGCATTTCCTTCTCAACTTGCGCATAATTTATTTCTGCGTCCGACAAACTTCTAGAAGCATAACCTACTGGTTTTTTCTCTTGTAACAGAACGCAGCCTAAACCACTTTTTGATGCGTCCGTTTGAATGATTATATGCTTTTTTTCATCAAAGATTTGCAAAACGGGTGCGCTCATTATCTTATTTTTTAAGAGTTCTATTATTTCTGTATGGTTTTCGGTCCAAAAAAATTCATTTTTATTTTTTAAAAGTGCTCTTAGTAGTTCAGTGTCTTTTGCTAAGTTAGGCAGAAAGCTACGAAGGTAATTGATCATGCCTAAAAACCTTTGAAGCTCCTTTTTATTTGTTGGGTTTTCCATCTCTCTGATGGCTTTTACTCTATTAGGATCTGGTTTCATACCAGTTTTCGCAAAAATGTGCCCTAAATAATTTACTGATGCCACTTTATACTGAACTTTTTCCATATTAAATTTCACATTCAATTGTTTCGCTCTATTTACTACTTTTAGTAAATTGGCATCATGTTCTCTTTCTGTTTTTCCCGTTATTAATATATCATCAATGTATATAAAAATACCCGGTATGTCACCAAAATTTTTATGATTCAATTTCTGAAAGGCTTCTGGTGCTATATTTAGCCCGAATGGTAATCTGTTGAATTTAAAATTACCAAAAGGAGTGCTAAATGCACAAAGTTTTGATGATTCTTTTGTCAACTCAATTTGATAGAATCCATCTTTGAGATCTAAAACTGTGAAATACTCGACACCAGTTAACATACTTTTAAGATCATTTAATGTCGGAATTAAGTAATGTTCTTTTTTTAGTGCCTCATTTAGAAATTTCGGGTCAAGACATAACCTTAATGAGCCATTTGGTTTCTCCACCACGGTTAAATTGCTTACCCAATCTACATTTTCATTTACAGGTTCTATAATTTTTAATTTTATTAACTCTTTTAAAGTTTTCTCAACTTTTGGTTTTATTGACATTGGTAATCTTCTAGGAGGACGTATACTTGGCTGTACATTTTCTTTTAGTTTTAAAGAGAGTTTTGTTGGGAATGTACCCAATCCTTGGAAAATTTCCATATTATTTTTTATAAAAGATTCCTTGTCATTCGAAACAATTTCTAAAATTCTTTTAATTAGTCCTAATTTTTGGCAAGTATCACGGCCTAATATGGGAGTAGCTTCTACATCGACTACTATAAATGATTCTTTATATCTAATTTTCTTCCACTCTAAATGTAAAACTGTACTACCTACTACTGGAATTTGTATGCCACCATATGCTCTTAAGCCTACGTTTGTCTGAACTAATCGTGGTTTAAAGTTTATTCTCTTTAATTCACTAATTGTCACTACATTAACATCAGATCCTGAGTCTAATTTAAATTTTGTAAACGCATTTTCAACTTTAAGAGTCTCAGTCCATATAAGGTTAGGAATTGAAGCTTGAGCATTTACACTATCAATATTAAATTTATAATTCACATTATCATTTACTCTAAATTCATTATTATTATTTTTACTAAATTTATCTTCAAAATAATTATCAAAATTCATAAAACTACAATTATTATCATTATGATCATAAGTTTCCATGCTGTTTACAACAAATTCGCTTACCTCTAAAGTTTCTTTTATTTTACAACATTGTGCGTAATGATTTTTCTTCTGGCATTTCCTGCATGTTGTCCCGTATGCTGGACATCTTCCCCATTGATGAACACGCCCACATTTTCCACACGTATTCTGTTGCATCGTAACCTTAGTATTTTGTTGATAATTTTCCTCCAATTTTTTTGATTTATGGTTCTGACTCGCTGTTGATCTTCTATTTCTTTTGTATTTGTGATTTTCTCTTTTCTGATGTATATAATTAACTTCATTTTCTTTTTGTATTTCCTTCGCTTGAGCACCTGTTGTTTCATTAATTTTGCATGCTTCGATCGTTTTTTCTAACGAAGGATCTCCATCTTTTATTAATTTCTCTTGTAACGCCAAATTTTTAATTCCAAATATGAGTCTGTCTCTAATCAGACTATCTTCTTGAGCCCCAAACTCACACTCCTTACTTAACCTTTTGACCTCTGTTAAAAATTGATCAAAAGTCTCGCCATCTTGCTGGTTTCTATTATAGAATTTGTATCTCTCATATATGATGTTGCATTTTGGTATAAAATGTTTTTCTAGTTTTTTTAACAACACATCATAGTCTTCCTTTTCATCTTCAGTTAAATTAAATGTTTCAATAATTTCTATTGTTTCTTCTCCAACCAAATTTAATAAAATTGCAGCCTTTACATCCTTTTCTTTATCTTCAAGACATGCGGCTTTAATATAATTTGAGATTTGTCTCTTGAACTTTATCCAGTTCGATCTCACATTACCGGAACAAATCATCGGCATTGGCTTATTCAATCCTATTGTCTGCGCCATGTTTTATCTTTATGTTTATTTATTAAAGATTTATGAAAACAGATATATTTTATTTTTATTATTTTTATTTGAGCACACTTTATTTTACATGAGATCATATTACAATCTGTCAACTCTTATAATCGTGCTACCAACTTAATATAAAGGTAAGTTCACAATTACATATGAAATATTAAAGGTAAATTCACACTTACAACATTAATTTTTCAGTTCATTAATTTTTCAGTTCAATTTTTCAGATGTATCACACGAACACGAACACGGCTTTAAAACATAAAAATGAAAAGAAAACAATTTAGTAGCCGCTCAAATATATTTGAATTTTGACAGTTATTAAAATCATATGTTAAAATATGTTAAAAGTTAAAATGTCATTTAACATATGTTAAAAGTTAAAATGTCGATATAAACATATCGCTTCTTCAAAAAACAACGACATAAAACAACCAAAATTACTATGACTGAGATAAATTGGTTGTTTATATCGGTTTTTTGGTGAGCTTTAGTTTTGAGATTGAAATAAAGAGGCACTACTTTCTATGTGTTCTTGTATGGAGAAAACAATAACCACAAATGAAAAAAACAACGAGAAAAACAATCATGTGAATGTAGAATGAGTCTTGACAACTATAAACTTTTATTACCAGCAATATATATTTTTGTTATTTCGCGTCCCATCTTATAAAATTTGTTTTATATAATATAAAATAAATAATAAACTGCAGTTAGTTAGAAAAAATTATAAATTGCTTTAATTTTTGTGAGTATATTTTCTTCATACAAATAAAATTGTAAAAATAATACATTATATAGTCAAAATTACATACTAAGATTTTTATTATTAATATATCTTATATATTTTTCTTTAATATTATTTATAATGGCCATATTTTTACTACAAAGTGGGTATAAACCACATTAAACAATGCTAGCTATGGACCGTAGTAAAAAATAATCTAAAAGGCAGATTATTCAGTAAGAATACGATAAAGAATAGAGTATTTATTAATAAAAGGTATGCAATATTAAAAAAATAATATTAACAATAAAAAGATGTATATAATTAAAATATATAATATAATATATAATAAACATTTAAAATATACAGTTGTTTTTTATTCAAATCTAAAATATATATGCATATCAAAGCAGTATTGCGTAAACGCAATTTTAATCAATAATCTTGGAACCGTTATGCCCGATTTATAGTCGGTAACTTTAACTTAACGTAAAGTACAAATGTATGAAAATGCACTAGAGCATTTATAGTCGGTAACGTAAACTTAACGTTAATTTAACGTAAAGCTCATTTCATTCTATCTTAAAGATATTGTTAAGGATTTTTTGACGTTTATTATAAATACTAATGTGGTTTTCTTTTGACTTTTCTAAATCAATTTATAAATCCGGGTCTGAAAAGAACAAAAAACAAAATTTGATGTGAAATATGTTTGTATTAGTGATATTTAAATGGCGGTTGTCTACTTTTAAATTTGAAAAATTTCGTATAATAGCATATTCTGCAATTGCGTATTGAAATATTTATATTGGTTTCAATTAATTTGTAAATAAAATAATTTTGTTTTATTCATTCATATTTGTTTTCAATTTAAATTACTTCATTTTAGACAAAAGCCTCTTCGTTTTTTCCTATGATACATCTTTTTTCATCCACCCAATGAAATATAATATTTTAATTCTAATAAATCCATTTTAGAGTTTTTTTATTTATTAGGAGTTAATTTATTAAATGTTAGTTACATTATATTGTATATATATATAATACAAAACACAATAATTAATTCTTCAAAATTAAACAATTCATAGTTATATAAAAATTGTCGTTAACAAAACGTTTATTTTTAAAATTTTCTTTGTTGATATTAGTAATGTCAAAAAAATTTACGAAAAAATGCACATTTTTTTTTTGATGTAAATCGGAAAAAAAATTGATGTTTCTGGGTGAAAAGAACAAAATTTTTGTTTTACATCAATTTTTTTTGATGGATTTGGGTCATGGTAAAATGAAAATAAGGTATTCTCACTAGAGTGACAGCGATGCCATTTTGATTTTGATTGACGTCACTCAGAGTTTTATATAATACGTTTGTTGTTATTATCAATGAGAAAAGCTATTGTTTTTAAATTGAAAATATATTTAGTATGATTTATAAATTAATTTATTAGTTAATGAAATGATTGAAATTAATTCATTCATTAATTAATGAACTTTAGTATTTGTTTTACTATTAAAACATATACAAATTTAAATGCCGAACTACGTTAAAACCAAAAGTTTTCAACAAATGTGAAGAAAAATCATACTCAAAACATAAGGTTTTTTAATTTCCAGAAAAATAAATCAATTTGTAGTGGATAGAATCATGTGGAAAAAGAAAATGTTCGTATTTATTATAAGATAGTTTGTTCCTCACACTTCACTGAAAATGATTGGACTTTAAAAGACAAAATTTTAAATACTCTAATGAGTAAAAGATCGTTGAATTGATCGTTGAAAGTGGAACCTTATCTTAGAACATACAAGCACATATAAAGGAACGGTTTAAAATCGGTTTAAAAACATAAGTCTGCTTATGAATCGATCGATGAAAAAAGAAAGTATGTACTGGCAATTCTCAAATTATTTGATAATGCAAACTCAGTCATTCTCTCACCATTATCATTGTTGGTGTTGATTTCATAACCTCCTCCAGTGCTATGTAGAAAATATTGACGGTCTTAGCTTCAGTAGGTGCATGCAAGGCAATAAGAGAAATATTGTTTTATGTACCGCGTACCCCTAAGTAGCAAATCCTCTCATTGACCAGGATGAATTTCAACACGGCTTCTTGTATGCGTGCACCAACAAGGAAACCAGTACTAAATTCTTTTCGAGAAGAATGACCACTACTGCATAAAGAGTGACTATTCGAGTTTTGTTTTCCGATTATTGGGTGTCTAATTTCTTGCAGAGAAATGATATCCATCCTATGCCTCTCAGTCTCTGTTTCTAGGCTTATTAAAGCATCATGAGCGATCAGGCTGCACACGTTTCACGTTCCGATTCGGAAGTTTGGTTCTTTCTCACGTCCAGGTAAAACTTCTGTTGTTTTGTTAGTGTCTGGTATTCCTTTTTTGGTTATCAAATTTAACAAAGCTTTTTTTCGGAGTGATGGTATTAACCTCAGTCCCAACCCAAATTTTCGTTAATGGTTCTGTTATGATGTTAAGGTTATAAGAAGTTTTAAGGCGCCAATTCGCAGTGATGTAGCGTAATAGACTAAGCAGTTTTTCTCTGCTTGTCTCCGATACACCAACCTAATTCTGTCTGCATTACCCCAGCAGCATGGTGTGGACGTCGAATTTCCTACCCTGTAAAATGTTCTTTAGAGTTAGAAAACTTAATAAACAAATTGTTAATGAAAAAAATAAGGAAAACCATAACGTAAAAATTATGTTTTCTCTAATTTTCAAATTAAAACATATTTTGTTTTTTTATATTTACGCCGGATGACGTCACACAAAATTTTCGTTTAGCTGTCAAGAATACCTTATATTCGTTATACCATGGATTTGGGTGAAAAGAATTCGACATAAAGAAAACTTAAATTTAATTGAAAGTGTTCATAAAAATAAAATTTTATTAATTAAGAAATGTAAAGGATATATAAAGGATATAAAAAGAGCGACATTAAAGCCAAATTTCAGCATGAAATTAATATGAAAATGAATTTTTTTATTTTAAATTTTGTATTAAATGTTTATTTCGATTTCATTATTTTAAATTTTTATTTTAAAATCAGTTTATTGCTTTAAAGAATTGATATGATTTATAAAATTGATTACAAACCCAAAATTAATATCAAATCAAACGTCAAAGAATACGTAATTTCTTGCCGACTATAAATCAAAAGTTACGGTTAAGTTAAAGTTAACGTTAAGTTAACGTTACCGACTATAAATCGGGCATAATGGTACTATTTAGACGTAACGTAAACGAACCGCGGTAGCGAACTCATTGCGAACTACTAATGCATTCACAGGTCTCGGAATTTTCTCTTTACTCTTCTTATTCTAACATTACCGCCTAAGATACGTTTACGGCTCGCCCTAATGTTACGTTTACGAAGTCTTGTTTGAAGAAACTACTATGTTTTCCTTACACTTTCGTAACGTTTTTCTTAAGCCGGGCATTCACATACAACGGAAACAGAAACAGAAACCGAATTTCATACAAATTTGACAGATAAAAATTCGGTTTCTGTAAAATTTGTATGAAATTTGGTTTCGGTTTCTGTTTCCGTTGTATGTGGTTTCAAGCCTTTAGAGGGAAGGAATTATTTAGTGAGAAATCAAAATTCGAGATGAATAATAATTCCATTCTCCTTCAATTTTTCTCACAGAACCAGTACCTCGATTCTGGTTCTGTGAGAAAAATTGAAGTGGAACGGTATTATTATTTATCTCGATTTTTGATTTCTCACTAAATAATTCCGTTCCATTAATTGGTATTCTCGTTTCGAGATATCGTTTTTAGTACAAGTTCTAAATTGTACAAATTTTTGAAAATAGGATTCATCAGTCAGTTATTCACTTTTTTTTTGTGTGTATTTTCTGTTGTGCTATAGATTTGAATTTAATTGAATTTATTATGTACATCAAAGTGGTGAAAGAAATTTTTATTTGTTAGGAAAGTAAAATAAATAAGTCTCAGTTGTACAATGACAGAATAATTAATTTAATCTTAGGGTATAGTGGGTATTCATTACAACTGTGGTTAATGACGCCATATTTTTGGGATATTTTTACGGATGATGAACACTATGAAGTTCTTGATGATACCGTACAAACATTTCAGCCATATCACTTAAACGAAGGTAGAACAGTGCGATCCGCATTGGTAGAGGAATACTTTTTAATGTAAACGTAATGTAAAGAAAAATTAATGATTGTAGTAATGTACCAGTAATAACACAAAATATATATGTAAAAAAAGAATCTACATTTATTGTTTACATTACAATGGTTAATTCACGTCTGATTTTACTACATCATAAAAATTTAATATATTTCTATTACCCAATAAGCAGTTCATATAATGTTAGTATATTATATTATACATAGATGGCAATAAATATACCCAACTAACAATTCATATAAAAATTTAAATAATTTAACTGATTTTACTCCATGATATGAAACTACGTCTACAAAAATTATTTTATTTATTGAATTCAAATTGATTGAGTTGGAATTTTTTTAATTAGTAGTATTATAGGGCGATTTTTCTGTTCCGGTGTTTACCGCAATGGCGCTGCAAAAGGGGGATAAGAGAATAAATTTAAAAACTTTTATATGGGATTTCATACAAAACACAACTTGAATAATTTTAAAAATTATCTATGAAATTTCTCGTTTTACCACAATTGAACAATTTTAATTTGCTTATGAAGTATTATTGACTATATTTTAAGCGTAATATATAAAATATTATTCTTAAGTCGCTCAAAAAAGAAACATAAAAATTGCCTAAATTTCCCATACAAAGTTGTATGAAAAATTTAACCTATTTTCGTGTTTGTTTTACGGACAGAAGAAAAGAAAATAGTTTATATATCTTAATATATTGTCAATAATATTTCATAAACAAATTTATACTAAGTTTACACCAGGATCTAATAGGTACATACTATACTTATTAGGTCGACTATGGTCGATGAAAACAGTTATCAAAAAAGTACGTACCAAATATTTGGTAGGATGATTTGCTACGTATCAAATTAGGTACGTAGCAAATAGGTATTATTTTTACGGTGTGAACACTAAAATTAGGTATGACATTTAAAATAAAAATAAAACAACTTATTTTATAAATATGTATTTATGTTTGATGTGATTTTTTTGCTGAAATTAAAAGTAAAATAAATTTTAGCATTAATATAATAAATGTTTTCAGTTTTTTATAAAAAATATATATGGAAATTATTTTTTCCTAACCAAAAAACTAACAATGAAAAGGACGCGCTAAAAATTAATATGTCACACCTAATTAATAAGAGTTTACATCACCGTATCAAATTTAAAAAGTATGATGGTGAAAAGGGCTAGCAAATTTGATACGTAGCAAATTAGATACTGGTGTAAACTTAGTATTAAATTATTTAATTGTAGTAAAATGAGAAATTTCATAGATAATTTTTAAAATTATTCAAATTGTGTTTTGTATGGAATTCCATATAAAATTTTTGTGATTTTTCTCTTATCCCCTTTTTGCAGCGCCATTGCGGTAAACATCGGAACAGAAAAATCGCCCTATTACGGCATTGGTGCAGCTAACCCTTGCATGCTAAATCCAGATTCTCTCTAAATAACTAACCATCATTTCTTTTTGAATTTTGATTTATTCTAATTTTTTTCTCCATTTGTGTGCTTGTGAAGATTTCAAAGCAAATAATCAAATTTCATATATAAATTCGTTGACGAGATAATTTGACAGTTCATTCCACAAACGCGGGATTTATGTTTTCATTCAATTGCGAACCGGAATAATTCCATACAACCACAATTCCAATTCCAATTCCACGAAATAATTCCATACAACCAGAATCTAGCTACCCACTTAAAAATCCAATATCGATAACATGCGTTATTGATGTTGTTATCGACGTGCGGGAAAAAGACATTAATGGCCGTGGCCCATTTCTCAAAAATGCCGATGAAATTGAAATTTTGACGTTTCTCACTGAAATATTAGTTTTTGTTTTGCTTTATTTTCTTCCACAAAAATTAAATTACGAAGAAATAATTATTGAAAAACAAATTTTATTTGAATTTCAACACAATCTGTCAAAATTTACTCAAGTAGGATAGCAGAGTAAATTGAAATTTTTAAGTCGATTTGCAGATTCAATTTCAATTTCAAATTCATCGAGAAATGGGCCACAGCCATGGTATAACGAATATAAGGTATTCTTGACAGCTAATCGAAAATTTTGTATGACGTCATCCGGCGTAAATATAAAGAAACAAAATATGTTTTAATTTGAAAATTAGAGAAAATATAATTTTTACGTTATGGTTTTCCTTATTTTTTTTCATTAACAATTTGTTTATTAAGTTTTCTAACTCTAAAGAACATTTTACAGGGTAGGTAATTCGACGTCCACGCCATGCTGCAGGAGTAATGCAGACAGAATTAGGTTGGTGTATCGGAGACAAGCAGAGAAAAACTGCTTAGTCTATTACGCTACATCACGGCGAATTGGCGCCTTAAAACTTTTTATTACCTTAACATCATAACAGAACCATTAACGAAAATTTGGGTTGGGACTGAGGTTAATACCATCTCTCCGAAAAAAAAGCTTTGTTAAATTTGATAACCAAAAAAAGAATACCAGACACTAGCAAAACAACAGAAGTTTTACCTGGACGTGAGAAAGAACCAAACTATCGATTCGGAACGTGAAACGTGTGCAGCCTGATCGCTCATGATACTTTAATAAGCCTAGAAACAGAGGCTGAGAGGCATAGGATGGATATCATTTATCTGTAAGAAATTAGACAGCCAATAATCGGAAAACAAAACTCGAATAGTCACTCTTTATGCAGTAGTGGTCATTCTTCTCGAAATGAATTTAGTACTGGTTTCCTTGTTGGTGCACGCATACAAGAAGCCGTGTTGAAATTCATCCTGGTCAATGAGAGCATTTGCTACTTAGGGGTACACGGTACATAAAACAATATTTCTCTTATTGCCTTGCATGCACGTACTGAAGGAGGAGGTTATGAAATCAACACCAACAATGATAATGGTGAGAGAATGACTGAGTTTGCATTATCAAATAATTTGAGAATTCCCATTACTTTCTTTTCGCATCGATCGATTCATAAGCAGATTTATGTTTTTAAACCGAATGAAAACTCGAAGTCAAATTGATCAAGTACTAGCAATAGCACGTTTCTTTTCGAGCGATTTGGATGTGCGTTCCTTTAGATGTGCAAATATTGGAAGTAACCACTTCCTTGTATGTTTTGAGATAAGGTTCCACTTTCAACGATCAATTCAAAGATCTTTTACTCATTAGAGTATTTAAAAGTTTGTCTTTTATAGTCCAATCATTTTCAGTGAAGTGTAAGGAACAAACTATCCTATAATAAATACGAACATTTTTTTTTCCACATGATTCTATCCACTACAAATTGATTTATTTTTCTGGAAATTGAAAAACTTTATGTTTTGAGTATGATTTTTCACATTTGTTGAAAACTTTTGCAGGTTTTAACGTAGTTCGGCATTTAAATTTGTATATGTTTTAATAGTAAAACAAATACTAAAGTTCATTAATTAATGAATGAATTAATTTCAATCATTTCATTAACTAATAAATTAACTTATAAATCATTAAATATATTTTTAATTTAAAAACAGTAGCTTTTCTCATTGATAATAACACAACAAACGTATTATATAAAACTCTGAATGACGTCAATCAAAATCAAAATGGCATCGCTGTCACTCTAGTGAGAATACCTTATTTTCATTTTACCATGGGCCACAGCCAATATAATATAAATTGGGTATGTGCGTTGTCTTTTAATTTTTTAAACAATAGTCGGACATTTTTGTAATGTTTTATTTTCATAAGTGATTGTTTGTGAATTATATAAATTAATTAAGGTATTTATTGTTGTAATTATTATTATTATCATAAAAAAGCCTTAAATTTAACTAAATGTGATATTCCAAACAAATAAAAATATAGAACTGATAATATTGTTTACACATAAGAAATATATATATTTATTTTAAGTTTAGGCTAGAGATTCGAAACGTATATTATAAACGTATTATTATTTCAATTCCATACAAATATATAATAGTTATATATAATGATATATATGTTATTTTAAAATTGTTTTTATTTATTTATTTATGATGGTAAATAGACCGATGTTTAATCCATGTCCAGAATTAAACAGCGTAATTATAAAATTAAACAATTCAGTGCGGATTAATTAAGAAAAAGTTTATTAGATTATTATACTTTATTAAAATTAGAATAAAATTAAATTTATATGATATTAAAACCACCCCGTTTTTTAATTATTATTTATTTTAAGACCTTAGATGTATTATCACATCATGGTTTCAACAACGTTTTCAATAACAGTTATTGATGAAATCCTCAATTATGTGGATTGATAATGGTATTGATAACATCTAACGGGTTTGTTATTGATAGTTTTCGTCGATAATGTGGTGCCACAGATTAAAACAAAAATTATCGATGAGATTCCTATATGATGTCGATAACGCGTTATCAATATGTCGCTGCTGCACTAGCGAGTATTTATCAATAACTGATTGATAACACTTCTAACTGGGTACAGAATCGAGGTACAGTTGGGTAATTTAAAAAATATTCAGCATGCAATTCGGTCCCTGCATCATAAAAATGGTTCGATATTTTGATTCGCTACTGTAGAAATACGACAAACGTCAAACGTAAAAGCTGTCAAATGTTTCATAGGTTATGTTTTTATTATTTGAAACAACGTGAACAATAAGAAATTCATATTTGCTTAAACATGGGAAAACCTAAACAAAGAAATCTAATTAAACCACAATCAGCATCCAAAGTAGGCTTAGAACAACAAATTTCCGAAGGGAGAGTTTTAAAGCCAAAACAGTTTACTAAATTTCGTTTAAGGGCCGAAGAGAAAGAGGTAATTTTTATTGTATTTCAAGTATTATTAAAAGAAATTATTATGTTTTAATTTATAGTATATTGATTCAAAAACTACTGGGAAAATTCTTCTTGAAGCACGTAAACAGCAAGCTGAAATAAACCTAGCTGATTTTGGCCCAACTCCAGCAGAAGCAGCAGCAAAAAAATTATATGATAAGCCACAACGAAGGAAAATAATTGGAAAAGGTAAAAATAAATTTGTGTGCAACGGCTTTTTCCCTTTCAAATGGTTAAAGTAAAAGATTATTTGGTTAATAGCGTGGTTAATAGCTTATTCTTAATATTTTTGGTTTTGAAGAACCCATCTTTGGGGATAATTGTACTTAAATACAGAGAACGATTAAAACATTCATGAATTTTGAACTGCGATGAATCTTTATCTGATCATTTGTTTACTTTTTGTTTGATTTTGGAACATGTATAAAACTAAAATTTTATCCTTAAAAAAATTGGCAAATGTTTCTCCCAAATTGGTTCGAAATTATGGGTAACACATTTCCGATTTTAGTCGTGTTCAAAACTAAGAAACAAAATCGCGTTTAAAATTACAAGTAGAGCTAATAAATGTTAGGAATAATTAAGCAAATTAATAAGTGAATAAGACAAAGTTGTTTTTTTTTCTAGTATAAATGACTAAAGAATCGAAGTTGATTTTTACTTCTTATGTTGTGCAAAACTCTTCCAACTAACTAACTTCCATTCCATAACTGTTTGATGATCTATTTGCCTTGGAATGTATGTTGAGCTGCAATTACAAACATCCAATAGGCTGCTTGATCGTTACTCACTTACTAAGCTCTCATAGCCACGACTATGCCACTATATGCAGAGACAAATAAACTGCTTAAATAGGTCATACAGTCCAAAGTTTCTAAACCGATAGTCCTATAACGAAATAAATAAGAGTCACTTGTAGCTGAATTCTGTAACTGTGAAGTGCTTTTGTTTGTTAATGAAAATTAATGAAGAAATTTTTAATACTTCACAGTTACAGAATTAAGCTTCTCTAGTACACTTCACAGACAAACAGTTCGAAATATGCAACAAATAAAATCCCCATATCAAAGACTTTTGCTTAGATCAACAATATCCTAACCTAGGTTGGGAGGATGTCGCTTGGTTAGTAAATATGTAGTAACTATGAGAATAAATCTAACAACCTCATTCATTTTTGCTCTATCTAGTTTAACCACTTTTACTCCTTTTTTTTAATCAAAATTATATATGTTCTATAACCGGTATCGAGAAAATTTGCGTTACAAATAAGGATATATTCGAGCATTTAGCAAAAGTAGCATGATTTGTCTCGCTTTGAAAAACTAACGTGATTTCTTCTGTTAATAAATAAAATGCGCTCAAGTTTTCCTTATTTTTATATTTTATTTTGTATATTTGAGAGTCGTACGATTTAAAAAATATGTGTGTGGTCTAGTCCAGTGTTTCTAAACTGATTTCATTCTACGAACCTATAAATATTTTTAGACTCTATTGCGGACCATGCGAAATATTTCCTGTTAAATGGATGAAAGTGCAGGTTATATCTTGCTCACACGTATTGAGTATTTTCCTTAAAATATTTTGACAGATAAAATAGTTGATTTTAAAGCCGGGGGCCAAAAGTGAATTTTTGTTAATACAAAATCGTCTGTTTTTGTATGAAAAGTGTTAAAAAATAAACTAAAAATTTATCTAGGAATTGTTAATAACATTTAAACAAGTAGTAAGTATAAACTAGTTAAAAATATTTCATAAATTTATGTTAAGTCGATGTTTTTGGTAGCCCGCAGTGTTGTTTAGTTACTGGAAAATCTTCAGTTTTATTTATGAAAAATGCCGGAAAATGATTTACAATAGTTAAATAATAAACTAAACTACAAATTAATAATAATATTAATACAAGTGGTGTGTCTAAATTTGTGAAATATATTCAATAAATTTATGTTAAAATCAATGTTATATTGCTGTATGTAATCTGTCGTTACGTCGCTATATTTCTGTATGTAATCTGTCGTTACGTCGCTATAATCTGTCTAATGATAACTAGAAATCAGTAATTATGTATTAAAATTTACTGCAAAACCAATAATAATGCAAACATATTAAAAATAATTTATATACAACACAAATCGATCTTGATTTGCAAGAAATAACAATTATTTAAGGTTTTCTAAATACAAATCAGCTGATCACATATGTCAAGTTTTTTTCGGGAAAAAATGTGTACTATAAACAAAAAACATTGACTTTAGCATAAATTTATTGAATATATTTAACAAATTTATATATACCCTTGTATTAATGCTATTATTAACTTGTAGTTTAGTTTATTATTTAACTAGTTTTAACTGTTTTTTGACTCTTTTCATACATAAAACTGAAAATTTTCCAGTAACTAAACATCACCACTGGCAACCAAAAACATTGATTTAACACTAATTTATTGAATATTTTTAACCAGTTTATACATAATACTTTTATAAATGTTATTAACAATTCCTAGTTACATTTTAAAATTGTTTTTTAACATTTTTCATACAAAAACTGAAGATTTTGTATTAACATAAATTCACTATTGGCCCCCGGATATTTGTAAGTATTTTTAATATTTCATTTTGACGTTTAAGTAAAAAGGTCAATAGTAGAATTTGTTTACCAATGAATTTTTGACAAATAACACACAGTAAGAGATAAAAGATGAGACAAAAAGTAAAAATTTGTTTTGAAAACAATTACATTAGTTAAATTTCTACTCCTAGTTCGTATCATTTGTTTGTCGTGACATTTTAATTATCAAAATTTTGTTATACTACCTACAAAATCATTAATATTTTTACTAGTTTTTGGTTTTCTATTATAATTGGTTGAATTTCAATAGTAATTTATTAATTTTATGCGTTTTTTTGTCCACATCAATGGGACCCCAACAGATTTTTTAATATTTTAATCTGAGACACTGAATGCGCACATGCGCATATGAATATGCGCACAACAAACAATTCTCGTAGTCGCTGGTAAAAAAATACTACATACATACATAATGTAATTTAAAACAACAGGGGTGAACGAAATTTTTTTTAAAGAAACCAAAAAAGAAAAGAACGCATTTTGATGTGTAATCAGAGTTTAAAACGCTTCTTATATCACTAATTTACTCCTTTCTTTCAGAGCGAATAAGATTAAAAAATATAACATTCCCAAATACAGAAGTAGAAATACATATAAAAATATAGTTCTTACTCCTAATTCGAAATAATAGTATTTTATTGTGTAAGTGTTTAATGCTAATGAATGAAATTATATTTGTTAAATATAAACACTTTTTTTTTAACGAATTGTAATCACCTATTACTTTCACTCACTGTTTAACGACAAATTTTTTAGAAAAACCCTTTAATTATTACTTTTTCCCAAAAGAAATTAAAACAAAAACAAACAGGCAAAACTTCAATTTTATCGTTAATTTTATTTGTATTTCCTGACTAGTTTCGGACTCTATGAGTCCATTAACAAAGGATTTACAACTCATAGAGTCCGAAACTAGTCAGGAAATACAAATAAAATTAACGATAAAATTGAAGTTTTGCCTGTTTGTTTTTGTTTTAATTTCTTTTGGAAAAAAGTAATAATTAAAGGGTTTTTCTAAAAAATTTGTCGTTAAACAGTGAGTGAAAGTAATAGGTGATTACAATTCGTTAAAAAAAAAGTTTTTATATTTAACAAATATAATTTCATTCATTAATAATGGATCACTCACGTCACTCCGAAATTGATATTGAATATGTTTAATGCTATATTTTATTTTTCGAGTCAAAGTTTTACGAGAGAATAAAAATTTACGAGGGAATAAAATTCACTCAACACGAACTCAATACAACGTTTTATCGTACCGACAGAGAAACATTGATTTAAATTGAATTTTTTTTAAATTCGTTGCTAAAACAACAACAAAACGACCAAAAACACAAAGAATTTTATTGTTAATTCCAAAAAAAAAATTTTATTCAATTTCAATGTATATTTGTTTGATATTTTAAAAATGAAATGGTCTACAATGAAAGACATCAAACTTCTAACTACATACTACACTGAAATAAACATGTTCTATTTCCAATCGAAATGCAGATGTCTCAACCTCGCCGTGCGGGTAGATATGGCGAATAGAGCTATGAAATTGTTGCAACAACTGTACAATTGTAGAACGATGAAGTTGAGACAATCACACGTAATATTTATTTATTTATTATTTTGTACATGACGGCAAACAGGCCGAGGCCCAATGTATTGCCCAAAGAGAAAAAAAACAAATTGACGGCAGGAGCCATAATGAAAAAGAAAACAAAATATACTTAAACTATACATAAATATAATATAAGCCAAAGAAAAAAAACAAAAAATTGTTATAAAAATTGATATAAAAAAATACTGGAGAATACAAATCAACGACAGCATAGACCAGAGCCAAATTAAGCCACCATACCCCCTCTACATAATTCATAGCCAACAAAAGTACACGATGAATATAAGGGGGAGAGATGGATGCTAGCTATAAGCTTACTGGTTTAATAGTTGTCGAAAATACCATAACATAAGGAAGGAGGGAAAGGAAGTTAAGGAAAGGAAGAAGGAAGTAGGAAAAGAAGTGGGAAAAAGAACACCAACGCAGATATCACAAGACCATCGTCAGAAAAACATGTAGGCAAGCAATTTGAGAGGGTAGCAATAGCGACAAACACAGGTTTTAAGACTATGCAGTGCCAGAGCAGTTCATAAGGATGAGAAGCTTTGATTTAAAACTAGAGACAGACATATTGAACCGCATTAGCTCCTGCGTAAGGTCGTTAAACAGCTTAGACGTTCTAATCGAGTACGACAGAGCACAGGTGTTACAACTTATGGACGGAAGGGTGATTAAATAAATCCGAGTTGACGGACCAAAAGTAAACCATTTCTTCAAATATGGCGGACACCCATATTTGAATAGTTTAAAGAAGAGAAGGAGTCGCATTCTAATGTGATCGTTAAATGATGTTCCGATAAACTTTATAGCAAAGCCAGAAACGTGTTGTCTAATTTTAAGACCATAAACGAAGCGAACCACCCAGTTAAAGGACTTCTTAATTAATCCTATATTCTCCAGGGTGCAGCCAGAATAGACCTCAATACCATAATCAAACAATGGCATGACAAGTGCATGAGCAAGTCGTTTTTTTTAATATGCACAGGCAGGAAATGATTCAGGCTACTAAGCCTTCTCAAGATGACAACAACTCTGCCAATGACATAATTAATATGAGGTCTCCAAGAAAGATCGCTATCAAAAATTACGCCAAGATTCTTCACCTGTGTTTCAAAAGGGATCGCAGGAACACCGGTCTTGATAGTCAACCCATGGTTATAGAGCGATGAAGGGCAATTAAACAGCATGGCCTCTGACTTAAGCGGTTAAGAACCAACCTATTTGAGACAGCCCAGTCCGATATTAGTTTGAGATCAGCATTAGCTTCAAGAAAACAGCGATGGATGTCAAATTGTGGACAAGCATGGAGCAACTGAACGTCATGCGCAAAGAGGTGAAGCATCGAATGACAGGGAAGGGACGTAATTTTAAAAAATAGTGAAAAAAGAAGAGGACCCACAATGGAACCCTGAGGGACACCTTTGAGAATAGGAGAAGAACTAGAAGCAGACATGCCTGAAGTAACACGTTGTTATCACACGACCTATCACACAAGTAAGAAAAAACAAGGTTACAGGCACTGGATGAAAAAAGGAACGTGGATTTAAGTTTGGAAACCAGCAATGCGTGATCGATGGAGTCGAAGTCCTTACTAAAGTCCAGGAAGAGAAGAAGACTAATCAGCTTACCATCCTTGTTGCGGCGTAAACGGTCAAAGATATCAACCAACGTGTGAGCAGTACTATAATGCTTCCTAAAACCAGATTGATGGTCGGACAACAACTTGTTAGAAGTAACATGTTTGAGTATTTGATCATTGATGAGCCTCTCAAGAACCTTGGACAATGTGGGAAGGACACTAATTGGTCGAAACTCGTTCGTAGCTCCTTTAGGGAGTGGCGTAATATTAGAGAACTTCCAACCACTAGGGAAGGATGATGACATAAGAATGAAGTTTAGAAGATGCAAACATGTGGCAGAATGAGAGGAAAAATAAGTTTTAAAAACTTCAAACTTCATAACATCCGACCCCACAGCATTTGATGAAATAGCATAAAACGCCATCTCAACCTCAGAGTTTGTGACCGAGCGGAAGGAAAAAGCATTAGGACTTTCCGGAAGGAGCATATCGAAGCGTGGAAGGGGAGGATATGAATTTATTGATGTAAATGTCCGGTTTAAACGATTCAGGTCCTGCACACTTAGGAGAGAAAGGTCGGGTTTGGAATTAAGCGCACCAATGTACTAAAGCTTGGACCACATGTCCTTGGTAGAAGAAACATTAGAGAAAATCCGAGAGCCAAGCTCCAACTTAGCCTTTCTGACCGTAGACCTAAACCTGTTTCTATAGGTACAAAAAATCTTCCAGCCAGTCTCAGAGAGGTCTCTCTGATACGCCTTATATGAAAAATCACGCAGATAACGAACGTGCACCATATCAGGGGAAATACTGATAGACAGAGGTGGACTACTCGTATAGGAACGAACAGGCACTTATCTCTCGAAGACATTACGCAGATAGGTATTAAGAATGGTAAGCATTGTGTCAGAGTCTGTACAGCTGCAGAAAGAGGACAGATCAACAAGCGAGAGCTCGTTGCAGAGAAGCTCAAAATTGATGTTATTGTAGTCACGAAAAAATTTCTTGGTTGGCACCAGGACCTTAGGCAGATTAAGGGACAGGAATATGAAGGAGTGAGCCGAGATTCCAGGCACTCAGAACTGACTGCTCATGTTAAATAAAGATATATCGCTTACCAAGCAAAAATCTATACAAGACCCAAGTGAAGCGAGTTATAAGTATAATGCGTAGGCGCATTGTTATGGACAATGCTCAGTCCTAGACGAGAGCAGGTCTCAAGAGCGTCCATCATATTTGCTTGTATTAAAATGTTTGTATTAAAATCTCCTAGGACAACAGTAGAAGAAAACTGCGAAACGTATGGCGAAAAAAAATCCTCAAGGAGCGAAAAATTGCTATTGCAAAGATATGCCACAACAACCAACACATTCCTGCCCACCAGGACCTGAACCAAGACAGACTCAGCATCCAAATCATCAAATGTGCCGATTAATTTGGATTTGAGCTTCTCATTAACAAATATTTATGCGAAAATAAAATATACATAGTTCAATTAATCACAAATACTTCAATTTTAAAATGAAAAATTCATGATATAAAGGCCAAAGAAAATTTTTTCATAGAAATAGGTATTAACTTTATTCAACCACTGTTATATTGGATATAACACTTTAAATTTTAAATAAACGTCATGACGTTGTCAGAAAAATGTTTTCATGTAGTTGTCCCAAGCACGGTGAAATTGTTTGCAAATATTTTTTCTTTGTTTGAATAATAAACTGTCAACTTCGAGATGAGGTTGTCAATTCTTCTACTTTTTTTGAGTGTATACTAATGGGAATTTAGAAACCAAAAAGCAATCATAAAAAATACTAAATTTTTCACAATGGAAATTTAATTCAATTTAATCATAGTAGTCTTTGTCTTTTTCAATATTCGAGAGAGGGACATGTGCATTAGGTTGAATTTATTGTTTTTTTAAAGAATCAGAGCGAAAATGTTATTTTTCATATTTTTATAATATAAAATCATCAATTACATATTTATTTTTTATAAATCAATAATTTTATAAAATACAATAAACAAATTTATTTCAGAGTCCACTAGATTCCAATAAATTGTTTTATCCTTCCGGCAACTGTATATAAGGGTTTATTTTTGTTTTTAGAACCACAATTTTGTGCGTTATTAATCTTGATATAGAATAAAATAAATAGCTGTTCATTTTATTCAGTTGCATAAATGGTGCGGATATATGATATATATATATGATATATTTTAGAAATTTTAGAAATCAGAAATTTTTTCTACGATAGTAAACATCTAAACGGTATTTTTTATAAACTCTTAAACTAGAAATTGACAACATAACTTTTAAAATTCATATTTCTGTATACTGTCTTGTGTTTTCTTTTCCTCTTTTTGTGTTGAAATGAATAAAACCAAAGAAAACACCAAGCGATAGATCATTAATTGCTTATTTTGTTAATTTATTGCAAATATTTCAAGGCTTTGTGACCTCCTCTTCAGTGCACTATTAATCGAAATGAGAATAGAATTTAAAAATGGTACAAAATGCTAAAATTAATATAAGCTTACATAAATAGCAAATTTTTTTAGTGTCTCAGCATTTCAGTTTTTATACATATAAAACACCATTAGATGACACTTTGGCCATAATACCGAATGACGAGATGGAGAATTTTTACAGGATACTAAATAACGTAAACAAATCAATCCAATTCACATATGAAATAGAAAACAATAATGAGATTCCATATCTAGATATGAAAATACACAAAAACAGCAACAACAAAATAACAAACTATTACCAAAAACCTACATCGAAAAACAGATTGATAAATTACCAGTCTGAACACCCACAACACAAAAAAAATGGTATGGCTTATGGGTTCATATCCAGAATGTTAACAATCACATCAGAAAACCACAAGCACGAAACCATAGAAAAAATACACAACATCCTAGCAATGAATGGCTACCCATAGAAATTAATAAACCAGTTATTAAAACAATACCATAAACAGAACAAAAACAGCACTAAAGATCACACCACGCAAATGATTTACAAAGGAATAGTATATACAAAATACCTATATGAAAAACTCAGCCATTTATTTTCATCTAACGACCACAATATGAAAGTAGCTTTCAAGCCGTATGCAACTGTAGGAAAAACAATAAGAAAACCCTATGACAAACTTGACACCATGGAACAACACGGTGTGGTTTATGCAATTAACTGCAACAACTGTCCAGGTGTCTACATTGGCCAAACGGGACAAAAACTAGGTAGTCGGTTGAGACAACATATTAATGATGTCACAACAAACAAAATAAAAACCAACAACACTGCTGCCTTCCACCAAAGCAAACAAACAGGACACACGTTCAATTATGAGGATACTAAAATACTAACTAAAGAAAACCATTGGGAAAATCGATTGACACTGGAGTCCATTTCTATTCACCAACACAAACAAAAAACAGTAAATCTGAAGTCGGACTTTGAAGTATTAAATCCTGCCTTCACTCATGTTCTCAACCACCTAAACACAAGAAACAATAAACTAAATTGCAACCAAATTAATTGAAATATCAAAACAGTCAACAAAAAACGAAGCCGCTGAAAAATAAACTGATGTTCCAGTTTGTTTAGTTACAATAATATATTTTGACACAAAAACAAATAATAATGATGGGGAAATCAATATTATAATAAAAAAAACAAGAACAGCTAATAACGGATTCGTTATGTCCAGAAAAGTAAAAACGGCGGTTGATAATAAGGTCTTGTTTTGCAATTTCAATTTCAGTTCATTGACCGATCAAAAATGTTAATTTGTTACTAATACACACCTTTAGATTTTAATTCAATTTAATTTATTTAGTTGTAGAAGAATTCTTTTAATCTGTTCTTGTAATGGCCTTAATTTATTTAAATTGTTTGTTTGTATACAATTTTATAATTTTGCTTTTATCGAAAAGACGTAAACCTAATGGTGTTTTGATGTTTTATATGTATAAAAATGAAATGCAAAGACACTAAAAAAATTTGCTATTTATGTAAGCTTATATTAATTTTAACATTTTGTACCATTTTTAAATTCTATTCTCATTTCGATTAATAGTGCACTGAAGAGGAGGTCATAAAACCTCGAAATATTTGCAATAAATTAACAAAATAAGCAATTAATGATCTATCGCTTGGTGTTTTCTTTGGTTTTATTTATTTCAACAACACGAAAACACAGGACAGTATACATTACAGATCAGTTTTACGGTATATTTTCACAAATTTATATCATAAACAAAAACCCTTACGCATTCATATATCTATTTTTTATGGTTTGAAAACTTTATAAAATTACATGAAAATATCATAACTACAACAATTTGTTATTTAGCGAATATGATTTTACACTAGTTGAAAAAAATGTTTTCACAAGGGATTAAGCTTGCATGTAAATTGTAAACAGAATGTTTATATGCTTTCGTTGGAAAAAAATTTGTTGAATAGTATTCACATTTGAGGAAAAAAAAGTCCAGCGGTAGGTATCTCCTCTAGAAACAGGTAGATTTCGGGGTCAGACAGTTTTGTGTACATATAAAATTAGTTGTGTCAGATTTGAGATTAGTTTAAATAAAAAATTTAAGTAGCAACAGAATAATTCAAAAAAATTATCAAACCGAATTAAATACATTATCCGAAACAACTTTATCAATGCAATTTTGGAACAGTTTTATTTATGTTGGTTAAAACTTAAAACTACTTTTAATGGCATATTAAATCCACCCAAACATCAAATAAACCTCCACCAAAGATCAAATGAACTACGTCACAACTACAATTTTACCATCACACATAATTGAGCCGTTCACTGCACAAAGTGACTAACTCCACTTTTTGAAAAATTTTAAATTTAAATGTCAAAGTACTTTGCTATAGTCATAACTTTCTATGTTAAAAACAACTTTCCTGTATTAATTAAGTTTAACACTAAACTAAACTAAAACTAAATATCTGTAATATTATATATCTATAACTAAATATCTATTATACTAAATATCTATTATACTAATTAAATTACTACTATAATAGCTAATTGATATACTTAGTAACCAAAATTAAATAAATTATGTTTATAATAACACTAGGGGGTATCCCGCGGCCTCCGGCCCCCCCGCCCCTCCCTCCTTTCCCCCTCCCTACGCACACCAATACACTCTTGCTCTTTTCATCCGGCTTTGATACAACTACTAAGTACTATCCATCATAATCCAACCTCTTCTAATCTATTCTGTGTGTACCTTCTGCTTAACTATAATTCTACAAAAACCATCGTGAGGTTAACGACAAATTTTTATACGATCAATGACAAATGGTTGAAAATAATAATAATAAGAAAATACTGAAATAGCAGCTTTTGTTCTTCTATATTTTATTTGCAGAAAATGAAGCTATGCAAAAATAATGATGGAAAAAAATATTCTATGATTTTTACATCGACATCGACATTTTTACATTTACATCGACAATGACAACGAAATTTCGTACTGAGTTTCTTAAAGTTCATTTTATTAAATCGGTTTAAATTATTTATGTTTGAAAATGTATATTATAACCTAAACTGTTTTTTGTATAAAAATATCAAATGTTTTCAACCTACATCGTTTTTAAAAATTGTTAAAAATCTATATTTTTCTATGCTGTTATGTTCGCTGTACTAAAGAACAATTTTCTGGTTCTGGTCCTGCCATAATAGCGCTAGTAACAGGTCGTTCAATAAGTCCGTAGGATAAGTAAGAAAAAAACAACATTTTGACAAAACTCGATTTTTTTATTCAACATAGTTGCCTTCGAGGGCGATACAACGAGTATAGCGATTTTCCAACTTTTCTATACCACTTTTATAGTACGATTTCTCTTTCTCGTCAAAATAGGCCTCAGTTTCAGCGATTACTTCATCATTGGACTTAAATTTCTTTCCAGTAAGCATTCTCTTGAGATCTGAAAACAGGAAAAAGTCGCTGGGGGCTAAATCTGGAGAATATGGTGGGTGGGTAAGCAATTCAAAGCCCAATTCATTCAATTTTGCCATCGTTTTCATCGATCTGTGACACGGTGCATTATCTTGGTGAAACAACACTTTTTTCTTTTGCAAACGTTTCTTTGCGATTTCAGCCTTCAATCGATCCAAAAGTTCACAGTAATACTCGCTGTTGATGGTGGTTCCTTTTTGGAGATAGTCGATGAATATTATTCCGTTCGTATCCCAAAATACAGACGCCATCACCTTACCGGCCGACTGTTGCGTCTTTGCTCGCTTTGGATTCGGTTCGTCGACTGCTGTCCACTCAGCTGACTGTCTTTTGGATTCTGGTGTGTAATTGTGAAGCCATGTCTCATCCATTGTCACATATCTACGATAGAATTCCCTTTTATTGCGGTTTAACAGTGCCAAAGACTCCTCCGAAGCATCGATTCGTTGTTGTTTTTGGTCGACTGTGAGCTCACGCGGCACCCAATTTGCACAGAGCTTTCGCATACCCAAATGTTCATGTAAAATGGTAAAAACACTACCATCTGCTACCTTTACAATGTCAGCTATTTCGTGCACCTTCAATTTGCGATCGTTCATAACCAATTTGTGGATTTTTTTTATGTTTTCTGGAATAAAAGCCTCATTTGGGCGTCCACTGCGCTCTGCATCTTTTGTGCTGGTACGACCACATTTAAATTCAGCCATCCACTTCTCTACCATTTGTCTCGATGGAGCAGAGTTTGGATAATGTTTATCAAGCCATTGTTTGGTTTCCACTGTATTTTTTTTCATCAAAAAGCAATGCTTTATTAAAATTCGGAATTCACTTTTTTCCATTTTTTTTCAAAAACAAAAGTTGCTTCACACAAAATGCTATAACTCACGAAAAAATAGTCAGATTGCTGTCAAATTTATACACGTATCGTTTGAAGGTTAGTACTAAATAAACATCATATGGAAAAAATTCTAGTAACGCCATCTATGTGTCCTACGGACTTATTGAATGACCTAGTATTTTACGAAATGTTGTGTCAAAAAGTGAGGAAATAGACCTTTAATCATGTACTTGCATCAATTTGTTCCTCTTTTCTTTTTTAATAAACTTATTATAAAAACCATCTACCAACTTTACTATTTAATGTAAAAATTATTCCTTTAAAAAAAGGTTATTATTCCTTTAAAAAAAATTCGATCTATTTTTCATAATAAATATTACATATCTTGTGACTAATTCAAAATAAAAAAGGTTTTATTAATAAAACATCAACAAAAATTATAAATATATGTATTATGTAACTTAATTAAAATAAAAAAATAAAATCCCCTAAATGCATTCTATACTTAACTTTTTAACTAACTTTAAAGAACTACTTTATCGATAATTCTAAGTATCCAAAAACAAAATTTTATATAAGTTTTATTTATATATGAATTATTTATTTATATGAATTCATTCATGAATAATAAAATAAAAAAGCACAATAATTTTAAAGTTATTTAAAGAAAATAATGAATTTATGAATAAAAAAAAAACAATTTTAATGTTATTTAAAATAAAAATTTAAAAACTGCATTATCGTAAAACGAAATCTATGTATGAATATGAATAAAATAAGAGTGTGTAAAAAAACAATAATTTTAATGTTTTTTAAAAAAAAATAAAAAAAATTCGCAATATTCAGGTTTCGAACTATCAATCTATAGATCATCAGTCGAGCGCGCTACCAATATACCATATGGAACTATTAGAATGAGAGCCCACGATGGCCAGACCTTCGTTATTTTATAAAAGCTGAAAGTTTCTCTGCGCATTCCCCCTACTCAGGTAGGAACGATAAGCGACATATGAAGTTTGGATCATAGTGGCTTTGGCAGGGAGCAGGTTCCAAAGGGGCCTCCAAAGTTTCGTGAAAGTATAAAAGCTAATTTTTTTATATATTATTCGGGATAGTATTAGAAGTCACGTCACCCAATGCCAGACACTTACTATCGTGGAAACCCCCTGCCAGACACCCTTAAACTTTAAAGTTACTATATACTTAAGTTACTTAATACTTTCACGAAACTTTGGAGGCCCCTTTGGAACCTGCTCCCTGCCAAAGCCACTATGATCCAAACTTCATATGTCGCTTATCGTTCCTACCTGAGTAGGGGGAATGCGCAGAGAAACTTTCAGCTTTTATAAAATAACGAAGGTCTGGCCGTCGCGGGCTCTTAGTCTATATATTTGGTCTTTAGACTAAAGGATAGATAAGATATCCGTTACGCTTGTATAGAAGGATAGACTTACGGCTATTATATTATAGATTCCTGAATGATAAAGATTAACACTACTTAACATCAAAATTTGTTTGACCTTTGAAAAAAATCCAATTTCTCAACATTTTATGGAGTTTATCATTTTGTGCAGTGAACGGCACAATTTATAATCAAACATTATCAAACATCTTTGTTGTTGTATTTTTTTGTTCTTATTTAATCTTTTTTCAAACGGTTACTTGATAATTTTTCTATGGTATTAAATGGCTAAATATTTCTTGCATAGGTTCATTATAACGCTTATAAAATTGGAACCTCTTGGGTTAGATAGCTGAAATTTTCTGAGGCTATAGTTTAAAAGTATGCTTAAAAGATAAGATAAATTTAAATAACATAAACTGAAACATGATGAAAGCATTGCCTTTTGCGTTTGTTTGCCCTAGGGCCTCAACCTTTAGACCTGAACTATTTTTTTTTTAAATTTTGGAAAGATTTATGTTGTATTTTTGTGTGCAAAAATTTTCAAATGTGAGCTTGGCCATTTTCAGCTAGATCAAAGACAAATTTATATGAAATCTACCTAAAAAGCTTAGTAAATTTTTAAAACAGCTGATTTTGCAGGAACCTGGAACGCCAAGGTTAACATCTGGTTAAAAATGATAGAAATATGTTCAAATATTCAATATTTATAAATTTTATTAAAATATTATTATACGAATGGAAGTTATAGCGCCCTAGATTATTCGACTTTTTAGACTCTAGCGGCTTAACCGGTACCCGGATATGGCCAGTTTACGAACTTGTCCAAGAGATTATTTGCCGGAACATACACAAAAAATTATTTTGGTGTAGGTCGAAAATTGCGACCGTGAGAGTGCCGCCAAATTCTGTTATATCTCATATCGTTACATATATACATAAATTTTTTTTTTCATTTTGCTTTTCCGTCTCCGCTTATCATATATAGTCGTTTGGCCAAAATTTTTCCGAAATTCCGAGATGAGGCAGATTACAATAGGTAGATTTTTATATGAAATCTACTTAAAAGCGGTCAAATAAAATAAAATTGTAACTGGTAATAAATATAAAGAAATTTACAATACATACATTAATAAAGTCAATTGTTATTGAAACCAATTATTTTTAATTGTCGTGGTGATTTTCACTTTTTTGTCACCGAAAAAACACGGACCAATTTTATTTTCGTCATAACTCGCTTAGTTTTGATACTAGTGAGTAGTGATCTTTATAAAAACAAAACTAAACGTTTTTAAGAACTTTAAAAATGGTTATGTGAGTTTTCCCTGTAAAATGGATTGTTTTCTGTTCGTTTCACGTTGAAAGTTTCAGGTTTTGTGTTTGACAAATAACCTTGCCTTGACGATTAACTTGTAAAACCATTATTTGGAGTATTCTGAAACCACAATTTCAAAGATGATATACTCACACGAAGTTATGCATACATTTACTAAAAAGTAAAAATCCTTGGCAACATTTTCCTTCAAACGTTCTCACTTTTTAGCTTCTTTTGAAAAAAAAAATCGTTAATAATTACAAAATGTTAACATTCTTTTTCAGATCATGGATCAGATGACTCATCGGATGACGAAGAACGATTTCCAAATGATGTTACAGAAAAGGATTTTTTTGATGACATTAAAATAGACGAAGAGGATGAAAAGGCATTTGAAATGTTCCAAAATAAAGACGGGCAAAAAACAAAGTCATTAGCAGAAATAATAATGGAAAAAATATCACAAAAGAAAGATGAAATTAATACACAATTTTCAGATATTGGTAGTCTTAAGTTGGAAGATATTGATCCTAGGGTACGTGAAATGTACGAAGGTGTACGCGATGTTATGAAGAAATACCGTAGTGGAAAAGTCCCAAAGGCATTTAAAATTATACCTAAGCTAAGAAACTGGGAACAAATATTATTTATAACAGAACCTCATAACTGGACTGCTGCTGCCATATATCGTGGTACTCGAATTTTTTGTTCCGTTTTAGCGCAACATATGGCTCAAAGATTTTATAACTTAGTATTGTTGCCACGAATACGAGATGATTTAGCTGAGTATAAAAAGTTAAATTCACATTTGTATAGTGCTTTGAAAAAAGCATTATTCAAACCGGCTGCATTTTTTAAAGGTATTATCTTACCTTTATTAGAATCAGGTGATTGTACGTTACGTGAAGCAATTATATTTGGAAGTGTTATCGCCAGAAATCAAATTCCCGTGTTGCATTCATCTGCATGTTTGTTAAAAATTTGTGAAATGGAGTATTCAGGCGCTAATTCTATATTCATCAGGACATTTTTAGATAAACGATATGCATTACCATATCGTGTAGTAGATGCAGCGGTGTTTCACTTTCTTCGTTTTGAACAGGACAAACGTAAACTTCCAGTTTTATGGCATCAATCGTTTCTTACGTTTGTTCAACGTTACAAAAATGATATATCTTCTGATCAAAGAGAAGCCCTTTTTGGAGTGTTACGTAAGCAACAACATCCAAAACTAACACCAGAAATAAGAAGAGAGTTACAAGCAGCAAGATGTCGTGATATCGAAGCAATGGAACCCGTAAATGATAGTGTTGGTGCTACAGCAATGGATTTAGACGATGTTCCTATGTATAATGAACCTGTAGAAATGGATTAGTTAGTAGTGTTTCAATTGCTTTCAAAGTAGTTGTATAGACGCAAATTGAATAATAAAATATATTTATATTCTTTATAAATTTTATTCTTTTTCAATAACCAAACTTGAAGTATTGCAGTACAAATTCAAACTTTAGATCAAAGTTTCATCAAATTTGAATATTAAACAAAGAGTGTTACACAGTAGCTTGCGAAACGTAAAATTTGTTTTGCAATCAAAAAGTGAAAACAAACGATTTGTTGGCAGTGACAAACCAGAATTTTTAACACAATTTTATGCAAATCCGTACTAAACGCTTATGAAGCAGTGAAAAAAATCAACAGCTGTATGGTTGAACCGAACTACCATCGCCTTTGTTCAATTCACTCCAAAAGCTATTCTCTAATACTTTATCAATTCACTAAATAAAGCCATTTACTAATAGACTAAGAGCCCGCGACGGCCAGACCTTCGTTATTTTATAAAAGCTGAAAGTTTCTCTGCGCATACCCCCTACTCAGGTAGGAACGATTAGCGACATATGAAGTTTGGATCATAGTGACTTTGGCAGGGAGCAGGTAACAAAGGGGCCTCAAAAGCTTCGTGACAGTATAAAAGCTAATTTTTTTGATATATTCTTCGGGATAGTATTAGAAGTCACGTCACCCATTGCCAGACACTTACTATCCTGCCAGACACCCTTAAAGTTTGAAGTTTAAACTTTAAAGTTGTAAAGTTTAAACTTTAAAGTTTTTCAAGCCGCCCCTAACATTGAGAACAGTCTGCTTGAGTTGCATTGGTTTTATGGCGCCAATGACTCGCCATGGTGCAGAATTATTGAGTATAAGCAGTATTTACTCTGCCCCTCTCAACTACACCAACCTAATTCTGTTAGCGTTACCCAGGTAGCCCGGCGTGGACGTAGAATTTCGGATTTTCGCTACCCCAATCCACACATCCAAACTCGTCAAAATGCGATACAAGCATTTTGATTTCATGACAATTATTTTAATCAAAATAATTTCATAATACTTTTGCAAATAATAATTTTTAAGTATGTTTGCAGAAAATATGTTTCAAATCAGTGTGTTGACTTTAAAATAATACTGGTTTCCCACCGTAGCAATTTGCTAGCTAGTATAGTTTAATAAAGTATAATAGCAACGGTGTGAAAGCAAACTATCACAACAATTATTTTAAATTTGCTATTTGCATTTGCTAGCTAGTAAATATAATACTTATCAAATAAAGTATAATATCGACGGTGTGAAACGTAATTATTATTTTATAGGTGAAATGTCATTTTATGGAATTTGTAAACATTGTGTTTTCTTGCGAGTTTTAGCTTGTAAGATTCATTTCTGATATTTAATAAATTAAAGTGTATGTATTAATTGTTGATTATGATATGGATATGTTTAGTATAGCATTATAAAGGAATAGGACATAAAAAACGTAGTCAACGTAGACGTTTGGTTTTCGTGAGAGAATTATTTAAAAAAGACGTTATAGAATAAAACTTATATGTATTTTATGCTGTTCAAAAACAGTGGCAGGGCTGGTCTAAATCTAGTTTGATTTTCTCTGGGTTGTAAATTTCATTTTAAAAACTATAACGCTATCAAAAATAAAATTGACAGTACGGTATTTTGATATATCAATTTTATTCTAGTGTCAAGTTAGATTTGGTTTCCCACCGAAACATTATCTTAATATAATATGAACGGTGAGAAATCAAACTAATATCAAATATTTGCTATACTACATAGTAAATTTCTGCGGTGGGAAGCTAGTATAAGTGTTATGAAAAAAAAAAACGATTATTGATTGTAGGTCAAAGCATTTATAAGTAATGATAAATGTTCTAACCAATAATAAAATATGTAAATTGATTATATCACGCCTTGTCATTTTTGTTTTCCCCTAATTATTATAAACTAAATAAAGAAATACGTATTTATAAAACTAACACTCCCCTCCCCAATTAATTACCAATTATTGTTTTAGTAATTAAGATTTTCCAAATGGAAAAAATATAATGAAATGACTCCGAATTAGACCGTTAACGGGCTTATATAAATATAAATAAAATAAAATTGATTTGAAACAAGTGGTTTTGTGTATTATAAAATATAAAAAATAGTGAATACCAAATTGGAAGCTGACGGTCCGGGGTCCATAACATTGGCGCAGCCGGGAAATAGCCACGACTGGTTGTATTGTCTGGTTGTATTGTGATAAGTGAAATAAAAATTAAATTAAAACAGAAAATTTTTTTTTAAAGTGAATATTATAAATCGATACATAATAATCAAGTGAACTTTTCTCAAAGTTATATATGAGCAATTTCACGCGAGTTCAGTAAATTATTGGGAAATTTTGACTTGATCCCTGTTAATTTTGATTATTTTTTGTTTATAGATAGTCTTTCACAAATAAAAAATACAAGTTCTCTTAGAATTTTTTTTTTCGACCAGGGGTCTTCACAGGGTGCCCCTCAATTTTTTGGTATTTTGTGATGTGAGTGCATTTTGACGAGCGATTGTAGAAAAACTACTCAATCGATTTTCATAAATCATAAAAAATTAGTTTTTTGAGGAGAATACGGGTGAAATTATCATTTAAGAATATATGATACTACTGTACAATGCTATGGTACTTCCACATTTTGACTATTGTGCTACGATCTTGTTTGGATGTAATGAAGATGTTAAGACGCGTTTGCAGTTGCTTCAAAATAAAGGGATGCGAATGTTATTAAAATGTGACATTTATACACCAATTAATAATATGCTAAACAGTTTAGGATGGATGTCAGTTAGACAAAGGATACATTTTCAAGTTTTAGTATTCATCTTTAAGATGAAACATAATATATTTCCAGGTGAGCTGACAAATTATCTCCAAAATGTTGGAGAATCTCAACTGTATTCGTTGAGAACAAATGAGGATTTTAAATTAGAGTACAGGTCAACTACTAGGGGTCAAAACCAAATAATGTACTTGGGATTAAAAATGTTCAATTCTTTACCCAAGGAGATAAAAGAAGAAAGAAATTTATTCAAATTTAAAAAATTATTAAGTGAAAATAAGAAAAATCTAAGTAAATTTGATTTAGTTTTATAACCTTATTATTATTATTATTATTATATATTCAGAGTAGTTTGTAATTTGTATAATTTCTTTTATGAATTTTTTATTTTTAGTCATGTTGAACTAAATATATATTTTGTTGAAAAAAGAGTTTTTTAAATAAATCTATTAATTAAAAAAAAAAAAAAAAAAAAAATAAATGATATGTCGATGAATAGGATTCAATAGGATTAGAACAAGGTTTTTAAAAATGTACACTGTTAATTTTTTGAAATAATTTTTAACGGTGAAAAATAAGAAAAAAACGGTGTAATTGAAGAAAAGATGGCGCTACGCCTTTTTTTTTTGTAAACTAAATTGAAGCTTATTTTATATCTAACAACTTGTGAAAGTTTAGTACTAGCGATATTTTTTGTTTTAAAGATAAAATTCGTTGTGCATATGACTGTCGGAATCAGTTTTTTTTGTTCTGAAGGAAAATTATAAAATGGCGTTATAAGCTAAGAGATTTTTTTTATGTTAAATATCAAATATTTTATGATTAAATGATCTTTTTAAAATATTATAAAAATTACATATGCACAATAAAGAGAATATGAACAATTTCAGCATAAATCCACAAAAGCGCTTATTGCTATGTACATTAAATGAAGCTTATAGGAGTTTAAAAATAAGTTTCCCGTTGTGAAAATAGGATTTACTAAATTCACGTCCCTTCGACCACAAGAATGTATAAAATTATCCCAAGGAGTTCATAATGTGTGCGTGTGTACCATACATCAAAATATGAAACTAATGATTCAACACTCTAAGATGTCTTGGATTACTAATGCTGCTTTCCAGAATTATAAAACATTAATTCAGTAAATTATTTGTGATATAACATCACCCCGATGGAAAATCTCCCATCAAGAATAATATAAGAACTGAATCTAAAAAATTATGGTGCAAATTATGAAACTTTTTGCAATCCATACAATTTTAGAGCGATCTAGTTTCGAACCAATGAGAAAATTTTAAACTTTAAAAAAGTTTATCATTCTCATCAGGGCTAGCCGACTAGATAAACTCTACCAAAAAATGTCAACGCTAATGAATATAAACCAAAAATTAGGTTACAACTCTAGCGAAGTGTAAAAACAAAAAATTTACATAAACATACATTTAATAAATTCAGGTTTAGTCAATTAATTTCTCTGGTGATCACTGTTTTGTTATACTCTAGACATTCTAGTATTGAATAACAAACTTGTATCGGTGAGAGGAAGATGACTAGTCTTCACTTGTGTCTATTGACAAATGATCAACAATTAATTCAGTAAATTATTTCTGATATAACATCACCCCGATGGAAAATCTCCCATCAAGAATAATATAAGAACTGAATAAGAACAATATAAGAACATTAACATGGATCTTCTTAACGATGATATCCTCCATGTTGACTTCTCTCCTTTTTACTCCTTAACGGACTCTGAACTCAAACTTCAATTTCTTAATAACACTATTCGTACCCTACACGAAAAACATGCTCCTCTCCGCTCCTTCCTACCACCACCTCCTAACACTATCACCTTAACACCTGAGATGCTTAATACCCGTAATCTTCGAGACTTGTCTTTTAAAGCATATAAGGCTTACCCAACTTCTGATAACTGGAAAATGTTTTGCACTCACCGCAACCGCTTTAGATCTCTGGTTCGCAAAGCCAAACTTGATATTGGCTCTAAAATGTTCTCCAAATTATCCTCCTCCACAGAATTGTGGTCTAAGCTTTCAAACATAGGTGCCGTTACCTCCTCATTGGACTCTCCTTCACTTAGCCTTCCTGAACTTAACTCCCTTAACCAGTCCTTTGTGTCATCCAGCTCCTACCCTCCCCTCAATCGGAATGACTCTTCTCTTCCCGAACACCCTAATTCCTTCTCTTTTCGCTCAGCGCTCCCCTCTGAAATTGAACTTGCATTCTATTCCATCTCCTCCAATGCTGTTGGATCCGATGGCATTCCTCTCAAATTCCTCAAAATTATTTTCCCATCCTTTTTCTATCATATTCTCCATCTCATTAACCATCCAATTATGACCTCTTTTTTTCCACATTCATGGAAATTTTCCACCGTCCGACCCTTACCCAAGAAGGGCAGTAAAGATTTTCGACCAATTAGTGTTCTACCTGTGCTCTCCAAAATATTTGAGAAAATCATCAAAAACCAGATCACTGATCATACTTCAACTAACAATCTTCTTTCTGATAAACAATCTGGTTTTCGTAACCACTATAGCACCACTCACACTCTAATTGACATAACTGACCTTCTCCGCAGAAATAAGAATAAGAAATTTATATCTATACTCCTTCTACTCGATTTTAGCAAGGCCTTCGACTCTATTGATCACTCAATTCTCATCTTTAAACTTAAATCTTATTTCCGTTTCTCCTCCGGTGCGTGCAACCTCATCTTTTCATACCTTACGGGTCGTTCTCAATCTGTGGTTTCTGGAAATTCATTATCCAATCCTATTTCCATTTTAAAAGGTGTCCCTCAAGGTTCAATACTTGGACCTCTCTTGTTCTCCATCTACATTAACGACATTACTTCAGTAATCAGTCATTCTCTTCTCCACCTCTTTGCTGACGACGTTCCAATTATCAATGCTCTTCCCATTCCTGAGCTCCATCGTTGTTTTAGTGAGATGAACAATGACCTCGATAAGATCTCTGAATGGGCTGAACGCAACAAGCTCGTACTGAACCCACTTAAATCCCAAGCCATACTCTTCAACTGTCCTCCGTCTTTCCATAATCATGGTTTTAGCATTCTTCTTAATGGCATCCCTATCACCTTTGTTCCTCAAGTTAAAAGTCTCGGGCTTATAATCGACCAAGATCTCTCATGGAAGGCTCACACCAACTTTGTTATAGGTCGAGCTACCGTTGTAATGAGGAGGCTTTATAGTCTAAACCACTTTCTCCCTTTGCATATAAGAAGACTCCTCATTCATGCTCTAGTTATGCCTATCTTCAACTACGCCATCGAAGTCTATTCAGGTTGTACATTGGATAACCTGTCTCGACTCACTAAATCCTTTAACTGGGCCGTCCGCTTTGTTTACAATCTCAAACCCCGCCAGCATGTTTCTAACTTTACGCACGACCTCCTGGGTACCTCCTTTTCTAACCACATCTCCACCCGTCTTATACTTCTATTCTTCAAAATCCTCAAATTTAACTATCCCTCCTATCTGTTTCAATGGTTTCTTTTTTGTCCTTCCCTTCGAGTCCACAAAATTATCCTACCACTCATTTCGTGTAACTCCTGGGCACTTTCCTACTCTATCCGAACCTCCAAGCTCTATAATAATCTTCCTGCTCCTCTTAAAAAGTTCAACATCTCCCCCTCCATTTTTAAAACTAAAGTCCTTGACTTCCTCAACAAACTTTAATCTCGGCTACTCCATTTCTCCAGCATTCCCTTTCACTTGCCATCCCAATTCTCCATCTCCAAATAGACCAAATTAAAAAGGGTCGAGTCAAAATGTAGCAAAATTTTGCTGAACTTGACTGAAATTGCTTTTTAAAAAGTTCATTTAATAATAAAATATTTGATATTTAACATAAAAAAAAATCTGAATCTAAAAATCGCCATTTTTATAATTTTTCTTCAGAACAAAAAAAACTGATTCCCGACAGTCATATGCACAACGAATTTTATCTCTAAAACAAAAAATGATGCTAGTCCTAAACTTTCACAAGTTGTTAGATATAAAATAAGCTTCAATTTAGTTTAAAAAAAAAAAAAAAAAAAAAAAAAGCTATGCCATCTTTTTTTCAATTACACCATTTTTTTCTTATGTTACACCGTTAAAAATTATTTCAAAAAATTAACAGTGTACATTTTTAAAAACTTTGTTCTAATACCTATTCAACGACATATCATTTATGAAAATCGATTGAGTAGTTTTTCTACAATCGCTCGTCAAAATGCACTCACATCACAAAATAACAAAAATTGAGGGGCACCCTGTGAAGACCCCTGGTCGAAAAAAAAAATTCTAAGAGAACTTGTATTTTTTATTTATCAAAGACTATCTATAAACAAAAAATAATCAAAATTAAAAGGGGTCAAGTCAAAACGATGTTGAATCTTCGTGAAATTGCTCATATGTATATATATTTTGTTACTTATATTTATAATTTTATTTATATTTTAAATTTAAATTTTTTTATATTTTTATTTTTACATAATTTGTTTACGCAATTTGTTATTATTATTTAAGAATATAACTGTAATTTTTCTGGGCAAGAATCGGGCCTTGGCCGGTTTGCCATCGCACTATGAATAAATAAATAAATAAACAATGTTGTTGAGCTAATGGGTAAACTACATGTAGAAATGTTTAACCAGCCTACCTTACTTATAAACAGCGTAGATGTTCGAATTGTACTAACACTAGAAAAACCAGAATTCTATTTTTTTTCTGACGATACCGATGAATCTCAATTGAAAATTTTAGAAGCAACATTGTTTATGAGATATGTAACTGTTAATCCGAGTGTTCTATTAGCACATAACGCTGTTTTGGAAAAAAAGAATGCTATATATAGTTATAAACGTGTGGAAGTAAAAACTTATACTCTTCCTATGAACAGTTCATCTATATCGCTCGACAACGTTTTCATTGGTCAATTGCCAACTGGAATCATCTTTTGTATGAACAAAAATATTGGTTATTCAGGAAAAAGATCAAAAAACCCGTACAATTTTAAACATTTTGATATTTCTCAATTTTCGTTGAATGTGAACGGGGTACAGGTACCTAATACAGCAATTGAAACTAGTTTCTCTGATGAATATAATTGTTATACCAGAGCCTACAACACACTTTTTCAAGGAACATGGATATTCCATAATGATAAAGGTCATCAGATAACAAAAACAATGTTTAGCAATCAATTTGTTTTACTTGCTTTTGATTTAACCTCCGATGCATCAGGGAATGAAATGTGCCAAGGTCTACTTAATCAAGGAACTGTAAGAATTGAAGCAAAGTTATCAAAACCATTGCCGTCCACATTAACCGCAATTGTTTATGGGGAATTTGATGCAAACATTCAAATCGAAATATATTCACAAACCTATAAATAGGATGAAAAAGCGTGAGTTTAAATATTTTACATCATGTCTTCATCCTGTGCACTTGTCGATATTACATTTGGTTGTAACGACAAAAACAGTTTGTTTGTGAAAGAAATTAGTATAGTAGGATTTAAAGAGCCTTGTAAGAAGCTCGTAAAAGAGTTTACTTACAAGTTTCCAACAAAAGAGCTTACAAATACTTGCTAGATTGCATTATTTCAGATATCTGTATCGAACAACATGGTTTCGTGAAAGGAAAATCTACATTAACAAACTTAATGGAATTTCACCATGCAGCTTCAGAATCATTGGCAAAAGACAGAGAATTAGATGTTGTATACTTAGATTTCAATAACGCATTCGATAAGATAAAATACAATGTCATCATCACTAAATTGTCTAATTATGAGTTCTCTCATGCAAGGTTAAAATGGTTCTTATCATTTTGAACGAATCGTGTGTCCTACGTAAAGATTGAAAATCAACTATCTTGTGAATTTATTCCAACATCTGGTGTACCTCAAGGAAATCCATTAAGTTCTACATTATTTTTAATCGCTATTAACGATCTACCTTCAACTGTACCAGAAGTTGGCATACTGCTTTTTGCGGATGATGTAAAATTGTGTAAAAGTATTGGAAGTATTCGTGACTCGATTTGTCTTCAACGTGCTATTGATAATGTGTTACACTGGTGCGATGTTAACTATATGTCATTGAACATCCGAAAATGTAAAACAATGAGTGCAATGAGGGGATTACTTTGGGTTTTATTCCACGCCTATGTAAAACATTTTCCCCGAATACGCTTAAATTATTATATACATCGATACTGCTACCAGTACTTGATTACTGTTCACCTATTTAGAATCCCTCTGAAGCTAAATGTCGTAATAAAATCGAGAGTGTACAAAAACAGTTCCTGATGTATGCTTTAAGAAACAGTGAACAAAGAGATAAAAATTTTAAGTTTAGACCTTACAAGCAAAGATTAGCTGTACTCAACATTGAACCATTGGCAAGAAGAAGAATAAACAATGGACTGATGTTCATGTATGATGTTGTCACACAAAACTCATCACAAATCTTCTAGACGATGTTATAAAAATTGCGCACAATCCATCTGATGCAACATTGGTTGAAGTGTTCAATAAGGGACTCTATAGACATAATAAGAACCCTCTTGTTGTTCTTTATAGTTCTTTATTTTAATGCATCAATCAATGAATTTTTGGAATCAACAGGTCGTCGTTCCTATAATGAACAAATAAGGGAAATGGATGATATCGAATTCGGCCTTCTTTAAATTAATAAAACTATAAACGTTTGTCTAATTTGTCAATAATATTAGGATTTTATAAAATTTTATGTAGTCTGATGAGACGGTAATAAGATAAATAAATAAATAAATAAATAAAAATCAAAACATTGAAAATTATTCTTTTGGAATTGTGACTAACGAAAATATAACTAAAGAGTTTAAACAAATATTAGAAAGTTTTGATGTAATCATTACCAACAAACTAATTAAAAAAGACTTTTTAGTAAACTATGTAAAGGAAGCGAGCAAAGTTTATAATCTGAGTCAATTTATTTTATAAACACTTTAGAAATTACTAACATTTTAAAATGTAACCAGCGTACAAACAAAATAATTAAGGGGGTGTTCGCTCTGGATAGAATTCCAAAAGTAAAAGAAAAACCATATCTTTTAATCGTCAACACTGATAAGGCTAAGGACCCTGGAACACACTGGCTAGCTATTTATATTCCTAAAAAGGGGTGTATATAATACTTTGATTCTTTTGGTCAAAAACCAACTAAACCAGAAATTTTTAAATATTTGAAGCATCATTGTTTAATTTGTAATGAAGCTGTTATATGGCCCTGATACGGAGCCAGATATTATATTTGCCACTTTGGGTGGCTTGGACCTTTATAATGAACGTTAAAATAAGTTAAGATACACGGAATGACAGTTGCCTCCAGCACAAATCGTTAAATTTAGGAATCTCTTATCGTTGTTAGAGGTTTACTCTAACATTTTATGCAAGAATGATTATAAAAATAAAGAAAGAATATAATACTAATTGCATATCAACGAAGTTGTATAGCAGGTCGCGTACCTAGCGAGGTTTATTTATAGCCCCTTGACTAGCTTCAATCATTGGGATCGAGTAAGAAATCCTGGTACTTCAGCACAAATAATCGTAATGTACGCGAAATACATGATATATACGGAAATGACAAAAAAACAAGTGAAAGAATGAGACTCTGGCGACCCCCTAGGCGAAAGAACCGCGATCAGCCCGTCCAACCCCACATCTACTCACATACTCTCACACTCTCAGGCACACTATCACTCCTATCCACATGCATTCTCACATTCCTACACACTTAAAACAATCCAAAATCATTGAATGACGTTCAACGACGTTTATATTACTTATTTTTGATGATTTATAAACCGCCTATAAATGCCAAAAAAATATTTCTTTTTCTGTTTTTGGTATTAATTATTACGTGATGATTATTTACGTCATCGGTATTTAGAAAAAATAACATTTTATTAGTGTATTTCAGGGATAAATTGGTTGTTTTAACTACAATATCATTTCAAGTTGATGCTGTAAATTGTTCACAACATGTATTCCACCATCGTTCACTTCATTTTCTTTCCTTACTACACATATTTTCAATTTTATTATTTAAAACAATTTCAGTTAACAATAAATTTGTATCATAATCTACGTTATAATTTAATTTTGCTAAAATTTCTTTTAATTTATTTTTATCATAGGTTTGTACTTTAATTTTATGGGAAAAAAAATATTCTGCGTTAATCTATTCGTTAAATTATATGATTCATTATAATTATTATCATTATAAAAGTAAACGTATACTAATCCATTCAACTGAGTTAGTTTTATTAAATATAATATATAATTGTTGTTGATATGATTAATATGTTATTATTTACAATAAACATAATTGGAATATCTTTAAATTGATTAGTCCATAAAACTATCAATGATGCAGACGAATTGAACCTTATTATAAAATTATCGGTAATAGCTAGAAGGAATGGGTTATTATAAGCAAACAAATTTGAAAATTGCATTGCTTTTATATGTGAATTATTGTCGGATGAATTTCTCAAATGATTTAAATTAGTTGTATTATTGCAACTACTACTACAGCTACTACCGCTACAACTATTTGCTATAGTATTAATAGTGGGTGTAGAAGATGATGAAGTTTCAGTCTTAATTCAAGTTATTTCCTTTAACACTACGTAGGTTGGTTTTAAATTTAAGAGAATATTCTTTAATTGATGAGTTTGTAATCCACTACCCGATCTTGATTTGATGTGATGGAAATAATCGAAATAAAAACAGGTTTGACTTCTAAAATAAAATAAAATGGAGGTAGTCTTTGCTACCTATGATAACCGTAAACATCATTGTTGCATGGAATGAAACTCATTCAATCTAGTACATTCTCCTACGACTCACACGCGCATGCACCACTTGCTCTCACACAGGCACTTCCCCGTCCACACATATACACACTCGCACTCATACACCCGCATGCACATCCATACTCAGGTATAGGTAAATAATAAAAAAATACTGAAAAATGACTCACCACATGTCTGATAACCGGTCCCCCTCTTCCAGCTTCCACTCTTAGTCCTGCATAAGATAGTGTACTGATACCAATTCAATTTTCATAACACACCCGTACAGAAGATGGTGTATGATTCGGTTGTTTTCCTTTTTTCTCGTTCGCTTTCCAAATTTGCCGGATGACCCCCCTTTATTTTTGGTTCGATTTCGACCAAATCAACAAGCCCCTAGTTTTCCTTTTCTCCTTTTGATTTGCCAACCACTATATAACAATTTCCCACTCAACCTCAAGCGGCGTTACTGTTGGGTTGATATGTTGTCAGAAATTGCACACCAGTTTAAATTCATAGAATTTTATTTTATTTATTTTGAATTTATTGAAAATTAACACGTAACAATTTTTAATAATTGTAATGGTAATTTTTTTTTTTTTAAATATAATAACTCAAGCCCTTAAAGGGGTTATTCTTTAATTACACTTTCAGTTTATATTAATTTAACTATCAATTAAATTTGCTTCCTTATTTAATAATCGAGCTACTTATCATAGTCCTACTTTCACAAAGGTTATCTCTTCTTAATTATTGTGTTTTTTTGTTTTATTTATCACCCACAATTTGAAGGTAGTGAATTTACTTCTATTAGCATATACTAATAATTAACCCTAAGCAGCTAACTAAAAAAAACTCAAACCAATATCCAATTGAGTTACAAGAAAAAAGTTTATATCAATTTTACTACCAATTGAATTTGCTTCCTTGTTTGTTAATCGAGCTAATTAACCTTGATCTAAATCCACCAAGGTGTTCTCCGTAATCAACGTTAACATTAAAGTTATGATTAGAGATTTCTAGTAGAACCGATTTTAAGCATGCAAATTTGATTAGTTATCACTCAATATATACCGAGAAAAGTTTTTCGGTGGATTCTAATTGAAATTACTTTAACAATTTACACAACAAACAAAATTGCAGCACGGAAGACTTATTGTAATAACACAATTGATTTATAACACTTTGGCTTGGTATCACAAGATAATTTAACATTTATCACACATTCAATTAACACTAATCATCAAATAAATTAACATTAATCTCAAAGAAACAATTTAATTAAACCAGACAAATAAGTTTGTGACTTTTTTAACATTGTTAATTTTGTGCCACGATGGAGATGCCATAAAACAACTGAACAGCTGTTGTTTAAAAAATGACACAACATAATCGACTCCGAGTCACAATAGAATAATAAAAATATAAGAGAGTGTACATGCGTAGTACATTTAGATTTGTTTTTAGATTAACTTGCACGGCACAAACATATACGATTTTTTTTTCTTTTAATTTAAATTGGTGGGACAAACATATAAAATTTTTGTAAATTTTTGTAATTTAATTACGTTAATAAAAGAAATTGCACTAATTGAACTAAGTACTTTACGAATTCAAGCCAATTAAAAATTTTCATTACTGAAGTTAACAAAGAAAAACGTGAATTCAAAAGCGATTCCTCCGATTTTTATGTTCACTAGACAATTTTCAAAATACAAAAAGAGACCGAAGCTAGCTATCGCGTTCTATTTATAATCAGTTAACGCCTTTTCTTTGTTTATTCCCCAATAACGAATCGATAAAGTAGTTTCTTGGGCAATTCTATTTTTGTTTTATCGTTAGTTATTACACTCACCAAAGAAAATGGGCCGTTAGTTTGTACTAGAAATTTGAAAAGATTTTTTTTTTAAATTGAGACATCCTTTACGAAACAATTGTACAAATTATACCTGCAAATATCGCGATCAGGGATCAACGATATTACACAACCGTTTTTCTGATAGTTTTATTGCGATTAATGAATTCAAACCAAACATAGGAAACTATTGCTAATGGAAAGACGATGGTAGGATAACTATATAGTTATAGCGAAACTATGAATACAATTTGAAAAAAAAGGAATTCACATCTGAGAAATATTACACAACTATTCCTCTGATAATAAATTTTTGTGGCGGAAACTATAACCAATGATGACCATGGATTGAGTGTAATGAAACACGACTATGAAAATTTACGCTAGCGCAAATCCGAGGCGTATGTGATAATAGTGCATGTCTAAGTCCGGGATTTAGCTTAGCTTTCAGAGAAAGTAGATTGTTTGCTCTCAAAAGATAGAGTTAATGTAAAAAAAAACGAAAACTTTTAAATCATAAACAAATTTTGGCATTAAGACATTAGTTAAATTGTGTGATTAAAACGATAGTTATTATATTAAAGTTTAAAGCTATTGTTAGGAAATACGGGGTAATACCTTAAATGATTTGTTTGTGTTGTCTACCCAGCTGATAAGATTGATCAAAACCATCGAGCAACTATCTGAATTCAAAGATAAATCAACAATCAACAAATTCTTTCAATAACTGTTAGGTACACATCTGGAATTTTTATAATAATATTAATAATAATATTAGTGTGTTTGAGAGTTCACGGTAACAATACATAACGGCTTCATCGATCACCAGGCTACGACATAACAGGACAAGTTATTTTTGACAATCCAGTCAAAAAGAAGTTGAAAGACGCAGCGCTGGCTCAACACAGGCCCAACCCGGTCATCACAATCCCCAAGGTTTGACAAAGGAAGAATAATAGAAAGCATATCAACTCTCAACCAATTTCCACCTGACACACTCATTCAATCGAGAACAAATACGATTCCGTTCTTGTAATGTTCTGGCTCGAACCCACACCTGAGATTAAGAGTCTCATGCTCTACCGACTGAGCTAGCTGGGCACTACACAAGACTCCGGGCCACATAATTGTAAGGTACAAATGAAATCGTTGTCAAGCCAAGCTGAAGTAGCCGAAGAAGAACCAGAAACACGTGACAACACCATCCCAAAGTCAGAAACGTATATAAATAATTAATTCATTACTTTGAACTGAACATATGGAATCGAAAGAACTCGAAACAGCATATAAAGATGAACGCTTGCAAACTAAATATTTGGCGGAAGACCAAGAACGCGAGCGTAAAAATAGTTAACGTTCAACATACCGATGATCAAATAGCTGAGAAACATCCGGATGAGAATAGACGATTGAAAGATTTGTATCTTCAATATAAAAGAGAGATAGATAACCCCAAAAAATATACGCCATTCAGACCTGAAGCTCGAATGTCTCTCGAAGGGCCAACACCTCTTCGTTTGGAAACCAGGTCCTCCAGCTCGTAGTCGGTACCTCCTACTAACCTTCAAACTTTGGTTTTGCAAACCTTTGTGAAAGCGTTGCAGATGATTATCGGCCGTTTATCTGCATTGCTCAAAATAATATTACGAGAGAATACAATATTTGTTGCTAGACCCCCATGGGATGAAGCTGGTGGATTATGGGCCCTTACAATACACTCGTCAGTGTATTCCTCGGGTAATCATAATTTCCAAACCTCACCCTCTGGAGGAATCTCAATCTCTAAACAAGCCAGTATTTACCCGACCTGAAATTAGTTTATCTGCGAATACAAGGGTAGACGATGTCGGAGTTTAATGTTTGCAATGGCATTATTTACCTCTCTAAATTGAATCAACAGCAATCGCAGCGTATTACCATTCTTGCATCAAACAATTCATCAAATATAAATCTGTATATAAATAATAAACAGTCTGATCAAAACATAACTTCACTAAAACCTTCGTTTTAAAATTGTAGCGTAATTCTTTTTTTTCCATGCATGTACTGATACATATACAGTAATCAGGTAACTCGATTTTAAATAAGATCACAACAGTTTAAATCACCTCTTTTCTTTTAATCTTGTATCAGAATCTAAGAGTGCTAAACGAACATTTTAATAAACATTAATCTATAGTCCGCTCCGTCATTTGTAAACCAAGAGATTCCAAACGACTATCAATACCACTCATACCTGACCTTTGCAATTCTCCATTAAGATTACATTCAATATCACAACTTTTTTTCGACGATTCCTTGCCATTTCTTTCTATCCTTATTATTTATTCCCATATTTTTACTATCCACATTAATAGCAGTACCTTGTTTTTCCCTAATGAATTTCCACTATCATGCATTGGTGTCGAGGTGACAATGATGGTATCGTCATTAAATTGTTTAACGAAGATCTATGATAGTTTGCATAATTATTTAAAATTAGTTGTATTGTTTCGGATTTACTACCGTTATCTGATGAACATCAACAGGCACAACTCTTTTCTGGCACACCGTACCGTTATAGGCCGTCTCCGAGACAACAATTTGTTTAGGAGCTGACATGGCAATCGCACAAAAAAAATATAAGGAACAGTTGTATAATATCTTCCCAAGTGAAAACAGAAAGGTGATGGGTGGTGAGAAAATTGGTATGCTAAGATATTGCTGACGGTGGACTACAATAAACAGAAATTATAAAACGATTATGAAACGAAGATTGAAATGTTGAGAGAAAAAAAGTATTCTACACTATTGAAAGCGGTGGAAATATGAAAAAATTTCTGGATTTAATTTCGGACGAATCCGGGGCTCCCGGAGCTCGAAAACGAATTACAAAAAAGTGCGGCAAGCTAACCGGTTCGGCAAGGAGAATGTTATAAATTTTCAGAATTAACACTATCATGCAAAACTTATAATTAAAATTAACATGAAATTTATAAATCTAGATATACTTGAATTAAGTACTAGTTTTTCGCTGCTCGGAGTCGTCTATCCTGGATGGTTAAAAAAAAAGGAAATCTTTCTTCTTCGGTAATTTTCCTTTTTTTTGCATTTAATAATATTTTCCTTTGTTTTATTTTAGTAATAGGGAGTGTCTAACCGCACCACACACGGGTCACACGGTAAATCATGTTATATGCTATTAAAAAAGAAATACGTGTACACCACCAAATAATACGATAATAAAATCCGATACATAAGAAATTTTTATACTATTTTACTTATGCATTTTCATAGGAAGTTATGGTGATTTTTTTTTCAATATTTTAATTTGTTAATTAAAATCACCAAATAATTATTTGCAACATACACGGGCTACACGGGAAATTATGTGATACGAAAAAATAGTGAAAATTGCGTACTAATTACTATTTCCAGAACGATTTTGATTAAAATTTGATTTTGTAGGCTTTGATAATGTTTATTATTAGTAACAAAATTGCAATTTGGTCCAGCTAGATCAAATAAATTCAAACTGAAAGGCTTAAATAGTATTCGCACATCACACGGGTTACACGGGAAAATGTGTCATACAAAAAATATGTTTATTATTAGAAACAAAATTGCAATTTGGTCCAGCTAGATCAAATAAATTCAAACTGAAAGGCTTAAATACTATTCGTACATCACACGGGTTACACTGGAAAATGTGTCATACGAATGTGTCATACGAAATTTGAAAAATTTTGCGTATAGTTAGTTATTCCTTCCTAGCAGGCTATAGAATAGTAGGTAAGTAGTGAGCAATAAATGACTGACGGGTAAGTGTTTTTTTATTATATTTTTTTTTTAAGTTAAAAAGAATACGTCACAAAAATTTTTTATATTTTACTATGATATCAACCTTATATCATAACAACGTAACGAATATATGACCCAGATCTTACATCCAGATCCAGATCTTATATAAGATGTGACTTAGCGTGATGTCATTTTGATGTCACAATGACGTAAATGTGGGAAACTTAAGGGGAACTTTCCCTTAAGGGGAACTTTCTAAAGGGTTGCAACTCAGAAATATAGAGTGATATATTTAGTAAGCTCCTAAATCGCAAAATCATTTACCGACATAAAACGATCCGTATCTCCATGCTTTAACATAGTTCCCTCATGCGTCTGTGACCCAAAGGGTGGTTTTCCAGCTAAAGGGTTGCAGGGTTTTTTATCTGTTATCTTCGCTTGCCCACTAGTTTTGGGGTTGTTTTAAGAATAGGGGTGGAGCTCTAAAAACAAAAGTCTACAGCCTTAAGAGCTTCTAAATAGCTTCTAACTATGAGCCTATGCCCGATCCTCTAGAATTATTTTTAAGGTGTGGGAGGGCTGAGCGAACGTTCACTCAGCAACCTCATTTTCAAATGAAGATTTCTGCTTAGGGGTAGAGCTCAAAACTTTATTCTTGGGTTTTTTGAAAGCTGCTAAATAGCTCCTAATTCTGAGCTAAATTTTGTTTATTTTTGCGAGGTGGGGGCCAGTTGAACAGAGGTAAGTTATTTTACGTTTATACAAAAATAAGCATGCATCCACAATTTTGTCCGTTTAACAGTTTAAATTATTATCTCTATCTCACTCTTACTCATGAAAAATTTAAAATTGAGGATTCTCGCATGTAAATTTTATTACGAAAATGAAATAAGGAACGAAAAAAACATTACCAAAATTTTAGTAACATTTCATTGCGAAAATTTTCGTAATATATCGTCAAGAATAAACAGTCAACTCATGCACTCTCAACTATAGTTATGGAATCACGCTTGTTGTTTATCATCTCGTTGTTCATCGGACTGACCTTAGGTTTATTGCATTTTGTTCATAGAATTGTAGTAATGTTTGTTATTATTTTAAACACTGTTTATATGTTTTATTATTAATCTTTATTTAACTAATCCAAAAAACTTAATATTAACAAAATCACATCCTTTCTCTTTCATGGTTTTATCAGGATCTTTCCAAACATAATTCAAACAATGAATATACAAACTATAGTATGGAATCAACAATAAACGAAAACTAGTATAGATAAACTTTGAGACCAATAATAGATGTCGCTAGTATTATAAAAAAGTAATTTAAAATTAACTGATTTTACTTCATTCGGCCATATCTGACTTTCAATCGTCCTCGATTGTCTGATCAGATGGTAATGGTTTCATATTAAACGGCGCACAAATACTTGAAAACGGAATTTGTGACAGTTTTTGTCCTGGTAAATCTTCTACCAGATACCTTTCATTAGGTAATACTTTTGACACCATATAAGGTCCTTTGAATCTTGGAATTAACTTTTGACAAACACCAGCCTCAGTGACAGTGTTCTTGACAAGAACCAAATCTCCCACTTTATACTGATGCCCTGGTATACGCTTTGAGCCGAAATACTCTTTATTTTTGATTTGACAAGCTCGGTTTTGTTTAGAGATGTTTTCGCGAACTTCGTCTAGATTTCGGTCGTTATTATTTAGAAATTCTATAAAGTTGCGAATCCGATCACTCCTTTTTAATTGATTAACCCCAAACAAAGCGAAAGCTGGTGTCGTTTTAATGGATCTATTTACGGAATTATTTATTGCATACTCAGCGTCATACAATACCGAATCCCAATCTTTATTATTATCATGATCAATTAATTTTGAAATAAGAGGAGTTATTGTCCTGTTCTGCCTTTCAACTTGACCATTCGAATGAGCGGAATCAGTGGCAGTCAAAACTAAAATAATTTCTTTATCAGAACTCAAAAACTTACTAAAATCTTTCGATCTAAAACAAGAACCTCTATCAGCTACTATACGAACAGGCTCACTATACTCCCTAAAATAATGATGAAGTTTATTCACGACTTCTCTGGTGTTAGTGGTTTTCGTTGGATAGAGCTTTGTAAACTTGGTGAAGCCATCTACCACCACTAAAAGATACTTATAACCTCGTTTCGATTTTGAAAGCGGCCCTAGATGATCAATATGAACTGTATGAAAGGGCTTATCATATCGATCATATAAATGCATCAGACCTTCTTTCTTACCATCTTTTGCATTGAAAACCAAACACTTCAAACAGGCTTTAATAAAATTCTCAATTTTTTGTCTCATTTTCGGAAACCAATAACATCGTCGAACTAAATCCATCGTCTTATTGATACCAAAATGACCAATTTCGTGAGACTGACGAATTACATTATATTCTAACATTTGCGGAACATAGAACAATATTTTATTATTTTCTTTTCTATACAACAAATTATCACGTATTGTAAAATATTCATTCTCATATCCATTCTTTATAGTATCTTTAATTTCTCGAGCAGAGTGATCCGTCATTTGGTATGAAGCTAACGTCTCGAAAAATGAACACTCTGTCAACAATAGAACACTCGGCGCTCTACTTAACGCGTCGACGTGACGTAAGCTATTACCATCTCGTTGCACAATTTCATAATCATAACTTTCCAAGAATATCGCCCATCGCATAACTTGCGAATTCGTATCTCGTTTTTCAAGGGTTTGTTTGAATGACAAACAATCAGTTATTATTTTAAATTTTATACCATGCGGATATACATGAAATCTTTTTATAGCATTAATAACTGCTAACGCTTCTAGCTCAAACGAATGTTTATGGCTTTCAGCTTCTGTCGTCCTTTTACTAAAAAACGAAACCGGACACAATACACCATTCGGATGCTGTTTACTTGAATGACGTTGTAGGAGAATAGCTCCAAACCCACTTTTGGATGCATCCGTATGCAATTCAGTTTGTAGTTTTGAATCGTAAAATTTTAGAATAGGAGGTTGGGTTAACCTCAGCCTTAATTGTTCAAATGCTTCCATTTCTATTGGCAATTTTGAAAATAGAGTCTTTCTTTAAAAGATCATATAATGGCTTTGCTATACGTGCGTAGTCAGCAATAAATTTACGAAAAAAACTCGTTAGTCCAATAAACCTTTGAACTTCATGTACGTTTCTAGGAATAGGATACTCACTAATTGCATCAGTATGTTGTAATGATGGAGTAATCCCTTCTTTTGAAACTTCATATCCAAGATACACAATTTTCGGCTTAACAAAACTACTTTTTATTTTATTTAATTGCAAACAATTTCGATGAAGCAAGTCTAAAACTTGTTTCAAAACTTCTAAATGACGTTCAATTGAAAACGTCGCAATGAGAATATCGTCAATGAAGACAATTACATCTCCACTATAAATGAGATCTCTAAAAACAAAAGAAACAAAACGTTGGAAAACAGCCGGTGCATTTGATAAACCAAACGGCGTTTTCACATATTCATACTGACCGTCTGGGGTCACAAATCCAGTATATTTAATTGAATTTTTCTCGATGGGAATGTGGTGAAATCCATTTTTTAAGTCTATAAGACTAAATACCTCTTTCCCCCTCAACTTATCAAGACAATCGTCGATTCTGGGCAACGGAAATTTGTCTTTCACCGTAATTTTATTTAACTCACGATAATCAACACACATTCGTTTTGACCCATCCTTTTTCGGAACTAATACTACTCTACTCGCATAGTTACTTTTGCTTGGTTGAATTATACCTTTATTCAACAGATCATCAACGATTTCCCTAACCGTTTCTCTATCCTTCTCCGATAACCGTTGCGGAGATACAGAAATAGATTTATCTGATGTTAAAGAAATACATAACTAATGTTTCACTTCTGGAAAACTAATGTTTCACTTCTAAGAAAATACGGTCCGATATCTAACTCTGTCTCATTATCAACAACAAAATCTATATGAAGCAATTCATTAAACAAATTAACACGGTCACAAGATTCATCGTTTTCATTTTTTAAATCATTATTAAAAATTATTTGTGTACCCTTCAATACAAATCCACCAACCTGATTTATAAATTCACGACCAAGTAGACACTCATAGAACATCGTCTCGTCTGATACTGCGTTGAACCTGATAATATAATTTTTTCCATTTATTAAACAATTTAAATTTACTATTCCAATTATACTTATCCTTGAATTATTTAATCCACAATATTGTGTTTCACACATTTGAAAATTTGCATTTTTCGGCAATCTACTGATTTTAATTATATTGATTGGACTACCAGTATCCATAATTCCAAATATCGGTTGCTTATCATCAGTACCATTAACTATAACATCTACACCAATTTCGTCAACAACCTTATTCACAATTGAAATACGAGACATTTTTACATTGTTTTTCTTAAAACAATTGGAGACATCATGACCAGTTCGGTCACAGTACGTACAGCGTGATCGTCGTTGTTCCTTTGGGCAATTCATTGACATATGGCCCATTTCACGGCAATTATAACATCTAACTTGAGTGTTTTTATTAACTTTAGGTAAATTATTTTGATTTTCTTTTTGTTCACTATTTTTAGATTTTGTATATACATAATCACTTGTGCATCTTTCCGTTGATTCGGTTTTTTCATATCTTTGTAAACACTTCAATAACTGATCGACAACACTAAATGGTGTTAATCGTAAACTTTTCGTCATACCTGAATTGTTTATATTTTCGATTATAACATCTATAATGGCAGCTTCTGAATATCCGGCAGCTTCTCCCATATTTTGTATAGAATGCACATATTTCGAAAAACTTTCATTTGATTTTTTCTTTCTATTGTGAATTCGATAAAAAACATCATTTTCGTTTGTCAATGTTTTAAATTTTGACAATAATAATTCACAAAAATAATCGAGTTGCATTTTAAAAGTGTCAACTCCATGACACCAATCTGCAGCAGACCCACTAAGTCTCATAGTTGCGTATGAAATCGTGTCATCGTCTGACCAATTGTATTGTCGCTTAAGTTGCTTTAATTTATTAATCCAATTCACAAATAAAGGCGAATTTCTGTCATCAGGATCAAACATTTTAATTAAAGAAGCAACTTCTTCAGGGTGTAACCGTCGACTGCAACGTTCTTCTTTAACATAAAACTTTTCCATTAAAGAAAGCTGTTGTTCTAATAAAGCTTTCTCTCGCCTTAATAATTGCAATTCGAATTCATCTCTACTAACACAACCGGCACTATTTTGAGGCAACTGAAATTGATTTTGATGATTTAAATTAATAATAGGTGTCTGGCAATCAGTTGACGGCAGCTGAATGTTATTTAACGGTAACTGGAAACAATTTGGTGATGATTGTAAATTTGACGAAAACTGATCATAGTTTAACGGCAGATGATAATAATTTTTCGGCATCTGATTATTGTTTAATAGTGAATGATTTACGCTTTGAGGCATCTGAATATTTGACGGCAGATGATTTACATTTTGCGGCATCTGAATATTTGACGGCAGATGATTTACATTTTGCGGCATCTGGATATTTGACGACAGATGATTTATATTTTTCGGCATCTGATTTTGAATAATATTTAACGGCAGATGATTTATATTTTGAGGCACACGTGTTTGTTCTAATACATTTATTGAATTTTCTGTTTCGAAGATCGAATGTAAATTCATATCATTACAATAATTATTATAATATTGAAATTGTTGATAATCAGTTAATATCGTCTGATCAACATTACTTTCATTAAACATGTCACGTGCACTCACATTTAAATTCATTTTTATCTAAAGAATCTTAACACTTTTACACAAAATAAAATAATATTTAGATTTATCAGATCCCACTTCTGATATGTAGTAATGTTTGTTATTATTTTAAACACTGTTTATATGTTTTATTATTAATTTTTATTTAACTAATCCAAAAAACTTAATATTAACAAAATCACATCCTTTCTCTTTCATGGTTTTATCAGGATCTTTCCAAACATAGTTCAAACAATGAATATACAAACTATAGTATGGAATCAACAATAAACGAAAACTAGTATAGATAAACTTTGAGACCAATAATAGATGTCGCTAGTATTATAAAAAAGTAATTTAAAATTAACTGATTTTGCTTCAGAATCTACATTACATTTTCAGAGAAAGTGTTGTGTATTCTCTTTTAGTACTACTGTAATGTTAATTTTACAAGTACATATATATAGGTACAGTTGTATTCAACTTGTTGTACCAACAGTGTTTGTGGTTCCTTACCTGTGGATGGTTCTCAATAATTATTGATTAAAACACTTTAGATTCACTTAGTTAACTATAAATAACATTAACTATTAATATTAGTTTTATTATTAATTTTATAGAAAAATTCATATTATAAACTTGTTTAGCCGGGTTTAAAATTTTATATTTTATTATTTTGTTTTTCCTCAATTTACCCCGTTTGATTGAATATAATTTTTATTATTAAATCTATATATTTCGGGCTAGGCCCATCTTCAGGATTATTAATAAAAATAATAAAAAATTATATCACAATAAGAAAATAAAGTTTTTGACATAAATTATATAAACAAAAAACGATATACAATTTAACATGAGTTACTATGTTATAATTAACTTAAAAAATGGTAATCAAGTGAAAAGCTTAAAGTTACTTTAAATTTTAGAACAATCGGATTAAATTAAAATAATTATTCGAAAAATCCCTCTTATCACTTTTAAAATTACAAATTGTTTCCTCATTTTTTATGATTTTGGCACACCTCGTGTATCTGTAATTTAGTTTTATTTCTTTCCTTAGCCAAAATTTGAACATCATCGAATTTAAATTCATGTTTATTTTCTATAGAATGTTTAGCAAGTGCAGAACAATTATTAGTAACTGAAGTTTTTTTAGAATCATATTTATGTTGATCCATACGAACACCTAATTTTTGAATTGTTTCACCAATATATGTTGTGTTACAGTTATTACAATCAACCTTATAAACAACACCACTATGTTGTTCTTTAGGTATTTTTGATTTTGAATTTGTAAAACTATAACTATTTTTATTTTTAGGCCTCATAGCCATTTTAATATTAGGAACAAACTGTGAACAAGAGCGAGAAAGTGTTTCGCTTAGACCCGGAACATAAGTTAATGATGCATATTTATTTAAATTTTCATTATTTGATACCATATTATTAGCTGTTTGATCAAGTGATAGATAATTATAACTATGACCCAATTGATTTAAATTAGTATTACGAACTTGACTAATCATTTTATCAATTAAACTTTTAGGGTAGTTATTAGTACGAAGTATGTTATAAATTATTTTTAAATTATCATTCCAAAAGTTTATATGGCTATGTCGAAATATTTTTCGAATAAAAGATTTAGCTACATTTAACTTCATATTACGTGGATGTGTAGAATAGTAATTTAATAATCGATTAGAAGCAATCTCTTTATGATACCAATTAGTTATAATCTTTCCATTATCCAAATGATGAATACTTAAATCCAAATAATTTAATATGCTATTTTGTTCAACTTCATATGTGAATCTGATTTTAGGATCATACGAATGCAATGCATCAAGGACCATTTGTATTTTATTTTCAGGAATAGATGTAATATGGTCATCAACATATGAATACCAAAAAAGTGGAGTAAAATCAATTTTAAGTAATGCTTGATTTATGACATCATCAAGAACACATTGTACCAAAATTGGTGCTAAACTAGACCCCATAAATAAACCATTCTTCATTTTCATAAATTTTTCTTCATATTTAAAGTAGTTACAATCAATCAAACAAAAACTTAAAAGATTCAGAAATTCTTTCTTAGGAATTTTTGTATTTGTACTAATGCATTCTTTTTATAGAAAAAGTTACAACTTAAACAACTTAAGGATTTATTCGAATTAATTGAATCACTGATTAGATTTTGGACAACTTAAATTTACACTTTTAAAACTAAAACTAACTGTACTTCTTCGAAAACAAAAAATCAACTCCCCTAAAAAAACTAAAAACCAATTATTTATAATATTTTATTTACCCAAAATCAACAAAAACTCAACAAAAATTGATGTATGCAATTTTTGCATAATTAACAATTTAACGAATTTAATTATTTATACAATTTTGTTGATTTTGGATAATTTAAATTTTTAAGTAATTTCTTAACCTATATTGTTACTGCTAACTTAACTTAACCTATATTGTTAATTTTGTTGATTTTGGATAATTTTAATTTTTAAGTAATTTCTTAACCTATATTGTTACTGCTAACTTAACTTAACCTATATTGTTAATTTTATAGTATAAACCAAAGGAGATTTATACAACATTCCTCCGCCCTCCGAAAGAACCTATCAACAATTCTTTATGTTTACATAATAACTTATAATGTGAACATAAAGTGAACATAAAGTGAACATAAAGTGAACAACCTTGCGAGGGTTGTTTTTAAAATTAAATTTTCATTAAAACTATCTATTTTATACTTTTATTTTGATTATAACTATCTGATTACTTTCCTTCACAAAATTAATTAAATATATTTATACTTGTATAAATTTCTTAAAATTTACCATCGACTGGTTATATTATTTTAATTTTAAAATATACGTTTAAAATGAATTAAGCAATACAATATATATGTATAATTATATTAATAATTAAAATTTAATTTTAGCTTTATTTTGTTCTATATGTATTTGTAAAATAGCTAGCATAGCAAAATTAATAGCAAAACTATAATCACTATAGTTCATTTTATTATTATTACTTTTATTTTTATCGTAAATAAAATGTAATATATTATAAAAACTTTAAATTTTTGATTAAACATAATTATGCAAGATACTTTATTAAATATTCACTATTTAAGATACTTTTATAATTAAAATTTTATTTTCGGTGTAATTTAATCATAAAATTTTATATATAAATTGAATTTATTGAGATAAAAAATTTATATTTTTTTTTTTTTTTTTTTTTTTTTTTTTTTTTTTTTTTTGTTTGTTCATTATGTTAACATAATTAATTTTATATAACATTAAGTGAACACCCTTTCGAGGATTGTTCTTAAAATTAAATTTTCCTTAAAATGAACTATTTATAACTTTTATTAAAAACTAATGGAATGAACGAGCTAACGGAGTTATCGACTACTAACAAAACAATGACCTTAATTGTGTTTGAAATTACATAATATTAATTAATTTAAAATGAAACCAAAACTTTACCCTATATATTTTATTAACAAAAAGTTTTTATGCATTTTTATTTTTGAATTTGTTTCCTATAAATATATGAAATTTTTAAGTTAAACTTTAAAATTATCTACTTAACTAATTTTTCCAAGTTCTCACTGATTTCTTGTAGAGTCTCTCTGGTCTTATTTCCAAAGAGCTCAATATTTTCCGTGACATTTGTGATTTTATTTTTATGTTTAAACATAAATCTAAACTTAAATTTGAACAATATTAAAACTAAAATGATTATTATAACAATAATGCCAATTGAGACAGAATAGTGAACCTTTGAATGTATCTCCTGTGATTTAAATTTGTTTTCTAAATCTAGCTGAGTTAACCGTGTCTGAAGATGTTTAAAGTCATTTTCGTATATAGAAAGGTCTGTTAAATTTAGCTTATTAATTTCTAATATTTTTGGCTCAGCTGGTATGTGTATGTCGTTGGTCATCGTTGGAATATTTTTAATTGTTGCCAAAAAACTGTCAGTATGTACTATTTTAGGTTGCGTAATTTGTGTTTCTTGGAGGGTTCTTTTAGGGGGTATTATAAAGTCATCGGTTATAATACTGCATTCGTTAATAATTTTTAATATGCCCTGGTTTTGTAGCACTATTCTATTTTCCGTTCCTTCACAGTTTAATACGATAGTTAGATTAGGATATGCGATATATAGCCATTTATTCAAATCATGCATTTGTTCTAGTTTATTTTGTCGGTTTGGGTATGGTATTACAGGGCAGTATGTTTTCCTTTCAAACGGATTGTGCAGTAAGTTTTGTAAGCAGTCTTTGCTGTTTTCCTTCCTGTATCCATTTTTAAGAATACATAAATGTCTATGTTCCGTAAAATTTACAGTCAGTTCTTTACAGTTACGTAGTTCGCTTTCGGTTGTTGTTACATATAATTGTTTTGGTCTGTTGACTGCAATAAAATTTTCTTTGATTTTGTAAATTAAAAAGGTGTCATTAACCCGCATGGGTAAAGTATATATTTTGTGAATTTCAAATTGGTCTTTTTCTGGTAAAGGGATCTCTATCTTAACAATAATTTCGCTAGATCCTTCTACGGTTTCTATTTCCACTATTTGTGGTAAATGTGAAATATTTACTATATCTTCGTCAAATGTACAACTAGCTTTTATTCGCGTCAAAATTTGTCTTGTATTATCAACTCCGAGTACCAAGGGATGTAATTTTTTATTTCTTAGGCACGATAATACGTCCGTAAAAATAATTTGTTCTTTTTGTAATTCTATATGCTTTGTTACTATATAAGAGCTTAAATAAGATATTTTCTTATTCACTTGGTTTCTGACGAATATGTCATGTGATTTATGGTTGTTATCGAGTACCATTCCTCTAAGAGAAATTATGTCGTTGTGAACATTGTTTATGTCTTCTTTTAAGGCGTGTGTAACGTTAGCAAACAAGTTGAAATGGGATGTAGTTATTGTCACCTGCTGTTTCATTAACTCGATAGTCTTATTTGTATTTTCATTTAAATCTCTTAGGTTCGCGTATATTTTGTCTGCGTCTCGTGCGTCCATTGTTCCAATTAGTCTGTTTGTTAGATATCCGAGCTCGTCTATAAGTCCTCTTCTTTGTCTTAAATTTGTAGGGAAAATGGTTTTTGACACATCTTTTTTACTTAATCTGAACCGTTTCTTATCTACATTTTGATTGGTGGGTACATAGATTTGAGAGTTTACATTAATTTCTTTGATAAAAGCTAGACATTCATTTATTTCATCTTTGTATGGGTACAGTTTGCAAACCGTTTTCATTTGTTGGGTAGCTAATTCGATTAAGTGAGACAATTCATTAAAGTTCCTAATACTAATTGTTGTAAACACCGTCCATTTCCTTGTGTAAAATGAAGCTGTTCCTACTCGTTCGAATAATGCCCCGGTATCTGCAACTGGTTTAATCTCATACCCTTTACAGGCTAGTGATCCCCAAAGGAATAATAAAACTATTGCGCTTGTATGCATTTTTGTTTTTTCCAGAGTATAAAAGTAAGAGTTTATTCTTTTCTACTATTTTAATTTCCTGTTTTAACCGAAAAAAAAATAACATGATAAAAATATAATTTAGTGTTAAAATTTTAGATGGATAATTTAATGGAACAAAGATGTAAAAATCATTAAATAGTACTATTCTTTGTTTGATAGAATGTGACTGTATAATTTTAAGCGATTGTTGTGGAGCGTTTTCTGTTTGTTACCTATGTCTACCGTGGTGTTGGTCTGGCTATTGATTTTGGATACTGTATATGGACCTTGCCATGCACATGTTAAACCTTTATATTTAGCTTCGTTTTTGATTAAAACTTGATCTCCTATCTTGAACTCGACTGGGTTGGTTTTTTTATCATAATACGTCTTTGCAAGTTCTTTTGACTTTTTTAAATTTTCCCTGGCTATTAAATGTGTTTTTTGTAGTTTATGTTTAAGTTCTAAAAAATAATCGTCTGCATTATACAGAGGAGCTGGTGCTTTTTTTAAATTTGATGGCATGTCAGCTGTGAACCCGAATAAACAATTCATAGGCGTTAATTTCGTACCGCTGTGAATGGTATTGTTGTGGACATGTACCGCTTGGCGTAGCCACATGTCCCATTGCTCAGGATGTTCATCAACAAAACATCTTAAATAATCTTTTAGTGGGCGATGAGTGCGTTCTAAAGAACCATTGGTTTGAGGGTGATAAGGGCTGGTTTGGAGTTTTTTGATTTTTAATAATTTGCATACCTTTTTAAAAACTTCACTTGTAAAGTTTGACCCTTGGTCGGTCAGTAGTTGTTTTGGTATTCTATACCTGCTAATAATTTCATCGTAAAATACACGCGCCACTGTAGCTGCTTCTTGATTAGGTAGAGCGTAGCAATCAGTAAATTTTGTGAGATCATCTTGGAACGTTAGAATATACATATTACCGCTAATAGTACGAGGTAATGGACCTACAATATCTAAATATATTTTGTCGAATGGTTTTGTTGGTGTGTCTGTCAATATCATTGGCATTTTATTGTACCGTACGGTTTTGACTTTTTGGCATATTTTGCATTGTTTGATATATTTAATAATGTCAGTTAACATATTTTTCCACTGGTATTGTCTTCTGATACGGTGGTAGGTTTTAAAAACACCTTGATGTCCTCCAAGTGGTAAGTCATGGAAGTCTTTCATAACTTGATCTATTTCTGTTCTTTCAGTTAGCCATTCTTCTTCACCATTGCTTAGTTCATCGTCATTGGATGCTGTATCTGCATGGTTTTGAACTTTATTTTCAACTTCTAGATTTTCGTTAGTGTTATTATTACTATGTGTTACTGTAGCGTTACTCTCATTACAATTTTGAACTTCATTTCGTGTTTGTAAAGGATGTGTATTATCTATTGTATTGTTTATTTGTTTGGCCTGATTTCTCGTAATCACTAGACATTGTGGAGTATTGTTTTCGTTATCTTCATATGGAAGTCTACTGAGCGCATCCGCGTTGGTATTTAACTTCCCAGGTTTATACTCTATTTTATAGTCGAATTCTGAAAGCTTATTGTGAAAACGGACTAGTCTACATGTTGGATCTTTGACATTAAATACACCTTTAAGAGGTTTATGATCCGTATATACGGTAAATTGTCGCCCGTATAAGTAGCAACGAAAATTTTTTGTAGCCCAGACAATAGCCAATAGCTCTTTTTCAATAACTGAATAATTTTTTTCAGCTTTATTTAAACTTCTACTTGCATAGGCGATTGGTCTATCTTCTCCTGGTTTACCTTGGGATAACACGGCTCCTAACGCTTCACTACTAGCGTCTGTGGTTAATATAAAAGGTTTATTGAAATCGGGGTATATTAGTACCGTATCTGAGGTTAATTTTTCTTTTAATAAATCAAAAGATGTTTGACATGCTTCAGTCCATATAAATTTTATATTTTTTTGTAATAACTTATTAATAGGTGCTGCTATTCTAGAGAAGTCTTTAATAAATTTCCTATAATAGTTTGCTAATCCTAAAAATGATTGAACTTGCTTAATTGTTTTGGGAATCGGGAAGTTTAAAATTGAATCCGTTTTTGAATCATCTTTTCTCACACCTCCTTCGCTGCACTTATGACCTAAATAAATAATTTCTTTTTTAAGGAAGTGGCATTTATCGATTTGTAATTTTAAGTTAAACCTTCTAAGTCGATCGAACACACTGATAACTTTACGATTATGATCTTCTAGATTTTTACCGTATATAACTATATCATCTAAATACACATAACACTCAATGCCTTGCAAACCCGTTTAGACGTGATTCATAGCTCTTTGAAAAGTGGCAGGGGCTCCTTTCAATCCAAATGGCATTCTGTTAAATTCAAAATGTCCTAAAGTACTACTGAAAGCCGTTTTTTCTCTATCCTTAGGTTCAACTAGTATCTGATGATATCCGCTAGCTAGATCAAGGGTGGTGAAATATCTAGAGTGACCAAGTTGGTCCAACATTTCTTCTATGCGCGGAAGGGGAAATGCGTCACCTATTGTTATCAGATTAAGCTTCCTAAAATCAACAACCACTCGAAATCGTTTATTGCCGGACTTATCAGGACGTTTTGAAACAATAAGCAAAGGAGCATTGTAAGGACTCTTACTATGAACTATTATATTATTTTCGAGCATTTCCGAAATTTGTTTATTTATTTCTTCCTGTTGTGTTTGTGGAATTCTATACATTTTTTGGTTGATAGGGGCTTTATCTGGTAACGTGGGTATTGTATGTGTTATTGCTGATGAATAAGAAATTTTATCTCCTTCTAAGTGAAATAAGTCTTGATGATTTACTATTAATTGTACAATAGAGTCTCTTTCTTCTTTATTAAGATCATTATCTAGATTAAGATTATTTAAAATTCTATTTATTCTATCACTATTTCTATTGCAATCTAAATTTTCTGATATTTCTGGTATTTCAAAAAAGCTATCCGAACTATCATATTCTGGCACATAATTTTCTAAATCTACTTCAAAATTATTTATATTTATTACACTTATGGGTACTACATTGTTTTGTATTTTAGCAACCACATTAGAGGTGTATACACCTGGTAACACTTCTTTAGAGAAACAAACGACTTCTTTATCATTATCGTCATTGATTTTAAAATACAATATTTTTTTTGATCGTGGTGGAATTGTTTTTATTTGAGTAGCAACGATATTTGGTAGAATAGATGAGTTTGAATTATCCTTAACTAACGCTTTATTATTTTCTATTTGAACATTTTTGTAACTTGTACTGAGGATTTCTCTGAAACTGCCTCTATGATGTATCTGATTCGAATTTGTTATCCCATCATTTCGAATGATTCTAGGATTGGTTAAATTCTCGCTACTAGGCCCAATTCAACTAACGGTTGTTTTTCGTTAAGGTGTCCAATCTGATTATCTACCACTTGACTTGCTCTGAGTCTATCAAGTTGTCGATTTGGTACTGTTTTGAATTCATTGTTACAAATAGCTTTGATAGCCGTACTATCATTTAGTTCCGATTTATTATTTTTTTCAATTTCTCCTACACTTCGTGGTTTGCATGAAAAGGGGAAAATTACTTGATTTTGATTCCTTGTGCTTAATACTATTAGTTTATTGCTAACAAAATCTACTATTGAATTTCGAGCTAAAACATCTCGTCCTAAAATACCATCACTTTGAAAATTCATATCCTCAATTACATGAAACTTAATTGGTAGTAAATTATTTGAAATTGCGCCTATTACTGTACCTAATGTATAATTTGTTTGATTGTGAATACCTCTAATAATTGCTTTTTCTGTAGTATTTAAAATATGTTTTTGGTTTATACTGGATCTTTTAATTAAAGAAACTTCAGCTCCAGTGTCAATCAAAAGTGTAGTAATTATATTTTTTCCTATATCTAAATTAACACTAATTTCTGGACAGTTGCCAGTTGATTTAGTAGCATCATATATGCCTAAGTTAAAATTTTCATGTTCCCGATTATTTAGGTATTTGTTTGGGCTTTGAATTGTGGGTTGCAATTCAGCCCTAGTTAGTTTAAATCATTATTAATATTTTCAGGTGGTTGTTCATTGGAATTTGTATAATTTGAGGAGGTGAATGTTTTAATTTGTTGGGTGTTTGGAGTTTCGTAATACTGAACATGTTTTGGTGCGTATGCGATGCGGGGACCTGAATTACTTAAATTTGGAACTTGAGTACGAAATGTATGTGGAATCTGTTGGTACTGAAAATTTCGTTGTCCTTGCGGATTTTGGTTATGTGTGTAATTTACTGGGTTATTAAATTGTAAATTACTTGGCAAATTCCAGTTGTTAGCTGGCCTATATTGGATACTATGCGGTATCTGTGGTTGATTATAGTGCATAGCGTTGAAATACGTATTTTGTTGAGGGGCTACATTACGAAAAGTTTGAGAATTTGTAGGCTGGAGTAACTGTTCTTGGTAACTAGTTTGTTGGGTTAAATTCGATCGTAATCTTTTTCGACAGTCTGTTAATGTATGTCCGTAGTTTTTACAATATCTACAACTAATATCATTTCTCGGCAAGGTGTTGGAAAACTGTTGTAAATAAGGTTGATTTGCATTATATGAATTTGTGGTTGTATTATATATTTCTGTGTTAGTATGTATGTTTCGGTTTGGCTTTATACTGTTTTGCATATTATTGAATTTTTCCAGTTCTATTGCGTATTCTAACACTGTTTCAAATTCGGTTTCCGCTAATGAAATTTGAAGAGCTACTTCTCGTTCTCTTAAACCAAGTTTAAAACATTTTATGGCCTGCTTTTCGAGTTCGTGCAACCCGGCAGAACAACTATCACTATAACCACATTTTAAAAGTAAAGCCTTTGCTTTTCTTAATAATCTGTTGATTTTATATCCGAATTCGGTAACAGATTCGTGGGTACTTTGAACCATTAACCCCATTTTCCCATACAACTCAAAATAGCTAGAGTCCTCCTTTAGTCCTCGGGAAAGATATTTATAAAGTTCTTTCAAACTTGTGAAATTAATACCACTTATGAGTTTCAGGGCGTTGCCCGACAACCGTGTCCTAACTGACTGTAAAAAGTGGGTTCTGTATTCGCTTGGTAGGGTGTGGTACGCGCGATCGCATTCATGCTTAAAATTAAAAAATTCGTCTTCCAGTCCATCATGCATTTCACCATTGTATTTTGGTATATTTTTAACTCTGGTTGTTATCATATTGTACTCTTCGTCTAATTTATTATTAAAACTAGGTACATCGGTTCCACTATTCGTCATTTTTAAATTTTTCGCGTCTTTTAATTTATTGTTCAAATTTCCGAGGGCAGCAATTTCCGAATCTACCCTTTCTCTTAAATCTATATCTTCGTCCAGAGTTACCGACTCCAGATTAAGATTCTCTAAACTATTTGTTTTCTTTTTTATAACGGCTTCGTGTGATAAATCGCGTACAATTTCGAATTCGTTATTTAATATATTTAAAGTAGAATTTGATGGCTTACCTTCTGATATTTTGTGTGCTGCTTTATTTTTTCGACGGTCGTCAATAGCTGAACTACAGGATAGATTTCGTTGTCTAGTAGCTGAACTGCTTGCTTGCTCCGTTTTACTAGACTCTGACATTTGTTAAATAAAAGTATTGAGCTGCTTTCAGTTTTTTGTATATCGTCAATAGCTACACTGAGATAGATAGATTCCTAGTCTCTTGAAGATTTCTTGTCAGTAAAATTTCTTTGTGGTAATTGACAGCTTTTTCTAGCTCCGGAACGTTTATTTCAATTGTATAATATTTTGTACTTGTACTTTTTACTGATGACTTGATACTTTTGAATTTTGATAACTGTATGTTATGTAACTTTAAAAACTGTATTTTGAACTTTTAGCTTGTTCTTAAAAATTGTTTATAAATTTTTACTATCACCCACTTAACAATTATTTTATTTTATTATAGAATTATTAAACTTATTATTTTAGTTTTAGTTCGAACCACTTTAAAACCACAGGTTAATACCGGCCGCGCCAAATTGTAATGTTAATTTTACAAGTACATATATATAGGTACAGTTGTATTCAACTTGTTGTACCAACAGTGTTTGTGGTTCCTTACCCGTGGATGGTTCTCAATAATTATTGATTAAAACACTTTAGATTCACTTATTTAACTATAAATAACATTAACTATTAATATTAGTTTTATTATTAATTTTATAGAAAAAGTTACAACTTAAACAACTTAAGGATTTATTCGAATTAATTGAATCACTGATTAGATTTCGGACAACTTAAATTTACACTTTTAAAACTAAAACTAACTGTACTTCTTCGAAAACAAAAAATCAACTCCCCTAAAAAAACTAAAAACCAATTATTTATAATATTTTATTTACCCAAAATCAACAAAAACTCAACAAAAATTGATGTATGCAATTTTTGCATAATTAACAATTTAACGAATTTAATTATTTATACAATTTTGTTGATTTTGGATAATTTAAATTTTTAAGTAATTTCTTAACCTATATTGTTACTGCTAACTTAACTTAACCTATATTGTTAATTTTGTTGATTTTGGATAATTTAAATTTTTAAGTAATTTCTTAACCTATATTGTTACTGCTAACTTAACTTAACCTATATTGTTAATTTTATAGTATAAACCAAAGGAGATTTATACAACACTACGGTCCCGCCATAAAATACGCAAAACTAAATTTTTTTTTAAACTTGTGGTGAATTAAAACCACCCGAATTATAAACCAACAACCCGAATTATAAAATTGAACCACCCGAATATATTCTGGCAATACCTTAAATCAAACCAAAACCTCAGTCTGAAAAATATACACAAAAAGTTCAAAGTTTATCGTTTTCTTATCTTATGAACAATGAAAATGAAAAACTTTTGGTAATAAAATTATAGAAAAATTCTAATATTACTTCATCATTTTTCACAATTTTATTATCTTATAATTGAATAATAATTCTTATTAAACGCTTGGGGGTGCTAAGATACAAAATAATTATTATATTTCGTTTGTTAAGATAATTTGATTTTTTAATAACAATAACTAGATCTAATTCAGAAAATAAAGCATGCTACAGACCTACAATCAATTTGTCAATCAATTGAAAACGAAAATAAACGAAATAAAATTTAGGGGATTTTTACCCTAAATTTTATTTCGTTTATTTTCGTTTCGAGATTGATTGACAAATTGATTGTATGGTCTGTAGCATGCTTAAGAAAAATTGTTGATTTTACTATTTAATAAATGGTTTATTTATAGATTTATAAAAGGGAAGCATTTCATTTTATGCATTAAAGGCGTTTGATAGTGTTACTTATAGCGTTTTCGATTCTACAAAAATATGTGACTTTTTTTGCACTTTGTTTAGGTCACATTTTTGCTGCTCGATTCTCGAAAAAATGTTGACCTGAAAAAATTTGCGTTTTCTTTTCCCGATTTGGAGGCAAGTTTCAAACTTTTTGAGGGCAATTTTTTTGTGTCATGTATAATATATTAATATAATACATATGTATACAAAATAAGAAAAAACATATTTTTAATGATGTAATTTTTTTAAATAAAAATATTTAAATACATAGTTTAAAAATAATAATATATATTAAAAAATTGAATTCCTTTATTTTGTTAAACAAATTTGACAGATCTAAAAAATGTGACTTTTTCTGTTCGATTCTCAAGTATTTTAAGGGCAAAACTGAAAAAATAAATGCAAAACTACTTTGCAAAAAAATGCAAAACTGAAAGAGTTTTGCTCGCTCTGAGGTCAAAACTTAAATCGAGAAACGAAAACGCTATTAGTGAAAAAAATGAATAAAATTTAATATAAATTGGTTAGTGGAAGAACGACAAAACGTGTTCGTAGAATAAACAAATATTAGACAAAAACTGATACTAAAATTGAACTAAATTAATTTTTATGTTAAGTCGATTGTCGAAAAACAAATTTTTATCTCGTGAGTGGGTTAAATGGTCAACCATAAACTCTGATCAGAAGGACCCCGGCTCGATCCCCGAACCGACGAAATATAGAAAACCGCTGCAGGAATTTCAAAATTTTTGTTTCTGGTATGATTTTGAATAATGATTTGTAAGAGTCAAAAGGACGATGTGCTCGATAACTCTATCGGAAGTGTCAAAAAATCGTCAAGTGTGTCAAAACAAGGAAATTGGATTTTTGTTTGCTTAAAAACCATTATTCATTTTAAGTGATTACCAGTATCATTGAATTTGGAGAAATCTTGATGGTCGATTGGTATGTGAGACCAAAAACTAGTTTATTGCAGTGTAAGTTAAGTTATTTTTATGCTGTTTTAATCTGTTTTTGATTTCTGGCCAGTCTGGCCAACATAGATACTAGTGCAATCCTTGCAATTTATAGCATATATTACACCAGATTTCTCTATATGTTGTCCAAATGAGGATGTAACGGACGAAGAATACGGGATACCGTTGAACAAGCTTTGAAGCCAATTTGCAAAGTATTGTCATAATTTGTTAGCAGTTTTGTTATATTTTCCGCCATAAGCATTGATCCCAAATATTTAAAAGATTTAACTCCCTCAATTCGTTCATCGCCGCACATCAAATCTTTTTTCTCAGCCTCTCTTGAAACATTCATATGTTTGGTTTTATTGTAGTTAATTTGCAGATCAATTTTTCTAGCACCACTCTCAAGCGACTTGAAAGTCTCACTCATGACAGCTTCACTTCGGCCGAGGATGACAACATCATCAGCGTACGCGATCATCTGTACTGAGTTTACTGGCAAGATATTCTTGTAAGTCGGTAGTTTCTTTTGACGGCACACATATTCCAAGGCTAAATTAAAAAGTATAGGAGAGATAGATTCACCTTGTCTTAAACCGGAGTCGACTTTAAAAAATTTTGATACTTCGTTCTCTACTCGTACACAGCATTGAGAGTTCAGTACTGTCATTTTGTATAGTGATACCAGTTTACCGGGAGTTCCCATCGACACCAGAGCAGACCATAGAGTCTCTCGTTCGAGAGTGTCTTAGGCCTGCCTGAAATCAATAAAGAGTTGGTGCACAGGTATGTTGAGCTCTCGGCACTTTTCCAAAATCATCCTCATCGAGAAAAGTGCATCGGTGGTAACTCCGGCTCCGCCGGAAGCTACACTGATATTCTTCAAACAGTTGTTCAGCAAAAGGATTGATTTTGGATAGCAAAATGTAGGAAAAGATCTTATAGGCTGTGCAGAGTAGAGCGATTCCTCTGTAGTTTGCACATTGTAGGCGATTACCCTTTTTATGGATTGGTATCAGCATAGCTAAATTCCAGTCCTGTGGCATGGTTTCAGTCCTCCAGATCATTTGAACAAGTTCAAACAATCTTAAGGATAGATTTTCACCACCATGTACAATCATTTCGGATGTTATTTATTGCGTTTTAATTTTGACAGTGCCGCTTCGAATTCCTCTTTGGTTGGTTCGTCTACATGAACCTGTGACACACGAATAAGCTTTGCTCGTCGCCCGACTTGTTGTTGGTCACTTAAGTTGAGAAGATTCTCAAAATAGGCGGCCCAATTATCTAAAATATTTTTAAGGTCTACTTGTAGCTCCACATCTTCGTTTTAAATAACAGCCGATCTAGTTTGAGGGCCCTTATTTAAGCTTTTAACCTGTTGAAAGAAGTTACGCGATTGATGTTCCTTATTGAAGCTTTGAATCTCCTCACACTGTCTCTTCCACCATTCTGTCTTCCTTTGTCAACATAGCTTTGTAACGGCTTTTCTTGCCTGTTTATCGTTCTCCTTCGTGGACCTGGTGTTGTGTCCTTGTAGACATTTTAGATAGCAATCTCTTTTGTATTGAATAGCGACTAGCGTCAAGGCATGCTCGATCCATCCATGGCTTCTGGGAGTGGTTCTGTCGTCGTCCAAGTATTCCCTCAGCAGCGCTTAAAACAACATCTTTGAGCAAATACAATGACTTATCGACGTCTCCATTAATGGTTTCTGATTTCTCCAAAGTTTCAGCAATATGGTTTTGATATCTCTCTTCCATTTCAGCATTCTTTAATGATGAGATGTTATTTTGGAATGTCTGGATTTGGGAAGTGGAACCTTATCTTAGCACATACAAAGAAGTGATCACTTCCAATGGATGCACCTCTAAAGGATCGCACATCCAGAACGCTCGAAAAGAAACGTGATGTTACTAGCACGTGATCAATTTGATTTCGAGTGTTTCCATTCGGTGAGACCCAAGTCTGCTTATGAATCGATCGATGCGGAAAGAACGTACTGGCAATTCTCAAACTATTTGATAATGCAAACTCAGTCATTCTCTCAACATTATCATTCGAATTCAAATGCAGGCTGTTGGGACCCACCACATTTCCATAAGAGATATCTCTTCCAACCTGTCCATTAAAGTCACCAAGAACCATAATGAAGTCGCGTGTTGGTGTTTGTTTCATAACCTCTTCCAGTGCTATGTAGAAATTATCCTTCTCGTCGATCGTCTTAGCTTCAGTAGGTGCATGCACGGCAATAAGAGAAATATTGTTATATGCACTGCGTACACGTAGGTAGCAGATCTTCTCACTGACCGGGATGAATTTCATCACGGCTTCTTGTATGCGTGCACCAACAAGAAAGCCAGTTCCAAATTCTCTTCGAGAAGGATGACCACTACAGTATAGAGAGTGACTATCCAAATCTTGTTTTCCGATTATCGGCTGTCTAATTTCTTGCAGAGCAACGATATCCATCCTATATCTCTCAGCCTCTGTTTCTAGACTTATAAGAGCATCAGGAGCGCATTCCACGTTCCGATTCGGTAGTCTGGTCCTTTTTCACATCCAGGTAAAATTCTATTTTGAAATCCGGGTCTGTTATTCTTTTTCTGATTTCCAAATTTAACAAATTTTTTTTCCGGGGTTAGGGTGTTAACCTGAGGCCCAACCCAAGTTGTCGTGAATGGGTTCGTTCTGCATCTTAAGGTTACCAGAAACAACCTTTTTACACGTTTATATAGCGAGCCGCTTGATCCAAGACAGACGCCCGCTCCAAGCCGCCCCTGACATGGAGAACAGACGCTTGAGTCGCATTGGTTTTAAGGCGCCAATTCGCCGTAATGTGGCGTCATTGACTAAGCAGTTTTTACTCTGCTTGTCTCCAATACACCAACCTAATTCTGGCATTACCCAGGCAGCACGGCGTGGACGTCGAATCTCGCTACTCTCGCTACTTTTTGCACGATCAGGCGATTTTGCATGTTTACTGATTCTTAAATAAACATAGTAAGTTTTGTTTACAAATCACAGGTCGGTAAGTAATTACTTACCGATCATGTAGGCGGTAAGTAATTACCTACCGATAAGGGAGACCTCAGAGTGTGAATAGAAACGATTTTTATTTAAATAATTATGTAGGGCAATTTACTAACCTTTAAATAATATTCTTTTAAAAATATTGCAATTAAAAGATTTAAAAGCAATTTATTTTGAAAAAATATTCGATGAAAGTTTTGTTGCAAAACTACAAAAAAACCTATAGAAATATGATAAAACGCAGAGTTTTCTATATTGAAATGAAATTTTAAGAAATTTTCTTTAAAACATTAAAACTTAAAAATTAATTTTATTATTTAAATAATTTTAATTTAATTTTTATTGATCGTGCAAAAAATATAATAAGTATTTTGGGCATTAAGAGTATCACCAATTTCGGATATATTAGAGATCTCGACTTCGTCTCGATCTCAAAACATATATCCTCAATCGGTAAAACACTCTTCCTGCCCTTAATACTTAAATAACTGTTAAATTAAGGTGACCAGATTTTAACATTGGCTGAGCGGGACACCATTGCCAGGAGAGGGAGGGGGCGGGGGAGGTATATCTATATGAAGCAACAAAATTTTTGTAGAACGAAAAATTATATTGTTATATGTTTTTTTAAATTTCAAGATATGTGCAACCAACGTACAAATATAATAAATAAAAAAAATTATGTATAGTATTATTTCATTCTTCGGAATATTTCTGATTTACATAAATTTTTTTAACCCGAATCACTATTGTTGTTTAATAGGTCATGAAATATTCCACAAGAATTTGTTAAATTATATTGCACACATAAAATGGCTTACAAAGTCTCAAGTAGAGTTTCTGCTTAAAAAATTCCGTATCGAGATGCTCGAGAATCAATATCTTGAACTCTCAAATCTCGAGGAATTATTTCCACATTTTCGAGATTCTCATTTCTCGATAAATATTGTAGAGAATCTCGAGATTTAACAAACTACCATAAACCTGATTCAATTCTACAACAAATGAAGTTTTAGATGACTGTTGCGGACCCCAAACCTGCATACAAGTTGAAACAATTTATTCTATTTTGGAGGGGAGAGTTAGTATATAAATATATTAATTTATTTAATTTATTATGTGGGGAAGTAAAATGAAAAGGCGAAAGTGTTAATTATATAATTAAAATTATTATTTGCAAAAATTCATACATTTCCAAATCAATTGTTTTTTTTATCAATTATTTTGTTTAAAATAATTGGTATATGCATGCATAAAAATGCTTCTGCTGCATTTTGACGAGTTTGTACATATTTGGAAATAAGGTTGTTAAATAGAATTTGTAATGAAGCGCTGCTTCGGTATAGAACACCGAAGGGGCATAGCAGGCCGCGTACCTAGCGAGATTGTTTTAATAGCCCCAGGCTAGCTTTAGTCCGTGGGGACGAGAAGGAAATCCTGCTACTTCAGCACAAATAACTGTATAGTACGCGTGAAACATGATAAGAACGGATATGAAAAAACAGGCAAGTGAAACAGATGGACAGCCGACCCCCTTATGCGAACGAACCGCGATCACCATGTCTAACCCCATAATTTTAATCCAGTCACACACTCGCGCACTTCATCCACTCACACACATACACACACAACCTCGCAATTCATACTTTCTCGCATACACACATACATCACATCCATACTCATAGGTATATGTATATATAAATATGTAGAAATATTATGTGTCTACTCACCCCATGATTGGCCCAGATCTCACCCCACCCTCCCTGGCAAACTAATCACCAAATCATCTTGCTTATTGTGACTTACCCGAAGCCCACACCGAAGTTGTCAATTTACTGCGCTGTTACCCTTCATTGGTAGCAATAACAGCCGTGGATATACCAACGATGAGGTCGGTCAATGTTCAGGTGGTTGTTAATATAATAATATGCCTTGGTGAAACTCGTTGGGTTTCACAATTTGATGAACTGGTAATAATTCATTAATCAAGCAGAATGTCGATATTGATCAATTCGTTAACAATATAATGACCACAAGGTCATTGCTGAATTTGTTTGTTTTAAATCGTCGAATCTCGTTAATAGATATCGAAGTACAACTAACGTTGATCCATGGAATGATCAGGTGATCACTGACTAACTGCACTATCGTGGTTAATAGCCTCACTATTATTATTAATTTTGCCACCGAGCGGTCGATTACTATTTTCAACAATGCAGGTGAGGACTTGGTTTAAGACTGGTTTAATCGAACAACACGACAACACACAACATAAATTAAAATTCTTCTTCCCTTGATTTTTAGGTTAATTTAATTTTATAAGTATACACTTTTCCAAAATATTCGATCCAAAAAAAAACACTTAAAGTTAATAATTTTCTCTAAGGGAGAAAGTATTTTTTATTATTTAATATGTAATTGTTTTTCATCTTATAAATTAAATGAAATAAATTGATAAAAATCTTTGATTAAATTATTAATTTTTTGTTTGTTATTAATAAATTGTCACACACAAATTTTTTGTTTTGTTTTACTATTACTTTTTTTTTTGCAATGATCAAATTTAGTTTTCTTTGCTTGTTTATTTATTTTTAATTTAGTTCGTTAAACTTTTGTTTTTCTTTTATATTCATAAAAATGGAAACATTTAATCTTAAAAATCAGAAAATGCGCACAATATTTCGTATTCTGTAATAATGAAAATTGATTATCTTTCTTTGGGGTTTTTACATAGTACCGCAACTAAATTTATGCAACTTCTTATCAGAATTATAGAAGGCGTTAATTATTTGAGAAATTTGGTTATGGACTTCTTTCTAATCTTTGATTAGTGGGGATTTTATAAACTTTATTTTTTTGTTTCTTTAAATCATACGATTAAATAAATAAATAAAACAAAGAAAAAAAATTTTTTGTGTTGTATTTGTGGTATGTGCTTGAACGGAAAAATTGGGTAACTTTATGATAGAAGGGCTGAAGGGGCCAAGCCTTAAACAAGTTGTGAATGTTGTCAAATCGATTACTTTCTGCTAACCTTGGCAATGATGAAAGAGCAATTATCAACCAGGAAACAATAGTTTGCTTTAATAATACCGTCGCTCACCGTTCACCTAGTAACAACATTATCAAGTTCATAAATCAGCGGTGGAAATACACTCGTCCTTGCAAGAGACATTAGTTTGGTTTATTAATACTCAGTCACTCACCGGTCATCTACAACATTATTACCAAGTTAACTAATCAGTTGATAATCATCTATTCATCAGTTCTTGAAACATTAGTTGTTGAGTATCACTACAGTCGCTCATCTGTCATCCATATATATATATGGGCTATTATTTTGAAAACGTACATCGAAAAAAAAACAACTATTTTTTAAAAATCTGAAATTTTGATATATTGTTGGCATTGACAAAAGGAAAAAAGTAATTTCTGATTTTATTTTTTGAGTACTCTGAATCGGAGTTATGCGCGGTTGAATTTAGAGGCTTTTTCACGTAGTTTTGATAATGGTGGCAATGTTTTGTGAATAGGTGCCACAAATTTCATCCGACTTACGTATATTTTTGCAAGTAAAAAGGAAAATAATTGAATAATTGAAATAAGTAAGTTTAAAATTAATAACTTTTCTCTTTTCCGCTAGGCGGCGCGTAAAACCTTGGTTTACATCAAAGCTCATATCTCAAAAAGTAGCTTTTTTTTGTTTTTCATTAATTTTAAAGTAAACATATGCAGCTATGAAATTAAGAAATAAAAAGTCAGCAATTCAATAACCATTTTCTGTGCGGGTAAATGGTTAAAAACTTATTAAAAATTAATTTAAGTTAAGTGGTAAAATAAAGGAATTTAAATTATTAAAAGGGTCTGTAAAATGTTTATTCATTTTAAAAAATGTCAGCCCCTTTTTACTAATTAAAATCTCATTAGAGACTCATAATTTTAACATATAAAATTTCTAATGACGCCCACAAACGGTTTTTGGAACAAATTATGCTTGCATCCAATCAAGATATATTAAATTGACCCTACCTAATTTTACCTGATTCTACCTATGTCAAAACTATTTAAAAGGTATATGATGTGATTGCCTTATAGCAAGTATATTCATAAATATTTAGAAGACATAACCTTTAGAAAAGATAATACATAATAGAAATGCCTTTCAAATTGTGCTGTAACTTGTACGGTCTCAAAAATCATAAGCGGACATCAAAAAATGTGAAACTGGTCACACCAGCTGTCATTCAAAAAGCTGCGACTTTAAATTTCACTTTGCGTGATGACCAGTTTATATGTAAAACATGTGGCACTTATATCTATAAAAACAAGGTAAATTTAATTTTTTTATTTAAATGAATAAAAATTCATATGCAACTAAAATTTTCTACAGCAGCTTTTATGTTCGGAAACTATCGATAGTGAAGTTATTTCTATAAATCAGGATGTTGAAAATGTTCCAACGAACGAAAATATTCAAATACCTCCAGCATCTTTAGATCCATCACCAGTTTCGGTTGATACTATATCTCCACCAGTTCTTGAACTACTTAATGACACTTTAGAAGATATTAACAATGTTCTTGTAAGGTTAGCCGAATCTCCTATCAAACAAAAACATATTACAACAGGAAGTTATAAAAAAATTGCAAGTGTCACATCGGCAATAAGTCAAAGAATATTTCAAGTAGATTCAGTTAAAGTGTTATCACCAAACGAGGAATGTGAATATAAATCATGGCTTATGAACCTTAAAAAGGAATTTAAAGATGCCAGCTCTAAATCAAAACAAGTGTTTTTGTTGACAATTCTACCACGTAAATTTTGGTCAAATCAACGTATCCAGGATACTCAATGATAACGCAGAATGAGATAGAAGCTGCACAATAAAGTTCAATAAAGTTCAAGCCACAATCCACCCAATCGTAATTTACTACAAATCATGTAATGATAAACTAGAGGTCTTATCTTTTGTCATTATATCTGACCATTTAATGCATAACACAGTTGCAGTTCATAAATACCAGGAAAGGTGTATTGAATTCATTGAAAAACAGCAAGAAATATATCCAAGTATCAAAAAAATTTTATATTTTACTGATGGTTCAGCAGCTCAATATAAAAATAAGAAGAATTTCATAAATCTCTGCAAACACATTGATGATTTTAAAATACCTGCAGAATGGCATTTCTTTGCAACTGCGCACGGAAAGGGTCCATCCGATGGGATTGGAGGAACACTTTAAAGAGAAGCCCGGAGAGCTTCGCTTAAAGGAGAAAAAATATCAACAGCAAGGGAATTATTTGAATGGGCGGAAATTTAGTCGAAAAAAACCAACAACGTTATGAAGTTTTCATATGTGTCTTCAGAAGATATCGAATTACAGGAGCAATTTCTTTCGATGCGGTTTTTGGACATTAAAACCATAAGTGGAACTCAAGGATTCCACTGTTTTTAACCGGATAACACTACACCCGATAAAATAATTGCCAAAATGTTTTCTTTTTCTGATAATCATAAATATTTCAATTTAAAGGCAAAAAGAATTATATAAATTAATTTTTTAATGTACATATTAATTTATATAATATTGATTAAATTATAATGTTTATAGAAAAAATATTTTTTTAATTTTTTTTCTAATGATAGTGTGGGTGATGTTGAAATTATAACAAAATCTTCGATCATTGGGATCTCCTATTCTTATTCTGAATAAAAACCTGTTTCTCAATCAGAAATACACAGAAAATGGTTCAAATTTATTGCAAGTGTTAAAATATGAAATGTTTAATTTATTAGATCCACATTTAGTACAGGATTATTAACTTAATAAAAAAACACAAGTGAATTTTTCATATACCAAACTTTAAAAAATCGTAAGAAAAAATCCATATTGAATTGCTGACTTTTTATTTCTTAATTTCATAGCTGCATATGTTTACTTTAAAATTTGTGAAAAACAAAAAAAAAAAGCTACTTTTTGAGATATGAGCTTTGAAGTAAACCAAGGTTTTACGCGCCGGCTAGCGGAAAAGAGAAAAGTTATTAATTTTAAACTTACTTATTTCAATTATTCAATTATTTTCCTTTTTACTTGCAAAAATATACGTAAGTCGGATGAAAATTGTGCACCTATTCACAAAACATTGCTACCATTACCAAAACTACGTGAAAAAGCCTCAAAATTCAACCGCGCGTAACTCCGATTCAGAGTACTCAAAAAATAAAAGCAGAAATTACTTTTTTTCTTTCGTCAATACCAACAATATATCAAAATTTCAGATTTTTTAAAAATCAAAAATTTAAAAATCAACAAAAAAATGTACGTTTTCAAAATAATAGTCCATATATATCGCCGCAGGAGGGATCGATTTTGATCGATTATGATCAATGTTGATCTACGGGTCTGACTACCCTGCGTACTCCAGTCCCTGCCATTGACATATGAGTTAGCGTGAGATATCACATACCACTGGCAATGGCAGGAGATGTCATTAGCCAAGATGATATCTTAGGGTGCTGGCGGACGAACTTTAATTAGTCAACGGCAGCACTTCCAGTCTTAGCTGGGCAGCGTTCCGTAGCGGTACCGCTCATTAGCTCTTCCGAGGAATCGAACCAACACGTAGTTATGTGTGGGCTTTGTGCCTCGATTGAAGTGGTGGGCGGTGCGTCTGGGGTGCGCTGCATCAGCTGGATTATTGGCATTTAGTTTTGTTTTGTTTTCTGCAAATTTCTCACAATTTGTTTTTCACTTATTATTTTGTTATTATTTCTTCATCTTATCATGAAATATTGGCATATGTCATATTTTGTAGTATGATAGGATTTTTTACTTAGTTATGCATTTTAAAATAAAACACAAAAAAATAAAATAAACATTTTGATATATATATGGCAGTACAACCGAAAAAAAATAAGTCTGCAAGTGGTAAAGCAAATTTGCGCAATCCACCCGCCCATAAAGCTGCATGTCCACGGAATTTGCAGGGACAAAACATATATGAATCAATAAAAAATTTTAAAATCCATGTTCAAAACATCTGCGGATTGAACGCTAACCATGACCACGTGCAACATCCCAAGTAACAATTTTGCTCTAAATATGCTTTAAGAGCGCTTTTAGAGCTGATTTATAGAGCTACGTGCTTTAATGTTTGCTCTAAAAGCGCTTGTAGAACTCTTATAGAGCTTAGTAAAAGCAAAAAGTGGCGGTTTATAGAGCAAATTAATTTTTTTTTGTGGCTCTACAAGAATGATTCTGAGGTCCATTATGAAGCGCATTACTCTATATAGCAATTACATAAAAGCGTTTGTGGCAATCGTTATAGAGCTTTGTAGTTTCTATCATATTTTTGTATTTAAACATTTTGCTCTAAAACGAACTCGAATTATTTTCTAAACTATCCGACGTAATTTTAAAAACGAATTCATCCGAATAATAAGATTTATTAGATTTTTTATTAGATTTTTTTACAGAAAATATTTTGTATGTTTTGACTTATTAAAATAAAATGGAAAATTGTTGGAATTATAAACTGAATTTTAAGTATAGATTAAAGTGAAAAATCCGTTCCAGTTATTTTTTATCGTATATATTGATACGATACTTTCAAATTTTCAATGCGCTCATGAAATATGTAATAATTATTCCTAAAATTACTAGTTGTTGAAAATATTTATTTTTTTTATTTTAATGACAAGCGGGATTTTACAATTTTTTTAAACTGTGTTTGGAAATTTTAGCATGACTTAAAAGCTAAGCCTAAATGAATTATTTCAAAAAATAAAATAAAACCAAATTTTATCTTCATTCCAAATATGGCCGACTTTTTTATATTTTCTTATAATTAATATGGACGGATTCTTGCAACAGTTGTTATTTATGCATTTTAAAAGCATTTTATCTCTCTTTATATTATTATTCAGTATTTTGCTTTATTGAGGAATCTGGCGCTTCTTCTTTAAGGTTGTTATAAAGCAAGCAACCGTAAATGATTATCCTTTTATGTTCATCAGCGCAACAAACTGAAATACAAAATAATAAACAAACATAATAGAGCAGGAAGCTCTATATTAGATGTTTTTGTTGTTTTCAGTGTTTTATTGTTTCTAATAGAGCTCTCAGTATCATAACCTTAAACAATATAGTGTTGAGCATTGAATGATCTTGTGTGATTAATCGATTTAAATATTTAAAATTTAACAAAATTAAAATTATTTATGTTAATTTAAATCATTTTCGTGAAATAAGGTTCAAGTGTAAGTGTTTTTATTAGATTCAAAAGCGATCTATTCAATTTTAAATTTTTTTGAAGTACTAATTAAAATTGTGATGTAATATAAAGTAAATTAATTAATATTATAAAAATTGTTAGTTAAAATGTCGATTATAAGTTTCTAAAGAAAACAATGAATTAAATTGGATTCCTTAATTTTATTGTAGTTGCATATAATTTAAAAATTTATAGTTTTTCTCAGCTAACTCAGAAAAGTCAAAAATGAAAAAGATCGCTTTTGAATCTAATAGATACAATTAGTATTGTGTAAATAATAGTTACGTTTATATTTCATGTTTAGAAATAATATGTCGTTTAAAATAGTGCAGGAGCTCCAGACACGTGGATTTGTGTTGTGCATAATACCTGAATTATTCGAGGAGAATAATGTTTTTTGGTATCCACCTGCAAATTGGAGTACTAAACGGCGAAAGTCGGTGATAAAAAATGCGTTCGCTAAGCCGGATAAGGCTACTTGGGTTCCTCGTCCATGCGTTGTAAAACGTAAGAAAATAAATTCATATGAAATTGCGGAGCAAGTTGAAGAAGAGCTACTAGCGAAAACCGTTACAACTGCGGCTGAAGACGAATTGTACGACAGTGAAAATGAAGAACTTCCAACTAAAAGGTGTAAAAATCCGTATGCATCGAGATCACCGCAGCTCAGTTTAAATCAAATAGCAATTGATTGTTTGAACAACGAAACGCCAACCTATACAAATGTACATTGCTTTCAGTTTTCAGACAATATCAATACATCAACAGAAAAGGCTGCGGAAAATTCAAATTCTGACAGTATGCTGCAACGAATTTTAAAAAATCAAAGTGACATCACAAAAAATCAAGAATTATTATTGGAAGAAATTAACGAAGTTAAATCTAAAATGATTAACGGATTTGCAAAAATATATACACAAATTGATAATGTATTCTCAAAAAGTAAGGTTCCATTACAATCTCTGCCGACTAATCAACAAGCTTTTTCAACTGCTGCTTTTCACAAAATTGCTAATTACCAGGATGCTAATGATGTCAACAATGCCTTAAAATGTGAAAAATACATGGAGGATATGGTAATATGATATTAAGTTATATATCAATATGCTGAGATAAACACAAAAATATATTTTCAGGTTTCCCAAATGGCATATATAGTTGGCAAAGGAGGCGTTCGATTTGGAGACGGTGGTCGAATATATATAATTTACATATATGATCATTTTAGTGAAATAGAAGGTGAAGCCGTTGTACAAATTAGACTAGAGAACACATAAAAAATTTAAACGCAAACATATTTAAAATAAGTGGAATTTATCATATTTATTATTTCTGTAATATATTGAAACTATGTATTTTTATTTTAACTAAATTTTTATAAAAAACGATTAGAAGTATAATCGTATATGAATTAAATATATGTATATGAATTAAATGTATGATTTATAATTTATTTATAATTTATTTAATCGTGATGACTTAATTGGTGTTGAGAAAAAATCAGCTTTTATCTTTAATGATTTGCCTATTATTTTTATTTGATTATTTTCTGTTTTAATTATTTTTTGGAATCCAACAATTTCATTAGTTTGAGTTAAAAACCATTTATTAGACATATTATTAGATAATATAAAATGTTTCAAAATTATCTTGTTGTATGTTCCATCATTGTTTTGACTTTCCAATTTTGGAACATCTATATTAACTGATATATTGTATTTATAAATCTTAGTAAGCTCTGCGATTCTTCTGGCCGCTTAAGCCAATGGACAAGTACCTGTTTGTAACATTCGTTTTAACAAAAACAGTTTGTTTTTACATGGGTAAGAATTTAATGTGTTTAAGTTTCC